>JARQOD010000004.1:371282297-371391988 GCA_033576555.1 Oophaga sylvatica | reverse complement strand
TTGGACGGGATCGCAATACCTGCCCTGCTGGACACCGGATCTCAGGTAACCATCATACCTGATATCCTTTATAACAGGTTCTGGTCCATGGACAGTCTCCAACCCTCAAACTCTGACTTTGCAGTGTACGCCTCTAACGGCCTCTTGGCTTTCTGGGAGCTAAACACGTAGACGTAAAAGTGGGGAGAGTGGAGTTAAAGGACCAGGGACTTCTTGTAGTGAAGACTGTTAATGAGGAAAATGGATTGAATGTGGTTTTAGGCACTAACATTATTGGTAAATGTTTGGAGGAGGTTGTGTTTTTACTCCAACAGCTCGCCGATGTTGCCAGACCAGGGCGAAAGAGAGTGATCCAGAAGGAGATCCGGGCACTGATGTGCCAGCAGCAAGTGGAACTGACCGGTGGTGAGATTGGTAATGTACGGGTAACAGACCCGAACCCCATTGTGATTCCCCCAGTGAGTTAAATGCTTATTTGGTGTAGAGCAGCAATAGGTCTGAGAGGACAGAGCTACCAAGCAGTAGTAGAACTTCTTTGTTCAGAACACAGATCTACACTCTTTACTGCCAGAGGGGTAGTGGAGGTACGCAATGGAAGGGTGACAGTGCGTCTTCTCAACTGGGGGGAAGATGAAGTCAAATTACCACGTTATGCCACTGTTGCCAAGTTACATGCTGTAGATAATAACTCTATTCACACGACGGAGCCCTTAACTTCCCCACAACCAGTGGAGGATAACGGCCCGGCAACCAAGGTGGAGGATTGGTGTCAGCAGCTCCATGTCGGGACAGACACCACTCCAGCCCACCAGAAACAGGGAGTACATTGAGTAGTCCAGGAATACGCACAGGAATTCAGCAAACACCCACTTGACTTTGGGAAGATTAAGGGAGCGCTACACCATATCCCCACAGGCAGCCATCCTCCCATTAAGGAACGGTACAGGCCTATACCTCCAGCACACTACCAGAAAGGCAAGGAGATGTTGCGTGACATAAAAGAGGCAGGGGTGATAAGGGATAGTTGCAGTCCCTGGGCAGCTCCTCTAGTTCTAGTCAGGAAAAAGGATGGAAGCATGAGAATGTGTGTAGATTACAGACAAGTAAATCGCATTACACATAAAGATGCATACCCTTTGCCACATATTGAGGAATCCTTAGCTGCCTTAAAGTCTGCTAATTACTTTTCCACCCTTGACCTCGCTAGTGGGTACTGGCAAGTAGCTGTGGCTGAGGAGGATCGGGAGAAGACGGCTTTCACCACCGCGATGGGACTCTGTGAGTTCGACAGAATGCTGTTTGGACTTAGCAGTGCCCCTGGAACGTTCCAGAGAGTGATGGAGTGTTGCCTGGGACATCTCAACTTCGAGACTGTGTTACTGTACCTGGATGACGTAATTGTGTACTCCAAGACGTATGAAGACCACTTGAAGCACCTGGTGGAGGTATTCGAGTCACTGTCCCAGTATGGGATGAAACTGAAGCCTTCAAAGTGCCACCTGCTCAAACAAAAGTTACAGTATCTCGGACATATTGTTAGCTCAGAAGGAGTATCGCCTTACCCCAAGAAGGTCACCACCATCCAGAAATGGCCGGAGCCGAAGAACCTCAAAGAGGTGCGTCAGTTCCTAGGACTGACAGGATACTACCGGAGGTTTGTAAAGGACTACACTAAGAAAGCAGCGCCTCTGCAAGACCTCCTGGTGGGACAGTCCCTCAAGAGCAGAAATTCTCCGTTCCACTGGGGTAATGAACAGGCTGAGGCATTCAAAGAAATGAAGGAGATCCTGACAGGTGACGAGATCTTAGCCTACCCTGACTACAGCCAACCGTTCCTGCTGTATACAGATGCCAGCAATGAAGGATTGGGAGCTGTCTCAAGTCAGAAGCGAAATGGCCTAGAGAAAGTCATCGCCTATGCAAGCAGGAAGCTCCGTCCGACCGAGAGGAACCCAGAGAACTACAGCAGCTTCAAGTTGGAGTTCCTGGCATTGGTCTGGGCCATTACCGAAAGGTTCAAGCACTACCTAGCCTCTAGCAAATTCACGGCCTACACTGACAACAACCCCTTAACCCATCTGGAAACAGCCAGACTGGGAGCCATGGAACAACGGTGGATGGCTCGGCTGTCAAACTACCATTCACAATCAAATACCGAGTGGGCCGCAAGAACGCCAACGCTGATGCCCTGTCCAGGATGCCTCATGAGTCGGACACATAAGAAGAAGTGGATGACCTGGAAGAGATTGAACTACCTGCCTTTCACAGGAATGGGATGATCCACGATCAACGAGCCTGCAGGAGGCAGCGTGGTAAGACATTAAATCCTTTACCTCACCAAAGCTGGAAGGAGACTCAAGACAGTGATCAGGTTGTCAGCCGTATCAAGGAGCTGATAACTCAAGAAGGTTCCTCCTTGTAGAAGGATGCGTCTCCACAAGCAAGGCAGCTGTGGAATGAGAGAAGCCGGCTGTTCATCTACCGCGAGAAGCTGTGCAGATGACATGTCAATCCAAAAACCCACGAGATGGTATGGCAGATAGTAGTTCCCAGAGCGGACATCCAGATGGTGTTGGAAGCTTACCATGATCAGGCGGGGCACTTTGGCTGGAAGAAGCTGGAGACCCTGTTGAAGTGTCATTTCTACTGGTTGGGAATGCGCAGCTCAATTGAGAGGTGGTGCAAAAAAACTGTGACCCTGTGGCCTCAGAAGAAAAGACACAGCATCAGAAGGCACCCCGCAACACCATCAAGACGACTCACTTGAATTTCAATTTTTAAGTAGTTAGATCCTCAGCTAACGTCAATAGTAAATAAGGCAGCCTTAGGTTTTCTCGGCATTGCTTACTACAGAAAGTGCAGCAGTTTATTTAATCATGTTATGGGTTATTTGGAGAAGACAACACGGAAAGCATATAACAGACTTACGCTTGCATAATGAAAGTTTTATCTTTTTATTTTGTTAATAGAACAGTAACATAGCGGAAAGTTTTGTTATAATACATTGCTAATTTAAAAGAGCAGCGGTGCACGTGTAAAGATACAGCAAGTTAATTTGAACGGACCAGGAAGTTGATTTTTTTTTATGTGAATAAGTTGAAAAGGTTTAAATCATCTGTGAGAAAAAGATCACTGACATGTCACAAGAGCAGAATTCAGAGTCACACACATCACATGTCCATCATGTGGAGACACGGGACAGGTGTAGGCTGCTCTCATTGAGTAAGGAGCCTTGTACAGGGAAAAACGCTCCCCGCCTCTCTCCACAGGGAGAAGGCATTTCTGTTTCAACCATCCCCTCTCAAGAGTCACAGGGGGGACACCCTCTCCTTTTTCTTCTCTCAGTCCCTTTCTCCTTCTTCTTCAGACTTTTCTCCTCTTTCCTCACTGCCATCCCTCTCATTCCTTCTTTCCCCTCCCTCACATCTCTGACACATCCATTTTCTTCATCTTCCTCTTCTTCTATCTCTTCCTCTCCAACTCTCAAATCTTGTTCTTCATCTTCTTCTACTTCTCCCCCTCCATCTTTCTTCTCTCTCTCTCCTCCATCTTTCTCTCTTTTCCCCCTTTCACTCTTCTCTCCCTCCCCTCCTCTTTCTCTCGCTCCTCCCTCACACCTCCCTTCTCTTCCTCTTTTTTCTACTTCGTTATCAACTGGGTCAACGCCCAATCCAAGCAATGTGGTGTCCCTGTATTCAGTGTCTCCAGCACAGGGAACCTTGTCTATCCCAAGCACAGTACAAACATTGCCAGTCATTATATCAGGATAAGAAAGTGCAGATCTCCCTACACAAAACGCTACATGTAGCCCCCAGACACAACAGTCCACAGCTAGGGCTTCACAGGGGGGTGGTATAGCTACAGAGACAAATGAGGAACCTCAGTGCCGAGCAGGGCTGCCAGCATGGAACCATGACACTGATCCACCGCAGCCTCAGCAAGGAAGTGGGAAATCCCCATGCAGCAAGACAACTTTAAAGCCCAAATCTCACCCAGTCTATGCACCAAGTACGCCATGTCACTTCTTATCTGATGAAGATGAAGATGCAACGTCACACATGCTGCCCAATACTAGGGAAGGAAACACACAAGCACCAATAGAGCAGGGACAGATAGAGGCACCATCCTATGAGCCCTTCATCCCAAGCCAGGTGATCAGTATGCTGCCAGACCCAGGGATACACCTCATGCCATTTTGCCAAAAATGCAACAGATCCAGCGAATGTATGCAGCAGCCTGGACTGATCTCTGGACCGTAATGGAAATAAAAGCAGGTGATGCATTCTGGCCAATTATGAGAGAACACTTCAAGCTTCCAACAGAGTTAGATGCATATGCCTGGGAGACAGGACCAAAGCTAATTGAGCAACTCAGAGAATGGGCCAAAAGCAGACTGACAGGACAAACTCTCAGCCTACATGTCACGAGTCAAGACAAGACAGAGTCTGTGGAGAAGTTCCATGACAGAGTAATGCAAGTGTTTCAAGATTTGGGCCTCATTACCCATGATCAGACACACAGACGGATGTTGGCACAGGCTTTTGTGCATGGACTGAGAGAACCAACCAGGAAACCACTGGTAGCAGCCAGGCCTGAGTACACGTCAATAGCAATGGATACCCTGCTCACAGTAGCAAAAAGGATTGAGTACCGCCGGGACAGAAGGGATGTTAAGTGTTACAACTGTGGCGAGTTTGGTCATTTCCGGAACCGGTGCAGAACACTGACTTCACCCAGAAAAAGAAGAAACACAGAAAGCAGTGAAGAACCCCGTCCATAGGACAAGAGCACACCAAGTCCACAAGGAACCCCACCAGTGGGACCAATATCCTGAGAGTGGATGGCGTAGTCAGATCTTTTCTTGTGGAACTCCGCAACCTCACCTATCTATCAGAATCTTCTGCTTCCTGCATGGGAATTGATGGTCAAGTCAGATATTTCCAGATTATGAAGCCCCTGAGCGTGTGGACTCAGCCAGAACACTCCATCATGTCCCAGTTTGTTGTGTAAAAAACCTGCACCCTCAACCTATTGGGAGTGGACCTACTGCAGAAGCTGAAAGCGACCAGAGTGTTCCAGGAAGATGGGACCATGACACTTTCTTCACCTCTGACCCAAGAAGAAACAGGAACCTCAAACAACCACACTGCAGACCTATCACAGGAGGTGCTGGACATAGTACCAGAAAAGCCACTCCATCACCCAGGGTCAAGATGTCTCTGACCAACTGAAGGTCTAAGTGAGCTCGCCTAAGAAGACGGCCTGAGAACTTTGACATTGGCCAGGATATTCAACTCAAGAAGGACCCTACTCGCTTCATGGAATGGCAACACCTCATCCAGCTCCAATGCCAGAGGTTCATCTTTTGCAAGCACCAGGAGGTGCCCCCTGCAATCAACCAGTTCACCCAGGCCCTAGACCGGCAAAAGGCCACTCAGCTCTTCAAACTTGTGCACAAATATTGACCTGAGACCGAGCTGGAGAAAAAAGAAACTACTGATGGCCCATGCTGAGAAAAAAGCAGCCGTTTAAGGAAACGTCCCAACAAGAAGACCCCCTGTGACCAGAGCAGGTGCTAACACAGTGACTGTCTTGGTGGAGAACAAGAAAGCCAGCTGGTCGTCATCTCTCATGATGTGGATCCTAGTAGACGGCTTGTTTTCCCGCCAGCTCTGCACCAGCAGATAGGAGACCCCTGCCGCATACTGAAGGACAAGGCCAAACTGGGCTGCCTCGCCCATCGGAATCAATCCCAGCTTTCCACAGTGAAGAAAAAGACTGTAAACCCCACTGAGTTCAGAATGGTGCAAGGCCTGGAGGCCGCGAAAGAGGCTACGGTATTTGAAACCCCAACAGTGCTGAACCATCACACTCTGCTCTCAAGAGTCCCAGTCACCGCAACGGTATTCACGGTGATCAACCTGGCCAGTACCTTCTTCAGTGTTTCCCCTCCACCTGGAGGCCTGCTTTCACGCACCAGTGCAGTGCATATGGACAGTGTTGTCTCAAGGTGCTCAAAACAAGCCCTTCAAGTTTCACCAAGACAATGTCCTCCATCCTCGTCAACTGGATTGCAGAATATGCAAGAGTCACTCTTCTACAACACGTGGATGACTTTCTCTTTTGTGTGGTTGACATCGACACCTGCACAGTCTATTTCTTGTCTCTCCCACTCTACCTGGAAGAACAGCAACGCAAGGTCTGGAAAAACAAAGTCTCGTGATGCCAGAAGCAAGTTACATCCCTGGGACACTGTATTGCAGAACCTGGATCCCTGATGCCTCAGTCCTAATGCAGCCTCTGTGCGCTTGCATCAACGCAACCCTGCTCCTTCTATCAGACGCAGCCTTCAACCCATTCAGGAGATTGGAAGAACTCCACAGTCTCAGCGCCAATACCAGGCCTACCTGACTATGAAAAGTCTTTCCGTCTACCTGATGGAAGAAAGAAGGTCATGCTACTGGAGTCCTGGCACGGATTCACGGGGGAAAACAGAGACTTTTAGGCTGCCTCTCAGCCCACTTGGATCCAGTTGCAAGAAGAGCACCCTCCTGCCTGATGGCAGTATCCGCAGCACACACCCTCCTGGACAAGGTTGCTGACATCACTCTTGGACAGCCACTGGAAACTCTCACTCCGCATGACATCTTGGCAATCTTCAATCAAGCTCAACCAACAGTAATCTCCCCACCGCCAGGCATCTTTGTGGCGCCTCTATTGCCTTTGTCTCATAATGTCACCGTCTCCAGACCTACAGTCCTCAGCCCGGCCACTCTACTCCCACTCCCAAGGGGGGATACTTGGATGGCTCCAGAAGACGTTTCAACACAGGAAGTGCAGTGACCAGCAATCAAGAAATCCTGTGGTCCAGAAGTCTGTCACCTAGCCTGTCAGCCCAGGAAACAGAATTGATAACGCTGACGAAGGCCTGCCAGATAGCAGAAGGCAAGACTGCAAACATCTACATGGACTACAGGTACTCGCATGGCATAGCACACGACTTTAGACCCATCTGGGCTACAAGGGACTTCATCACAGCAAACGGGACAACCGTGAAGCACCATGGAGCCTTCAGGGACCTACTGGGTACACTTCAACTTCCAAAATGGTGGCAATTTGAAAAATCAAAGTGCATGGAAAACTGAAAACAGAAGAGGCGTGAGGCAATAACATGGCGGACATGGCAGCCAAAGGAAGACAACATGGAGAAGTGGGAGAGGTCGTAGAGCCGGACGGCTACTACATGACGACTGAAGACAAGAAACCTGACAAAAAGACGTCCTGGGATCTGCTCAAGAAGTTGCAAGACCAAGCTCCAAAAGGAGAAGAAGAGCTGAATGCGAAAAAAAAGCAACACGTGAAGAAGGAAGGCTATCAATAATAGACTTCAAACTCTGCCTGCCACAAAGTATGCACCCTATGGTGGTCCAATGGGTACATAGACCCACATCCACATATCAAAGACACAGATGAATGATCTGATTGGTGCTTACTGGTTCGCTTCAGGGATCTCCACCCTAACAGCCAAATTCACCAACAGCTGTCTGACCTGCGGCAAATGCAAGCCTGGACGTATGGAAGAAAGTCCCCCTCACCTCATCTGGAAAGACCACTCTACCAGCTTCAAAGGATCCAGATAGACCACATCCAGATATCGCCAAGTGAAGAATTCAAATACGCCATTGTGGTCAAAAGAAGTATTTTCAAGATGAATAGAAGCCTTCCAAGTCAGCAAAGACTACTGCAACGAAGCTACTTTCAGAAAATAGTGTGCAGATACGGGGTTCCAGAAATGATAGAGAGTGATCAGGGACCCGCATTCACAGCAAATCTGACACACGAGACCCGATTAGCAGTAGGGTCAGACCTAGGCCTACACACTCCTTACCACCCCCAGAGCAGCAGGAAGGTAGAAAAAAAACTGAACGAAACACTTAAGAATAGAATGCTGAAAAATTGCCCAAGAGACACGCAAACCATGGCATGACACACTCCTAATTGCACTGTTTAGCGTAAGGCACACTCCCAGAGACCCAGAAAAGCTGTTTCGTGCCTGCATCTTCTGCTAACAGATAAGACATTTTCTTCTTTTAGTTTTTTGGTGCTTGCAGTTTAGTTCAGCCACTGTTGTTTGTTCATTTGCCTTTTCCAGTTTTTTTTTTCAGTGGTTGCTGTTTAGTTTTGTTACACCAGAGAACTAATTTAGGTGGTAGAGGTCGTGTGATCTCAGGTGTTTTTGTAATTAGTAGAGTTGGTACTTTTCAGGGGTTTTTTGGGGTTGCAGTAAGTGCCTTTCCTATCCTTTTCTATTTAGGAAGTTTGGGCCCCAACGTTTGCTCATACTATTTTCTGTCTGTGTCTGTATTTCCTCTTGTCTAACCGCCATTACATGTTTGGGGGATTTCTATGTTCTTTGGGGATCTGCTCCGGGGCAGATAGTTTTCCTTTTTCTATCTTTAGGTGTAGTTAGCTTCTCAGGCTGTGACGAGGCGTCTAGGACCAACGTAGGAACGCTCCACGGCTGCCTTTAGTTGTGGTGGTTAGTCAGAGTACTGCAATCCCATAGATTCCAACCTCTCTGGTGTATTGCCTTTTTTGCCTGCTCTACTCAGCTACCAAATCATAACACTTATGTAATTGAATTGGTCAAAAACTAATGTCCATTCTCGAGTTTTTCTCTTCACTGCCAGATTTGATGATCCTGTCCAAGAGCCCCAGATGACATCAACCTCTGTGTAACTAGAGGGAAAGCCTGTTTGGATCCACATATCGCATTGCAAGGAAGCTCCCGTACCAGGAGAGACACCTAAGCCATGAAGGATGTCGTGGATGCTCTGACTGACCAGACAGATGACCTACTTGATGAGTTCAAGGCCAGAGACCAAGTTAAAGCAGGATTTGAGTCACTATTGCCACTAGTAACTATAAACAAAAATTTTGATTGGATAAATTACATCTATTATAACCAGCAGAGATTCGTTAACTTCACCATAGATGCTGTAAAAGGTTTGGCAGCACAGTTTAGGCCCCACTTCCATTATGGCATTCCAGAATAGAATGGCTTTGGATATGATTCTAGCTGAGAAAGGAGGTGTTTGCAAAATGATCAAAGACACCTGTTGCACCTACATCCCAGACAACACTGGCCCAAATGGTAAAGTCACAATGGCAATACAGAAACTTACTGAGTTATCAGAGGAACTGAAACAGAACTCAGGTGTCACTGACCCATGGGATCGATACTTTGGGTGGATGAGTGGGTGGCAGAAAATGTTGACACAGGTTGGGACAGCCATTATGGGGTTTCTCATTTTTGCATTAATTACTGGTTGCTGTGTAATTCCTTGTATCCGCAGGAAAATGGAAAAAACTGTTCAAGAGACAATTAATTTGATGCCACTCACCATCTTGGACCTCGCACCAGTCCGGATGGAACTGCCTGGCTTGACCCGATCTCCGAACTACCTCCAGGCTGAGAATACACATCCTTGATGAAACATCCTATCAACTATGAGATTATGATTGCAAACACAAGCCCCCGACAGGGACAGTCCTCCTGACCGCCCATTTGCGAAAAGTCTGTATTCGGTGGGGGAGACATGCGCTAGGCATATTCTCAACCCGCCGGCAGCACAAAAGAGTTGCAGCGCTTTGGGCCAGGAGCAGGTTTTTAGGGCAAGTGGTATCTAAGGGGGGACTGTCATGGAAATATATATGTATTCCATATATTCAAAGTATATTCACATATATGTATTCACAGTTCACAGTTAGATAGATCTCACTTGCTAAAAAACCCTGTGCTCACATATTTCTAGGCCAGCTATAATCAGTCGTTTTAAAGAAATCTGGCTTCATAAGGCCTTCATAAGGAACAAGTACATGAAGTCTTATTAGCTATCTGTTGTTTACCTTACAGTCATGCAAGACAACTAGGTCAAAATAATATAAAACAATAATTCTGCAACTTCAGCTCTTTTTATCATGATTATCATAATTATCATATTTACACTAGAACAGCCAATAATCTAGCAGTTTTTAATTGTATGTTAATTGACTAACCAGCCCCTTTTTGTAAATGTATAAAACCTTGAATGAATAATAAATGTATGTCTTTGACGAACTGTTAGGCCGGGATCACACATGTGAGGAAATCGTCCGACACTCGCATGTGAAATCCCAGCTCTGGCGCCGGCACTCGGGAGTGGAGCGAGCGGCTGCATATAAATACATGTAGCCGCGCACTCCACTCCTGAGTGCCGGCGCCAGAGCTGGGATTTCACATGCGAGCGTCGGACGATTTCCTCGCATGTGTGATGCCGGCCTTATACTGACACTTGCGTTGTGGACAGTTTTCATTTCGTTCTGAGCGCTCAAAGAAGACATTAAATAGAGATTTGGACATGGCAAGCAGCAAACACTGAAGGATATTTTTATCCTAATTAAATTTCCATATCAGTAGATCTGTACAATCACATACCTGTGAGTTCCACCAATTGCACCCCAGCTTACCTCATGCGGGCAAGACCAGGAAAGCTGCCCATGGATCTGGAGCTTGGTGTTGTAGAACCAGAAGCAGATGTGACTACTGAGGACTGGGATACGACCAGACAGGAACAGTACAGAAAAGTACAGGCCTGCGTTGAAGATAGTCTCAATCGGGTGAGAGACAAGCAAGAGACTTACTGCAACAAGTGTGACCAGCAGAACCCTTCACACCTGGTGAAGTCATACTGAAAAAAAAGAGGAGGATGCACAAACTTGACGATCAGTGGGAAAGAGAGCCCTACACTGTGTTGAATTCAAGGTTTGATAACAGGAAAACGTGTTTAATCAGTAAAGATGGAGGGAAAACGACTACAACTGTATCCAGAGATCACCTAAAGTTGTGTCCTGATCTGTTAAAACTCCAAGAGGAAGAACCTGTCATCAATAAGGAGGAACATGGTGAAGCAGTCATACATACGGAATTAGGAGATTTCCCAGCGGATTGGCCCCGAATTGGAGAAGCCGTTATCATCCCTGTACTCCAATTCTATCAACAAGGAGAACTTCTACATCAAGTTGAGCCGGTTGCCGCAGCAGAGTCTGTTCCAGAGGAACCTGCTCCAGCAGAATCCCAAGAAGCAGAACCCCAAGAAGCAGAATCCTAAGAAGCAGAATCTCAGGAAGAAGGATCCCCTGCAGAGACAGAACCGGATAACCCAGCCCAGAGTATACTTGCCAGTCCTCTAGAGAGATTAAGGCAATTCTATAACCTACCAGCATGTAGAACAGACATCCCCCATTTATGGTGAGCGCCCAGGGCCACGGATCGAGCTGTGTTGCCGTGACATCCCCATAGGAGTTAATAGGCCCCCCACTGCCCTGGGAGGGCGGCTCATATATGCTCCTCAAGTTATGGATGGAGGACGGATTTGGATGAAAAGACAGTACCCAGCATGGTTGTAAATGGCAGATATGTGTCGCAAAGCACCTCTGCACTGTAAGCCAGAAATGTTGTTCTGGGACTTGTAGTCCTACAAGAGTTCTGTTTATTGTCTAGGGTGGCTTACAGGGTTAGCTTGTGAGCTGAGTGGGACTGACTAACCACACATACACAGCCCACTGGTGGTTGTGAGTTTGTTAAGAACCTGTGATGAGGTCATGAACATGTGACCAGACCATGTGCTCCATACCTCACCTGTGGGAGTGGCTACAGGTATGTAAGGGAGTGTTTGGCACATGGTGGGGGTAGTGTGTCTGAGACTGTGAGGAGTCTCTGAGAGTGTGTTGAGACTGAGTCGTTGTGGAGTGTTGGGAATCTGTCAGGCTGGACAGAGCTCCCTGACATCCAGGCTGGACGTTCCACAGACTGGGAAGCAGTCCTGGCGAGTCTGAGCCAGCAATAAGAAGATGGTCTTGAAAACCATGAGAGAGACGGATCGGGGTCCTTGAGAGATGTGAATTAGAAGCCTCTGAGGTGAAGAGGTGTCTGAGAACCTGCGACACCAGCAGGTAACAAACAGGAGTCCGTGTGGATGATGACCGGAGTCATGAGGACTGTGTTTTGTGTAAGACGCCTCTGAGGTGAAGAGGTGTCTGAGAACCTGCGACACCAACAGGTAACGGACAGGGGTCCGTGTGGATGATGACCGGGGTCATGAAGACTGTGATTTGTATAATGAATGCTGCATACTGGTGAACAATAAACCAAAAGGACTGTTGTTTTAACCCTGAGCGTGCCAGTGTTTGCCTCTAAGACCAGCTAAGCGAGTGATCCCCGTCCACACACACAGTGTGGAACGTCACAATTTATACCACAGAGCAAAAAGTGGAATAAAACGCGATCAAAAAGACAGATATCAATAAACATGGTACCGCTGAAAACGTCACCTTGTCCTGCACAAAAAAAAGCCACCAAACAGCTCCATCAGTGGAAAAATAAAACCGTTATAGCTCTCAGAATACAGCAATGTAAAAATAATTATTTTTTCTATAAAAAAAATTTTATTGTGTAAAAGCGTAAAAACATAAAAAAATATAAATGAGGTACTGATGTAATCGTACTGACTCGAAGAGTAAAACTGCCTTATCAATTTTAACACACACGGAATGGCATAACCCCCCATTTCAAAAGAAAAATCCTGAATTGCTGGTTTTTTGTTCATTCTGCCTCCCATAAATCGAATAGAAATCGATCAAAAAAGTCACATGCCTGAAACTGGTAGCAATAAAAACGTCGATGCATCCCGCCTAAAATAAGGCCTCACATGACTCTGTAGGTCAAAATATGGAAAACTGATAGCTCTCAAAATATGGTGATGCAAAAACTATTTTTTGCAATAAAAGCATCTTTTAGTGTGTTACAGCAGCCAAACATAAAATGCAGATATAAATTTCATATTGCTGTAATCGCATCGACCCGAATAAAGTCGCCTAATCACATATATCGCATGAAAAACGGTGTAAAAAATAAAACCAATTTTCTTTGATTTTTTTATTCTGCCTCCCAAAGATCGCAGTAAGGCTTGGCGCACAATTGTCCTGCGCTTTGCGATGGAATCCATAGTAACTTTACTGCTTCATTATATTGAATGGATCCCTCAGGAGTTTGATCTGCATCTCGTCACTCAGAGATTTAGATGGAATACCCAAAGTCAGTGCTCAGCATAGAGAACCGGATAAATGTGAGCACAAACGTTATGTAAAAGTTTCCCAATAAAAGCTTCAACTCAATCCACAAAAAAAGCAAGACCTCACTCATGTCTGTCATCTGTTAACGGAAATATAGCGGACTTCCACTTTACTGGTAGCACAAATGCTCTGGAATGAGCAAAATGGCTCCTCGCCCCCCAAAAGAAATTCAGCAATTTCTGCACTCTCAAATCCAAATGCCCCCTCCCTTCTGAGCCCCAGTGTGTTTAACCCCTTTATTCCATCAGACATACTATTCCATCCATGTGACCCTGGACCTAATTCCCATGGACGGAATAGTACGTCATATGCGATCAGCAGCGCTCCCGGGGGGAGCACAGCTGATCGCCGCCGGGTGTCAGCTGATTATCACAGCTGACACCCGTGACTGTGTGTCAGGAGCGGTCACGGACCGCTCCCGGCACATTAACCCTTGGCACACCGCGATCAAACATGATCGCGGTGTACCCGGGGCACAGGGGAGGATCGCGCAGGCAGGGGGCTCCCTGCGCGCTCCCCTGAGACCCTCAGAGCAGCGCGATGTGTCGCGCTGTTCCGAGGGTCCGTCCTCCCTCCAGGTCCCTGGATCCAAGATGGCTCCGGGGTCCTGCAGGGAGGCGGCTTCATCAGTGCCTGCTGAGAGCAGGCACTGAGAAGCCTGCAGCACTGCCAGAGCGATCGCTGGTGTGACAGAGTGCTGTGCACACTGTCACACCAGCGATCTGCTAAAATACAGTGATGTCCCACCCTGGGACAAAGTAAAAAAGTTAAAAAAATAAAAATAAAAAGTGGTAAAAAAAATCATAAAAAAAAAAAAATATTCCCCAATAAATTCATTTTTTCCTGTAAATAAAAAAAACAAAACAATAAAAGTACACATATTTGGTATTGACGCGTCCGTAACGACCCCCCCTATAAAACTGTCCCACTAGTTAACCCCTTTAGTGAACCCCTTAAAAAAAAAAAAAAGAAAACAAAGCAAAAAATCAATGCTTTATCATCATACCGCTGAACAAAAAGTGGAATAACACCGATCAAAAAGACCGAGATAAATAACCATGGTACTGCTGAAAACGTCATCTGTCCCGCAAAAAACGAGCCATCATACAGCATCATCAGTGAAAAAATAAAAAAGTTATAGCTCGCAGAATAAAGCGATGCAAAAATAATAATTTTTTATATAAAATTGTTTTCATTCTATAAAAGTGCCAAAACACAAAAAAATGATATAAATGAGGTATCGCCCGTAATCGTACTGACCCAAAGAATAAAACTGCTTTATCAATTTTACCACACCGGAACGGTACAAACGCCTCCCCAAAAGAAATTCATGAATTGCTGATTTTTGTTCATTCTAACCTCCCAAAAATCAAAATAAAAAGCGATCAAAAAATGTCACATGCTCAAAAATGGTACCAATAAAAATGTCACCTCGTCCCGCAAAAAATAAGACCTCACATGACTCTGTGGGCCAAAATATGCAAAAATTATAGCTCTCAAAATGTGGTGATGCAAAAAACTATTTTTTGCAATAAAAAGCGTCTTTTAGCGTGACAGCTGCCAATCATAAAAACCCGCTATAAATAGTAAATCAAACCCCCTTTATCACCCCCTTAGTTAGGGAAAAATAATAAAATTAAAAAAATGTATTTATTTCCATTTTCCCGTTAGGGTTAGAGTTGCGGCTAAAGTTAGGGTTAGGGTTGGCGCTAACGTTAGGATTAGGATTAGGGTTGGGATTACGGTTAGGGGTGTGTTAGGGTTAGGTTTGTGGTTAGGGTTGGGACTAGGGTTAGGGTTGGAGTTTGAATTGGAGGGTTTCTGCTGTTTAGGCACATCAGGGGCTCTCCAAATGTGACATGGCGTCTGATCTCAATTCCAGCCAATTCTGCGTTGAAAAAGTCTAAAGGTGCTCCTTCACTTCTGAGCTCTGCCATGCGCCCAAACAGTAGTTTACTCCCGCATATGGGGTATCAGCGTACTCTGGACCCCAAGAGTTATTGTGCAATTTGTCCTATTTCTTCTGTTACCCTTGGGAAAATAAAAAACTGAGGGCGACAAAATCAATTTTGTAAAAAAAAATGATTTTTTTGTTTTTACGGCTGTATGTTATAAAACTTTTGTGAAGCACTTGGGGCTTCATAGCGCTCACCACACTTCTAGATAAGTTCCTTGTGGGGTCTATTTTCCAAAATGGGGTCACTTGTGGGGGGTTTCCACTGTTTAGGCGCATCAGGGGCTCTCCAAATGCGACATGACGCCCCCAGACCATTCCATCAAAGTCTGCAATCCAAAACGTCACTACTTCCCTTCCGAGCCCCGACGTGCGCCCATACAGTAGTTTACTCCCACATATTGGGTATCAGCGTACTCAGGACAAATTGGACAACAACTTTTGGGGTCCAATTTCTCCTTTTACCCTTGTGAAAATAAAATATTGGGGGCGAAAAAATCATTTTTGTAAAAAATAAAAGGATTTTTTATTATTACGGCTGTACGTTATAAACTTCTGTGAAGCACTTCGGGGTTCAAAGTGCTCACCACACATCTAGATAAGTTCCTTGAGGGGTCTATTTTCCAAAATGGGGTCACTTGTGGGGGGTTTCCACTGTTTAGATCGCATCAGGGGCTCTCCAAATGCGACATGACTCCCCCAGACCATTCCATCAAAGTCTGCAATCCAAAACGTCACTACTTCCCTTCCGAGCCCCGACGTGCGCCCATACAGTAGTTTACTCCCACATATTGGGTATCAGCGTACTCAGGACTAATTGGACAACAACTTTTGGGGTCAAATTTCTCCTGTTACCCTTGTGAAAATAAAATATTGGGGGCGAAAAAATCATTTTTGGAAAAAATAAAAGGATTTTTTATTTTTACGGCTGTACGTTATAAACTTCTGTGAAGCACTTCGGGGTTCAAAGTGCTCACCACACATCTAGATAAGTTCCTTGAGGGGTCTATTTTCCAAAATGGGGTCACTTGTGGGGGGTTTCCACTGTTTAGGCGCATCAGGGGCTCTCCAAATGCGACATGACGCCCCAGACCATTCCATCAAAGTCTGCAATCCAAAACGTCACTACTTCCCTTCCGAGCCCCGACGTGCGCACATACAGTAGTTTACTCCCACATATTGGGTATCAGCGTACTCAGGACTAATTGGACAACAACTTTTGGGGTCCAATTTCTCCTGTTACCCTTGTGAAAATAAAATATTGGGGGCGAAAAAATCATTTTTGTAAAAATAAAAGGATTTTTTATTATTACGGCTGTACGTTATAAACTTCTGTGAAGCACTTCGGGGTTCAAAGTGCTCACCACACATCTAGATAAGTTCCTTGAGGGGTCTATTTTCCAAAATGGGGTCACTTGTGGGGGGTTTCCACTGTTTAGGCGCATCAGGGGCTCTCCAAATGCGACATGACGCCCCTAGACCATTCCATCAAAGTCTGCAATCCAAAACGTCACTACTTCCCTTCCGAGCCCCGACGTGCGCCATACAGTAGTTTACTCCCACATATTGGGTATCAGCGTACTCAGGACAAATTGGACAACAACTTTTGGGGTCCAATTTCTCCTGTTACCCTTGTGAAAATAAAATATTGGGGGCGAAAAAATCATTTTTGTAAAAAATAAAAGGATTTTTTATTATTACGGCTGTACGTTATAAACTTCTGTGAAGCACTTCAGGGTTCAAAGTGCTCACCACACATCTAGATAAGTTCCTTGAGGGGTCTATTTTCCAAAATGGGGTCACTTGTGGGGGGTTTCCACTGTTTAGGCGCATCAGGGGCTCTCCAAATGCGACATGACTCCCCAGACCATTCCATCAAAGTCTGCAATCCAAAACGTCACTACTTCCCTTCCGAGCCCCGACGTGCGCCCATACAGTAGTTTACTCCCACATATTGGGTATCAGCGTACTCAGGACAAATTGGACAACAACTTTTGGGGTCAAATTTCTCCTGTTACCCTTGTGAAAATAAAATATTGGGGGCGAAAAAATCATTTTTGTAAAAAAAAAAGGATTTTTTATTATTACGGCTGTACGTTATAAACTTCTGTGAAGCACTTCAGGGTTCAAAGTGCTCACCACACATCTAGATAAGTTCCTTGAGGGGTCTATTTCCAAAATGGGGTCACTTGTGGGGGGTTTCCACTGTTTAGACGCATCAGGGGCTCTCCAAATGCGACATGACCCCCAGACCATTCCATCAAAGTCTGCAATCCAAAACGTCACTACTTCCCTTCCGAGCCCCGACGTGCGCCCATACAGTAGTTTACTCCCACATATTGGGTATCAGCGTACTCAGGACTAATTGGACAACAACTTTTGGGGTCAAATTTCTCCTGTTACCTTGTGAAAATAAAATATTGGGGGCGAAAAAAATCATTTTTGGAAAAAATAAAAGGATTTTTTATTTTTACGGCTGTACGTTATAAACTTCTGTGAAGCACTTCGGGGTTCAAAGTGCTCACCACACATCTAGATAAGTTCCTTGAGGGGTCTATTTTCCAAAATGGGGTCATTGTGGGGGGTTTCCACTGTTTAGGCGCATCAGGGGCTCTCCAAATGCGACATGACGCCCCCAGACCATTCCATCAAAGTCTGCAATCCAAAACGTCACTACTTCCCTTCCGAGCCCCGACGTGCGCACATACAGTAGTTTACTCCCACATATTGGGTATCAGCGTACTCAGGACTAATTGGACAACAACTTTTGGGGTCCAATTTCTCCTGTTACCCTTGTGAAAATAAAATATTGGGGGCGAAAAAATCATTTTTGTAAAAAATAAAAGGATTTTTTATTATTACGGCTGTACGTTATAAACTTCTGTGAAGCACTTCGGGGTTCAAAGTGCTCACCACACATCTAGATAAGTTCCTTGAGGGGTCTATTTTCCAAAATGGGGTCACTTGTGGGGGGTTTCCACTGTTTAGGCGCATCAGGGGCTCTCCAAATGCGACATGACGCCCTAGACCATTCCATCAAAGTCTGCAATCCAAAACGTCACTACTTCCCTTCCGAGCCCCGACGTGCGCCCATACAGTAGTTTACTCCCACATATTGGGTATCAGCGTACTCAGGACAAATTGGACAACAACTTTTGGGGTCCAATTTCTCCTGTTACCCTTGTGAAAATAAAATATTGGGGGCGAAAAAATCATTTTTGTAAAAAATAAAAGGATTTTTTATTATTACGGCTGTACGTTATAAACTTCTGTGAAGCACTTCAGGGTTCAAAGTGCTCACCACACATCTAGATAAGTTCCTTGAGGGGTCTATTTTCCAAAATGGGGTCACTTGTGGGGGGTTTCCACTGTTTAGGCGCATCAGGGGCTCTCCAAATGCGACATGACTCCCCCAGACCATTCCATCAAAGTCTGCAATCCAAAACGTCACTACTTCCCTTCCGAGCCCCGACGTGCGCCCATACAGTAGTTTACTCCCACATATTGGGTATCAGCGTACTCAGGACAAATTGGACAACAACTTTTGGGGTCAAATTTCTCCTGTTACCCTTGTGAAAATAAAATATTGGGGGCGAAAAAATCATTTTTGAAAAAAAAAAAGAGATTTTTTATTTTACGGCTGTACGTTATAAACTTCTGTGAAGCACTTTGGGGTTCAAAGTGCTCACCACTGTAGCGCCCGCGTCCCTGCCTGCTGCCAGACAGGGACGTCGCTCTCCTCACTGCGCTCAGCGTCCTCAGTGCTCCCAGCCTCCTCTGCGCCTCTGGCATCCTCGGCGCCCTCCTTCCGCCCTGCTGGTCCCGCGCGCTCCTTCCCTGCTACTGGCCTTAGGGCGCGTGCCGCACCCTCCCCCGCTCTTAAAGGAGCCGCGCGCATTTTCCAAATCAGTCTCCAGCCAATGCTGGAGGACTCCACCCTATATTAAGGGCTTCCTCCTTAATGTAGGTGCCCGAGCAATGTTGTTCCTGTGCAGTCTAACTCTGTTTCAGCCATCAGCTCCTGATTCCAGTTACCTGCCTGTTACCTGTCGGCTTGCCTGTCTGCCATCCGTCTGCAGTTCCATCCAGAGGTTCGGACGTCATCTGCAGAGATCCCGGCTCTTGCCTGCTCACCTAGGAGCGATCATCTGCCATCCGACTGCAGCTCCATCCGGAAGTTCGGACATCATCTGCGGAGATCCCCGGCTCTTGCCTGCTCACCTGGGAGCGATCATCTGCCATCCGACTGCAGCTCCATCCGGAAGTTCGGACATCATCTGCAGAGATCCCGGCTCTTGCCTGCTCACCTGGGAGCGATCATCTGCCATCCGACTGCAGCCTACCTGGAGGCTCCACCATATCAGGTCGTATATGCCTGCCCTGTTCTAGAGACTGCCTGGTCACTTGCCGTGACAACCTGCCTGTCCAGAGACTGCCTGGTCACTTGCCGTGACAACCTGCCTGTCCCAGAGACTGCATTGGTCACTTGCCGTGACAACCTGCCTGTCCAGAGACTGCCTGGTCACTTGCCGTGACAACCTGCCTGTCCAGAGACTGCCTGGTCACTTGCCGTGACAACCTGCCTGTCCCAGAGACTGCCTTGGTCACTTGCTGTGACAACCTGCCTGTCCAGATACTGCCTGGTCACTTGCCGTGACAACCTGCCTGTCCCAGAGACTGCCTTGGTCACTTGCTGTGACAACCTGCCTGTCCCAGAGACTGCCTGGTCACTTGTCGTGACAGCCTGCCTGTCCAGAGACTGCCTCGGTTACTTACCGTTACAACCTGCCTGCCCAGAGACTTCCTTGGTCACTTGCTGTGACAAACCTGCCTGTCCAGAGACTACCTATATCCCCTGCCGTGATTCCCTGCCCTTTTCCGGATGCCACCCGCTCTCTTACAAGTAAACTCTCTTGTATAATAAAGCTTTGTGGTTCCACCAACCTGACCTGTCTCGTCAGTAGTTCCACCCACCAGACCCGTTACAGTTTGCTCGGGCCATGGAACCCGGTGGCACCCAAACCCCTTCACTCCCGGAACTGTGTCATGAGCTGTCTCGCCAGAGGTCTCAACAGGAGGCCATCCTGGGTCACCTGCGGAACGTCAATTCCCGTCTGGACACTCTGAATTCATCACCAGCAACCATCGCTGGAGCCATGACTCATAATCCGTCAGTCCCGCTGATTCCCAATTCCGTGGTTTCCATTCCCGGACCCCGACTGTCAGCTCCTCCTAGGTTTGGAGGCGATCCTGCTCTGGCTCGGGGTTTCATTAATCTGTGCACCCTGCATTTTGAACTCCTGGCACACCAGTTTAACTCTGACCGGGCCAAAGTTGCCTTCATCATGTCCCATCTTACCGGAGAGGCCCTGGCCTGGCTTAATCCTCTCTGGGAGAGAGAGGATCCTCTGGTATCTGACCTGCCTGCTTTTCTCACGGCCTTCCGGAAGGTATTCGACGAACCTGGACGGAAGACTTCCTCTGCATCATCTCTGCTGCGCCTCCGTCAGGAGAGCCTCACCGTTGGTCAATATGCCATACGGTTCCGGACTTTAGCCTCAGAACTAACTTGGGACAATGAAGCTCTAATTTCGGTCTTCTGGGAGGGTCTGTCCGGCCGTATTAAAGACGAACTTGCCGGTCGGGACGTTCCAACCTCTCTAGATGATTTAATAAATCTTGCCAATCTAATTGATCTACGGTTCCAGGAACGAGCCAAAGAGATCACCCGTAAAAAACAATTTTCCCCTCTTGCACCCTCGTGTCAGAGATCTATAACCTCTTCCGTTTCTCCTCAGGTGCACACTGCTGAGCCTATGCAGGTCGACCAGACCAAGATGGTCAAAGCCCGTCAGGACTCACGCCGTGCCGAGAAAAGTTGCTTCTACTGCGGCAGTAAGGAGCACTGGATCCAAACCTGTCCGGAGAAGTCGGGAAACGCCTGTGTCTAGGTTCGCTCGGAGAGGTCAATCTAGACAAAAATAAATCCTCTTCATCCCTGCTGCTGTCGGTTTCAATCCTGCTCGGTAAGAACCGCCACTTCGAAATGGCCCAACTTGATTCTGGAGCAGCTGGGAATCTCGTGTCACAGGCTCTAGTAGAGAAGTATCACATTCCCACCAAACCTCTTGTTGAACCGGTATCTGTTGCTGCTGTGGATGGGGGCCTCCTACCTCGTCCCATACGACTTATCACCGAAGTCATAACCCTGCAGGTGGGAATGTTGCATTCTGAGAGCATCTCGTTTCATGTTTTACCTGGACTCTCTCATGCTCTCTTACTAGGTCTGCCTTGGCTCCAAAAACATGCACCTGTGCTCGACTGGCAGAATGGAGAGGTTCTTCGCTGGGGACAGGACTGTCATAAAACGTGTCTGGTGCCTGTTCATCCTGTCTATTCTTCTCCTACACCTGCTAATCTTCCTGGACTCCCGATTCCATATTGGTCATTTGCTGATGTCTTCAATAAAAAGGAAGCAGAGACATTACCCCCGCATAGACCATATGATTGCCCGATTGACCTGTTGCCCGGTACTACGCCTCCCCGTGGGCGTATTTACCCATTGTCTGCTGCTGAGACCAGGTCGATGTCCGAATATATCGAGGAGAACTTAGCAAAGGGATTCATCCGGAAATCTACCTCCCCAGCGGGAGCAGGTTTCTTCTTTGTTAAAAAGAAAGACGGATCTCTCCGTCCCTGTATTGACTACAGAGGCCTAAATTCGATCACGGTGAAGAATAAGTACCCTCTTCCGCTCATTCCAGAACTGTTTGATCGTCTTAGAGGGGCTAGAGTCTTCACCAAACTAGATCTTCGTGGAGCATACAACCTGGTTCGTATCCGTCGAGGAGATGAATGGAAGACGGCATTCAACACCCGGGACGGCCACTACGAGTACTTGGTGATGCCCTTTGGTCTCTGTAATGCTCCAGCAGTCTTTCAGGAGTTGGTCAATGACATCTTCCGGGACCTCCTCTACTCCTGCGTTGTGGTGTACCTTGACGACATCTTGGTCTTCTCTCCGGATCTTCAGTCTCACCGGAGGGATGTTCGTCAGGTTCTGCTCAGGCTCAGGCAGAATCACCTCTTCGCCAAATATGAGAAGTGCCTCTTTGAGCAGACATCGCTTCCGTTTCTGGGATACATTATCTCTCAAACAGGTCTACGAATGGATCCGGAGAAACTGTCTGCCATCGAGAAGTGGCCTCGACCGGAGGGGTTGAAGGCTATTCAGCGGTTCCTGGGATTTGCCAACTATTACCGTCTCTTCATACCGCACTTCTCTTCCAGGACTGCTCCAATCTCAGCGCTCACTCGCAAGGATGCTAACCCCAAACAGTGGACGACCGAAGCAGAGGAGGCCTTCCTTTCTCTGAAACAGGCCTTCTCTTCCGCTCCTGTGCTGCATCGCCCGGATGGCAACAAGCAGTTCTTCCTGGAGGTGGACGCTTCCTCTGCTGGAGCCGGAGCGGTTCTTACCCAAAAATCGCCATCCGGGAGGATGGTATCCTGCGGTTTCTTCTCCAAACTCTTCTCCTCCTCCGAGCGCAACTACTCCATAGGAGATCGAGAGTTATTGGCCATTAAGTTGGCATTGGAGGAGTGGCGTTACCTACTCGAAGGGGCTCTTCATCCGGTAATCATCTACACGGACCACAAAAATCTGGCATACCTCCAGCAGGCACAGAGACTTAATCCTCGCCAAGCCCGGTGGTCCTTGTTTTTTGCCCGCTTCGATTTTCTTTTGCATTTTCGCCCAGCTGACAAAAACGTCAAGGCGGATGCATTGTCTCGGTCTTTCCTGGTGTCGGATCTCGAGGATGAGCCTAAACATATCATCGATCCCGCCAGAGTGATGCAGGTGGCTCCCGTGAGTCTAAATCGTCTCCCTCCTGGTAAGACGTTCGTATCAGAAACCGATCGGAAGAGAATCCTACATTGGGGTCACTCGTCTAAACTCGCTGGCCACGCTGGTCAAAAAAAGACCCTCCAACTCATTACCCGGCATTATTGGTGGCCTACCCTGCACAAAGACGTAATAGACTTTGTTTCTGCCTGTGTTTCCTGTGCCCGCAACAAAGTTCCGAGACACCTGCCTACCGGCCGTCTTCTTCCGCTTCCTGTACCCGCTGCCCCCTGGCAACATATAGCCATGGACTTCATTACTGATCTTCCCGTCTCTGCCGGTTGTACGGTCATTTGGGTGGTCGCTGACCGCTTTTCCAAGATGGCTCACTTCATTCCTCTGCCAGGTCTTCCGTCTGCACCCGAGTTGGCTAAAGACTTTATCCGCCACATCTTCCGTCTTCATGGTCTGCCTCGTCACATTGTGTCGGATCGTGGGGTTCAGTTCACCTCACGTTTCTGGAGAGCCACTTGTAAGTTGCTAGACGTCACCCTGGATTTTTCCTCCGCTTACCACCCACAGTCCAATGGACAAGTTGAACGAATAAATCAGAATTTGACCAGTTATCTTCGACACTTCGTTAATGCCCACCATTCTGACTGGGTGGAGCTCCTGCCTTGGGCCGAATTCTCCTACAATAATCATGAGCGCGAATCTTCCACCAAGTCTCCGTTTTTTGTAGTCTTCGGTCAGCACCCTCGGATCCCTGTCCCTGTTTCCATCTCTGTGGACAATCCAGCTGCGGAATCTCTGGTTAGAGAATTCTCCTCCATCTGGGAGAGTACCCGGTCCGCACTCATTCAGTCATCCGAGCGCATGAAAAGACATGCTGACAAAAAACGTCTGGATCCTCCTCAATTCCGTCCTGGGGACAAAGTCTGGCTTTCGTCCAAATATGTTCGACTCAAAATTCCGTCCTACAAGTTAGGTCCTCGGTTCATCGGTCCTTTTGAGGTCATCAGTCAAATCAATCCGGTGTCCTATAAATTGAAACTCCCGGCCAATTTGAGAATTCCTAATTCTTTTCATGTATCTCTCCTCAAACCTGTGGTTCTTAACTCTTTTTTTAAGTCTACAGGTACACCTCCTGCTCCAGTGTCTGCTGATGATGAATTTGAGGTAGAGAACATTCTGGCCACAAAAAGGGTAGGAAGAAAGACTTATTTTTTGGTAGATTGGAAGGGGTTTGGTCCTGAGGAGAGAACCTGGGAGCCTCGGGAGAACATCCATGCCCCTCTTATCCTAGCTAAATTTCTTTCTGGCCTAAAGAAGGGGGGGCCTAGAGGGGGGGGTACTGTAGCGCCCGCGTCCCTGCCTGCTGCCAGACAGGGACGTCGCTCTCCTCACCTGCGCTCAGCGTCCTCAGTGCTCCCAGCCTCCTCTGCGCCTCTGGCATCCTCGGCGCCCTCCTTCCGCCCTGCTGGTCCCGCGCGCTCCTTCCCTGCTACTGGCCTTAGGGCGCGCGCCCGCACCCTCCCCCGCTCTTAAAGGAGCCGCGCGCATTTTCCAAATCAGTCTCCAGCCAATGCTGGAGGACTCCACCCTATATTAAGGGCTTCCTCCTTAATGTAGGTGCCCGAGCAATGTTGTTCCTGTGCAGTCTAACTCTGTTTCAGCCATCAGCTCCTGATTCCAGTTACCTGCCTGTTACCTGTCGGCTTGCCTGTCTGCCATCCGTCTGCAGTTCCATCCAGAGGTTCGGACGTCATCTGCAGAGATCCCCGGCTCTTGCCTGCTCACCTAGGAGCGATCATCTGCCATCCGACTGCAGCTCCATCCGGAAGTTCGGACATCATCTGCGGAGATCCCCGGCTCTTGCCTGCTCACCTGGGAGCGATCATCTGCCATCCGACTGCATCTCCATCCGGAAGTTCGGACATCATCTGCAGAGATCCCCGGCTCTTGCCTGCTCACCTGGGAGCGATCATCTGCCATCCGACTGCAGCCTACCTGGAGGCTCCACCATATCAGGTCGTATATGCCTGCCCTGTTCTAGAGACTGCCTGGTCACTTGCCGTGACAACCTGCCTGTCCAGAGACTGCCTGGTCACTTGCCGTGACAACCTGCCTGTCCCAGAGACTGCCTTGGTCACTTGCCGTGACAACCTGCCTGTCCAGAGACTGCCTGGTCACTTGCCGTGACAACCTGCCTGTCCAGAGACTGCCTGGTCACTTGCCGTGACAACCTGCCTGTCCCAGAGACTGCCTTGGTCACTTGCTGTGACAACCTGCCTGTCCAGATACTGCCTGGTCACTTGCCGTGACAACCTGCCTGTCCCAGAGACTGCCTTGGTCACTTGCTGTGACAACCTGCCTGTCCCAGAGACTGCCTGGTCACTTGTCGTGACAGCCTGCCTGTCCAGAGACTGCCTCGGTTACTTACCGTTACAACCTGCCTGCCCAGAGACTTCCTTGGTCACTTGCTGTGACAAACCTGCCTGTCCAGAGACTACCTATATCCCCTGCCGTGATTCCCTGCCCTTTTCCCGGATGCCACCCGCTCTCTTACAAGTAAACTCTCTTGTATAATAAAGCTTTGTGGTTCCACCAACCTGACCTGTCTCGTCAGTAGTTCCACCCACCAGACCCGTTACAACCACACATCTAGATAAGTTCCTTGAGGGGTCTAGTTTCCAAAATGGTGTCATTTGTGGGGGGTTTCCACTGTTTAGGCAGATCAGGAGCTCTCCAAACACGACATGGCATCCAGCCAATTCTGCGTTGAAAAAGTCAAACGGCGCTCCTTCCCTTCCAAACTCTGCTATGCACCCAAACAGTGGTTTACTCCCACATATGGGGTATCAGCGCACTCAGGACAAATTGCACAATAACTTTTGGAGTCTTGTTACCCTTGGGAAAATAAAAATTGGGGTGAAAAGATCAATTTTGTGGAAAAAATATGATTTTTTAATTTTACGGCTCTACGTTATAAACTTGTGTGAAGCACTTGGGGGTTCAAATTGCTCACCAAAGATCTAGATAAGTTCCTTATGGGGTCTAGTTTCCCAAATGGGGTCACTAGTGGGGGGGTTTCCACTGTTTAGGCACAGCAGGGGCTCTCCAAATGCAACATGGCGTCCAATCTCAATTCCAGCCAATTTTGGTTGGAAAAAGTCAAATGGTGCTCCTTCCATTCTGAGCTCTGCCATGCACCCAAACAGTGGTTCCCCCCCACATATGGGGTATCAGCGTACTCAGGACAAATTGGACAACAAACTTTGTGGTCCAATTTCTCCTGTTACCTATGGGAAAATAAAAAATTAGTGACTAAGAGATAATTTTTGTGGGAAAAAAATAGGATTTTTTATTTCATGATCGGGCATTATAAACTTGTGTGAAGCACTTGGGGGTTCAAAGTGCTCACCAAAGATCTAGATAAGTTCCTTAGGGGGTCTAGCTTCCAAAATGGGGTCACTTGTGGGTGGTTTCTACTGTTTAGGCTCATCTGGGGCACTACAAACGGAACATGACCCCCATCAATGTTTGCATTCTAAAACGTTACTGCTTCCTTTCCAAGCCCTGCCGTGCGCCCAAACAGTTCCCCCCCCCACATATGGGGTATCAGCGTACTCAGGACAAATTGGACAACAACTTTTGGGGTCCAATTTCCTTGGGAAAAATCAAAAATTTGGGACTAAAAAATCATTTTTGTGGAAAATTGTTTTGTTTTTTTTTCACACCCAGGCATTATAAACTTTTGTGAAACACTTTGGGGTTCAAAGTGCTCACAACAGATCTAGATAAGTTCCTTAGGGGGTCTAGTTTCCAAAATGGTGTCACTTGTGGGGGGTTTCCACTGTTTAGCCATATCAGGGGCTCTCCAAACACGACATGGCGTCCAATCTCAATTCCAGCCAATTTTAGTTTGAAAAAGTCAAACGGCGCTCCTTCCCTTACGAGCTCTGCCGTGTGCCCAAACAGTGGTTTTCCCCCACATATGGGGTATTGGCGTACTCAGGAGAAATTGCACAACAACTTTATCTGCCCATTTTCTCCTTTTACCCTTGTGAAAAAAAAAAAAAGTTTGTAAAAGATCATTTTTGTGGCTAAAAAGTTAAATATTCATTTTTTCCTTCCACGTTGCTTCAGCTCCTGAGAAGCACCTGAAGGGTTAGTAAACTTCTTGAATGTGGTTTTGAGTAGCTTGAGGGGTGAAGTTTTTAGAATGGTGTCACTTTTGGGTATTTTCTGCCATATAGACCCCTCAAAGTGACTTCAAATGTGAGGTGGTCCCTAAAAAAATGGCTTTGTAAATTTTGTTGTAAAAATGAGAAATCACTGGTCAACTTTTAACCCTTATAATTTCCTAACAAAAAAAAATTTTGGTTTCAAAATTGTGCTGATGTAAAGTAGACATGTGGGAAATGTTATTTCTTAACTATTGTGTGTGACATATCTCTCTGTTTTATGGGAAAAAAAATTCAAAGTTTGAATATTGCAAAATTTTCAAAATTTTTGCCATATTTGCGTTTTTTTCAAAAATAAACGCAAGGTATATCAAAGAAATTTTACCACTAACATGAAGTACAATATGTCACGAGAAAACAATCTCAGAATCGCCAAGATCCGTTGAAGCGTTCTAGAGTTATAACCTCATAAAGAGACAGTGGTCAGAATTGTAAAAATTGGCCCGGTCATTAACGTGCAAACCACCCTTGGGGGTGAAGGGGTTAAACCACATATAGCGCCCACATGTTTGGCATTTCTGTAGTGATGAGCGCTTGCCTAATTTACGGGTGCATGTCTCCAGAAGCTCAGTCAGGGCATAACGTACAGGTGACTGCAACGTGCTGGTCACTATAGCGGACTGGTCACTACAACGGCAGTTTGCAATTTTCAGTCATCAACATCCACTACTGCTTGTTTCTGAAAAACACCCATAGAGTCAAAATCATCACTACACCTGTAGATAAATTCCCATAGGGGTATAATTTCCAAAATGGGGTCACTTGAGGGGGGATTCTGCTTTTCAATCAGTTAGGGGCTCTGCATATGGAGGCATCAAACTCCAGAGTCTCTCCATATGGCTAAGTAGTATTGTACAGCCACATACGGGATATTGCCACGTTCAGTAGAAATTGTGGGACAAATTTTGGTGCCATTTTACCCACTTCTTGTGGGAAAATGTAAAGTCTGGGGCTAAAATTAAATTTTGTTGGTAAAAATGTAGTTATTTTTTCTTCACTGCATAATGGTATAAAATTCTGTGACACACCTGTGATGTCAATATGATCACTGCACCCCTAGATGAATTCATTGCGAGGTGTAGTTTGTAAAATGGGGTCAATTATGGGGGGGGATCTGCTGTTCTGGCACCTCATGGGCTCTCCCAGTGTGTCATGGCACCTGCAAACCATAACAAAAAAATCTGGCTCCCCTTGCCTTCTGAGCTTTGCACTGTGCCTGAAAAATATTTCCCGATTACAGTACATGTAGAGTATTGGTCCACTCAGGAAAAAACGGATCTCAGTTTGATGTAAAATAAATTTCCTATTAGCCTTTAGAAAAATGAAAAGCTTGGGGCTAAAACAAAATTTTAGTGGTAAAATGTAATTTATTCTTTCTTCATCGCTCAGTGGTATAAAATTCTGTGAGGCACATGTGGTGTCAATATGACAACTGTACCACTAGATGAATTCATTGGGGAGTGTAGTTTGTAAAATGAGTTCATATAAAGGGGGTTTCTGCTGTTTTGGCACCTCAGGGGCTCTGCCAATATGACATGACACCCTCAAGCCATTCAAGCAAAATCTGAACTCCAATATGACTCCTCTTCGCTTCTGAGCTTTGCACTGTGCCTCAAAAGTAGTATTCCCCCACATATGGAGTATCGGCATACTCAGGAGAAATTGCACAACAATTTGTATGGTGCAATTTCTCCTGTTACCCTTATGAAAATGCAAAATTTGGGGCCAAAATAGCATTTTTGTGGGGAAAATATGATTTTTATTATTTTCATGACTCAACATTATAAACTTCTGTGAAGCACCTGGGGGTTCACGATGCTCACCACACATCTAAATACATTCCTTGTGGGGTTTAGTTTTTACAAATGGGTCACTTGTGAGGGGTTTCCACTGTTGAGGCACATCATTGGCTCTCCAAATGGGACATGACGTCTGCTGATTCAAGAAAATTTTACATTCAAAAAGCCAAAATGATGCTACTTCCCTTCAGAGCCCTGCCGTGCACCCAAACAATAGTTTTCTACTCATATGGGGTATCTGTGTACTCAGGAGAAATTGCACTACAAATTGTATGGTGCAATTTCTCCTGTAACTCTTATGAAAATGCAAAATTTGGGGCTAAAACATATTTGTGGGGAAAATTTGATTTTTTTTTATTTTTACGGCTTAACGTTATAAGCTTCTGTGAAGCAACCGAGGGATCAATGTGCTCACCACACACTTAGATCAGTTCCCAGAGGGGTCTATTTTCCAAAATGGTGTCACTTGTGTGTGATTTTCACTGTTTAGGCACAATTAGAGATTCTCCAAATGGGACATGGCATCTGTCAATTGTTCTAGCAAATATTGCATTCAAAAAGTCAAATGGCGCTACTTCCCTTCCAAGCTCGGTGTCACATTACTGGCGATACAGGACTGGAAGTCAGTGGCCGGAGCAGAAGTGTGCAGATGACCGGACTGTGGAAAGGCTTCTGAAGGTGCAGAATATGGCGGTGGTAGTTCACTATGTCAGCAGATGCCGGAGCCCGCCCGAGCACGGGCCGGCCGAGATCACACACAAGTACCAAGTCCGTTTAGGTGATAGTAGTTCGAGGTAGGAACAGCAGGGTTTCCACAAGAGACAGGAAGGCGCCAGCAGAACACCTTCCAGATCAGGAGCTCAGATAATGCTTCACTCAGTTAGACTGAGCACCACAATATACTCAGCAACAGGAAGCTGCACTGGCCAGGTATATATAGCAGGTCCAATCAGACTTAATCAGGGCGAGAACAATCAGCAGGGCAGGTGATGATCTCTATCCAATCAGTCTCAATCAAGGCGGGGACAATCAGCAGAGCAGGTGATGATCTCTATCCCAGACGAAGTTCATATGGTTTTCAGGCTGAAGTTATACAAGTTCCAAATAGCTCCACAGCAAAGGAACAGACCAGCAAGCAATAGCTCACAGGTTCAAATCCTGACACTCGGTCATGCACCGAAGCAGTGGTTTTCTCCATTATTTTGGGTATCGGCATGTTTAGGAGAAATTTTGCAACAACCTTTGGGGTGTGTTTTTTCCTGTTACTTTTCAAAATAAAAAATATTGTATCTGAATAAATTTTTTGTGAAAAAAAGTTAAATGTTAATTTTTTTTTCCACATTCCAAAATTTCTTGTGAAGCACCTGAAGGGTTAATAAACTTCTTGAATGTGTTTTTGTGTACCTGGAGGGGTGCAATTTTTAGAATGGTGTCACTTTTGGGTATCTTCTATCATATAGACTCCTCAAAGTGACTTCAAATATGATGTGGTCCCTAAAAAATCTGGTTTTGTAAATTTTGTTGTTAAAATGAAAAATCGCTGGTCAACGTTTAACCCTTATAACTTCCTAACAAAAAAATTGAAGTTCCAAAGTTGTGTTGATGTTAAGTATACATCTGGGAAATGTTACTTATTAAGTATTTTGTGTGACATATCTCTGTGATTTAAGGGCATCAAAATTCAAAGTTGGAAAATTGCGAAATTTCCAAAATGTTTGCCAAATTTCCATTTTTTTCACAAATAGTCGTAAGTAGAGTTGAGCATTCCGATACCGCAAGTATCGGGTATCGGCCGATATTCGCTGTATCGGACTTTAGATACTTAGTTCCGATATTTTCCATATATCGTATACCGGAATCGGAAGTTCCCATAATTCTTTGAGAGGCAATGTGATTTTAGTCAGCCAATGAGGAATCCTAAGAAGTGTGGGCATATCCTGTACTGCTGCGGTCATGTTAACTAATGGCATGGCTGTGATTGGATGCTGAAATGATGTCAGAATGCACTATAAAAGGCGCCGCCGCCATTTTAGCGTCACTGTGCTGTGAATTCAGTTAGGGACAGAACGCTGCTCTGCTGACTCTGAGGGACAGTTAGAGATTGCGATTTTGTGTACTGTGCTTTAGGCAGGCTAGTTTAACAACCGCTGTGTAAAGCTTCCTTTAGCCTTGCAGTGTTGTTTTCACAGCTCTGCAAGGTCTGTGTGTGAGTGCAGGTGACACGCTGCAGTTTGCTCTGCGTCCAATGCTGTTTGTAGGCATCTGCACGTGTCACTCACAGACTTTTTTTTTTCTTTAGTGTAATTCTTGCAGCTCCATTCAATTGAAATTATAGTGTGACGTGCTTCCATCCGTATCCAATACATTGGTTGCAAACACTATAGAAGTCCACAAAGGAGCTTTTCAAAGATAGTGACCAGTTGTGTGCACTGCAGTGTTCACTCTAGTCTGTGATATATTTTTTTTTTGCTGAGTGCAGATCATGCTCCAGTTAGTTCTTAAACCACTGCTGGTTATAGTCTGCTGAACGTGTGTCACTGCCTCATCCTTGTCATTTTTCTATAATTGTTGCTGCTCCATTCTATTTAAAGTAACTCCAATCTATTAGTGTGACGCGCTTCCATCCGTATCCAATACATTGGTTGCAGACACTATAGAAGTCCACAAAGGAGCCTTTCACAGATAGTGACCAGTTGTGTGCACTGCAGTGTTCACTCTAGTCTGTGATATTTTTTTTTTTTGCTGAGTGCAGATCACGCTCCAGTTAGTTCTTAAACCACTGCTGGTTATAGTCTGCTGAACGTGTGTCACTGCCTCATCCTTGTCATTTTTCTATAATTGTTGCTGCTCCATTCTATTTAAAATAACTCCAATCTATTAGTGTGACGCGCTTCCATCCGTATCCAGTACATTGGTTGCAAACACTATAGAAGTCCACAAAGGAGCCTTTCACAGATAGTGACCAGTTGTGTGCACTGCATTGTTCACTCTAGTCTGTGATATTTTTTTTTTTTGCTGAGTGCAGATCACGCTCCAGTTAGTTCTTAAACCACTGCTGGTTATAGTCTGCTGAACGTGTGTCACTGCCTCATCCTTGTCATTTTTCTATAATTGTTGCTGCTCCATTCTATTTAAAATAACTCCAATCTATTAGTGTGACGCGCTTCCATCCGTATCCAATACATTGGTTGCAAACACTATAGAAGTCCACAAAGGAGCCTTTCACAGATAGTGACCAGTTGTGTGCACTGCAGTGTTCACTCTAGTCTGTGATATTTTTTTTTTTTTGCTGAGTGCAGATCACGCTCCAGTTAGTTCTTAAACCACTGCTGGTTATAGTCTGCTGAACGTGTGTCACTGCCTCATCCTTGTCATTTTTCTATAATTGTTGCTGCTCCATTCTATTTAAAATAACTCCAATCTATTAGTGTGACTCGCTTCCATCCGTATCCAATACATTGGTTGCAAACACTATAGAAGTCCACAAAGGAGCCTTTCACAGATAGTGACCAGTTGTGTGCACTGCAGTGTTCACTCTAGTCTGTGATATTTTTTTTTTTTGCTGAGTGCAGATCACGCTCCAGTTAGTTCTTAAACCACTGCTGGTTATAGTCTGCTGAACGTGTGTCACTGCCTCATCCTTGTCATTTTTCTATAATTGTTGCTGCTCCATTCTATTTAAAATAACTCCAATCTATTAGTGTGACGCGCTTCCATCCGTATACAATACATTGGTTGCAAACACTATAGAAGTCCACAAAGGAGCCTTTCACAGATAGTGACCAGTTGTGTGCACTGCAGTGTTCACTCTAGTCTGTGATATTTTTTTTTTTTTGCTGAGTGCAGATCACGCTCCAGTTAGTTCTTAAACCACTGCTGGTTATAGTCTGCTGAACGTGTGTCACTGCCTCATCCTTGTCATTTTTCTATAATTGTTGCTGCTCCATTCTATTTAAAATAACTCCAATCTATTAGTGTGACTCGCTTCCATCCGTATCCAATACATTGGTTGCAAACACTATAGAAGTCCACAAAGGAGCCTTTCACAGATAGTGACCAGTTGTGTGCACTGCAGTGTTCACTCTAGTCTGTGATATTTTTTTTTTTTGCTGAGTGCAGATCACGCTCCAGTTAGTTCTTAAACCACTGCTGGTTATAGTCTGCTGAACGTGTGTCACTGCCTCATCCTTGTCATTTTTCTATAATTGTTGCTGCTCCATTCTATTTAAAATAACTCCAATCTATTAGTGTGACGCGCTTCCATCCGTATCCAATACATTGGTTGCAAACACTATAGAAGTCCACAAAGGAGCCTTTCACAGATAGTGACCAGTTGTGTGCACTGCAGTGTTCACTCTAGTCTGTGATATTTTTTTTTTTTTGCTGAGTGCAGATCACGCTCCAGTTAGTTCTTAAACCACTGCTGGTTATAGTCTGCTGAACGTGTGTCACTGCCTCATCCTTGTCATTTTTCTATAATTGTTGCTGCTCCATTCTATTTAAAATAACTCCAATCTATTAGTGTGACTCGCTTCCATCCGTATCCAATACATTGGTTGCAAACACTATAGAAGTCCACAAAGGAGCCTTTCACAGATAGTGACCAGTGGTGTGCACTGCAGTGTTCACTCTAGTCTGTGATATTTTTTTTTTTTGCTGAGTGCAGATCACGCTCCAGTTAGTTCTTAAACCACTGCTGGTTATAGTCTGCTGAACGTGTGTCACTGCCTCATCCTTGTCATTTTTCTATAATTGTTGCTGCTCCATTCTATTTAAAATAACTCCAATCTATTAGTGTGACGCGCTTCCATCCGTATACAATACATTGGTTGCAAACACTATAGAAGTACACAAAGGGGCCTTTCACAGCTAGTGAACAGTTGTCTGTACAGTCATGGCCAAAAGTTTTGAGAATGACACAAATATTATTATTTTCACATGATCTGCTTCCCTCTGGTTTTTATGTGTGTTTGACAGATGTTTTTATCACAGACAGAAATATAATAATTGTAAACATATGAGTAACAAAAGCTTATATTGACAGTTAGAATGAGTTAATGCAGCAAGTCAATATTTGCAGTGTTGACCCTTCTTCTTCAGGACCTCTGCAATTCTCCCTGGCATGCTCTCAATCAACTTCTGGACCAAATCCTGACTGATAGCAGTCCATTCTTGCACATTCAATTCTTTCATTTTGTCAGAATTTTTAGGTTTTTGTTTGTCCACCCGTCTCTTGATGATTGACCACAAGTTCTGAATGGGATTAAGATCTGGGGAGTTTCCAGGCCATGGACCCAAAATCTCTATGTTTTGTTCCCTGAGCCATTTAGTTATCACCTTTGCTTTATGGCAAGGTGCTCCATCATGCTGGAAAAGGCATTGTTGATCGCCAAACTGCTCTTGGAGGGTTGGGAGAAGTTGCTCTTGGAGGACATTCTGGTACCATTCTTTATTCATGGCTGTGTTTTTAGGCAAGACTGTGAGAGAGCCGATTCCCTTGGCTGAGAAGCAACCCCACACATGAATGGTTTTAGGATGCTTAACAGTTGGCATGAGACAAGACTGGTGGTAGCGCTCACCTTGTCTTCTCCGAATGAGGCGTTTTCCTGATGTCCCAAACAATCGAAAAGGGGATTCATCAGAGAAAATAACTTTACCCCAGTCCTCAGCAGTCCACTGCCTGTACCTTTTGCAGAATATGGAGAGAAGTGGCTTCTTTGCTGCCCTCCTTGAGACCAGGCCTTGCTCCAAGAGTCTACGCCTCACAGTGCGTGCAGATGCACTCACAACTGCCTGCTGCCATTCCTGAGCAAGCTCTGCACTGCTGGTAGCCTGATCCTGCAGCTGAAAACACTTTTAAGAGACGGTCCTGGCGCTTGCTGGTCTTTCTTGGGCGCCCTGAAGCCTTTTTGGCAACAATGGAACCTCTCTCCTTGAAGTTCTTGATGATGCGATAGATTGTTGACTGAGGTGCAATCTTTCTAGCTGCGATACTCTTCCCTGTTAGGCCATTTTTGTGCATTGCAATTGTCAAGGTAAATATTCATATACTGTTATTCTTTCATACATATGTATGCTTCGCTTCCATTTTGTTTCATCGCCGCCATTTTAAGAAACAATAAGTTTTTCCTTGTCGAGTGAAACCAGATATATCAAATATAACAATGCTTCAGCTAAGATTGCACTAGCATCGACCTACACCCACATCTGTTTCCTCTGAGGAAATGTCAAGACGTCTGGGCCAGACCACATCAAGGAGTCTTACAAGGCTGAACTTTAATATGAAATATCACACTTATTGAGTGTTACATAGATGTAGAACTGAGCCCACGCAGCTATATTTCCTTGCAGATACAGCCTGTTAGAACAAGACGTAATTGATCAGAGATGGTAGGTGCTAAACATAAACAGTTTGCCCATGATTGCAATTGCAAAGGACAATTATAATATGCCCAATGTCTAATGTCATATGTCCATTTCTATATTCTTATATTTTCATATATATATATATATATGCTTGTGTGCTCTGAAGAAAAGTATTTTTCTTACCTCGCATGATTCATATCGAAACTTAGTTCAAAGATAGCACCAGTATCCGCCAACATCTGCTCCTGAGACATTAACCCAGATTAACACCTACTTACGACCACAATGACATTTAACAATTGAAGACGACATCAACATCTGTCTGGAGACATGGGCCAATCAGGGCTGGCCGGATATTAGATGAATATAGCTTACCCCACGTGGGTCATCCTGTTTGTTATGTCTATATAATCCCGTGTATGCTAATAAAGACAGGACATTGCTGAGATCGGTGCTACTAGTACCATTCTTGAGCGTGCTCTAAGTTTGAACCAGCCTTGTGTCTGACTCATACTTTGATTGGTCGACCCATGCTCATAATCTAATCTGGAGTGACTGGAGGACGAGTGTTTGACGAGACGACCCCGTCAATTGGCGCCCAACGTTGGGCGTGGCCAACGGCTCGCTGCCCGCCAGACCCGTCCAAGGACTTCCGGTGGTGCCCGCGGTGACTGACTTCGAGGACTGCAGCCTCCAGAACACGGTAAGTTGAGAACATATATCCTGTATATGTGTCCCACTTGCCTGTGTCTCAGTCACTGTGAGGTCCTATTGTGATTGTCTATTTGGGTCTGAGTGGGTGACCGGTCGAGTGGTGAGACCGTGAGCGATCCTACGCCACGTCCCGAACCAGCACTGTCAGAACGAGTGATGTCGCGTGCCTGCGCGTACTCGTGTGCACCACTTCCTCCTCCTCCGGTCACTGTACTCTGTTCTAGATAGTTGCGTCCCGTGACAGTTTGAAAGTGTCCAAATTTCTAGTATCTTGTAGAGAATTGTGGTAGGGGTGCGCATATCCAAATTTCCTTAGGAGACGAATAGAGGAGGACTCTTCGTCTGAGAAAGTGACAAATAGAGGAGGACTCTTTGTCTAACCTGGAAAGTCTCATTAGGAGAAGCCCAGGTGTCAGCGCATCGAGGGGGACTCTGTGCTGTGTAGAGTGTCACGGTGAACTGTGCTGTAAAGTCACCATCCACAGTTAGGGAAGAGACAAATGGAGGAGGACTCTTTGTCTTGTCAGTGTATCGAGGGGGACTCTGCATTGACGGGTGGTGACCTGCAAGTGACGCCGGTGGTCTGAGTCGCGACAGATCATTGCACTCTGTTAATATCATGATGCGCATGTTTAAATCAGAAAAACCCCACAAGTTAGAGGGTGGTGCTTTGGGAGTTGGTGAGATTGTTTCAGTCACGGGATGGCAAGAAGGCTGTTAAAAAAAAAAAATGTGAGGAGTTTATACAAAATGATGGGCCTACCCAGTACAGGGAGGCTTCAGCCTTCAGTGTGGAAAGATTTTGTAAGCCAGAGAAAAGGAATGTTAAGTGATCAGGGACTCCTGCACCAAGCACAAGCACATCTCAGAGTAGCAAATGATTTGAAAGTTTAAGGCTGGAGAGAGGTAGACGGTGCAGGAGGTTCAGAAAATGCTGAGCCTTTGTTTGGATATATAAAATGTTCAGAATGTGACCTTGTTGATGTAATAAAAATGGCTGTCAGCCCTTTAATGCCCGTCACTGTACCCAGTGCGCCCCAGCCACCGCCCTATAATGGAGTCGACACCAAATCACCGGAAGGGTGGGTGTGCCGTGTGTGTAGTGAACAGAACCCGCCCTGGGCGGAGTCCTGTCGTGTTTGTGGGGCTTCCCGCCCCTGGCCCTCACCAGGAAATGCCCCTCCCACTACACCCAGCAGCCATCTTGGGACACCCACTTCCTCTAGCAGCCATCTTGGCACACCCGTAAATGGTCCCTCCCCTTCCTCCAGCGGCCATCTTGCTGCACCTGGTGGCCATCTTAATACACCCAGAAATGACCAACACCCCATCTCCTCCGGTGGCCATCTTGAGACACCCAAGCACACCCAGTCAGGCCTATATCCCTTGCTGATACCAACCAGGGCCTACTACCAGCCCCCGCCCGTACCTGTGCAGGCCACAGCTCCCAATATGGCACCAGATGCAACACCATTGTTCCCTTTCACACACCCCAACCCGGCCATTGCTGCAATGCATGAATCTTCAGTTTTTCAAACAATGATCAGAAGCCGCCGCCATGATATTATGGGATCTAATGAAGGGGAGGAGGATCAGGAGATAGAAGAGGGGTGGGCCCCTCAACAGCCACCACTATCCCCAGCAGCACCAGTATCTTTTCTTCCCTCCTCCATTCCCCCACCATCATTGTCAACCCCTGGTCCTAGGGCCTATTCCACCCCTACTCCAGAGATGGGGCACCTTCCTCTCCTTCACAAATCCTCAGAGAGGACAGTCGTTCTGTAAGATTCACGGAAACCCCGGTCAGGCCCCCAGCTCCCGGTGTACTTGAAAACTGGTATCCCAGCCATTCACAACATTACACAGACCGCAACGGAAATCCAGTGACATTATCCATAGGGTACGGTGATATCCTGACACATCGGGTTGGTGCTATAGTTAGTCCTGCCAACTCCAACTGCTCCAATAAAGGGGGTCTGGCTCTATTAATAGCCCAAGTTGGTGGTCCCATCGTCACTGCAGAATGCATGGCTCATATACACACTTATGACCCTTTGCCACCTGGACAGACTCTGACAACCCATGCAGGGGACCTTCCCGCTGATATCATCATCCATGCAGTAGGTCCAGTCCATGATCCTCTAAATTCAAATGAGTCACGGGCCACCCTTCGGGCCACCATACATTCAATACTCCATCATGCTGGTATGTTAAAAACAGAAGACATTAGGCACCAGGAATTATTTGAAACCAATGATAAAGTAGTAAATTTGTGATTGCTTTGTCTAAAGAGTTAACTAACACCCACTCTGCAGTGTCTGCTTCTCTCCCAGAATTTACAGGTGACACGGTGTATGATTTCTCGCCTGATGACCTTATATATATATATAAAAAAAATTTATGAGAAGAGACTGTCTCCAGCCCAGATTTGAGGGTCCCTACACTGTGGTCCTGTCCACCCAAGGACCCGAAGCTCGAGGGCAAGAGCACCTGGATTCACGCCTCCCACTACAAGAAGGACAAGATTAGCCAGCAGTCATGAACCTTCTGTTACATATCCTTTGAGCTATATCCTGACCTCGTGCCAGTATGCCCACCTTTGGGTTAATATTACAACCCTGTGGTTATCTTTAAGTTCGATTTCTATCAAATATTCAACTGTGATAGGAATGATTTCAAGGGATCAACACACTAAATTTAAGGTTGTAAGCGTTAAAGAATAAACTGCAATTCTGTAAATCTTCAGTTATCTTTTTGGGACATTGCATTACACTGGGGGCTCGACATCTGACCAGCGCTCGCAAAGAAGCTGTACAGAATTTTCCTATTCCTGTTAATGTTGCCGCTCTTAGGACATTTCTTGGACTGGTTTCTATTGCAGACAGTGGATACATGCTGTGTCAATCCTCATGCAGCCTCTCTGTGACTGTATCACCATTGTGCCTTTTAAACTAACTCCTGAAGGTATAGACTGTTTTTTATTCCCTCAAAAACAGGATTGTGGCAGCTCCAGCGCTAGGAACCCTCAACTATGAACTACCATTCACCCTGTATCTCCATGAACAGCAGGGACGCGCGGCAGGAGTATTGACTCAGCTACATGGTGACAATCAAAGGCCAGTGGCCTGTTTCAGTGGAAGACTAGATGCAGTGGCTAGAGTGCTCCGTCCTGTGTACGGGCAGTATATGCTGTAGGACTATTGCTCCACAAATCATCAGATATCGTTCTTGATTATCCACTGACAGCACTTACACCTCATGATGTATATACCATATTGAACCAGGTGCAGCCGGCACATCTTTCAGCTGCACGTCACCTTCAATTGCAATGTGCACTTTAATGCCTCCAAATGTTTCTTTGCAGAGATGTACCACACTTAGTCCTGTCACATTGTTACCTCTCTCGGATCTAGGGGGGAGGTCAGGTATTGTACGGTATTGTACAAAGAAGATCCAAGAGAGGAGATTCCTTATGATTGTGTTCAGCTTATGGCACAGGAAACAGCAGGCCTACCCACAGTGTTTGAAACTGAAAGACTTAATGTTGATTTTGAATCTTTTGTAGATGGATCTCGCCACCAAGATGACTCAGGTACCTTCCACACCAGGTATGCCATCGTCTCCCTGAATGCAGTAATCAAAGCAGAACCAATGCTCCCATATCAGTCGGCCCAGGAGGCTGAATTTAAGGCTCTGACCGAGGCCTGTAAGATAGTTGAAGGTAGAATTGTTAACATCTACACAGATTCTAGATACGCATTCGGTATAGCTCATGATTTTGGTCCAATTTGGAAGTCTAGAGGATTCCTGACGGCAGCATGACATCCCATTAAAAATGCTGACGCAGTCCAGCAGTTAATTGATGCATTACAATTACCAAAAGAAGTAGCTGTCATAAAAGTTAAAGCACATACCAGATGCACTGATCAGGTGAGTAAAGGAAACGAAATGGCCGATGCAGCAGCAAAAACAGCAGCCAGTAGACCACTCCAAGGGGTAACGATGCACCAGGTAAGCGCTCCCAAAAATCCCTTTGTGTCGGAGGATGCCTTATCCCAGATGCAGGCTCAGGTGCGCCAGGAGGAAGTAGAAAAGTGGGAAAAGAAGGTGCATGTCTGAATGCAGCAACTGGGGTATGGGGAAGAGGGATGCGCCGATACCTTCCAAGAGCGTTGTATCCTGCGGTCGCCCAGATGTTACATGGGCCAACCCACCAGTCCAAAACTGCTGTAATGAGCGTGATGCAGAAGCATTGGGCGGCACCAGGCTTTTCCACCTGTATAGAAGGTTTGATCCAGGGATGCATGGTATGTGCTACACATAATCAGAGAAGGGTAGTCAAGACACCACCCAAACACGCCCCTCAGCCCCTCTATCCTTTCCAGAGACTGCAGATTGATTATATTCAGCTGCCAAAATCAGGATCATGGGAGTACGTGTTGGTGTGTTTTGATTTATTCTCAGGTTGGCCGGAGGCTTTCCCGATTGCCAAGGCTACGGCTGCGGCAACCGCAAAGAAGCTGCTTGCGGAGGTGGTGTGCAGGTATGGAGTACCAGAGGTGATCGAAAGTGACAGAGGTACACATTTCACAGGTGAAATAATGAATGAAGTCTTGACAGCTCTGGGAATTCAACAAGTTTTCCACACACCATATCATCCACAAAGCAGTGGAAAAATAGAAAGACTAAATGGGACATTGAAGTTAAAAATCCAAAAGTCCATGGCTGAAACAGGGCAATCTTGGCCTGAATGTTTACCATTAGCCCTATATTCAGTAAGGTACACTCCAAATAGGAAAACTGGACTTTCTCCGTATGAAGTACTATTTGGCAAAGTGCCTAGTTTAGGATGTTTCTTTCCCCAAGCACTGGAAATGAGTAACCATGTATTAAGCTCATATGTAAGGGATTTGCATAAAAGACTCAAGAAAGTACATGATAATGTCTTCAGTTCTCTTCCAGATCCAAACCAGGATCCTGGGAGTCACAGCCTGCAGCCCGGAGACTGGGTAGTCATTAAAAGACACGTGAGAGAGAGTCTGGATCCGAGATTTGACAGACCTTTCCAAGTTCTACTGACGACAAATACCGCAGTCAAGCTACAAGGCAAGGAAACTTGGATCCACGCATCGCCTTGTAAGAAGGTCCTTGGAGAGCCTCCAGAAGAGGAATGATGCTACTAATGACATTTGCTTGCATCCTTGCAGTAACGGATGCTTGGAACAGACTTAGCCGTGTAGATGATGATGATAACAGGTTCATTAGACATCACTTAGCTTTAGTGGATGGTGCATGATGAGTAATATTTCAAAGTTTATAGATTTGGCACACCGATTAGTATTACAGTATTCAGCTCTGTGTTGTGTGGTACCCATATATAGGAAAGCTGTAACCAATGCAACCGACCCCTCAGGTATTTTCCTTTATCAAGAGAGATGTATATGAATGTAGGGGATATGGAACAATATACCCCGCCTGATCCTCTTGGCAAAACCCTCTATGACGCAATACAATCAAAAGAGTTAATTTAGGGACAGATGGGAGAACTCCATGTGTTAACCAACATAGGGACTCAGCTGCCTGGGGGCGTCCCATAAGGGGGCAGTCTCTGAGGTAGCTGGGTGAAGAAATCCACCTCCCCTCTCCCCACACATGGACAGTCTCAAAGGTCACCACGCCAAGGGAAAAACTTAGTGTTTAGGGGGAATTGTCAAGGTAAATATTCATATACTGTTATTCTTTCATACATATTATGCTTCGCTTCCATTTTGTTTCATCGCCGCCATTTTAAGAAACAATAAGTTTTTCCTTGTCGAGTGAAACCAGATATATCAAATATAACAATGCTTCAGCTAAGATTGCACTAGCATCGACCTACACCCACATCTGTTTCCTCTGAGGAAATGTCAAGACGTCTGGGCCAGACCACATCAAGGAGTCTTACAAGGCTGAACTTTAATATGAAATATCACACTTATTGAGTGTTACATAGATGTAGAACTGAGCCCACGCAGCTATATTTCCTTGCAGATACAGCCTGTTAGAACAAGACGTAATTGATCAGAGATGGTAGGTGCTAAACATAAACAGTTTGCCCATGATTGCAATTGCAAAGGACAATTATAATATGCCCAATGTCTAATGTCATATGTCCATTTCTATATTCTTATATTTTCATATATATATATATATATATGCTTGTGTGCTCTGAAGAAAAGTATTTTTCTTACCTCGCATGATTCATATCGAAACTTAGTTCAAAGATAGCACCAGTATCCGCCAACATCTGCTCCTGAGACATTGACCCAGATTAACACCTACTTATGACCACAATGACATTTAACAATTGAAGACGACATCAACATCTGTCTGGAGACATGGGCCAATCAGGGCTGGCCGGATATTAGATGAATATAGCTTACCCCACGTGGGTCATCCTGTTTGTTATGTCTATATAATCCCGTGTATGCTAATAAAAACAGGACATTGCTGAGATCGGTGCTACTAGTACCATTCTTGAGCGTGCTCTAAGTTTGAACCAGCCTTGTGTCTGACTCATACTTTGATTGGTCGACCCATGCTCATAATCTAATCTGGAGTGACTGGAGGACGAGTGTTTGACGAGACGACCCCGTCACAATGATGACTGCACGTGTTTCTTTAGAGATAACCATGGTTAACAGAAGAGAAACAATGATGCCAAGCACCAGCCTCCTTTTAAAGTGTCCAGTGGTGTCATTCTTTCTTAATCATGACAGATTGATCTCCAGCCATGTCCTCATCAACACCCACACCTGTGTTAATGGAGCAATCACTGAAAAGAGGTTAGCTGGTCCTTTTAAGGCAGGGCTGCAATGATGTTGAAATGTGTTTTGGGGATAAAGTTCATTTTCTAGCCAATTATTGACTTTGCAAGTAATTGCTGTTAAGCTGATCACTCTTTATAACATTCTGGAGTATATGCAAATTGCCATTAGAAAAAGTGAAACAGTAGACTTTGTAAAAATTAATATTTGTGTCATTCTCAAAACTTTTGGCCATGACTGTAGTGTTCACTGCAGTCTCTGCGGAATAACAACACTTAGGCCTTTTAACTTTTCTGACTTTCTTTATCAATCTACCAAGATGAAGAAGGCAGGGAGTAAGGCACGTGGTCGTGGCCGTGGAGTTTCAGCAGGGAGAGGACGTGGGGATTCTGTGGCTGCTGCCGCCTCCAGTGACACAGCATCCACCAGTTTTCCCCGTGAGCGTTCCTTTATGTGCAGTTTTGTAGGAGCTCGGCGTTACCTCCCTGCTGCGGGAAGAACAAATTGAAGCCGTTGTTGGTTGGATGGCAGCCAATGCATCGACTTCAATTGCTTCCACCTCCTCTCAGGACCACAACACTGTTGAGCAACCATCTGTCTGTTCACCGCCTGTCAAATTGCCCAGGCAGTCAGAGAGTTCTGAACTGGAGCCAGCTGAGTCTCTGCTTCTGTTCTCAGAATCTGTTGGCTTGCAAACAGGGGCCCAGCCAAGCAGCATTCTGGAATGTGAAGAAGAGGGAGTATGCAGTGATGCGCAACAGCTGTGTCTCTCTGAATCAGAAGAGGCGGGTGAGCCAGTGCCGATGGTCAGCACACCGCAGAACGCATCTGATGATGATGAGACTCAGGTGCCAGTTTCGTTGAGCATGGTGCTGGCCAGACCACCCAACAGCAGCAGGTGTTGGAAGAGGGTAGAGGAGATGATGAGGTCCAAGACCCAACATGGCGTGAGGGACAGGAAGGTGGTGGGAGCAGCTCTGAGGATGAGATTGTCCCAACGGTAGAAACAGGAGGGAGAGGTAGGCTGCAGACTCGGTTGCCTCTAGCCTCCAGTTTGGCACCTGTTGGGAGCAGTTCTCTTCCAAAAGTCAAAATGGGCGCTCCCAGGACTTGCACTGCGTGGTCCTTTTTTGACAGACTTGCAGATGATATTTGCTATGTTAAATGCAAGCTGTGTAAGCAAAAAGTAAAAAGAGGTAAAAGTGTCAGTAACCTCAATACCACAAATATGTGGAAACATGTGCGGACAAAGCACGTAGTTGAGTTACAAAGACACACTGGAGATGTAGGCCAACCTACAGCAGCACCTACATCTTCAGGTCGTGTTGGTGCCTCTACCTCCAGCTCACACACAGCTGGTTCTGCTTCCTCACAGGATCGCCATGGAAGAACCTCGGTCACTGTTGTCCAGAGACAAAGTGTTATTCCACCCACAGCAGCAAGTTCCCTGTCATCTTCACACTCCCAGGCCACAAAACAGCCATCGGTACCACAGGCATGGGATAAAAGACGGCCATACTCGTCAAACCATCCACGAGCACAGGCTCTGAATGATGGCATTGCAAAACTCCTGTCCCTTGAAATGCTGTCATTCAGGCTGGTGGAGACTGACAGTTTCCGTAACTTAATGGCATTGGCAGTCCCACAATACAATGTGCCCAGCCAATTTTATTTCAGCAGGCAAGCCAGTCCCTGGTCTGCAAAAACATGTCGAGGGAAACATTAAACATGCGCTACTAAACGCCGTCTATAGCAAGATCCACCTGACCACCGATGCGTGGACCAGTACCCATGGCCAGGGACAATACCTTTCCCTCACTGCCCATTGGGTCAATGTTGTGGAGCCGGGTACAGATCTTGCGAGTGGCGCTGTACGTGTTCTGCCAACTCCAAGGATTGCAGGAATCCAGTCTGTACACATTGACTCCTCCTCCTATTTCAGTTCCTCAGAATCATCGCTGCAGGAGCCGTCACGGTCTACCTCCACATGGACCTGTGAACGCTTACCTGTTGCGAACGATATGAGCACAGCCGTGGCCAAACGTCAACAGGCCGTCCTGAAATTAATTTCAATGGGGAATCGAAGCCACACAGCGCAGGAGGTCTGGAATGCCATCAAGCAGGAGAGCGACGTGTGGTTTTTGCCAGCGAATCTCCAGCCAGGCTTGGTAGTGTGTTACAATGGCCGAAATCTGGTGGCAGCTCTGGGCCTTGGCAACCTCACTCACATACCATGTCTGGCACATGTGCTCAACTTGGTCGTGCAGAGTTTTTTGAGGGACTATCCGGATCTTGCTGAACTGCTGAAGAAGGTCCGCCTAGATTGCGCTCACTTGCGACGTTCCAGCATAGCCAGATCGCGCATTGCTGCTCTGCAACGCAGATTTGGCCTTCCTGAACATCGCATCATATGTGACGTACCCACCAGGTGGAATTCCACCTTACATATGTTGGAGCGGTTGTGTGAGCAACAGCCAGCAGTAATGGAGTATCAGCTGCATCAGGCGCAATCAACTCGCAATTTGCGCCGTTCACACTTCAACACTACTGAGTGGGCCTCTATGAAGGACATCTGCCACGTTTTGCGTGCGTTTGATGACTCAACGCGGATGGCGAGTGCAGATGATGCACTAGTCAGCATGACTGTCCCCCTTATCTGCCTGCTTCAAAAATCACTGCAAGCACTAAAGGATGAGGTTTTGGAAGAGGTGGAGGATGAGGAGTCACAAATTCACTCACCTTCTGGACAGTCAGCGCAACTTGGTTCCTCACAAAGGGCTGGGCAGGGCTCACTTTGTGAGGAGGATGAGGAGTCAATGGATGAGGAAGAAATCCCTACAGAGGGAGGTACACAACGCTCTAGTCAGTATGTAGAGCGAGGGTGGGGCGATGCAGAGCAGGCAGAGATGACGCCTCTTCCAGAGGACAGCGTTTGTTGGGCAGTTGGGAGTCTGCAGCACATGGTTGATTTCATGCTGCAGTGCCTGAGAAACGACCGCCGCATCGCCCACATTCTCACCACATCAGATTATTGGGTGTACACCCTCCTAGACCCTCGCTACCGGGACAACTTACAAAGCCTCATCACACCGTTGAACCGGGAGCGTAAAATGCGGGAGTACCAAGACAGACTGGTGCAATCCATAATATTCTCCATTCCAGCCGAGAGCACTGCTGCTGCTACTGCTTTACAAAGAATCTCTGTGCGTCGAGGCAGTGAAGACACCTCTGCAACAAGAGGGAGCACAAGCAGCGCCTCTGCACAGGGCAAGAGCAGTATGTTACAAATGTGGCAAAGTTTTGTGTCAGCGCCACCAATGTCTACACCATCCGAGACGACTCCACTCACCATGAGGCAACGTTTACGTAAGATGGTGACAGACTACATGTCTTTCCCTCTCAGTGTACTCCCAGATGGCTCTTCCCCTTTCAAGTTTTGGGTCTCTAAGCTGGATACATGGCCAGAGCTTAGCCAGTATGCATTGGAGGTGCTGGCTTGCCCTGCTGCCAGTGTATTATCTGAGCGCGTCTTTAGTGCTGCAGGTGGTGTACTAACAGACCGTCGCATGCGACTATCCTCAGAGAATGTAGACCGACTTACTTTTCTGAAAATGAACAAGGCATGGATCTCACCTGAATTTGCCTGCCCGTTTTCAGATTAAATAACTGTTTGCCAACGTTTTCCATGTCTCCTGTTATGTTCATCTTTCTATCACCTGAACTCTACTCCCTGGGCTACAACACTGCCAGTCACAGGGGAATGATCAGTTACAAAACAAAATGTTATCCCCAACAAATAGACTCAACGTAGGGTCACGGACACATTTAAGTATTACAATTCTGGTCCCGGTGGCAAATCTTCCATCTCCCCAACTAACACTTCTATAAGAGAGGTGTTTTCCTCCTCCACCGAAGGCAAAGGTAATACTGACCACTGCACACATGTGTTATGCATAGTGAGACTGATAGTAGCCAAAGTTGTTGTCCATGGGCTCAGTCAGGTGGGGGCAATCAGCTCTCACATGTCATGGTTCTTGGCACCGCCAACAGATTATGGGGCCCCTTTCGTTCCCCGACCCTTCCTGGGCGGCCCTCAGAGTCTCTGCTCGCCGAGCTGTGGGTGAAGGTTTGGTGAATTTAATTGGTAGCTTCCGGGTAGTCTCTCCCTGTATCTCCTTGGTAGGCCCATATCTTTCAATGAGGTCTACCATTTGCAGACCATCAGTAGGGGCTGCCTGTCCAACCCATATTTGAAGGGTGTGGGGCAAAGTTCGCCCGAATTTATCAGTCACTATACGATCCAGCATATCGCGGGGTGACAACACCTCAGGCTGAAAGCACTTTTCTATCAGGTGTATCAAGTCATAATACTGGGACCGAGCTGGCTCGGAAGGGGAAAACTTCCATTGTTGTACACGCTGGGCCAGGAAAAAAACATTTACCCCAAGACGTGCAAGTATCTCACCATTCACGCTCTCATAGTCCTCCTGCTGCTGGGGGGGTAGGTCCCTATAGGCTTTAGCGGGTCCTGAAGTCAAAAACGGAGCCACGATCTCGGCCCATTGGTCCCGGGGCAGTCTCTCCCTTTTAGCCACGCCTTCAAACATCTCCAGCTACACCTCAACGTCATCCGATTGCTCCATCTTTCGGATCGCTGTACGCACCGCTTTCCGGACATCATCGCATCCCCGGGCAGCTCTTACTGTCTGCGGCACTGTGATGTGCTGCATCAGTAAACTATTGGTTTCCTGTTGCTGTCGATTAAATATCTGCTGCTACATAGCCTGCTGCTGTATAGCCTGCTGCCGCTACATAGCCTGCTGTTGTATAGCCTGCTGCTGCTGCATAGCCTGCTGTTGCTGCTGTGTAGCCTGCTGTTGCTGTCGCATGGCCTCACTAGCATTTTACTTTGTTCTCCATCTTCGGACAGTTATCCAGCTGGTTTGGGTGCACTTTCTAAAACCAGGACATTTACTGTCATGCATGAAAAACAGCCTGACCTCACTGCGTTGCCCGCATTCTCCACCAATTGTAGGGAACCGCTGTCGTAGGCAGGGCTGGGCCGCAGTAATGAGGCAAACACACAGCCTTTTATTTCAAAGTTCAGTGATTTTAATCATGAGTTCAACAAAAAGTCCATATAACAAAATGAAAACAGAACATAAATCACTCCAGTTTGGAGAACCACTGGTCACAGACTCACCCTTGCTTGTGACGGGCTTAACTAAGCGGCTGCAGGTCAGCTGAGACCGCCAGGTCACATTCCGGGTGGTCTGTTACTCGCTTCCTGGTGTACACTGCCACACAGTAACAAAACAATGTTCCAGGCTTACTCCAGCCAAACTCCTTCCTTCCACACAACAACTACAACAGCTCCTTGTTTTATAGGCCTACAAAACACCATCAGGTGACGTACACATCAGCTGACCAGATCACGTGACTATGACCTCATCACAGGTCGTAGTAATCATGGAAAATCATGAGCAAACTTCAGTCTGGTTGAAGAAATATATCTCCCATCTTGTCAAATCAATTGTCTACCACCTCTTCTATAATATTACGCAGGCGATTTCTGTAGAAATAATGCACTTGTAGAGTTTCAATAAAGTGAGAAGGGGGCTAATTTAATTTTTCCATAATCTCCTTGGATGTCAGCCACCTACACTCTTTTAGGTGCATGAGATGGAATACTGTATGTATACCTTTAGTATGCCACGTCTCAAAAACGCGGTCTGTCACTCCCACTGGGAATTCTGGGTGAGCCCATAAAGGCATGTGTTTAGATAACTGAGAAGACAACCCATGCGCTCGTCTGCTTGCCTTACAGGCAATTACTGTATCGCGTAGTAGCGCTGATCACTATGACCTGGAGTTTACAAATCACAGTGTCAACACATGAGACCAAAATACAATCCTCTGTCAGTCCAGATTCCAGCAATACATCTGAGTAGGACTAAGTCCCCTTAAACCAATCTCTCCCCACTCTGATCAAGCACGAAAAGTTATAACTCCTAACGTTTGGCACGGCCAGGCCCCCATCTTTTACTGCACGCATAATTTTTCGTATTGCTATTCTGGGCCATTTTCCCCTCAAGATGAATCTGGTCAATGCTTTTTTTATCCGTGAAACATCATCTTTACGTAACAGGATTGGAATAGTCTGAAGCGGGTATAATAGCCTTCCAAAAATAATCATCTTAAGAAGGTGACAACGGCCCAGAAGAGACAGGGGCAAATCATGCCACCGCTCCAATTGACGTACAACCTTGTCCAATTAGGGCTCATAGTTAAGTTTGTATTGAGAACTAGAATCTCGTCCTATTTTGATTCACAGATATGTTATAAATAAAGGTTTTAATTACTTCTGTCCCCCATCAGTAAGCACACCAAAGCTCACGAGGATTAGGCTTTAACAATTGAAAAATTTCACTCTTGTAGTCTTTGAAGCAAAATCACAGAATTAGTTAAAAAAATTTTATCCAGTCTAATAGCCCTTTGAGATGGTCTTGGGGATGTGCCATATAAATGAGTATATCATCTGCAAACAATGTGAGTTTGATTTGCCGACCCCCTACCTTTATACCGTCATATACTGTGTTATCCTCCACGTGTGTAACTAATGGCTCAAGGGCTATATCAAAGAGCAAAGGTGATAATGGACATCCCTGAGGAGTTCCCCTCTGTATTGTGAAAGTAGCCGAAAGGTGACCTGTGTTGTGTATTTGTGCCTGTGGGTTGGCGTAGACACCTGATAGGAAAGTCATAAACGTGCCTCTCATGGCAATTTTGTCCAGGACCATTGGCAACCAACTTCAGCTCACCCTATCAAATGCCTTATCGCCATCTAAGGATAGCATGACAGGACTCGATGTTGTCAGACAACGATATTTATCTACAACTGCTATTACTTTCCTAATGTTATTCATGGCCGATCTTGGTCGAACAAAGGCCACTTGTGATGGCCCTATCAGCGTAGGAAGAATGCTACTCAAACGATCTGCCATGATCCTGGACAAAAGCTTGATATCCTGGTCAATGAGTGAGAATGGACGATAGGATCCAGCCAGATGTGAAGGTTTGTTGGGTTTTAGTAGCACCTTCATGTGTGCCATGTTTGAATGGATGGGCAACCCTCCTGTCTCCAATATATGATTGAAGGTGCCTACCAATGTGGACGGGATATCCTCACTCAATAATTTTAATAATTTGGCTGTAAACCCGTCAGGTCCTGGAGCTTTCCCGGATTTAAAGTCACTTATCGCCGCTGTCACTTCCGTCACCTCAATTGTTTTTTTTAAAAGAAGCTGATAGTTTGTGAAGGATGGTAACCGTATTCCATCTAGAAAGGTCTGACCCTCCGCACTATCCGTATGTTCCACCTTATATAAGTCTGAGTAGTATTCTTGTAGAATCGTGATTATGCTTCAAGGGTCTGTGTTCATGATCCCATGGTTATTCGTTAACGCAGTAATATGTTGATGACGAATGTGATTTCCTTTCGCTAGTCGTGCTAATAGTCTCCCTGATTTGCTACCATAACGATATACATCGGCTCTATAATTCATATTACTGCTTCTCTCGCGTCGATATACCCATACGTGTAAGTCAGCCTTAGCCTGCTTACATCTATTTTTATCCTGTGTTGATGAAGTTGTCTTGTTTGCCGTGTAGCTATCGCGTAATATCCTGCTAGCCTGCGAGTAGTTTGTCGCTATCTTCTTTTTTAGCGTTGTCTGATAACGTATTAGTTTCACGCGCATTAATGCCTTCCCTGCTGCCCATAAAAGTTCCGGCCTATCCCTACTATCTCCATTATCACTTACATATTCCAAACACCATTGCTTCACCTGATGTCGAAACTTCTCATCCATTAACAAATAGGTAGGGAAGCGCCAAGTTTGGTCTGGCCCCATCTGAACCATATCTGGCAGGGTCACTGATACGGGCGCGTGGTCAGATATAGCTACGTTGTGCACATCTGCCTCTTCCACTCCCCTTACTAGCTCCTGTGATAGCAATATATTATCTCTTCTGGACCAAGAGTCATGTGGCCCGAATAGAAGGAATATTCACTGCCATCTGGGTTCAGGTGTCTCCAAAATTCTACAAAGTTATTCGTGTCTAGCAAGGGTTATAAACGTGTGTCATGTGATCGCACATTCGTTCGCATCGACCTACAGTTCTTCACTGGTTCGATTCACCGTATTTAAGTCACGACCGGGGGTGGTTTTAATGCTCTCCTATCGGCCCGATATGCTTGGACACCTGGGAGAAATTCAGGAGCGTCTCCAAACTCCCTCCTCACATGTCAGCGCAGGAACCGGAAAAGGGAACGTGCTTGTTTTGTTGCTCATAGGTGGAGTTTTATACAGTAAATGATTACTGCTGTCTTATTTTTTGCGCCCCTAGGGCAGAATAAGGCTGCGTAAAGTCACATTTTAGAGACACTCATATAATAGACACACGCTACCCTACCCGTCACACAAGGAAGGTATTGTTACAGGATAAAGCCTTGCGCAACCAGACATGCTTTTACCCTCTTCAACATTCTACAAGCCAAAAATGCATGATTGCAGCCGCAGCCTTTATTGACGTACAGTATAACATCGACATTACCCATCAGAGGCTGCCCACTGTCTACAACAGACATAGTATATACATTTGCTATCCATAGCCTTTGTTTCACCTCCACTTGCAGGCACCCACTTAAATTGTGACAATGTTTTTTTTTTTTTAAAAATTATTTATTTATTTTTTTTATCATACATTATTGCGTCATCTCATCACTTTGATGAGTCCATGCTGGACATGTAATAAATGCTGTCCGAAATAACAATTTTCGTGAGTGAAATAATTGAAATCTGTGTGACTGTCACAGATTTCTTGTAATGATGATGATGAGTGACTATTACAAAATCCATTGTCTTCACTATGTTATGGTTTAACATAGCGTTCCTTACGCATCATTCCTAAATACAAAAATGGACTTTTATTCCTAAATTTACATCACTATATTTTGTAAAAATAATTTTGGGTGGTGTGTTGTTCCATTTCTTGTTGCCATGTGCTTATATGCGTTTATATTTTAAGGGTGTTTATTTTTATTCTTGGAATTGAAATTCATCATTTTATTGTCCTAGTAAAACTTCATTTTTTATAGTTTGAAGTACATACATTTGCAATGGCCACGTAACAAGGCAATAACTCAATATTTAAATTTAAAACCCTTCTTGACCCTGGGCTTCAACAACGCCAGTTGCTGATCAGAAGTGTTGGATGCACAGATCAAAACAATCGCTGATGTGTTTGTGGGGTTCAGTAACGCCTGCTGTTCCCCTGCTGGGTGTCTGGCAAAAATTTTTGCTCCTAACTCCAAATTTAACTTCAAACATCTCATATTAGGCCTCTGCCTACACCCTCCTTGACCCTAGGCTCCAACACCGCCAGTTGTTGCTCGGAAGTTCTGTTAGCACAGTCAACACTTGCTCCTGTGTTACTGGGGTTCACTAATGTCAGCTGTTCCCCTGCTGTGTGTACGACAAAAAGTCCTGCTGCCTCCACCCTGTTCTCTTCTCATCCCTGAATTATTTAAGAAATTAAATGAAATTAAATGGAAATTAAATTCAGGGAAATTAAATTCATAGAAAGAGGTTATACTTTACACTTTATGGGTTAATATGAAGAAGAATAATAGTTTAATAAGAACAATCTGAGTAATGTTAACAAAAAGATGAATAGCAAGAAGTTTAAGAAGAAGATAAAGAAGGTGAAGATGAAGAATAATTTGATGACAAAGATGATGCTGCTGAAGATTATGAAGGAGAAATTGTGGCAAAAGTTAAAAAGGTGAAGAGCATGGAAGTTTTGAAACATACATATTTGCCAAAATAGAAAAAAGGTTAACAACATTGTCAATTTCTTCGTCAATCCGAACGTATTTCAAAAAAAAAAATATTAATGCTATTCCATTGGATTGGGTTAAACATATATGCCTTTAATGTCTCCTCAACCTCCCCCAATACATTCTACATTACTCTTTGTTGTTTTCCTTCATGTACAATTATCCAACAAGGCAAGAATGGGTTTTTTTAATTCCGATATTTTGTTCCCATAGACTTACATTGGATTTCCGGTATCGGTATCGGGTATCGCCGATATTTTGTGTGTATCGGCGATACCATTCCGATCCGATACTTTTGGATATCGGAAAGTATCGCTCAACTCTAGTCGTAAGTCATATGAATGAAATTTTACCACTACCAAAAAGTGCAATATGTAAAAAAAAAACATTCTCAGAATCACTGGGATCTGTTGAAGCGTTCCAGAGTTATTAACTCATAAACTGATAGTGGTTAGAATTGTAAAATTTGACGTGGTCATTAACGGGGGTTAAGAGGATAATGTTCCAAAACTGACAGATCTTTAATGAAGTTGTCCAGGATTTCAATTTTTTTTGGCCATTGGTTTTTTTAAAGGCAATCCTCTGTGAGCTCACCCTAAAAGCAGCACAAATCTCTAACCTTTCTATCTGCTTTTACCTATGTTTACAGTATGGGGCATACATAATAGGTTTGATGCAGAAATTTCTTGTAACATTTTCTACAACAACCATAAGGATTATTGGAGGCCTCTTTCAGATAGCCAGGAAAAGCAAAAAAAAAAAATCTACACAAAAAATTGCCATGTGTGAATTTATCCCAGCCAATGCAAGGAACAACAGTCTGGTAACAGTATAGCTAGGTCTGTATATTTTTTGGCCACTGGATTTAAACAAGGATTTTTCTTCTACAAATAGGTGGTGGACCATATTGTTCAGAAAATCACAGTGGACATTAAAATCAATAAGTCATCAATGAGTTTTTCCTAAGCCATGTTTAGTTCTAATAATTAGAGTAAACTCAAAATATGCACCTAGAGATAGTTGACTCATTTACTTAATCCCTAAAAATCTCTTTTACTCATATTTTGGTATCTCATATGATATTGTCAGTTCATGATAAGCAATATTATAGACGTATCATGTATATCCTGAAATGTCAATATAGTCTATTCGGTTCTGCCTCTAGTATTGATCTAGATATGCACTGGCAATATCTTTGCTATTGTAACTGCTTTTCCAAATTGTCGTCCTCACCACAAGTTATCTGTCCTCCTTTCCTGGTAATGTTATCAGTAAATTACTATTGATTCTAAATTCTGCTGATCGATTTAATGTCCAGAATGACATATGGCATACTTCTATATACCACGTTTAAAAAAAAAAAAAGTCTGTGTTTCTATGAGTCAAGTCTTATTGAATAGAATTTTCTGATATTATCACATTACAGTAGAAAATTCCCAGGAAGTTCCAACACATAAATAGCATTATACAACAGACATCCCTCATCTTTCTCAATCTACATCTAAACGGATGAGATGTTAAAATCATGAAAACTTAGTATAGAAATATATCTTTAAACATTTTTAGCTAAATATTTTCACTTACCTTGAAAAGGTTTAATTAAAAGCTTCCATAAAATAGATTTTGAAAGAAATAATATTGCCATATGTTTACCCTACTGTATCCTGACAATTATATAATTTTGACACAAGTTAAAGGGGTTGTTCAGCCATAGGCTACTAAGCCTGCAGACTTGTGAGTCCTCACAGCATGCAGTGTGCTCTGGCGTAAGGAGTGGCAGACGTGTGACTGCAAGTATGTGATTTTCATACATGCGGTCACCTGTTGACTATATGTGCGCAGTCTCACTCAGTGCATTGTATTGAGTCAGGTCAGTCATGACTAATGTGGCCAGGAATATGCAAATTGCATATTTGCAATCACATGACTTTCTGCACCAGGCACTGTCCCCGGAGAGTCTGCACAGCGTGTCGGGCATGCCGTCAGGATTCACAAGTCTGCAGTCACATAGAGTGACTGCAGACTTAAAATCTAAGTGTTATGAATGTGTTAGAGATGGTTTCTGAGCAGAGGCTCCCTCTGGTGGTTACAGACAGTACTGAACCTTTCAGCGAGGAGTGGCAATCTGGGTTCACTGACTGGTCTGATATAAGGGAGGTTCCCTCCCATGATGGTTGCCGGTGATCAATTGTTCTTGTCTCAATTGTGGTTCCTGGTTCATTTGGAAGTTTGCTGGAGTCTTGCCTGCATCTCCTGCTTTCAGATAAGATATTTTTGCTTTTCTTTTTGTGCTTGCTTTTTGCATTGTTTTCTGCACTTTTGTGGAGGTCAGCCAGGTCCCCTCCTGGGGCCTGAGCTCCTCACAGTTTATCTGCAGCCACTGTTATTTGCTCATTTGCTTTTTCCTGTTTTTTCAGCGGCTGCGGCTTGGTTTTTGTTCACACTGAGATCTGATATAGTGGGTGGCGAGATCGTGTGATCTCAGTATTTTTGTAATCAGAATTGTTGGATTTTTGTAGGGTTTTCTGGGTTGCAGAAAGTAATCTCTCCTGTCCTATCCTATTTAGTGAGCTTGTGACCCCAGCGTTTGCTCAGTCTATTTTCTGCCTATGTTTGTATTTTCATCTTCTCTAACTGCCATTATATGTTTGGGGGCTTCCTATTTTCTTTGGGGATCTGCCCGGGGCAGATAGCTTTCATCTTTCTGCCTTTAGGTGTAGTTATCTCTCAGGCTGTGACGAGGCGTCTAGGATCAACGTAGGAACGCTCCATGGCTACCTCTAGTTGTGTCATTAGTTTAGGAATCTGCAACCCATTAGTTACCAACATCTCAGGTGTTCGGCTGCCCTGCTGTTGTTCCTGTCCTCCTCAGCTACCGAAACATAACACTAAGGCTAGAAAAACCTGTTAACACTATGACATCATTACATTTTAGGATGCCTAAAGCAACGTACCTCTACCAGTTTGGCAACACTGCTCTATAAAATATTTATATGTATGTAGCTGGCAGTATTAAGCAGTGTTGTAAATTTACATTATACTGTATAGGATATAAAGGCCCACATTTATTTCTTTTTGCATAGCTGTTAAGAAGGTCAATTGGATGCAACAGGGCAGACAATGAGGAGACTGTGGTACCTAACCAACACTATTTATTTGACTAATACAGAAAAAAAATCTATCTATAAGTACATGTACAAGTAACAACTTTATTATGGTTAACAGTAGCAAGGTCAATAGAGAATGTTATGATACTACCATAACACAACAATGCGGCTAAATTTAATATATATGCAATGTTCTTTTATTAAGCACAAAGAAAAAACAACAATCAATTGTCCCAGGTATTAATCAAAATTTAAATATTTATTGAAAGACCAAAAGTAAAGGGGAGGAGAGAACAGGGAAAAACATTACACAGTGACAGTTGCATACTAATCACACTATGACTCCTAGGGTACTGCAACAAGCAAATTAGACCAAGTCAGATTTTTTTGCTACTTGTTTGCCATGGTCCTTGTACCCTCGGAGTCGTAATGTGACCCTACTTACCTGAATTACGTGCAATGTATGAGCCACACTTAGCAATCTTTGGCCATGGGATGGCCGATATAGTTTGCGGTCCATACAACAAACCTAGTGTCAGTGTATAGGCCCAGGAACACAGACTTCTTGGCAGCCCAAACATCCAGTGTTTTCCTCGCTATGATCTGTGTGACAGCACAAGAAATAACGGCTCTGATCGGTGGTAAGTTAGTTATCGTCGGTCAGAGCCCTGGAGTTCCCACACTGTCATACAGATGACAGCCTGTGAGCCAGCAGCTGTGACAGTTGGTAAAAAGGTTACCGCTGGGCACAAGTATCGGTTGATGAGAGTACTACTTTAATCATCGTATGCCCGGTCTCGGTAATAGCAGCCAGAGCAGGCATACGATGATGAGAGTATTCATCAGCCGGCGCCTGCACAATAAATACATAAATACGTAAAATAAAAAAAATTACATGGGGCTCCCTTTATTTTTGCTAACCAGAACAAGCAAAACTGACAACTGTGGGCTGCAGCCTTCAGCTGTCAGCATTATCTTGGCTGGTTAGCAAAAACAGAAGGGTCCCATGCTTTTTTTTTAAATAATTTAAATAAATAGTTTTAAAAATGACATGGGTCCCCCTCATTTTTGACAACCACTTAAGCTAAAGCAGACAGCTGGGGGCTGGTAGTCCCAGACTGGGAAAGGGCTAGACGTATGATGAGGAGAATAGTGCTCTCATCAGTCAATGCATGGCTCACATGCTGCCATCTGTATGACAGAGGAGGATCTGCAGAGCTCTGACCGGCGGTAAGGAACTTATCGGTGATCAGAGCCGATGTTTATCGCGCTGTCAAACAGATGACAGCTTGGGAAACAACTTATGTTCGGGCCCCTCATTCATTTGAAGGGGATCGGGTTCGATTTTGTGTACCATTCTGTTACCCCAACTTTTTTTAAATGTTCGGCCGAATCTGCCAGACCCGAACATCCATTGATTCACCCATTACTACATGCGTTTTGTGTCATTGACAAAGTATAAATGTAGCCCCAGCCTAATTCAAACAAATTAAAGATTTTGGTGATAACTTAAAGGGTTTGTACCAAAATAGCAAGTTACCACCTGTCCAAAAGATAATTGATAGATTGTTGATTGCTTCATTACTACGGGGATCCTCATAATCCCAAGCACATGGCATAACAGTGCCTTGTCTGACAAGATTGCACACCACTGCTCCTTTTTATGTAAATGTATGCTAGGTAAGCGATTTATTAATTGTATCCTTACTATAAGTTTCACTGGCTAGCTGCTAATGCCAAATACTATATTGATAAAATATGCATATATTATTCACAGTCTTCCATACATGTGACAAATGAGTAATGATCTTTTCCCTTACGCATGATTACACAGTCAAAGCCTAACATCCAACTACATTCAGTCCATGAATAATTTCTTAAATCTAAGCCAATGAATTGAGGGGCACAATCTTGGCCTCTCATGTGTCATTATAGATGTGGTACAAGTGACAGGGAAAGGAACAGTAGTTTAAATTGGCAATCTTAGCTTTGAGCCCTTGAGCAACCATTAACAAAGCAAATTAGCCTTTACTTTTTGTTCCAATCTGGAATCACGTCTGATGCCATGACTCTATGGCTCATACTAATATGCTTTTTTTAATTATCTTTCTTGTAAGGTAGAAGTCTGAAAATATGTTATTAAAAAACTAAATCACCTTAAGGGCAATTCTTATAATCTGTTTATTTTTTTGCTATGTGGATAATGAAAGGTTGTGTTTTTCTTGAGTACAGCTAACAGTGGTAATGCTTTGACCATTTATCATTGATAACACATATTTTTTTTACATGGCTACAAATTTAGCCTACAGTGGGAAGAACCACGAGGCCAACAAATTTTGCCCATGGTATTATCTAATCATCAAGTTTTATTTTCTTATTGTCCTAATGTCCTAATGTCCTTGTGTGTTATTGGCTTCTTTTGGAGAAAAAAAGAACTCTTGATTTATGACCAATACACTCAAATTAAAGATGTATGGAGAAAACATGCTAATTTATGAAACACTATGGCACATTTTACAATTACATTTTCCTGAAATTACTGTCTTTAACTTGTAGTTCAACTTTGTCTATTGAGAACCAATGGCTTCCACAATAAGCATTTAAAGAGAATGCTCAGATATGTACAGTGTAGGGATGAGCAAACTTTTACGGGAAAGTTTGAGGTCCGTATCGATCTTTTTAGTGTACGTCAGGTTTCCTATATGGGTAATCCAGAATGATTAATAAAACATGTGGAATGGCTGCAGCACAGCCGACTGATGTTAACGTTTCGGACATGGAGGATGAGGAGGAGGGGCAGGAACTGCTGTAGAAGGTGGGGGAAACTCTGATTGAACCAGGGCCCGCAATCCTCGGTGTAATTGCTCATGTTCCGTCCCAGGTTCCGAATGGGTTCTGGCTTCCACAATGTTCGTCCAATGTGCCATCAGGGAAATGTAGCTTCCCTGGCCTCAAGCACTTGTCCATGTTTCCTTTGGTTAAGTGGACCTTCCCAGTACCAGCATTTGTTAGTGCACGGCTGATTTTATAGCACACGTACTTGTGTAAAGCAAGGACGGCACACTGGGAGAAATAGTAGTGGCTAGGCTCCGAGTACCGAGGGACTGCTGCTGCCATGAGTTGCGGAAAGCTTCCATCGTCACAAGCCTAAACAGCAACATTTCCAGAGCAAGCAGTCTGAAATGTGGCCGTTTAGTATTGTGGCTTGTGGGTGGGTGTATTTACACGTTCCAAAGAATTGGGTAGGGACATCTGAAACCTGCACTGGGGCTGCTACTAAACCTCCATGAAAACTTAAAGCTATACTGCTTAGTTACTACAAAAATGTTTTACATTAAATTACCAGAAGAGAATGCTGTCTTTTTATTAAGTATTGGGAGTGCAGAAGCAGATTAGCCTTGTGGTACAATTAGACTTGATGAATACAGAAAGCTATTTATTACAGGGCCTATAATAGCTTTTCCTAAAGAGCTCTATTAGTTCTTTGTAAGAATGATTTAGCTTTGAAAATGCTAATGGAATTTGATTTACAACTTCAGCAGTTAAGAATGGTGCTGGATTATCACATAGCAATCATTTCACAAAAAATTTTCTCTACTGTCATGCTGAACTGGGCATCGGTGAGGCACATCAGGTCCCCACATGGGTAAGAACTGAGAAAAAGAGCCGCACTCAATTAAATTATGTCAAAAAAGGAAATTTCTTTATTTGTGCGTACAGACATCACCAGGTGCATATGGCATGAGATATATTTCAGATGCTGACGGCAAGGTTAACGTTTCGACCAGCAATGATCTTTTTCAAAACCTCACTGAAAAAACAGATGTAAAAAAAGAACATGCTGTACATAAATGCATGAGTATCAAAACAAAAAATTATACAATAATGACCCCCAGTTAATAAAAGACTATTTTCAAGATTATGTAAAATAACATTAACAAAAAACATACATAAAATCATGGAATGCATAACAAAAAAATCACTAGGAGAAGCAGAAAAAAATCCAAAGAGACACATTTGGATAGATATGCAAAGGCTGTAAGAGATAATATCAGGGATAGCAGGCAAAATGATCCAGCCGGTAATGTGATGCACTAACCTTGTAAAGAGGAATAGATAGGGCTTAAGATAAGTAGGGGGTAAGTCCCCGAAGAGCTAAATAGAAAAAAAGCAAAGGAGAGCATGAGGATTAATGCTGGGAAATGAGTGTGGAATATATAAAGAGTATAAGGAAAGAGGTAAACAGTTTGTCAAGACCTACCAGAGAGAGGTTACCAGATGACCTGCACGCCTGGTGGATGGTGTAGCCTAATGGCGCTTTAATAGTCGCGTGTACAGTTACTTCTGGGACCAGCTGGTCTGGAAGGAGGCTTGGTGTAGTAGGAGAGAGGCTTGGGACGCAAGGTCTCCATGGTTCACAAGTGCGCTTGCGCAGGAGAGCAGGCGTTTTCACAACACTAGCCGCGCGCGAGCAGTATAAAGAATGCCGACTTAGTACTCAAACAAGTGCGCTTCTGCAGAGGCACGGTGTCTCCCAAACAATGGCTGCACAAGCGCAGTATAAAATAAAAGAAGACTTAAATCTGTAGAGGTCTGGAATATTGTAGAGCGCATGCGTGGCAGGGCTCTGTTTAAGTATCATAAGCTCCACAGGGAGCATGCGCGATGGTCCCCATTCAGTGGATAAGAGGATCACAAATAGACAGGAATAGCTAAATATTAATCAGCAGGGTATAAAACTATAATGAACGAAAAAATGATATATACCTAATAAATGAAAAAAATAAAAATAATAATAATAAATAAAAAATGAGAAATAAAAAATTAAAAATAAAGAATAAAAATAAAAATTAAAAATAGAAATTAAAACATCGAGACTGAAAATTATAGAGGAAATAAAAATATCAAAGCTGAAAAAGAAATCATATAAGATGAAATAAAAAAATAAAATATGAAAATGATGCAAAAAACAAGAGTGAAAAAATAAAAAATGAAAATAAAAAATAAATAATAAATAAAAAAATAAAAAAGAACCAAAAGGATAAAAAAATATAATAATGAAAATAAAAAATGGAAATAAATCACGAATAAGGGAACTTACCCAGGTAGGTATCTGGTTTTGAAAAAAAGAAGATTCATTCTTGTTGATAGGCCCTATGGGATCTGGAAAATGGGAAGGGGGGGAGATTGGGAAAGGAAGGAAAAATAGAAGATTAGAGTACCGGGATGCTCAAAGAGCTTGTAAAGGAAAGGAATTAGTCAGTGACATCTCACAAAGACATACAAAATGGAAACCCGGTACAATGCAAAATAAGGGTTAAGCCATAGAGAGATCCAATTCCCTGTTTAGACCTCTTGGGGCCAGGGTCTGTAGTGTGTGGATCCAGAAGGATTCCCTTTCCTTGAGGAGCCTAACATGGTTGCTCCCTCGTCTGAGTTTCACTACCTGTTCAATTACTTGATAGAGGAGCTGTGAAACTGAGTGGTTGGCTGCAACGAAATGGTGGGGAAGGGGGAGCCATGTTTTCTTCAGTCTAATAGTGGACTTATGACTAGAGATTCTGTCACAGATGTATTGAGTGGTCTCCCCTATATAGAGGAGGCCACAGGGGCATTTGATCATATATACCACAAAATTGCTCTCGCATGTGTAGAAACCTCTGATCCTATACCTCTTCCCAGTCTGTGGAAGTACGATGTCACTAGATTTAATAACATTAGCACAGCAGGCACATCCCAAACACGTTAATATGCCTACCCGCTGTGTTCCGAGATAGAGTTAAGTTATTTCGTAAAACTACCGATAACCGCCTTGACCAGATGGTCCCTGATGTTCCTTGGTCTACGTTTGCACATTAGTGTAGGTGTCTAGAAAGATGTGATATGTGGATATGATTCGAATAGAAGGGGCCAGTGTTTATTGCTGACTTTGTAAACCATGGACATGATGGGATGGTGGGTGTGAATAAAAGGAACATGCTCAGGTTTAGTCGTTTGAGTAGGAAGAACGGGACGTTCTAGCACCCTCTGTTTTTCCAAGGCAAGAATTCTGTTGGGGTATTCTCTCTCTCTAAATTTGAGACATTTCATCCAAACGAGTACTGATTAATTGTGGGTCAGAAACTATATTGGCCACTGACATTGGGAGTGTGGAAGACTTTCCCCGTGGATTTTGGATGGCAACTGGTAAATAAGAGAAGGTTGTTAGAATCAGTGGGTTTTACAAAGATGTCCGTACTCAGACCTCCCTCATCGTTTTTAATGACTAAGGTATCAAGGAAGAGAACCTTGTGGGTGTCACAATTAAGTACAAATTGTAATTCGGGTCTAATACAATTAATTTGTGTAACAAAGGAAGAAAGAGTATCTGCTGCTCCGTCCCATAGACAAAAAATATTGTCTATGTAACGAAGCAAGCATTTGGAATGTCTCTGGAAAAAGTTATTGTTGTAAAGGTGTGAGTTCTCAAAGGCGTCCATTACAGGTTGGCGTAGGCGGGCACCATTTTCGAACCCATAGCTGTGCCACACACTTGGAGGAAAAATTGATCACCAAACATTAAATAGTTCTCCTTGAGAACCAGAGCTAGAAGGTCCACAATGAACTGTTGAGCACATGAATCAAGACTAGAGTTCTGTAATTTATTACCCACTGCCTCTATACCAAGATTGTCTGTGCTCTCTTCTTTGACCTGTCTACCCCGTGTGCTATCCCCCTTGTCTGCTGTCTCTCTCCTTCCTGTGCTGTGTTCTCCCCTCATGTGCTGTCCCGCTTGAGCTGTCTCCCCCTGTGCTCAGTCTCTCTCACCCCTGTGTCTGACCGTGTACAGAACATACCACAGCTCCTGGGCAGGGGAAGAGGCAAAAGATAATACTGACATTACAGCAGGAGATCGCAGAGGATACATTTTGTGAGGTAAAATATTGTTTAAAAACAGTCAGTGAAATATTTTACCTCACAAAATGAATCCTCTGTGATCCTCTGCTGTAATGTCAGTATTGTCTTTTGCTTCCTCCCCTGCCCAGGAGATGTGGTATGCTCCGTACGCAGTCAGACACAGACAATTTTTAAAATGAACTTTTGCTTGTGGGAAAACTCCTTTAATTATAAACGTTGAGCATTTTCCGCCGGGATCAACTGAATGATATACTGCGTAGTGTGACCGTGTTCCGCTGGTGGTACCGTGCAAGAGGCTGCATGAGTGTGTGAACGTGAGTGTGTGAGTGCGTGAGTGAGTGTGTGTGTGAATGTAAGTGTGAGTGCGTGAGTGAGTATGAGTGTGAGTGTGAATGTAAGGGTTAGTGTGTGCGTGAGTGTGTGTGTGGTGCATACGGCGTATAGAGTGTGTGTGTGGTGCGACGGTGTTCTGCTGGTAGTACCACACAATAGGTTGGTACAAGTAGAAGTTTACATATTGAGACACCCATCACTTGGATGTCCCAATATGGCGGTCGGTGAACTTCCTCACTTGGAATTCTGGGATGCGGTGACATCTGGACAGAACAGGAAATGAAAACATTACAAGGCAATTATATAAATAGATATCTGCAGTTCGTGATGTGCTGCTGAGAACAATGATTTCTGTTCAGGCATAAACAATCCAATCACTTGATGAATAGGCAACATTTTGCTTGTTTAGTATAATGCACCTCATAATACTCAACATAGTATAATGCACCCCATAGTCCTCCATATAGTATAATACACTCCTCACAGTGCTCCATACAGTACAATGAAGCCCCACACAGGAGTACAATGCAGCCCAGAGAATGTAATTCAGCCCCCATAGAATGTAATCAGCCCCCATAGAATGTAATGCAGTCAACCCCCATAGAATGTAATGCAGCCCCCATAGTATGTAATGCAGACAACCCCATAGAATGTAATGCAATCCCAATAAAATGTAATGCAGCCAGCCACCATAAAATGTGATGCAGACCCCATTAATAAACATCCAGGCTGAGAACCGCTGATGAATGAGCTGCTGCCAGCGTAGCCTCAGTGACGTTATCGAGGTTACTGAGGCTGCGTACCCTGCCAGGCTGTACTGCAGTTACCTCTGTGAGATCTCTGCTAGCACCATGAGAAAAACTCTCACGGTGCTAGCGGGGATCTCACTGAGGTCACGGCAATTTAGCCTGGCAGGGAACGCTGCCTCAGTGACCGGAGGTAACCTCGATGACATCATCACCGGTCACAGCAGCTCATTCACCAATGGTTCTCAGCTGGACAGTCGCATCTTGGCACCATCCAGGTTGAAAACTGTTTTTCCCCCAGACATGGATTACAGCGTGGGACAAACGACAGAGAGGTGAGGGATATTGTTTTTTTATTTTTGGTTTATTACAGAAAATCGAGGGCTTCGGTGGAATTAGGCGCTAGGTGAGTATAACCGTGTTTGTTATTTTTAAATAAAAATGGAAGTGTTTTGTTTTATTTCTAATAAAGGACTTTATTCTGGCTGTGTCTTTATTTACCATATAACTATAGGATTAGTAGATGAGACAGGAGATGAGACAGGGAATAGAGGGATTTACACCAAAACAACAAAAGGAAGGAAAGACAGACACCTAGGGGTTAAATCAACTAAACAATGAAAACTTAGCTTTCTCTGCTGTACTGCACCGCACAGCAGAGTAAGTCACCAGATGAGGAAAGCAACTGAAGGACCACTGCGCTCAGCCAGCTCCTGACTCCAGCTTGGTTGGTCTCCAAAAGGCAGAAGTATCTCCAACAGTCAGCTGATGCCACAGGTGACCTTTTACAGGATAGTGGGAGTGGTCACACCCTTCCCCTGACAGTCAGCAGCAATGTAATTACACCAGTGGCCACCGGGGGAAAAGACTAACATTAACCTCCGATGGTCTGAAAGGAAAAAGGTTTTAATATGGAAAGGAAAATCTGCCACAGATCCAAAAGTGGATCGTGACAACACCATTCCTTCCAGTTTGTATCAGTACCTGCACCTGCTGTGGGAACAGGTCTCTACCTGTTTCTCCATACACCATTCCTTCCAGTCTGTACCAGTACCTGCTTCTGCAGTGTGAACAGGTCTCTACCTGTTCCTCCATACACCATTTCTTCCAGTCAGTACCAGTACCTGCACTTGCTGTGTGAATAGGACCCTACACATTTCACACACCACTTTGTGTCCCCGTGCCTTTCCTGTTGGTACCTGCCAGCCCCATGACTCAGTCGTGCCTGCCAGCCCTGTGACTCAGCCGTGCCTGCCAGCCCTGTGTCTCAGCCGTACCTGCCTACCTTGTGTCTCAGCCATGCCTGCCTGCCTGTGTCTCAGCCGTGCCTGCCTGCCCTGTGTTTCAGCCGTGCCTGCCTGCCAGTGTCTCAGTCATGCCACCATTTCCCCAAGTGGGATCAGCAGCCACAACCAGACACCACCCTGGAGTGGCACCTGGCAGCTGCCTGCCGCACAAGCCGGACCTCACCATCAGAGGCTCCAGTGAAAACCAAGGCAACTATCCTAGTCACGCCCCTTCCAGGGTAGTCCAGGCCACAACCCCCTGGCTCACGCTCACCAGTCAGGGCGTGAGCATGACACAATGCAGTGTTGCTGCTGAGCTAGGGAGAGATTTGCTTGCTTCGTACTGAGTGGTTTTAAATCAAATATATTACACTTATACATCTCAACTAACAGTCCTTCTGAGAACTAATAAAGCAGTATAGACATCAGTGGCAGGCAGGCAGTGTATGTGGCAGACTACAGTGCATATAGCAAGAGGGTCCCATTGCAGTTCTGTCTGCTGCTGTAACAGAAAGTTGAAAACATAGCCCCAGGTATCAAGGGCCAGGTGTTGTGAATGGGCTTGAGATGAGTTCTGAGCAGAGGCTCCCTCTGGTGGTTACAAGCGGTACTGGTCTGTCCAGTGAAGATTGTGAAGATTGTGAGGATTGGGAATCAGGTGTTACTGACTGGTCTTATATAAGGGAGTCACCTTCCCATCAGGGTTGCCGGTGATCAATTGTTCTGGTCTCTATCCTTGATTCCTGTTTCCCTTGTAGCCTGCTGTGTCGTGTCTGCATCTCCTGCTAACAGATAAGACATTTTCTTCTTTTTGTTTTTGTGCTTGATTTTTGCATTTTGTCCTGCACTTCTGTGGGGGCCTTCAGGGTCCCCTCAGGGGCTTTTGCCCTCTCAGTTTAGTTCAGCCACTGATGTTTGTACTTTTGCTTTTTCCAGTTTTTTCAGTGGCTGCTGTTTTGATTTTGTTACACCAGAGAACTAATTTAGATGGTAGAGGTCGTGTGATCTCAGGTGTTTTTGAAATTAGTAGAGTTGGTGCTTTTCAGGTTTTTCTGGGATTGCAGTAAGTACCCTTCCTATCCTTTTCTATTTAGTTAGTTTGGGCCCCAACGTTTGCTCATACTATTTTCTGTCTGTGTCAGTATTCCTTCTTGTCTAACCGCCATTACATGTTTGGGGGCTTTCTATTATCTTTGGGGTTCTGCTCCGGGCAGATAGCTTTCCTATATCTATCTTTAGGTGTAGTTAGTTTCTCAGGCTGTGACGAGGCGTCTAGGACCAACGTAGGAACGCTCCACGGCTACCTCTAGTTGTTGTGGTTAGTCAGGGTACTGCAATCTCATAGATTCCAACTGCTCTGGTGTATTGCCTTTTTTGCCTGCACTCCTCAGCTACCAAAACATAACAGCCAGGAATATTTTTTTGGGATTTTAATCCTGATTATTTGCTGAAAAAGCACTCAAGAGAACACGGTCTTTCTGCTCCATTTGCTTGTTGGCACTGCAGAATACCTTGATCCTTTCCATATTATAGTGTAAAAATCCAGCTATTTTAAACAGGGGTTTGTCCGTCACAAGGATCACATCTAATTGCGCTGAAAATTCTGCCATTTCTGGACTATTGTTAAATTTTGTTGTATTGTCTTACATAAGTTATTGGCACCAGTTTGCAGAAAAAAAAATAGTTACTTATAGATCAGCTATTTTAAACGCGGATGACATATAAATTCGCTCCAAATTTAGCCATTTGTAATGAACGTGAAAAATATTATCCTCCATTTAAATTGGGCAACGTGCATGGCAAGGGACGGGGAATGGTGCATGCAGAGGCTTACGCTGTTGTCAAGCTGAAATTGTGCCAAAACAAACACCCACATCTTCTCGCCCGACTTTCCTGTACCAATTACTAGGGGACCGCAGCAGCATCCCACTATTGAACCCAGAGCAGTGTCAAAAGATTGTTGGTTGGATAGCGGATAATGCTTCTAGTCAGTTTGCCAACCCCACCACCACCACCCGGTCTTCCACATGGTCAAGTCTCAGAAGCCGTGAGTCTGGACCGCATATTCCTCACCCTGATTCTCCTTCCTCTCACCATGCTGAGTGCCCGGAGACAACAGATTGCACACTTGAAGAGTTGTTCACTTTCCATTTATAGATTCGGGCCTCTTGCTGGGTCCACTTGAAGCGGGGCAAGATGAGATCGCATGTAGCGATGCCCAAATATTTGAGCAGCTGCGGTCACACAAAGGCGACTGTAGGAATATGTCACGAGGTGGGTGATGATGAGACACAATTGCCAGAAAGTCAGGAGGAGGACCAGGGTGCGTAAGTGGAAGAGGAGATGGTGGATGATATAGTAACTGACCCAACCTGGCAGGAGAACATGTAGAGCGAGGACAGCAGCACAGAGGGGGAGGGAGGCATAGTATCCCAACAGGCAGGAAGAAGCAGTGTGGTGGCAGCAGACAGAAAGCATGCAACTGTTCCCCATTAAACCAAAACGACGGAAGTTGCCAGTCCAACTGTTAGGTCTTCCCGAGTCTGGTTGTTTTTTAAAGACTCTGCCAATAGCCCAAAAAGGCCATTTGCACAACCTGCCAGGCCAGCATCAGCAGGGTTAGCAAAACTACCAGCTTGACCACTACCAGCATGATCAGGGACATGGCAGCAAAGCACCTGACTTTGTGGGCCGAACCCCAGGGTCCAGGAACAGTGTCTGCTGGTGACACCACTGCTTCTTCCACTGTTGTGCGTGCAAGCCAATCCCCTGTCCATGGTGCATGCGAAGATGCCTCCTGCCCTGCACCTGTGGTTGCACACACTCAACTAGCACCATCAAGCATTTCCACGCCCTTTTCCCAGCGCAGCGTTCAGTAGTCCATACGCCAGTCCTTGAAACGCAAGCGCAAAAATGCAGCCAACGACCCACAGGCCACGTTGCTAAATTCACACATTCACATGTTGCCTTTTAGGCTCGTGGAGACGGAAGCTTTCCACAACCTGATGGCGGCGGCCGTCCCTCGGTACTCGGTCCCCAGCTGTCAAAATTTCTCCCAGTGTGCGGGTCCCTGCATTACACAAGCACATGTCCCCCAACATTAGCCATGCCCTCAACAATGCAGTTGCTGGGAAAGTCCACCTAACCATTGACACGTGGACAAGTGCTTGTGGGCAGGGACGGCACATCTCGCTGAGGGCACACTGGGTTAACATAGTGGAAGCCAGGACCCAGTCAGACAGGATGGAAAATGTACCCCATCAAATTAACTTCCTGAACCAGGAAAACACACTTTTAAAGGTTAGCAAATAGAGAATTGTTTTTGGAGTACAATCTGTAGATGTCAAATGTATGAAAATCAGCTGAATAAACCAATATGTCATCTAGATAGCTACATATTCACTACTTATTTCTCTGAATATGTCATTAACAATTTTTTTTATAAAGCTGGGACTTTATTTAGCCTGGAGTTCAAGCTATATACTCCCCTGAAATCAACCTGGGTGAATTAAAAGGATCCCAATAACTGGTTATAAAGATCAAGAATGAGCATCAGAGGATACTCATTCTTTACAATAATTTTGTTAAATTCCCAGTATTCCCATACATAGTCTGAGTCCACCATCCTTTTCAGAAACAAAAAAGAAATCTGCTCCTACTGGTTATGTGGAAGATATAATTAACTGTTTTTGCAGACTGGCTGCTATATAATACTTAATGGACTGATATTCTGGACCCAAATGAATATATATTTTACCATTGGGAAGGAGTGAATTTAGTACCAGATCAATGAGACAATCATAAATCCCTATACAGGGATTTTTCAGATTCAGGCACAGAAAATACATCAGCAACATTTCTATTTTTTGGGATAAACCACTGGGCAAAGCTTTTGACGAGCTTATGGTAAGAAGATATACAGCACTATGCAAAGTTTTAGGCAGGTTTGGGAAAACATGTAGCAAAATAAGAATCCTCTAAAAATATAGGAGCTAATACTTTATTTTTTTAAATTATCAAAATGTAAAGTCAATGAACATATACCTGTAGTGCTATGCAAAGTTTTAGGCAGGTTTAGAAATAATGCTGCAAAGTAAGAATGCTGCAAAAATATACCGTAATTGGTAATAGTTTATTTTCATTATATCAAAATGCAAAGTGAACGAACAAAAGAGAAATTAAAATAAAATCAGTATTTGGTGTGATCATCCTTTTCTCTTTGTCTTCAAAACAGCATTAAACTATCTATTCTTCTAGGTTCTTCATGTTTTTGAAGAAATTTGACATGGTTGTTCGAAACATCTGGAAGAATTAATCACAGATCTTCTGTGGCTGCAGTCTTGTACAAATCCTTCTGTTTCTTCTTTTCAAATGTTGCAATTTATCAAACTGTTTTACGCCAGAAAACTGGTGTAAACACTTTGATGAGTCAGCTCCAAATGTTTCTTGCTAAAAGCTATGGAAATGGGGCATTATGGTAACTCTGAGCACCATGGTATGCCAGCAACCCAAGATCAAAAGTGCAATACAACAATCATGCAGCACAGATATGCAGTATACAATATTTCCAAAACAATAATAACAGTCCATTTTTTAACTGCTGATTAGTCTCCCAGACAACGAAACAGACTCTGATAATAAAACATGTAGGCTGCCCACCCAAATGTTTGCTGCCCTTACATTTTTCATAAGCAAGATTAGAGTTTGATACTCCAAGGTATGTTACTTTATATATAATTAAATTTATGCAGTTGAACCTCAGTCTGAAATATCTGGCTATAAAGTAAATTAAGACCCAGGAGTATGATACTGTGGTTCTCTTTCCACATTACAATTCATTCTACAGCTGCTTGTCATATCTCAGTCTTGACTCGTTTTTTATTTAAGTTATATCTGTGTACTCATGGTAAGCTGACATGATATATAGTATTTATTATTAATATATGTACACCGAAAGTTTAAGTTTTCTACATTTTACACTATTGCTTTTATTTAGTGAAAACAAAAGATGCAATAAAAACTTAACAAATATGGCTCAATAAAGCAGATTACAGGTCAAACTGATCATGAATAACAAAATCTCATTTTATTTTATTTATATCTGCTTATATGATTTGATCTCTACGTCTCTTTCTTTTATTTGTCTTTTGAGATTATTATAGGTTTGATTAATTGTGTTTGTTTTTAATTTTTATTTAAAGGGAATTTAGCCTTTAACTAATACAAAGAGACACTGGAATAGGTGGCTTCTGCTTTGGCTGACATGATTAAAAGGAACCTCTTAGATCATGGATGGGTAATTAATTTTCCTGAGGGGCCACATGAGAGACCGTGACTGTTGCGGAGGGCCGAACCAATAGGCTGAAATTAATTCTGCTCAATATTAATATCTTTATATTATAATTATTATATTATTGATACTAATATTAATTTTATCACTTAATCTTGAGCATAATTAAGTATGCTGACATCTCGTTATATATAATTTGAACCCGAGTACAGCCCCTCCCTGTATATATTGCATGAGCCCCACACAGCCTCCCTATCTGTACTGCATGAGCCCCACACAGCCTCCCCCATATACAGCATGAGCCCCACTCAGCTCCCCATATACAGAATGAGCCCCACAGAGTCTCCTGTTGTGAATAGGCTGGAAATGAGTTCTGAGCAGAAGCTCCCTCTGGTGGTTACAAACGGTACTGGACTGTCCAGTGAAGATTGTGAGGATTGGGAATCAGGTGTTACTGACTGGTCTTATATAAGGGAGTCGCCTTCCCATCAGGGTTGCCGGTAATCAATTGTTCTGGTCTCAATCCTTGATTCCTGTTTCCTTGGTAGCCTGCTGTGTCGTGTCTGAATCTCCTGCTAACAGATAAGACATTTTCTTCTTTTTGTTTTTGTGCTTGATTTTTGCATTTTGTCCTGCACTTCTGTGGGGGCCTTCAGGGTCCCCTCTAGGGGCTTTTGCCCTCTCTGTTCAGTTCAGCCACTGATGTTTGTACATTTGTTTTTTCCAGTTTTTTCAGTGGCTGCTGTTTTGTTTTTGGTTACACCAGAGAACTAATTTAGGTGGTAGAGGTCGTGTGATCTCAGGTGTTTTTGAAATTAGTAGAGTTGGTGCTTTTCAGGGTTTTTTGAGATTTCAGTAAGTGCCCTTCCTATCCTTTTCTATTTAGTAAGTTTGGGCCCCAACGTTTGCTCATACTATTTTCTGTCTGTGTCAGTATTCCTTCTTGTCTAACCGCCATTACATGTTTGGGGGCTTTCTATGTTCTTTGGGGATCTGCTCCGGGGCAGATAGCTTTCCTCTTTCTATCTTTAGGTGTAGTTAGTTTCTCAGGCTGTGACGAGGCGTCTAGGACCAACGTAGGAACGCTCCATGGCTGCCTCTAGTTGTGGTGGTTAGTCAGGGTACTGCAATCTCATAGTTTCCAACTGCTCTGGTGTATTTCCTTTTTTGCCTGCTCTCCTCAGCTACCAAATCATAACAGTATCACCGGCCAAAACTAAAAATTATATGGTACTCACAGAAGGGAAAAATATTGTGGAAAGAAAAAAGTTGTCAGAGTTGTCAGAGATTTTTTTTTTCTGTTTGTTGCATTTTTTTTTCCCTCTGTATTTCTGGGTGCTGAGGAGGATTTTTTTTTCTCTCTCAATGGAGTTTGCACAGTTGTCTGGCCGTGTGGATCAGCTTGCCACTGAGGTTCGGAGTATTGCTACCTATCTTGCTAGGTTGCCTGTTGTGGAACCTAGGATTCCCATGCCAGATTTGTTTTTAGGGGATCGAGCTACGTTTCTGAATTTCAAAAATAACTGTAAATTGTTTTTTGCCTTAAAATCTAAGTCCTCAGGGAACGCAGCGCAGCAGGTTCAAATTGTCATCTCTCTCCTGCACGGCGACCCTCAGGATTGGGCTTTTTCCCTGACACCTGGGGATCCTGTTTTGAGTGATGTTGATGCGTTTTTTCAGGCTTTGGGGTTATTGTACGATGAGCCTAATGTCACTGATCAAGCTGAAAAAACTTTGTTGGCATTAAGTCAGGGGTTGAGGACGCTGAGTTATACTGTCAGAGATTCCATAGGTGGGCAGTCCTGACCAAATGGAATGACGACGCTTTGGCAGTTCTTTTTCGGAAGGGACTGTCAGATAATGTAAAGGATGTTATGGTGGGATTCCCTGTTCCCTCTGGTCTCAATGATTCTATGTCATTAGCTATTCAAATTGACAGACGTTTGCGTGAGCGGAAAGGTATGCGTGGAATAATGTTGCCTTGTGAGCCTGCTTCTGAATCCATGCAGTGTGATAGAGTGGTTTCTGGGGCACAGCGTCATTAATTTCAAAAGCGCAATGGGTTATGTTTCTACTGTGGTGATGCCTCTCATGCTATTTAAGTCTGCCCTAAGCGGGGAAGACGTTTTGCACGCTCAGTTGTCTTGGGTAGTGTTCAGACTAAGTTTTTATTAACTGTTACCCTGATATGCTCTCTGTCCTCATTTTCTGCTCAGGCTTTTGTTGATTCTGGAGCAGCTATTAACCTGATGGATTTTGATTTTGCTAAACGTGTGGGTTTCTCTTGATACCCCTACGGAAGTCTATTCCCCTACTGGGGATCGATTCTACCCCTTTGGCTGAGAATAAACCTCAGTTCTCTACTCAGGTGATAATGAGGGTAGAACCTGATCATCAGGAGAGTTGCAAATTTTTGGTTCTGTATAATCTGCATGACATTATCGTACTGGGTTTCCCTTGGTTACAGTCTCATAATCCTGTTTTGGATTGGAAATCTGTGTCTGTTACCAGTTGGGGCTGCCAATGTGTTAATACCAACACTCCTGTTTTTTCTCCCTCCCCCCAGGCTCAGGATGTTCCTGACTTTTTGATTGATTTTTCTGATGTGTTTAGCGAAAGTAAATCTGCATCCTTACCTCCCCATAGGAGCTATGACTGCACTATTGAATTAGTGCCTGGTAGTAAATTCCCTAAAGGTCGCCTTTTTAACTTGTCTGTACCTGAACATGACGCTATGCGGTCTTATATCAAGGAGTCATTGGAGAAGGGTCATATCAGACCATCCTCTTCACCCTTAGGTGCCGGTTTTTTCTTTGTGGCCAAAAAGGATGGTTCATTAAGGCCGTGTATTGATTATCGTCTCTTGAACAATATTACTGTGAAATATCAATATCCTTTACCCTTGATCTCTGATCTGTTTTCCAGGGTGAAAAACGCTACTTGGTTTACCAAGCTTGACCTCAGGGGGGCATATAACCTTATTCGCATTAAGCATGGGGATGAATGGAAGACGGCATTTAATACCCTGAAGGGCATTTTGAGTACCTTGTGATGCCCTTTGGGCTCACTAATGCTCCTTCTGTCTTCCAGTCCTTCATGAATGACATTTTCAGGGATTTTGTGGATAAATTTCTGATTGTTTATTTGGATGATATCTTGATTTTTTCCAATGACTGGGACTCTCATGTGAAACATGTTCGGACTGTGTTCCAGATTTTGAGAGAGAATGCTCTGTATGTGAAGGGATCAAAGTGTATTTTTGGCGTTCAGAGGATCTCATTTCTGGGATTCATTTTGTCCCCATCTGTTATTGATATGGACCCGGTCAAAGTTCAGGCCATCTGTGATTGGGTCCAACCTACTTCATTAAAGGCTCTTCAAAGATTCTTGGGTTTTGCCAATTTTTATCGTAAATTTATTGGTAATTTCTCTGATATTGTTAAACCATTAACTGATTTGACCAAGAAGGGTTCTGATGTGGTGAATTGGCCTCCTGAGGCAGTCTCTGCATTTCAGGAACTTAAGCAGAGATTCACTTCTGCTCCTGTTCTTCGGCAGCCTGATGTTTCTCTACCATTTCAGGTGGAGGTTGATGCCTCTGAAATTGGGGCAGGTGCCGTTTTGTCCCAAAGAGATCCAGAGACCTCTAAAAGTAACCCTTGTGCCTTTTTCTCTCGAAAATTTTCTCCCACTGAACGTAATTATGACGTGGGTAATCGGGAGTTATTAGCCATGAAGTGGGCTTTTGAAGAGTGGAGACATTGGCTGGAGGGAGCCAAACATCAGGTGGTGGTCCTTACGGACCATAAGAATCTAGTTTATCTGGAATCTGCCAAGGGACTTAATCCTAGACAGGCCAGGTGGGCCTTGTTTTTCACACGTTTTAATTTTGTGGTTTCATTTCTTCCTGGCACTAAAAATGTTAAGGCGGATGCCCTCTCGAGGAGTTTTCTGGCGGACTCTCCTGAGTTATCTGATCCTTCTGTTATTTTGAAAGAGGGTGTAGTTCTTTCCGCCATCTCGCCCAATTTGAGACTGGCCCTGGAGGGGTGTCAGGAGGATAAGCCCGAGCGCTGCCCTGTTGGGAAATTGTTTGTCCCGGACCAGTGGAAAAAGAGTGTAATGTCTGAGATTCATTGTTCCGCGTTGGCCGCTCATCCTGGAATTTTTGGTACCAGAGACTTGGTTAGTCGGTCCTTTTGGTGGTCTACCTTGTCTCGTGATGTCAGGGAGTTTCTGCAGTCCTGCGGGACTTGCTCTCGCTCCAAGCCTTGCTCTCGTTCTAGTGGTTTGTTGATGCCATTACCTGTGCCCAAGAGACCATGGACCCATATCTCTATGGATTTCATTTCCGACCTCCCTGTTTCTCAGAGAATGACCGTCATCTGGGTGATTTGCGATAGGTTTTCCAAGATGATACATCTTGTGCCATTACCTAAGTTGCCTTCTTCCTCTGAATTGGTGCCTTTGTTCCTTCAGCACGTGGTTCGTTTACACGGCATTCCTGAGAACATTGTGTCTGACAGAGGAGTCCAGTTTGTTTCCAGATTTTGGAGGACCTTTTGTTCTAAAATTGGTGTGCAATTGTCTTTCTCCTCGGCGTTTCATCCTCAGACCAATGGTCAAACTGAGAGAACAAGCCAGACATTGGAGACTTATCTAAGATGCTTTGTGTCTGCTGATCAGGATGACTGGGTCTCTTTTTTGCCTTTGGCTGAGTTTGCTCTTAATAATAGGGCTAGCTCTGCCACTTTGATGTCTCCATTTTTCTGTAATTCTGGGTTTCACCCTCGATTTTCTTCAGGACAGACGGAGGCTTCTGTCTGTCCAGGTGTTGACTCTGTTGTGGAGCGTATGCAACAGATTTGGGACCAGGTAGTGGAGAGGTTGTCCGTCTCTCAGGAGAGGGCCCAGCGGTTTACTAACCGGCATAGGACTGATGGTCCTCGGTTTAAAGTGGGGGACTTGGTCTGGTTGTCCTCAAGAAATATTCCTATGAGAGTGGCATCTCCTAAATTTAAGCCTAGGTTCATTGGACCTTATAAGATCATGGAGATTCTTAATCCTGTTTCTTTTCGTTTGCTTCTTCCAGGGACATTTAAGATCCATAACATGTTCCACAAGTCCTTGTTGAAGAGGTTTGTTGAGCCAGTTTTTCCTACTACTGTGCCTCCTGACCCTGTTTTGGTTGAGGGCAATCTGGAGTATGTGGTTGAGAAAATATTGAATTCTCGTTTTTCTAGACGGAAACTCCAGTATTTGGTTAGATGGAGAGGTTATGGTCAGGAAGACAATTCTTGGGTGTTTGCTTCGGACATCCATGCTAGGAGACTCATCCGTGCGTATCATAGAACTCATCCTGACCGACCTGGTTGCTCAAATGAGGGTTCGGTGACCCCTCCTCAAGGGGGGGTACTGTTGTGAATAGGCTGGAAATGAGTTCTGAGCAGAAGCTCCCTCTGGTGGTTACAAACGGTACTGGACTGTCCAGTGAAGATTGTGAGGATTGGGAATCAGGTGTTACTGACTGGTCTTATATAAGGGAGTTGCCTTCCCATCAGGGTTGCCGGTGATCAATTGTTCTGGTCTCAATCCTTGATTCCTGTTTCCTTGGTAGCCTGCTGTGTCATGTCTGAATCTCCTGCTAACAGATAAGACATTTTCTTCTTTTTGTTTTTGTGCTTGATTTTTGCATTTTGTCCTGCACTTCTGTGGGGGCCTTCAGGGTCCCCTCAGGGGGCTTTTGCCCTCTCTGTTCAGTTCAGCCACTGATGTTTGTACATTTGTTTTTTCCAGTTTTTTCAGTGGCTGCTGTTTTGTTTTTGGTTACACCAGAGAACTAATTTAGGTGGTAGAGGTTGTGTGATCTCAGGTGTTTTTGATATTAGTAGAGTTGGTGCTTTTCAGGGTTTTTTGAGATTGCAGTAAGTGCCCTTCCTATCCTTTTCTATTTAGTAAGTTTGGGCCCCAACGTTTGCTCATACTATTTTCTGTCTGTGTCAGTATTCCTTCTTGTCTAACCGCCATTACATGTTTGGGGGCTTTCTATGTTCTTTGGGGATCTGCTCCGGGGCAGATAGCTTTCCTCTTTCTATCTTTAGGTGTAGTTAGTTTCTCAGGCTGTGACGAGGCGTCTAGGACCAACGTAGGAACGCTCCACGGCTGCCTCTAGTTGTGGTGGTTAGTCAGGGTACTGCAATCTCATAGTTTCCAACTGCTCTGGTGTATTTCCTTTTTTGCCTGCTCTCCTCAGCTACCAAATCATAACAGTCTCCCCCATATACAGCATGAGCCCCACACAGCATTCACATATACAGCATGAGCCCCACACAACCTCCCCATATACACTGCATGAGCCCCACACAGGGTCCCCATAAACACTGCATGAGCCCCACACAGCCTCCTGATATACAGCTTGAGCCACACACACCCTCCCCATAAACTGCATGAGCCCCACACAACCTCCACATATACACTGCATGAGCCCCACACAGCCTCCTCATATACAGCATGAGCACCACACAGCCTCCCCATATACAGCTTGAGCCCCACACACCCTCCCCATAAACTGCATGAGCCCCTCACAGCCTCCCTATATATACTGCATGAACCACAAAGCCTCCCTATATACTGCATGAGGCCTCCACAACCTCCCCATATACTGCATGTCGCCCCCACAGCCTCCCCATGTGCAACATATCACCCCATAGCCTCCCCATATTCTGCACGTCTCCCCCATAGCCTCCACATGAGCAGCATGTCACCCCATAGCCTCCCCATGCGCAGCATTTCACTCCCATAGCCTCCCCATGTGCTGCACAACACCCTCACAGCCTCTCCACGTACTGCACAACACCCCCATAGCCTCCCCATGTCCACCCAAACATCCCATTCATATGGAAAAAAGGAACACCACATACTCATCTCAGTCCCATTCCCTGGTGCTCTGCTTCTGCTCCTGTCTCGATGTCTCCGGTGCGCTGACTCTCCGCAGTACACAGCTGATGCGATTAAATGACATCATCGCGTCAGGTGTTTCACACACTGATTGGTGGAGGAGTAGCCACGGGCTGGACTGAGAAAGCCTGAGGGTTGGATGTGGGCTTCGGGCTGCACTTTGCCCAAGTCTGTCTTAGACAGACGTGTATGTCTTTTGTCTCCCCTTGCTGAAAGTTCCCCTGTACATGCACAATTGCAATTAATGAATATGTCCATTTGAAGGCATGAAAGGACTTATAGTGACAAAGGATGGAGTGAGTGCTGCTTTTTCATTCCTCTTTTTGAACCCAAGGCAATGGTCGCACTGTCAGTATTTGGTCAGTATTTGTAAGCCAAAACCAGGAATGGGGTAAAAATGCAGAAGTGGTGCACGAGTTTCTGTAATACTTTTTCTCTCATTGTTTGTCACCTGTTTTTGGCTTATAAATACTGATTTAAAATCCTGACCACATACAGATAGTGTGACCGTAGCTGTAAATGATTAAGCCTTTCAGAGAAAAATATAAAATATCGCTGCGGTCATACAGCCAGATACTGTTTTATGCTACATGCAGTTTGGGCAGTATCAGATGATGAGTTACCTTTAACCCCTTCCTGACATATGCAGTACATGTACGGTGCCACCATCAGCGTGAGAGCTGACAACCTGCAGCAAGCCATGATTGGTACTAGCACCAATTGCGGGCTTTTAACCCCTCTGATGCAGCTATCAATAGTGACAGAGACATCAAGGAGATCACATAGGGAGTGGGCTCCCTGTGTGCTTCCATCAGCACAACGAGATCGCATCGTGTTGTGCTGCTGGTCGCCATGGTGACCCCCAGCCTCAATATGGCCATGGGGTCCTTCAGGGAAGGTTGCTTGTCAATGCCTCCTAAGAGCAAGAACTGACATGCCTCCGTCCCTGCCTGTCAGATATTGCTCCGATGCTCTGAAGTGCAGAAGCATTGCAGAGTATCAGATCAGCGATTTGTTGCTACACAGTGATGTCCCATCCTGGGACAATGTAAAAATATTAATCTAATAAATACATGTAAAAAAAAAATAAAGAAAAAGGTACACATATTTGGTATCACCACATCCGGAACAACCCGCTCTATGAAACTGTCCCACTAATTGACCCCTTCAAAAAAAAGAAAAAAAACGAGGCAAAAAGCAATGCTTTACCATCATACCTCCAACAAAAAGTGCAATAAATCGCAATCAAAAAGACGACTGTAAATAAAAAATGGTACCACTGAAAATGTCATCTAGCCCCGCTTTGTTGCTGCCATAAAGGTATAGCTTTCAGAATAAAGTGATGCAAAAATAAAAACTCTTTTATATAAAAAATAATTATTGTGTAAAAGCGCCAAAACATAAAAAAGATATAAATGGGGTAACGCTAGAAAAATTATCTATTTTCACAGCTCAACGTTCTAAACTTCTTCTATCAACTTTCTGAAACAGTCTGTATCCACCAGGCAGAAAGGCAGGCTGAATTTCCGTGGCCAACAGATTGGAAATGGAGGAATTCAAGCTCTTAGCTTTGGCATGTGTAGGTGAAAATATTCTTTTACATGCCCACAACTGACGGGTCAATGGCTGGCTGCTGTGCTGAGAGAGGAAGGAGTAGTATGAACAGGACTGCTGGACTGTAAGTGAGCTGCAGGTGGAGACTTTTATTTCATATCTTTAACAACATGGAACTGGGGAAAATTGTGGAGAGCAGGATGAACGGACAATGGCTGTTTCGCGTTAACTCAATGGACCCGTTGAAGCCCAGTTAGCGTGAAACGGCCGTCGTCCATTTATCTTCAATCCATTTTACAGCAAATTGGACCTCCTGATTCGACACTGAAACACAGTTTTATACCACACGACTTGAATTAGCAAATAGGGCTGAACCCTATATTCGACTTAACTATTTTGATGAGCACATAGGGCCTCTTGATTCCTTACTGCAACACAGTTTTTGGTCAAACGATTTGTATTAGCAAATTAGGCATTCTGACTGCAATACAGTTGTAGCACAATCTAGTTTGATGCTGGAAGATCAATTTCACACAGGACACAGGACAGGATCCTATCTAGCTAACAAATTCACTTATAGCAGCAACAGGAGATGAGAATGGCACCAGCAAAACAATTTGCTCTCTTTTTATACAGACAGGGTCTTGTGACATTGGCAGCCAGTGACAGAAGACCATGTGTCATGATGTTTTGGATGGTTTCTGCACCCTGATTGGCTGCCGGAATGTACACACATTAAGTTATTAAAGAAAAAAAAATTACACTCTGCCGTTCCTCTGACCAAGGCACACCCCTCGCCTCTTAAAAAACACTTTCTCCCCCACTCATCATACAGCACCACTATCCTAAACAAAGTACTGTATTTTTCAGACTATAAAATGCACTTTTTTACTCCAAAAATGTGGAGGAAAATGGGGGTTTGCGTCTTATAGTCTGGATGTACCTACTCTGGTTGTGGTGGGAGGTGGAGTAGCGGGAGCGGCGGAGCAGCGGGTCACAGGAAGCAGGAGTCGATGGCTGCGGCTATCTCCTGTGCCCAATGCTAAAAAGAAATGAATATTCACAGCATTCCACACCCATGGGCGTGGAGGGCAGTGAGTATGTATTGCTCTTTAATAGTGGACAGGCTGTTAGCTGCAGCAGCCAGCTTCCTGCAGCTGCTGGGCATTCGCGTGTGCCGCTAATAAAGAGAATGAATATTCACTGCTCACCACTACCATAGGTGTGGAATGCAGTGAATATTCATTCCCTTTAGTAGCGGCATGCATCACAACACCCAGCTGCTGCAGGAAGCCGGTGGCTGTGGCTAGCACAGTTCTCGCTATTAAAGAGCAATGAATATTCACTGCCATCCACACACATAGTTCTTGCATGGAGAACAGCAAGTATTCTGGCAGTTGTCCTAGGCTTCTAAGCAGCACATGATGTCATCAGTTGCTGGCATCGAAATAAGACGCTGCGAGTGAGCGCAGGAAGGTAAGTCTAATTTTTTAAATGTGTTTTTCTGATGGGGCCATGCATGCCAGGATGGGAATGCGGGCCAATCATACCAGGATAAGGATAGGGCCATGCATACCAGGACAGAGATGGGGCCCCTGCATACCAGGATAGGGATGAGGGGGCCATGCATGCCTGGATGGGGATGGGGACAATCATACCAGGATAAGGATGGGGCTATGCATACCAAGGCAGAGATGGGGGCCCTACATACAAGGATAGAGATGAGGGGGCCATGCATACCAGGATGGGTATGAGAGGGCCATGCATACCAGAATGGGGATGAGGGAACCATGCATACCAGGATAGGGATGAGGAGGCCATGCATACCAGGAAGGGGATGAGAGGACCATATATACCAAGATATGGGATACTAAGTACAGAATTGACCACATTTTTTAAAAATGTGGTCAATTTTATTAAACCTAGGTGCGTCTTATGTTCCGGTTCGTCTTATAGTCCACAAAATGCAGTAAAAACAAAAGCATTAGTGAAAACACGATCATTTACACATCTATGAATGAATTTTGCTGATTTTGAGAAAAAATGCTTTGGAAACTGAGCATGAATCCGAATGTGCTACGTTTGAGATTGGTGTATGCTTTCCGAACAAGTTCGCTCATCTGTTATGTTTCGGTAGCTGAGGAGGACAGGAACAACAGCAGGGCAGCCAAACACCTGAAATGTTGGTAACTGATGGGTTGCAGATTCCTAAAATAACGACACAACTAGAGGTAGCCGTGGAGCATTCCTACGTTGATCCTAGACGCCTCTTCACAGCCTGAGAAACAACTACACCTAAAGGCAGAAAGATGAAAGCTATCTGCCCGGAGCAGATCCCCAAAGAAAATAGGAAGCCCCCAAACATATAATGGCGGTTAGACAAGATGAAAATACAAAAATTGGCAGAAAATAGACTGAGCAAATGCTGGGGCCACAAGCTGACTAAATAGGATAGGACAGGAGAGATTACTTTCTGCAACCCAGAAAACCCTACAAAAATCCAACAATTCTGATTACAAAAATACTGAGATCACACGATCTCGCCACCCACTAAATCAGATCTCAGTGTGAACAAAAACCAAGCCGCAGCCGCTGAAAAAACAGGAAAAAGCAAATGAGCAAATAACAGTGGCTGCAGAAAAACTGTGAGGAGCTCAGGCCCCAGGAGGGGACCTGGCTGACCTCCACAAAAGTGCAGAAAACAATGCAAAAAGCAAGCACAAAAAGAAAAGCAAAAAATATCTTATTTGAAAGCAGGAGATGCAGGCAGGACTCCAGCAAACTTCCAAATGAACCAGGAACCACAATTGAGACAAGAACAATTGATCACCGGCAACCATTATGGGAGGGAACCTCCCTTATATCAGACCAGTCCGTGATTCCAGATTGCCACTCCTCGCTGAAAGGTTCAGTACTGTCTGTAACCACCAGAGGGAGCCTCTGCTCAGAAACCATCTCTAGCACATTCATAACAGTACCCCCCCTTGAGGAGGGGTCACCGAACCCTCACTTGTGCAACCAGGCCGATCAGGATGAGCTCGGTGATAGGCACGGATCAGTCTCCTAGCATGGATGTCCGAAGCAAACACCCAAGAATTGTCCTCCTGACCATAACCTCTCCACTTAACCAAATACTGGAGTTTCTGTCTAGAAAAATGAGAATCCAATATTTTCTCAACCACATACTCCAGATTGCCCTCAACCAAAACAGGGTCAGGAGGCGCAGCCATAGGAACCACTAGCTCGACAAACCTCTTCAATAAAGGTACTGCCACACTAAGCTATCCCGCTAGCGATCTCGTTAGCGTTGCATACTAATGAGATCACTAGCGGATTGTTTCTATATCGCTAAATGCGGCCACATTTAGCGATATAGTTAACGACGCTATCGCCGTTAGCGATCTTCTTAACGACTTTAGCGGTACAAAAGTACCGCTAAATCGCTAAGAAAAGGTGCCACACAGCGATTAGATACTTACCCAGCGGAGCGCCAGCGATGAAATAGGGTCCGGAACGATTCCAGCGACGAGCGAGATCACAGCAGGAAGCTCGTCGCTGGAAGCTGCCGCACTGAACAATATCGCTAACGGGATCGCTAAATAGTGACGTTTTTTAGCGATCCCGTTAGCGATATTGTTTAGTGTGGCATACCCTTAAGGACTTGTGGAACACGTTATGGATCTTAAATGTCCCTGGAAGAAGTAAACGGAAGGAAACAGGATTAAGAATCTCCATGATCTTATAAGGTCCAATGAACCTGAGCTTAAACTTTGGAGATGCAACCCTCATAGGGATATTTCTTGAGACAACCAAACCAAGTCCCCCACTTTAAACCGAGGACCATCAGTCCTATGCCGGTTGGCAAACCGTTGGGCCTTCTCCTGAGAGAGAGACAACCTCTCCACTACCTGGTCCCAAATCTGCTGCATTCGCTCCACAACAGAGTCAACACCTGGACAGACAGAAGCCTCCGCCTGTCCCGAAGAAAATCGAGGGTGAAACCCAAAATTGCAGAAAAATGGAGACATCAAGGTGGTAGAGCTAGCCCTATTATTAAGAGCAAACTCAGCCAAAGGCAAAAAAGAGACCCAGTCATCTTGATCAGCAGACACAAAACATCTCAAATAAGTCTCCAAGGTCTGATTTGTTCTCTCAGTTTGTCCATTGGTCTGAGGATGAAAAGCAGAGGAGAAAGATAATTGAACACCAAGTTTAGAACAAAATGTCCTCCAAAATCTGGAAACAAACTGGACTCCTCTGTCAGACACAATGTTTCTCTGGATTGCCATGTAACCGAATCATGTGCTGAACGGAACAAAGGCACCAATTTGGAGGAGGAAGGTAACTTAGGTAATGGCACAAGATGTATCATCTTGTAAAACCTATCACAGATTACCCAGATAACGGTCATTCTCTGAGAAAGAGGGAGGTCGGAAATAAAATCCATAGAGATATGGGTCCATGACCTCTTGGGCACAGGTAATGGCATTAAACAAACCACTAGAGCGAGAGCAAGGCTTGGAGCGAGAGCAAGACCCACAGGACTGCACAAATTCCCTGACGTCACGAGACAAAATAGGCCACCAAAAGGACTGACTCACCAAGTCTCTGGTACCAAAAATCCCGGGATGACCAGCCAACGCGGAACAATGAATCTCAGACATCACACTCTTCTTCCACTGGTCTGGGACAAACAATTTCCCAATAGGGCATCGCTCAGGTTTATCCTCCTGACTCCCTTCCAAGGCAGTCTCAAATTGGGCGAGATGGCGGAAAGAACTACACCCTCTTTCAAAATAACAGTAGGATCAGATAACTCAGGAGAGTCCGCAAAGAAACTCCTCGAGAGGGCATCCGCCTTAACATTCTTAGTGCCAGGAAGAAAAGAAACCACAAAATTAAAACATGTGAAAAACAAGGCCCACCTGACCTGTCTAGGATTATGTCGCTTGGCTGATTCGAGATAAAACAGATTCTTATGGTCCGTGAGGACCACCACCTGATGTTTGGCTCCTTCCAGCCAATGTCTCCACTCTTCAAAGGCCCACTTCATGGCCAATAACACCCGATTACCCACGTCATAATTACGTTCAGTTGGAGAAAATTTTCGAGAGAAAAAGGCACAAGGGTTACTCTTAGAGGTCTCTGGATCTCTTTGGGACAAAACGGCACCTGCCCCAATTTCAGAGACATCAATCTACGCCTGAAATGGTAGAGAAACATCAGGCTGCCGTAGAACAGGAGCAGAAGTGAATCTCTGCTTAAGTTCCTGAAACGCAGAGACTGCCTCAGGAGGCCAATTCACCACATCAGAACCCTTTTTGGTCAAATCAGTCAATGGTTTAACAATATCAGAGAAATTACCAATAAATTTATGATAAAAATTGGCAAAACCCAAAAATCTCTGAAGAGCCTTTAATGAAGTAGGTTGGATCCAATCACAGATGGCTTGAACCTTGACCGGGTCCATTTCAATAACAGACGGAGACAAAATGAATCCCAGAAATGAGATCCTCTGTACGCCAAAAAGACACTTTGATCCCTTCACATACAGTGCATTCTCTCTCAAAATCTGGAACACAGTCCGAACATGTTTCACATGAGAGTCCCAGTCATTGGAAAAAATTAAGATATCATCCAAATAAACAATCAGAAATTTATCCACAAAATCCCTGAAAATATCATTCATGAAGGATTGGAAGACGGAAGGAGCATTAGTGAGCCCAAAGGGCATCACTAGGTACTCAAAATGCCCCTCTGGGGTGTTAAACGCCGTCTTCCATTCATCCCCGTGCTTAATGCGAATATGGTTATACGCCCCCTGAGGTCAAGCTTGGTAAACCAACTAGCACTTTTCACCCTGGAAAACAGGTCAGAAACCAAGGGTAACGGATATTGATACTTCACAGTGATCTTATTCAAGAGACGATAATCAATACACGGCCTCAATGAACCATCCTTTTTGGCCACAAAGATAAAACCGGCACCCAAGGGTGAAGAGGATGGTCTGATATGACCCTTCTCCAATGACTCCTTGATATAAGATCGCATAGCATCGTGTTCAAGTACAGACAAGTTAAAAAGGCGACCTTTAGGAAATTTACCACCAGGCACTAATTCAATAGCGCAATCGTAGCTCCTGTGAGGGGTTAAAGATGCATATTTACTTTCACTAAATACATCCGAAAAATCAGTCAAAAAGTCAGGAACATCCTGAGACTTGGGAGAGGCAGAAAAAACAGGAGTGTCGGCATTAACACATTGGCAGCCCCAACTGGTCACAGACACAGATTTCCAATCCAAAACAGGATTATGAGACTGTAACCAAGGGAAACCTAGTACAATAATGTCATGCAGATTATACAACACCAGAAATTTGCAACTCTCCTGATGATCTGGTTCAACCCTCATTATCACCTGAGTAGAAAACTGGGGTTTATTCTCAGCCAAAGGGGTAGAATCAATGCCCAGTAGGGGAATAGATTTCTGCAGGGGTATCATGGGAAACCCACAACATTTGGCAAAGTCAAAATCCATCAGGTTAATAGCTGCTCCTGAATCAACAAAAGCCTGAGCAGAAAATGTGGACAGGGAGCAAATCAGGGTAACAGTCAACAGAAATTTAGTCTGAACACTACCCAAGACAACTGAGCGTGCAAAACGTCTTCCCGCTTAGGGCAGACTGAAATAGCATGAGAGGCATCACCACAGTAGAAACATAACTGTCACGCTGTCTATTGATATGTATACAATGTCAGTAAACTATTAATACAGGAACAACACTCTATACAACAACTAGTATAGCAACATCAGCATATAAGTATAGAATAGATTTACCTGACACGATATCTGCTGAACTCAGGGTTAATCTTGAGGACTTGATGAGCTGAAACAGGAAAGAGGTGGACCGGGATCTAACCTGACCCTAAACTGGGGTCCTAACTAATCCCTCACCTTGGAGGTACTGATAATGGTTCAGAGGTCCAAGTCTCCAACCTAACCCTGTCTCCTATCAGACCCTGAACCCTGTAATCAGTCCTAAGAAGGATCCTGACTACTACCAAAGGGATATGGGCTGATCTTAGCTAAATACACAGATTAGACATATAAGACAGACAGGATAACACTCGCTTGCATACACACTCAAACACCAAAGGAACATAAATGGTCTGGGAAATAAACTCTAACCAAGTTGAGCTTAGAACAACTAAGGAGCTCACAACTAAAGTCTATACAGATTCATTCCTATCTGTGGTCTGCATGAAGGTTTCACTGGCAACTCCCCAAGCAGACAACCAGGAATTTAAAGGAAACCAATCAACAAATAATCAATTGCAGCCGGGAGAAACTGCACCCAGTCCCAGCACCGAGCACAGACAGAATTAACTCCCTAGCTGCCAAACACAAAGAAACAGCAGCTCAGCTGTGAGAAGTCAAAATGTGCAACCGCGACGATCTTCGTGGCAATGCACACATGACAGTACCCCCCCTTCTACGAGGAGCCTCCGGACCCTCAGAGCCAGGCCTGCCCGGGTGAGTTCTGTGGAAGGTCCGAACCAAACGATCTGCGTTAACATCAGACGCAGGGACCCACGTCCTCTCCTCTGGACCATACCCCTTCCAATGCACCAAGTACTGAAGGGACCGGCGATTCAAACGTGAGTCAATGATCTTTGATACTTGAAATTCCAAGTTACCATTGACCAACACAGGAGGAGGAGGTAGAGGTGACGATATGACTGGTGCCACATACCTTTTAAGTAATGACTTGTGGAACACATTATGAATTTTAAACGTAGGAGGGAGGTCCAGACGAAATGCCACAGGATTAATTATGGAACTGATCCTGTACGGCCCGATGAATCTGGGACCCAGTTTCCAGGAGGGCACTTTAAGTTTTATATTCCTGGTAGACAACCATACCAGATCGTTCACATTCAGATCTGGACCAGAAACTCTCCTCCTATCAGCCATACGTTTGTAACGGTTCCCCATCGCACTCAGATTATTCAATACACCTCTCCACACAGAAGCAAGTGACGACGAGAAACGCTCCTCCTCAGGAACCCCAGAAGGGCCCCCCCCATTGAAAGTACAAAACTGGGGATGAAAACCATATGCCCCAAAAAACGGGGACTTACCAGTGGACTCGCTCCGCCTGTTGTTAAGAGCGAACTCTGCCAGAGGCAAGAAAGAAGACCAGTCCTCTTGGTTCTCTGAGACAAAACACCGGAGATATGTCTCTAAGCTCTGATTCAGACGCTCTGTCTGACCATTGGTCTGCGGATGAAAAGCCGAGGAAAATGACAATTGCATCCCCCGACGTAAACAAAATGCCCTCCAAAATTTGGACACAAACTGAGACCCCTATCTGACACCACATCAGAAGGCAACCCATGAAGTCTAACGATCTCCCTAATGAACACCTGCGCCAGAGTTTTAGCATTAGGGAGTTCAGGAAGAGCAACGAAATGTGCCATCTTACTGAACCTGTCAACAACCACCAGTATGACAGTATTCCCTGACGACGGAGGAAGGTCCGTAATGAAGTCCATAGATAAATGAGTCCATGGACGCTCCGGAAGTTTCAAGGGTAAAAGGGTCCCAGACGGACGGGTATGAGGGGTTTTAGAGCGAGCACACACCCCACATGACGCGACAAAAGTTATAACATCTTATTAGCATTAGGCCACCAAAACCGGCGAGAAAGGAGATCTAAAGTAGCCTTACTCCCTGGATGTCCTGCTAGAGCAGAATTATGATGTGCCTCAATAACCTTTTGTCTCAACAGATTTGGGACAAACAGTCTCCCTGGAGGTCCTGCAGGGGCGTCCCCCTGAGCCTCTAACACCTCCTCCTCAAGCTCAGAAAATACAGCCGACACTACCACCCCCTCCTGAAGGATAGGACTCGGGTCATCCGTTTTCCCGGCCCCTGGGAAACTGCGAGACAAGGCATCAGCCTTTACATTCTTAGACCCCGGGCGATAAGTGACGACAAAATTAAACCTGGTAAAAAACAACGACCAACGAGCTTGTCTGGAATTCAGACGCTTAGCAGATTCCAAATACAACAGGTTCTTGTGATCAGTAATAACGGTAACCGGGTGGACTGCCCCCTCCAAAAAGTGACGCCATTCTTCAAAAGCTAACTTAATGGCCAAAAGTTCCCTATTGCCGATATCATAATTCCTTTCGGCGGACGACAATTTCTTAGAAAAGAAAGCGCATGGATGCCATTTACCAGGGGACGGACCCTGGGACAATATAGCACCCACCCCTACGTCAGACGCATCCACCTCCACAATGAATGGCTGAGATGCATCTGGTTGGATGAGAACGGGTGCCGAAGCAAAACATTTTTTCAAAGAGGAAAAGGCTTGGCAAGCTTTGTCCGACCATTTAGAAAAATCCGTCCCTTTTCTTGTTATGTCAGTGAGAGGTTTGACGACAGATGAGAAATTACAAATAAATTTCCGGTAGTAGTTAGCAAACCCCAAAAAACGCTGCAGAGCCTTAAGATCCCCTGGCTGATCCCATTCAAGCACTGCTCTCACCTTTTCAGGGTCCATACGGAAACCGGAAGCTGACACCAAAAAACCCAAAAACTGAAGTTCCTGTACGGCAAACACACACTTCTCCAGTTTGGTGTATAATCTATTGTCCCGCAAGATCTGCAACACCTGTCTCACATGCCCCTGATGAGACACAAGATCTAGCGAGTAAATTAAAATGTCGTCCAAATATACAACCACAAACAGCCCCACAAGGTGACGAAAAATGTCATTAACAAAATGTTGGAATACTGCTGGTGCAGTAGTCAGACCAAAAGGCATGACTAGGTTCTCATAATGCAAAGTGAATAATCATGTGCACAGCCGTATAGGAGTATCTGAGTAGGTTCCCACACCATATAAATATAGCAAATGAACTCAGAACTCAACTTCAGTAGAGTGATGATTTTTAATCGTGTCCACAGTAATAATAGAAACGTTTCGGTCCTGAACTTGGACCTTCATCAGTCACATGGACTACTGTGAGTAGGTGGACCCAGCAAAAAGAGGGGCTATGCCCGGAATATCAGGTTTAAATTCTGTTCGATATAGGTGATCAAATATGGCAGCGGTTACCTGGGGGTCCCGGTGGAGCAAAAATGTGCCTGCGGTGGACGCGGTATCCGCCGCTAGTCCATGCATGATACCGCGGATACCGCGTCCACCGCAGGCACATTTTTGCTCCACCGGGACCCCCAGGTAACCGCTGCCATATTTGATCACCTATATCGAACAGAATTTAAACCTGATATTCCGGGCATAGCCCCTCTTTTTGCTGGGTCCACCTACTCACAGTAGTCCATGTGACTGATGAAGGTCCAAGTTCAGGCCGAAACGTTTCTGTTATTACTGTGGACACGATTAAAAATCATCACTCTACTGAAGTTGAGTTCTGAGTTCATTTGCTAGGTTCTCATAATATCCCTCCGGCGTGTTAAACGCCGTTTTCCACTCATCCCCCTCTTTTATCCTAATCAGATTATACGCCCCCTGAGATCCAATTTAGAAAACCATTTGGCGCCAACAATTTGATTGAAGAGATCAGGAATAAGAGGGAGTGGATACGGATCTCGAACAGTAATCCGATTAAGTTCGCGGAAATCCAAGCAAGGGCGTAGGCCTCCATCTTTCTTCTTCACAAAGAAGAACCCCGCGGCTACTGGGGAAGATGAAGGTCTAATATGCCCTTTGGCCAGACTTTCAGAAATATAATCTTTCATAGCCTGCCTCTCAGGACCAGAAAGATTATACAACCTAGCTTTAGGCAACTTAGCATCAGGAAGGAGATTAATAGAGCAGTCATACACGCGATGAGGAGGCAACTCCTGACACCCCTCCTCAGAGAAAACATCCCCAAAATCCTCCAAAAAAGGAGGCAATCTACTAGGCACGACCGCACTGATGACTGTGTTCATGCAGTTGCTTTTGCAAAACTCACCCCATTGGCTTATTTCTCTGGACTGCCAATTAATCACAGGGTTATGTTTAACCAACCAAGGAAGTCCCAACACAATGGGAGTAGGTAGACCCTCCAACACATAACAAGATAATTGTTCCCTATGTATTGCCCCTATCCGAAGGTCAATGTTATGAACCTCATGAACAAAGCTACCTTGGCCGAGAGGCCTGGCGTCAATGGAGAATATAGGGATCGGTTTGACCAATACACTCAGATGCATACCTTGAGCCTGAGCAAACTGAGCGTCAACCAGATTAGCCCCGGAACCACTATCAAGAAGAACAGACAATCTCTCCACTCTCGTACCAACTACCACCTCCACTGGTACAAGGAACTGAGAAGAACTGGCGGATGAAATACATACTCCCAGGTTGTCGTCCACCACACAACCTGGGATTAACAGTTTTCCGGCGACTTTTGGCTCAACAAGGCACGGGATGGACATTCTCCAACAAAATGTCCCTCTTTCCCGCAGAAAAAAACATCTTCTAGTCCTGCGGCGTACCGCCAATCCCCTCCTACGAAATGATGTCCCTCCCAACTGCATAGGCTCATCCGAACAGACAAGGGGAACCTCAACATAAGGGACTTTAGTGGTAGGTGGAGAAACAACAGGGAGTGGGGTTACCTCACCCCTCTCCCGAAGCCGTCTATCAGTACGGATAGCTAAGGCCATAGCAGCCTCCAGAGAAGGAGGAGACTCATACTGAGCCAAAACGTCATTTAATTTATCAGAAAGCCCATGACAAAACTGGCTCCTAAGAGCTGGGTCATTCCACTGAGTATCTGTGGCCCATCTACGAAACTCAGAAGCAAATTCCTCTGCCGGACGATCTCCCTGCTGTATCTTACGTAATTTTGTCTCAGCAAGAGAGACCCGATCTGGGTCATCATATACCAATCCCAGGGCAGTAAAAAATTGATCTACAGACAGTAGAGCCGGGGATCCCGGAGGAAGGGAAAATGCCCAGGATTGAGGGTCCCCTTGCAGAAGTGAGATAACAATTCCCACTCTCTGCTCCTCACTCCCTGATGATCGAGGCCGAAGCCGAAAATACAATTTACATGCCTCCCGGAAGGTGAAAAATTTGTCTCGCCCACCAGTGAACCTGTCCGGGAGAGCAACCTTAGGTTCAACTCTGGTTTGCTCCAGGGGAGACAAAACTTTGGACTTAATGTCCATCAGCTCCATGGATAATCCCTGCAACTGCAGAGCCAGCTGGGCTACTGGATCCATGGTAACTGGAGATAATTTTTATGGCCAGTGAAAATGTAACGCTGTCTAATGATATGTATACAATGTCAGTAAACTATTAATACAGGAACAACACTCTATACAACAACTAGTATAGCAACATCAGCATGTAAGTATAGAATAGATTTACCTGACACGATATCTGCTGAACTCAGGGTTAATCTTGAGGACTTGATGAGCTGAAACAGGAAAGAGGTGGACCGGGATCTAACCTGACCCTAAACTGGGGTCCTAACTAATCCCTCACCTTGGAGGTACTGATAATGGTTCAGAGGTCCAAGTCTCCAACCTAACCCTGTCTCCTATCAGACCCTGAACCCTGTAATCAGTCCTAAGAAGGATCCTGACTACTACCAAAGGGATATGGGCTGATCTTAGCTAAATACACAGATTAGACATATAAGACAGACAGGATAACACTCGCTTGCATACACACTCAAACACCAAAGGAACATAAATGGTCTGGGAAATAAACTCTAACCAAGTTGAGCTTAGAACAACTAAGGAGCTCACAACTAAAGTCTATACAGATTCATTCCTATCTGTGGTCTGCATTAAGGTTTCACTGGCAACTCCCCAAGCAGACAACCAGGAATTTAAAGGAAACCAATCAACAAATAATCAATTGCAGCCGGGAGAAACTGCACCCAGTCCCAGCACCGAGCACAGACAGAATTAACTCCCTAGCTGTCAAACACAAAGAAACAGCAGCTCAGCTGTGAGAAGTCAAAATGTGCAACCGCGACGATCTTCGTGGCAATGCACACATGACAATAACCCATTGCGCTTTCGAAACTCATGACGCTGAGCCCCAGAAGTCACTCTATCACACTGCATGGGCTCAGAAGCTGGCTCACAAGGCAACACCATCTCACGCATACCTCCACGCTCACGCAAACATCTGTCAATTTGAATAGCCAATGACATAGAATCATTGAGACCAGAGGGAGCAGGGAATCCCACAATAACATCCTTTACATTCTCTGACAGCCCCTTCCAAAAAAGGGCTGCCAAAGCATCATCATTCCATTTGGTCAGGACTGCCCACTTTCGGAATTTCTGACAGTACAACTCAGCGTCTTCAAGACCCTGATTTAATGCCAACAAGGTTTTTTCAGCTTGATCAGTGACATTAGGTTCATCGTACAATAACCCCAGAGCCAGAAAAAATGCATCAATATCATTCAAAACAGGATCCCCAGGTGTCAGCGAAAAAGCCCAATCCTGAGGATCGCCGCGCAGGAGAGAGATGACAATTTGAACCTGCTGTGCTGCGTTACCTGAAGACTTAGGCTTTAAGGCAAAAACAACTTACAGTTATTTTTGAAATTCAGAAATTTAGCCCGATCCCCCAAAAACAAATCTGGCATGGGAATCCTAGGTTCCACAACCGGCAATCCAGCAAGATAGGTAGCAATACTCCGAACCTCAGTGGCAAGCTGATCCACACGGCCAGACAACTGTGCAAGCTCCATTGAGAGAGAAAAAAATCCTCCTCAGCACCCAGAGAGAAAGAGCGAAAAAATGCAACAGACAGAAAAAAGAAAAAAAAAAATCTCTGACAACTCTGACAACTTTTTTCTTTCCACACTATTTTTCCCTTCTGTGAGTACCATATAATTTTCAGTTAAGGCCCGTGATACTGTTATGTTTCGGTAGCTGAGGAGGACAGGAACAACAGCAGGGCAGCCGAACACCTGAGATGTTGTTAACTGATGGGTTGCAGATTCCTAAACTAACGACACAACTAGAGGTAGCCGTGGAGCGTTCCTACGTTGATCCTAGATGCCTCGTCACAGCCTGAGACATAACTACACCTAAAGGCAGAAAGATGAAAGCTATCTGCCCCGGAGCAGATCCCCAAAGAAAATAGGAAGCCCCCAAACATATAATGGCAGTTAGACAAGATGAAAATACAAACATAGGCAGAAAATAGACTGAGCAAATGCTGGGGCCACAAGCTGACTAAATAGGATAGGACAGGAGAGATTACTTTCTGCAACCCAGAAAACCCTACAAAAATCCAACAATTCTGATTACAAAAATACTGAGATCACACGATCTCGCCACCCACTAAATCAGATCTCAGTGTGAACAAAAACCAAGCCGCAGCCGCTGAAAAAACAGGAAAAAGCAAATGAGCAAATAACAGTGGCTGCAGAAAAACTGTGAGGAGCTCAGGCCCCAGGAGGGGACCTGGCTGACCTCCACAAAAGTGCAGAAAACAATGCAAAAAGCAAGCACAAAAAGAAAAGCAAAAAATATCTTATCTGAAAGCAGGAGATGCAGGCAGGACTCCAGTAAACTTCCAAATGAACCAGGAACCACAATTGAGACAAGAACAATTGATCACCGGCAACCATCATGGGAGGGAACCTCCCTTATATTAGACCAGTCCGTGATTCGAGATTGCCACTCCTCGCTGAAAGGTTCAGTACTGTCTGTAACCACCAGAGGGGGCCTCTGCTCAGAAACCATCTCTAGCACATTCATAACATCATCTCTAGTGATGATCTCTAAAATTGCTAAAGTTAAAGATGACAAATTTACTTTTACAAAAAATATATATTGTTCATTTTTTCATTTTAAAAATAACAAAAAGGGAAATGGGTAATTGCAAATGTTTGGTCACCCTGCATAGTTAGTACCTAGTAGCACCCTCTTTTGCAAGTACCACAGCTTGAAAATGCTTTTTGTAGCCAGCCAAGAGTCGTTCAAATCTTGTTTGAGGTATTTTCATCCATTTTTCCTGGGAAAATTATTCCACTTCTGTGAGATTCATGGTTGATCTTGTAAATACTGCTATTTTGAGGTCTAACCACATATTTTCAATGTAGTTCAGATCAAGGGACTTTGAGGGACATTGTAAAACCTTCAGCTTGCACCTTTTGAGACAGTTTATTGTGGATTTTGACATGAATTTGTTGAAATTTTCATTGAATCCATTCATCTCTCTACCTGTAAAATATTCCCCATGCCTTTGGCTGCAACACAACCCCAAAGCCTTATTGATCCACTCCCATGCTTAATGGTTGGCGAGATGTTGTTTTCCTGAAATTCTGTTTCTTTTTCCTCCACACATACCTTTGATCATTATGGAAAAAAAATTATATTTTAACCTCATATTTCCAAAATGTTCTTTTGCATACTTCTGACCTTGAATTTTATGGTGAGGATGCAGGAGAGGTTTTCTTCTGATGACTCTTCCATGAAGGCCATATTTGTGCAGTTTTTCTACTATTCAGAGACAATGTACCACAACTCCAGAGTATGCAAAATCTTTTTGAGGGTCTTTTGCAGTCAAGCAGGGTTTCTGGTTGGACTCTCTAGCAATCCTACGAGCAGCTCTCACTGAAATTTTGCTTGATCCTCCAGACATTATCTTGACCTTCACTGTTCCTGTTAAGTGCCATTTCTTAATTCCATTTCAGACTGAGGAAAGGTCAACTTGGAAACAATTTTCTATCTTTTTGTAGCTTTCTCCTGCTTTGTGAGGCTTTACCATTTTCATTTTCAGAGTGCTAGACAGCTGCTTACAAGAACCCATGTCTACAGCTTTTTGGCACAAGGTAAGGAGAGGCTGGGTTTTTATAATGCTTGGAAATTTGTATCACCTGGCCAACCTGCTAATTAAGGTCTGAAACCTTGGTCAAAATTATCTGAGCACACAAATCTCCAAGGGTGCCAAAACTTTTGCATCAGCCAATTTTCCTTTTTGTAATTCTAAAATGTAAAAATGATTACCTTATTTTTCGGACCATAAGACATACTTTTTTCCTCCAAATTTGAGAGTAAAGTGTGGGTGCATCTTATGATACGGATGTAACGTGGGGAGGGGGCAGCAGAGGAGTGGGATTGCACTCGCAGGAGGCAGGAAAATGTCATCACTGCAGGAAGTCCCAATGCTTAAAGTGAAGGAATATTCATTAGCCGCTTCCCCGTCCACCTGTCAGCGCCGAACAGTGATCGGGAAGTAGCAAAAGAATATTCCTTAACTCCACAGCAGACCCACATGCTTTCCCCAGCTCTGGATTCCTGCAGCGGCTTTGGAGATGTGTGTCCACTGGACACACTGAAGTACTTCCGATACTTACTTCCGATATTTTGTTCCCATAGACTTACATTGGATTTCAGGTATCGGAAGTATCGGAATGCTCAACCCTAGTGTCCAGTGAAGGAGGGGGCAGGAGCAGAGTGCCACAGGAGGGATCACAGCATACCCGGGCTCCTGCTGATGCTGAGTGCTCCTGTATAGAACCTGTGTGATGAAATGAAGATGGCGGGCTGGAGCATCACATAACACCACAGAGCCCTCCCTCTTCACTGTCATCAGGTGCTGCAGACACCGCACTAGAAACAATGCCTGTGGTGAGGTAAGGGAGGTGGCTCTGTGCAGTCATGTGATGCTCCAGCCCTTCTCTACCTCACTACAGGTCCTGTCAGCTGTAGAGAGAAAGAAACTTTCGATTTTCTAGCGTGGCTGGCTGCAAGACCTACAATGAACACAGCCTGTACAAGGAAGAATTAATTAAAAGTTTATTAATTACAACACATAAAAATGCACTCTGCCACTCCAGTGGTGAAATATAACTCCCAGCATGCCATAGGATCTGCAGGACATGCTGGGAGTTATCATTCTCCCATGGTATCTTAAAGCAACACTCCAGTGTTATTTTTCAGTGCTGGAGTGGTGCTTTAAATATAAGCCGTGTACCCTCATTCTTATACTCACCCTCCAGCGTCTTCATATAGTTCTTTACAGACACCACACTAGTCCCACAGCACCATCTTCTACCCGTAGTTTCCAACATAATAACATACTATTATACATAACACCACATATAATAGTATGTGTGAAGGACAGCCCCCGTCCTTCCACGTCACCAATGTGACATAACTCCACAGGCACAGCTCTCCGGCGCCCTCTTTGACTCTCAGGTCAGTAAGGGAACTGCACCTAGAGCAAATGGCCGCCGGGGAGGGTGTCCGGTTACCCACTGGGTATTCTAAGATTCGTGATCAGAGTAAAAGCATCAGCCCAAGATTAATTTTATGGTTTAATTGCCTTAAGGGCGCACTAGATAATTACAGAAATATACAGTAAGCTATACAACGGAATTACAATGGATTTGCAGTCAGAGTAAAATACAGCAATAATGGTACAAGACTTAGAGGTATTAGCTAGAGGTCAATATTACCAGGTTGTGGGTACATGTGGAGGCAGGGAGCTCTGCGATCCACAGGTGAAAGTCTTAGTTGCTGGACAGTCCCCCTAAACGTGTGCCGCTGCTCCCTTGGCAGATCTGTCCCTTGTTGCTTCTTGGCTTCTGTGAGAATGGATCTAGTCTGCCCATAGCTCACAGTTCTTAACCCCTTACTGCCATCGGACGTACTATCCCGTCCATGGTACCTGGGCCCGTATGACCATGGACGGGATAGTACGTCTCGTGCGATTGGACGCGCTCCCGGGGGGAGCGCAGCCGATCGCGGCCGGGTGTCAGCTGATTATCACAGCTGACACCCATGACTGTGTGTCAGGAGCGGTCACGGACCGCTCCCGGCACATCAACCCCTTGCACACCGCGATCAAACATGATCGCGGTGTACTGGGGCACAGGGGAGGATCGCGCAGGGTGGGGGCTCCCTGCACGCCCCCCTGAGACCCTCAGAGCAGCGCGATGTGATCGCGCTGTTCTGAGGGCTTCCTCCCTCCCAGGACCCGGATCCAAGATGGCGCCGGGGTCCTGGAGGGAGGCGGCTTCCTCAGTGCCTGCTGAGAGCAGGCGCTGAGGAAGCGTCCTGCACTGCCTGAGAGATCGCTGGTGTGACAGAGTGCTGTGCACACTGTCACACCAGCGATCTGACAAAATACAGTGATGTCCCACCCTGGGACAAAGTAAAAAAGTTAAAAAAATAAAAAAAACATGTTTAAAAAAAAAATCCAAAATACATTAAAAAAAAAAAATATTCCCCAATAAATTCACTTCTTCCTGTAAATAAAATAAACAAAGCAATAAAAGTACACATATTTGGTATCGCCGCGTCCGTAACGACCCCCCCTATAAAATTCTTCCACTAGTTAACCCCTTTAGTGAACCCCTTAAAAAAAAAAAAAAAAAACGAAGCAAAAAATCAATGCTTTATCATCATACCGCCGAACAAAAAGTGGAATAACACGCGATCAAAAAGACCGATATAAAAAAACATGGTACCGCTGAAAACGTCATCTTGTCCCGCAAAAAACGAGCCATCATGCAGCATCATCAGCGAAAAAATAAAAAAGTTATAGCTCGCAGAATAAAGCGATGCAAAAATAATTATTTTTTATATAAAATTGTTTTTATTCTATAAAAGCGCCAAAACATGAAAAAATGATATAAATGAGGTATCGCCATAATCGTACTGACCCGAAGAATAAAACTGCTTTATCAATTTTACCACACGCGGAACGGTATAAACGCCTCCCCCAAAAGAAATTCATGAATTGCTGATTTTTGTTCATTCTAACCTCCCAAAAATCGAAATAAAAAGCGATCAAAAAACGTCACGTGCTCAAAATGGTACCAATAAAAACGTCAACTCGTCCCGCAAAAAATAATACCTCACATGACTCTGTGGGCCAAAATATGCAAAAATTATAGCTCTCAAAATGTGATGATGCAAAAACTATTTTTGCAATAAAAAGCGTCTTTTAGCGTGACAGCTGCCAATCATAAAAACCCGCTATAAATAGTAAATCAAACCCCCCTTTATCACCCCCTTAGTAAGGGAAAAATAATAAAATTAAAAAAAAGTATTTATTTCCATTTTCCCATTAGGGTTAGTGGGTTGCGGCTAAAGTTAGGGTTAGGGTTGGCGCTAAAGTTAGGATTAGGGTTAGGGTTGGGATTAGGGGTGTGTTAGGGTTAGGTTTGTAGTTAGGGTTGGGACTAGGGTTAGGGGTGTGTTGGGGTTAGGGTTGGAGTTAGAATTGGGGGGTTTCCGCTGTTTAGGCACATCAGGGGCTCTCCAAATGTGACATGGCGTCTGATCTCAATTCCAGCCAATTCTGCGTTGAAAAAGTCAAACGGTGCTCCTTCACTTCTCAGCTCTGCCATGCGTCCAAACAGTAGTTTATCCCCACATATGGGGTATCAGCGTACTCTGGACCCAAGAGTTATTGTGCAATTTGTCCTATTTCTTCTGTTACCCTTGGGAAAATAAAAAACTGGGGGCGAAAATATCATTTTTGTACAAAAAAAATTATTTTTTTTCTTTTTACGGCTGTACATTATAAACTTCTGTGAAGCACTTGGGGCTTCATAGTGCTCACCACACATCTAGATAAGTTCCTTGTGGGGTCTATTTTCCAAAATGGGGTCACTTGTTGGGGATTTCCACTGTTTAGGCGCATCAGGGGCTCTCCAAATGCGACATGACGCCCCCAGACCATTCCATCAAACTCTGCAATCCAAAACGTCACTACTTCCCTTCCGAGCCCTGACGTGCGCCCATACAGTAGTTTTCTCCCACATATTGGGTATCAGCGTACTCAGGACAAATTGGACAACAACTTTTGGGGTCCAATTTCTCCTGTTACCCTCGTGAAAATAAAATATTGGGGGCGAAAAAATCATTTTTGCAAAAAAAAAAGGATTTTTTATTTTTACAGCTGTGCGTTATAAACTTCTGTGAAGCACTTCGGGGTTCAAAGTGCTCACCACACATCTAGACAAGTTCCTTGTGGGGTCTATTTTCCAAAATGGGGTCACTTGTGGGGGGTTTCCACTGTTTAGACGCATCAGGGGCTCTCCAAATGCGACATGACGCCCCCAGACCATTCCATCAAACTCTGCAATCCAAAAACGTCACTACTTCCCTTCCGAGCCCTGACGTGCGCCCATACAGTAGTTTTCTCCCACATATTGGGTATCAGCGTACTCAGGACAAATTGGACAACAACTTTTGGGTTCGAATTTCTTCTGTTACCCTTGTGAAAATAAAATATGAGGGGCGAAAAATCATTTTTGTAAAAAAAAAAGGATTTTTTATTTTACGGCTGTACGTTATAAACTTTAGTGAAACACCTGGGGGTTAAAAGTTCTCACCACACATCTAGATAAGTTCCTTGAGGGGTCTAGTTTCCAAAATGGTGTCATTTATGGGGGTTTCCACTGTTTAGGCAGATCAGGAGCTCTCCAAACACGACATGGCGTCCAGCCAATTCTGCGTTGAAAAAGTCAGACGGCGCTCCTTCCCTTCCAAACTCTGCCATGCACCCAAACAGTGGTTTACCCCCACATATGGGGTATCAGCGCACTCAGGACAAATTGCACAATAACTTTTGGAGTCTTGTTACCCTTGGAAAAATAAAAATTGGGGTGAAAAGATCATTTTTGTGGAAAAAATATGATTTTTAAATTTTACGGCTCTACATTATAAACTTGTGTGAAGCACTTAGGGGTTCAAATTGCTCACCAAAGATCTAGAAAAGTTCCTTAGGGGGTCTAGTTTCCCAAATGGGGTCATTTGTGGGGGGTTTCCACTGTTTAGGCACATCAGGGGCTCTCCAAATGCAACATGACATCCAATCTCAATTCCAGCCAATTTTGGTTGGAAAAAGTCAAATGGTGCTCCTTCCATTCCGAGCTCTGCCGTGAGCCCAAACAGTGGTTCCCCCCCACATATGGGGTATCAGCGTACTCAGGACAAATTGGACAACGACTTTCGTGGCCCAATTTCTCCTGTTACCCTTGGGAAAATAAAAAATTAGTGACTAAAAGATAATTTTTGTGGGAAAAAAATAGGATTTTTTATTTTCATGCCCGGGCATTATAAACTTGTGTGAAGCACTTTGGGGTTCAAAGTGCTCACCAAAGATCTAGATAAGTTCCTTAGGGGGTTTAGTTTCCAAAATGGGGTCACTTGTGGGGGGTTTCCACTATTTAGGCTCATCTGGGGCACTGCAAACGGAACATGACCCCCATCAACGTCTGCATTCCAAAACGTTACTACTTCCTTTCCAAGCCCTGCCGTGCACCCAAACAGTTTCCCCCCCCCACATATGGGGTATCAGCGTACTCAGGACAAATTGGACAACAACTTTTGGGGTCCAATTTCCTTGGGAAAATTCAAAAATTTTGGACTAAAAAATCATTTTTGTGGAAAATTGTTTTTTTTTTTTTTTCACACCCAGTCATTATAAGCTTTTGTGAAACACTTGGGGGTTTAAAGTGCTCACAACAGATCTACATAAGTACCTTAGGGGGTCTAGTTTCCAAAATGGTGTCACTTGTGGGGTTTCCACTGTTTAGGCGCATCAGGGGCTCTCCAAACACGACATGGCGTCCAATCTCAATTCCAGCCAATTTTAGTTTGAAAAAGTCAAACGGCGCTCCTTCCCTTACGAGCTCTGCCGTGTGCCCAAACAGTGGTTTTCCCCCACATATTGGGTATTGGCGTACTCAGGAGAAATTGCATAACAACCTTATCTGTCCATTTTCTCCTTTTACCCTTGTCAAAATAAAAAAAAAGTTTGTAAAAGATAATTTTTGTGGCTAAAAAGTTAAATATTCATTTTTTCCTTCCACGTTGCTTTAGTTCCTGTGAAGCACCTGAAGGGTTAATAATCTTCTTGAATGTGGTTTTGAGTAGCTTGAGGGGTGCAGTTTTTAGAATGGTGTCACTTTTGGGTATTTTCTGCCATATAGACCCCTCAAAGTGACTTCAAATGAGAGGTGGTCCCTAAAAAAAATGGCTTTGTAAATTTTGTTGTAAAAATGAGAAATCGCTGGTCAACTTTTAACCCTTATAACTTCCTAACAAAAAAAAATTTTGGTTCCAAAATTGTGCTGATGTAAAGTAGACATGTGGGAAATGTTATTTCTTAACTATTTTATGTGACATATTTCTCTGTTTTAAGAAATAAAAATTCAAAGTTTGAAAATTGCAAAATTTTAACAATTTTTGCCATATTTGCGTTTTTTTTCAAAAATAAACACAAGTTATATCGAAGAAATTTTACTTCTAACGTGAAGTACAATATGTCACGAGAAAACAATCTCAGAATCGCGAAGATCTGTTGAAGCGTTCCAGAGTAATAACCTCATAAAGAGACAGTGGTCAGAATTGTAAAAATTGGCCCGGTCATTAACGTGCAAACCACCCTTGGGGGTGAAGGGGTTAAACCTGCTAGGTCCCTCCCCTCGGTGTCTGAGGGTGGGATGATAATCTCCACCCTTAGCTCCCTGCAGAATTTATTCCCAATATCTAAAAAAGAGGTTAACTTTCTCCAGGACGATCGGATCAGGACACGAGAGGTACCAGCAGATGCAGTCTGTTTTGCCTGTCGCATGGATATCAAACCTGGCCCGATTGGGTCTCATTGGAGGGTCAATCTCTATATCTCAGACGCCCGAGCCATCACCGACTCGGGAGTTGCACCATCAAATGCCAGAGGTCCGCTGGGTCACACAGATATTTTTATGAGAATGTACCTACTATCACGAGAAACCGCTAGGTGGGCACTTACCAGCGGTTTCAGCAGCTCTGACAGTGGGAGCCTGGAGCCTCCAACGGCCTGTGAAAGCGGTACTCACAGCGCCCGAGTGCTGGGCAAGACGATAGCAATACAGCAGAGCTGGAGTTAGCAGAACACCAAGTGGTGAGTGTACTGCCAGGACCTGCGGTCATGTGACCCCACGGGGCGGAGCTTAGCGTCCTATAGCTGGGGATGAGTGCAGGGAGCTACTGGGACCCTGGAGAATGGAAAGGGGGTCACCGGACACCAGGTAGAGGACGGGGCACCAGAGGGAGACGGAATCCAAGACAAGCCGAGGTCAGTAAACGTGAGAGACAACGCAGTACACAAGGAGCAGGCAAATCAAGAATATTCAGGGACGTGGCAGGAGTCAGAAAACCAGAGAAGCATATACGCAGTACAGAATCAAGAGGCAAAATCACAACGGGAAACAGAACCGGGTCAGAACCATACAAACAAACTAGAACACAGGCACAAGGCACAGGCAATCAGGGGTCAACACACTCAGCCAAGGGCAAAAGTATAACTGACGGGGATTGGAGCTTCCTAGGGCTATAAGAAGCTCTCCCCGAACCAAAGAGAGGCCATAATAATAAACCCCAGGTGTGCAGGTCAGAGCCCGCACTAGGATCAAGACATTAACCCTGGTGTGCAGGCCAAACCTGCACTGGGATCATGACACCTACTAAGATGTGCTCATAATTCATAATCCTAGAATGGAGCCTTCATGTCTGGAAACATACAATGGATGTGTTTTCAGTGTCTAGCTGACAGTTACAATCTAATTGAAGCCTCTAGCTTTGAAGTACTGTTCTGGCCTGGCCTACTTAGCATATTAACCGGCATGGCTATTCATATTGAGCAGTAAATCCTGTCTTGAGTCGAATCTACTCAGCATACTAATAGATCTTTTCATTCACAGTGGAGGCCAACCCCTATTGTATTGAATATGCCCACAGGCCATGAGGCCAGGTGCAGTTAGCAGCCTGTGGCTCTGTGAACAGACAAAATGGAGGCTGGAGCAGGCCAATATCCAAGATGGTGGCTGTTCCTTCCTCACAGTATGTTATTTATGTTATTAAATATTTTACCACATTTTTTGCTTAAATATTTTTTTCCCTATTTTCCACCTCTAAAACCTGGGTGCGTCTTACAGTCCGGTGCGTCTTTCAGTCCGAAAAATACAGTATATATTTATTTTGCCTAAAATATAAAGGAAATGTGTCATCTTTAACCTTAGTCCTTTTAGAGATCATTTAATCTTTAAATTGCTTATCTGTTCACAATAAGGCCGGCGTCACACTGGCGAGTGTGATGCGAGTAAGTCGCACGACTTTCTCGCATCAACACCCGGCACGGACGCCTGCTCTCGGACCCGAGTGTGTGGCTGCATGTATTTCTATGCAGCCGCACACTTGAGTTTGAGAACGGGCGGCCGTGCCGGGTGTTGATGCGAGAAAGTCGTGCGACTTACTCGCATCACACTCGACAGTGTGAAGCCGGCCTAACAGTCATTTTGAGCAGATATGTATACCTGTTTACTATCAGAAGTGTATTTTATTGTGGTTTTTTGCCATTATATCGTTCCACTTCAGTGCTCATGCTGGTCTGGGCCCTTTGTTTGAAAAAAACTTGCAATTTAGCCAATAGTAATAGAAAAATAATGAACACTAAAAATTTTAATGTTATTGTCAAAGTAACTTGCATACATATCTTCCTCAATCTGGTCTCTGCTGCCATTTCATTGGGTACACATTTATACTAGTAGGCATAAATAAATAAAAAAAAAAGCACACAATATCTCTTTACTGTTGTCAGAAAATCCATTGAAAGTATACCATATTACCTTGAAATGGTTGGTTCCTATAGCAGCATTATTATAAAAACCGCAGGATGTCCTTGAGCATATTACGCATTCTATGAATTTCAGGAAGGCACACATTTTGTAACCTTTCTAATGGCTTCTTACTTGAAAAATAATTACAATATATACTTGACAGAAAGAATATACGCAGAAGAATTAGTTTTCCATAAACATTGAATATATTAATAAAAAGAGCAACCTCCACCAAATCAACCAAATGAATCTTCAGTGTTACAGCAGAAGTTTCATTAGTTTAAATAGTATACGAGAATAATTAAAACAATATCTTATTAGAACTAATATTTAGTATGGTTTACAATTTGTCATATTAATGAGAGAATTTGTCAGTAATGAACTAAATGTGACTTTGTATAGAGTTTTTCATGTATTGATTTATGTATTTTAATAAGCACTTTCACTCATTAAATGCAATAATCAATTTTTATTATATCAGAACATAGTAAAGTAATAATGTTGTGTGAATTTTAGATTTCAAAATAAATGAAAGAAATGTATTTTTCTCAGACATAGAGGAATAATTTTAATAATGTGCACATTACTGCAATATTCATATTAAAAAGGAATATTTTTTTTATTATAGAGTTGCAAACGTAGGAAGAGCAAACATACTCAAACTCACCCTCCCCAAGTCCAACACTGCCATTCTGTCACCGTTGACAGGCTGCAATGGTGACAAAATAAGTGGGGTGCATGTGAATGCTTTATTCAGTCACAGAGCTTAGTTGTTCTGTTGATATACATGACACAAACTACTGTACTCAAGAATTGGCTAAACCATCACTTTTACAATTTATGCTAGCCTTTATACTATTATCTGCAAACCCTTTTGCTGCTAGTGCTATACAACATGGCTTTATATTTTTTCCTGCCCCCTTTGGTTACACCTTGTCTTCCATTCTCCCCCTAGCTTACCTTCATGTCTCCTCCATATTTTCCTCTATGTCTGTACTATATTGTTTGTTTGATATGGAATTTATATGTGATATTTGAATAAAAATTATTTTATATTATCCTTTGTGGGATTTTCTATTTACTCCATTTTTTTTATTTGCTCCAAGATAAATAGATATGCTGCGGTCTGGAAAGAAGTGCCGCACGTCCGTCTCCGCAAGAGATCCGTGGGCTTCTGTGCATGCATAGTGGGTATGGGATTTCTCTAAATCCCATCGACTATGCTGTAACATCTGGACAATGCTGGTTGGACGCTGCACAAGTGCGCAGCGCCCAAACTGCAGCGTTTATTGATTGCATGAACATACCCTAAAAGGTCTGAGGAATGTTGCCATGCTGAATGCACCTGGGCATACAAATCATCAATATCTGCCTTTGGCAGCTCCTTTTGCAATTGTAAGAAATGACATCCAAGAGTTGCACAATGGGAGATCAGGCTGAAGATGCTACAGGAACTAGTAGCATGTTTAGTGCTATAGGCTGCTTGCAACACGAGTAGCGATATGCGACCTGGCATTGCTATGAAAAAACCTTCATGATGGAATATTACACTGGTCTTATTAACCAGGATTTCGATGTGTGAGGGGTAATAGATGGTAGTTGTATTCCTCTATTCTTAATTCCAGGTCTAATAGCAGTTTCTCGTTACATTGAATTGATCATGGAACCAGTGGAATAGCCATATCTCCAAAGTGTCACCGGAGCTGTTTTTTAACATGACAGTGCCAGGCTGCATGTTGCTAATACTGCTGGGAACAGCCTGCATGGCACAAATGTGCTATGAAGGACTGCGGCATCTCTGGTCTTGTCACCCATTGAGCTTATCTGGAACATCATTGGTCAGCAATTGCAATTGTCAGCAGCATATCTTGATAGTTTGCATGCTAAAATGCATTCAACGTACCACATCATTCTTCAGACAACCATTTCTAACATCATACATAGCATTCAATGGTGTGTAAGCTTCTGTATTTCTGCACGTGGCACTCATTCCCAATGCTGAATAAATCAAGATGTTTTGAAAATTTTATTTACGTTTTCTCATAACTTTCATTTAATTTCCATGTTTATCAATTCTGTAAGTTACAAAATTGTGATTTCTCCTTCTATGTGCTGCAATTTTAATGTTGAGTAGTATATGTAAACAGGCTTGGACTGGCCCACAGAAGAACAGGAGAATCCTCTAGTGGGCCCCTGTGCAAGAATGGTCCACCACCATCTTATATTGGCAGTGCTTGGCACAATATACACTGCTCAAAAAATAAAGGGAACTCTTAAACAACAGATTATAACTCCAAGTACATCAAACTTCTGTGAAATCAAACTGTCCACTTAGGAAGACACACTGACAAACAATTTCACATGCTGTTGTGCAAATGGAATAGACAACAGATGGAAATTATCGGCAATTATCAAGACACACTAAATAAAGGAGTGGTTCTGCAGGTAGGGAACACAGACCACATCTCAGTACCATGCTTTCTGGCTGATGTTTTGGTCACTTTTGAATGTTGGCTGTGCTTTCACACTCGTGGTAGCATGAGACAGACTATACAACCCACACAAGTGGCTCAGGTAGTGCAGTTCATCCAGGATGGAACATCAATGTGATCTGTGGCAAGAAGGTTTGCTGTGTCTGTCAGCGTAGAGTCCAGATGCTGGAGGCGCTACCAGGAGACAGACCAGTACACCAGGAGACGTGGAGGGGGCCATAAAAGGGCAACAACCCAGCAGCAGGACCGCTACCTCCACCTTTGTGCAAGGAGGAACAGAAGGAGCACTGCCAGAGCCCTGCAAAATGACCTCCAGCAAGCCACAAATGTGCATGTGTCTGCACAGACGGTTAGAAACCGACTCCATGAGGATAGTCTGAGTGCCCGACGTGCACAGATGGGGGTTGTGCAGGATGCTTGGCATTTGCCACAGAACACCAGGATTGGCAAATTTGCCACTGGCACCCTGTGTTCTTCACAGATGAAAGCAGGTTCATATTGAGAACATGTGACAGAGTCTAGAGACACCGTGGAGAGCGATGTGCTGCCTGCAACATCCTTCATGATGACCGGTTTGGCAGTGGGTCAGTAATCGTGTGGGGTGGCATTTCTTTGGAGGGCCGCATTGCCCTCCATGTGCTCGCCAGAGATAGCCTGACTGCCATTAGCTTCCCAGATGAGATCCTCAGACCCCTTGTGAGACCATATGCAGGTGCGGTTGGCCCTGGGTTCCTCCTAATGCAGGACAATGCCAGACCTCATGTGGCTGGAGTGTGCCAGCAAGATGAAGGCATTGAAGGTATGGACTGGCCCACCCGTTCCCCAGTCCTGAATCTGATTGAGCACATCTGGGACATCATGTCTTGCTTGATCCACCAATGTCACGTTGCACCACAGACTGTCCAGGAGTTGGCGGATGCTTTAGTCCAGGTCTGGGAGTAGATCCCTCAGGAGACCATCTGCTGCCTCATCAGGCATGGTAGGGAGGTCACACAGGCACATGGAGGCTACACACACTGCTGAGCATCATTTTGACTTGTTTTAAGGACATTACATTCCACTTTAATTTTGTGGGTGACTCCAAATCCAGGCCTCCATTGTTAATAAATTTGATTTCCATTGATGATTTTCATGTGATTTTGTTGTCAGCACATTCAACTTTATACAGAACAAAGTATTCATTGAGAATATTTCATTCATTCAGATCTAGAATGTGTTATTTGAGTGTTCCCTTTATTTTTTTGAGCAGTGTTCTTGAATCATTATGTACAGACAAAGGCAGCATCTTATTCATTTAACAATCTACCCAGTTCATTGTTTTATTAATTTGTGACTGAGGATAATTTCACATTTGCACTCAGCTGAAAAGTTGATTTAATGGGAGTGGTGGTGGAACTACTCTGCCATGGTCCAATGAGAGCCTGGAGGGGCATAACAAGGTGAACACCTAACTCTTCACTAGAGTCCCTGATGGTGGGGTTAGACTTGGCTCTAGATGGACATCAAGTGCTACACCAGTAAGGACCTTGGCAGCTGACCCCTAAGGGGACAGGAAGTTGAATGTTAAGTTCAGCTGGCACAGGCAGATACAGCAGGAACACAGTAGTGGCAGGTGCTGGTGGAGATGGCTGGAATACAGGCAGGCACTGGCCGATGCAGACAGGAATAGCTGGTATACAGGTGGGCATGGCAGTTGAAGGCAGGTACTGCTGATATACAAGCAGGTGTTGGCAGATGCAGGCAGGTATGGATTTTTAAGTTCTCTTTTTGCTGTTCAGTGATAGTATTAGAGATAGGATTCGCAAGTGTGGGGACCCTTGACATGGGTTGCGAGCTTGCATATTTTGGCCATAATATCAACTAATACCTCACATATTTTTATATGTGTTTTTTGCACTTTAGTGCAGCTGTCAGGATCCCGTCTGGGTTGGAGCCGATGTTACTGCAAACACTAGGGGAAGCAGAGGCAGGTAACGTAGTCAGCGGATAACCGGGTCGGTACACTGGAAAGGCGTTATTAGAAGCAATGGATCAGGCAGAGAGCGTAGTCAGAATGGCAGGCCGAGGTCAGTTCACAGGAGAGCGGTATTGGTAGCAATGGATCAGGCGGAGAGCGTAGTCAGAAGGGCAGCGAGGTCAGTTCACAGGAGAGCGGTATTGGTATTGGGAGCAGCAGGAACAGCAGGAAACACTTGACTAGAGGCTAGAAGCACAATAATCTCGCAATGACACACCCACAGGGCCAGGTTTATATAGGGTGTGCAATTGGCAATCAGAGGCCAATCAAGAGAACACTGGGTGGAGCCGATCAGGAAGAACAGTCAATGGTATCTGGGTTCAGCAAGGAACCTTGCAGCCAGCAGAATAGCTCAGATGGTAGAGCTGCTGGCTGGTGGACAAGAGGTACTGGGTTTGATTCCTGACAGTACTCCCCTCCTTCCAGGATGGCCTCTGGACATCTCAGGAGCTGGCTTATCTGGGTACCTCTGATGAAAGGCTCTTGTAAGTCTAGGAGCATGGACGTTGTCCTTTGGTTCCCATGAATTTTCCTCTGGTCCATAACCCTTCCACTGCACCAAATACTGCAGTTTACCTCTGAATTTTCGGGAGTCCAGAATCTTATCCACAATGTATTCTTCTTCACCACGGATCCTTTCTGGTGGAGGAGGTGGCTGAATTCTTCCTGGAAACGGGTTTTCACAAAAGGGTTTGAGCAATGATATGTGAAATACTGGATGAATCTTTAGATTGTTGGGAAGTTTTAAACGAAAAGCAACCTGGTTAATTTTTGCAGAAATTTGAAAAGGTCCAATGAATTTTTGACCCAATTTGGAGGATGGTACATGTGTCTTTAGATTTTTAGTGGACAGCCAAACTTTGTCTCCAACCTGAAGAGCAGGGGGCACTCTCCGATGTTTATCTGCTGCTTCCTTATATTCTTCCTGGGTCTTGAGTAACATCTCTGATAGTTCCTTCTGGGATTCCTGTAATTTTGCAAGCCTGTCATTAACAGCAGGAATGGGAGTGTTCACTGGCAGATTAGGGATAAATACTGGATGTAATCCATAGTTAACAAAAAATGGGGTTTGAGATGTAGCGCTATGTATGGAGTTGTTGTAGGCAAACTCTGCTGTTGGTAAATAGTCCACCCAGTCATCCTGAAGATAGGAAATGAAGCAACGGAGGTATTGCTCCAAAGTCTGGTTCGTTCTCTCCGTCTGGCCATTGGACTGAGGATGGAAAGCGGTAGAAAGATTCACCGTGACTCCCAAGGCTGTACAGAAACTCTTCCAAAATTTTGACGTAAACTGAACGCCTCTGTCAGACACCACGCTGTCAGGAATTCCATGTAACCTGAATACCTCTTTGATCATCAGTTCTGCAGTTTTTTCAGCAGTAGGAATTCCTTCAGTTGGGATAAAGTGGGCCATTTTTGTGAGTCGGTCCACTATGACAAGGATGACGGTCATCAGTTTGGAAGGGGGTAGTTCCACAATAAAATCCATGGAAATAGATCCCCAAGGCCTGGATGGAACTGGGAGTGGTTGCAGGAGTCCTAGAGGAGACAATCATGGGGTCTTGTTTCGTGCGCATGTTAAA
>JARQOD010000004.1:371231681-371282197 GCA_033576555.1 Oophaga sylvatica | reverse complement strand
CCCTGGCCCAAAGCGCTGCAACTCTTTTGTGCTGCCGGCGGGTTGGAATATGCCTAGCGCATGTCTCCCCACCGAATACAGACTTTTCGCAAATGGGCGGTCAGGAGGACTGTCCCTGTCGGGGGCTTGTGTTTGCAATCATAATCTCATAGTTGATAGGATGTTTCATCAAGGATGTGTATTTCAGCCTGGAGGTAGTTCAGAGATCGGGTCAAGCCAGGCAGTTCCATCCGGACTGGTGCGAGGTCCAAGATGGTGAGTGGCATCAAATTAATTGTCTCTTGAACAGTTTTATCCATTTTCCTGCGGATACAAGGAATTACACAGCAACCAGTAATTAATGCAAAAATGAGAAAACCCCATAATGGCTGTCCCAACCTGTGTCAACATTTTCTGCCACCCACTCATCCACCCAAAGTATCGATCCCATGGGTCAGTGACACCTGAGTTCTGTTTCAGTTCCTCTGATAACTCAGTAAGTTTCTGTATTGCCATTGTGACTTTACCATTTGGGCCAGTGTTGTCTGGGATGTAGGTGCAACAGGTGTCTTTGATCATTTGCAAACACCTCCTTTCTCAGCTAGAATCATATCCAAAGCCATTCTATTCTGGAATGCCATAATGGAAGTGGGGCCTAAACTGTGCTGCCAAACCTTTTACAGCATCTATGGTGAAGTTAACGAATCTCTGCTGGTTATAATAGATGTAATTTATCCAATCAAAATTTTTGTTTATAGTTACTAGTGGCAATAGTGACTCAAATCCTGCTTTAACTTGGTCTCTGGCCTTGAACTCATCAAGTAGGTCATCTGTCTGGTCAGTCAGAGCATCCACGACATCCTTCATGGCTTAGGTGTCTCTCCTGGTACGGGAGCTTCCTTGCAATGCGATATGTGGATCCAAACAGGCTTTCCCTCTAGTTACACAGAGGTTGATGTCATCTGGGGCTCTTGGACAGGATCATCAAATCTGGCAGTGAAGAGAAAAACTCGAGAATGGACATTAGTTTTTGACCAATTCAATTACATAAGTGTTATGATTTGGTAGCTGAGTAGAGCAGGCAAAAAAGGCAATACACCAGAGAGGTTGGAATCTATGGGATTGCAGTACTCTGACTAACCACCACAACTAAAGGCAGCCGTGGAGCGTTCCTACGTTGGTCCTAGACGCCTCGTCACAGCCTGAGAAGCTAACTACACCTAAAGATAGAAAAAGGAAAACTATCTGCCCCGGAGCAGATCCCCAAAGAACATAGAAATCCCCCAAACATGTAATGGCGGTTAGACAAGAGGAAATACAGACACAGACAGAAAATAGTATGAGCAAACGTTGGGGCCCAAACTTCCTAAATAGAAAAGGATAGGAAAGGCACTTACTGCAACCCCAAAAAACCCCTGAAAAGTACCAACTCTACTAATTACAAAAACACCTGAGATCACACGACCTCTACCACCTAAATTAGTTCTCTGGTGTAACAAAACTAAACAGCAACCACTGAAAAAAAAAACTGGAAAAGGCAAATGAACAAACAACAGTGGCTGAACTAAACTGCAAGCACCAAAAAACTAAAAGAAGAAAATGTCTTATCTGTTAGCAGAAGATGCAGGCACGAAACAGCTTTTCTGGGTCTCTGGGAGTGTGCCTTACGCTAAACAGTGCAATTAGGAGTGTGTCATGCCATGGTTTGCGTGTCTCTTGGGCAATTTTTCAGCATTCTATTCTTAAGTGTTTCGTTCAGTTTTTTTCTACCTTCCTGCTGCTCTGGGGGTGGTAAGGAGTGTGTAGGCCTAGGTCTGACCCTACTGCTAATCGGGTCTCGTGTGTCAGATTTGCTGTGAATGCGGGTCCCTGATCACTCTCTATCATTTCTGGAACCCGTATCTGCACACTATTTTCTGAAAGTAGCTTCGTTGCAGTAGTCTTTGCTGACTTGGAAGGCTTCTATTCATCTTGAAAATACTTCTTTTGACCACAATGGCGTATTTGAATTCTTCACTTGGCGATATCTGGATGTGGTCTATCTGGATCCTTTGAAGCTGGTAGAGTGGTCTTTCCAGATGAGGTGAGGGGGACTTTCTTCCATACGTCCAGGCTTGCATTTGCCGCAGGTCAGACAGCTGTTGGTGAATTTGGCTGTTAGGGTGGAGATCCCTGAAGCGAACCAGTAAGCACCAATCAGATCATTCATCTGTGTCTTTGATATGTGGATGTGGGTCTATGTACCCATTGGACCACCATAGGGTGCATACTTTGTGGCAGGCAGAGTTTGAAGTCTATTATTGATAGCCTTCCTTCTTCACGTGTTGCTTTTTTTTCGCATTCAGCTCTTCTTCTCCTTTTGGAGCTTGGTCTTGCAACTTCTTGAGCAGATCCCAGGACGTCTTTTTGTCAGGTTTCTTGTCTTCAGTCGTCATGTAGTAGCCGTCCGGCTCTACGACCTCTCCCACTTCTCCATGTTGTCTTCCTTTGGCTGCCATGTCCGCCATGTTATTGCCTCACGCCTCTTCTGTTTTCAGTTTTCCATGCACTTTGATTTTTCAAATTGCCACCATTTTGGAAGTTGAGTGTACCCAGTAGGTCCCTGAAGGCTCCATGGTGCTTCACGGTTGTCCCGTTTGCTGTGATGAAGTCCCTTGTAGCCCAGATGGGTCTAAAGTCGTGTGCTATGCCATGCGAGTATCTGTAGTCCATGTAGATGTTTGCAGTCTTGCCTTCTGCTATCTGGCAGGCCTTCGTCAGCGTTATCAATTCTGTTTCCTGGGCTGACAGGCTAGGTGACAGACTTCTGGACCACAGGATTTCTTGATTGCTGGTCACTGCACTTCCTGTGTTGAAACGTCTTCTGGAGCCATCCAAGTATCCCCCCTTGGGAGTGGGAGTAGAGTGGCCGGGCTGAGGACTGTAGGTCTGGAGACGGTGACATTATGAGACAAAGGCAATAGAGGCGCCACAAAGATGCCTGGCGGTGGGGAGATTACTGTTGGTTGAGCTTGATTGAAGATTGCCAAGATGTCATGCGGAGTGAGAGTTTCCAGTGGCTGTCCAAGAGTGATGTCAGCAACCTTGTCCAGGAGGGTGTGTGCTGCGGATACTGCCATCAGGCAGGAGGGTGCTCTTCTTGCAACTGGATCCAAGTGGGCTGAGAGGCAGCCTAAAAGTCTCTGTTTTCCCCCGTGAATCCGTGCCAGGACTCCAGTAGCATGACCTTCTTTCTTCCATCAGGTAGACGGAAAGACTTTTCATAGTCAGGTAGGCCTGGTATTGGCGCTGAGACTGTGGAGTTCTTCCAATCTCCTGAATGGGTTGAAGGCTGCGTCTGATAGAAGGAGCAGGGTTGCGTTGATGCAAGCGCACAGAGGCTGCATTAGGACTGAGGCATCAGGGATCCAGGTTCTGCAATACAGTGTCCCAGGGATGTAACTTGCTTCTGGCATCACTGGACTTTGTTTTTCCAGACCTTGCGTTGCTGTTCTTCCAGGTAGAGTAGGAGAGACAAGAAATAGACTGTGCAGGTGTCGATGTCAACCACACAAAAGAGAAAGTCATCCACGTGTTGTAGAAGAGTGACTCTTGCATATTCTGCAATCCAGTTGACGAGGATGGAGGACATTGTCTTGGTGAAACTTGAAGGGCTTGTTTTGAGCACCTTGAGACAACACTGTCCATATGCACTGCACTGGTGCGTGAAAGCAGGCCTCCAGGTGGAGGGGAAACACTGAAGAAGGTACTGGCCAGGTTGATCACCGTGAATACCGTTGCGGTGACTGGGACTCTTGAGAGCAGAGTGTGATGGTTCAGCACTGTTGGGGTTTCAAATACCGTAGCCTCTTTCGCGGCCTCCAGGCCTTGCACCATTCTGAACTCAGTGGGGTTTACAGTCTTTTTCTTCACTGTGGAAAGCTGGGATTGATTCCGATGGGCGAGGCAGCCCAGTTTGGCCTTGTCCTTCAGTATGCGGCAGGGGTCTCCTATCTGCTGGTGCAGAGCTGGCGGGAAAACAAGCCGTCTACTAGGATCCACATCATGAGAGATGACGACCAGCTGGCTTTCTTGTTCTCCACCAAGACAGTCACTGTGTTAGCACCTGCTCTGGTCACAGGGGGTCTTCTTGTTGGGACGTTTCCTTAAACGGCTGCTTTTTTCTCAGCATGGGCCATCAGTAGTTTCTTTTTTCTCCAGCTCGGTCTCAGGTCAATATTTGTGCACAAGTTTGAAGAGCTGAGTGGCCTTTTGCCGGTCTAGGGCCTGGGTGAACTGGTTGATTGCAGGGGGCACCTCCTGGTGCTTGCAAAAGATGAACCTCTGGCATTGGAGCTGGATGAGGTGTTGCCATTCCATGAAGCGAGTAGGGTCCTTCTTGAGTTGAATATCCTGGCCAATGTCAAAGTTCTCAGGCCGTCTTCTTAGGCAAGCTCACTTAGACCTTCAGTTGGTCAGAGACATCTTGACCCTGGGTGATGGAGTGGCTTTTCTGGTACTATGTCCAGCACCTCCTGTGATAGGTCTGCAGTGTGGTTGTTTGAGGTTCCTGTTTCTTCTTGGGTCAGAGGTGAAGAAAGTGTCATGGTCCCATCTTCCTGGAACACTCTGGTCGCTTTCAGCTTCTGCAGTAGGTCCACTCCCAATAGGTTGAGGGTGCAGGTTTTTTACACAACAAACTGGGACATGATGAAGTGTTCTGGCTGAGTCCACACGCTCAGGGGCTTCATAATCTGGAAATATCTGACTTGACCATCAATTCCCATGCAGGAAGCAGAAGATTCTGATAGATAGGTGAGGTTGCGGAGTTCCACAAGAAAAGATCTGACTACGCCATCCACTCTCAGGATATTGGTCCCACTGGTGGGGTTCCTTGTGGACTTGGTGTGCTCTTGTCCTATGGACGGGGTTCTTCACTGCTTTCTGTGTTTCTTCTTTTTCTGGGTGAAGTCAGTGTTCTGCACCGGTTCCGGAAATGACCAAACTCGCCACAGTTGTAACACTTAACATCCCTTCTGTCCCGGCGGTACTCAATCCTTTTTGCTACTGTGAGCAGGGTATCCATTGCTATTGACGTGTACTCAGGCCTGGCTGCTACCAGTGGTTTCCTGGTTGGTTCTCTCAGTCCATGCACAAAAGCCTGTGCCAACATCCGTCTGTGTGTCTGATCATGGGTAATGAGGCCCAAATCTTGAAACACTTGCATTACTCTGTCATGGAACTTCTCCACAGACTCTGTCTTGTCTTGACTCGTGACATGTAGGCTGAGAGTTTGTCCTGTCAGTCTGCTTTTGGCCCATTCTCTGAGTTGCTCAATTAGCTTTGGTCCTGTCTCCCAGGCATATGCATCTAACTCTGTTGGAAGCTTGAAGTGTTCTCTCATAATTGGCCAGAATGCATCACCTGCTTTTATTTCCATTACGGTCCAGAGATCAGTCCAGGCTGCTGCATACATTCGCTGGATCTGTTGCATTTTTTGGCAAAATGGCATGAGGTGTATCCCTGGGTCTGGCAGCATACTGATCACCTGGCTTGGGATGAAGGGCTCATAGGATGGTGCCTCTATCTGTCCCTGCTCTATTGGTGCTTGTGTGTTTCCTTCCCTAGTATTGGGCAGCATGTGTGACGTTGCATCTTCATCTTCATCAGATAAGAAGTGACATGGCGTACTTGGTGCATAGACTGGGTGAGATTTGGGCTTTAAAGTTGTCTTGCTGCATGGGGATTTCCCACTTCCTTGCTGAGGCTGCGGTGGATCAGTGTCATGGTTCCATGCTGGCAGCCCTGCTCGGCACTGAGGTTCCTCATTTGTCTCTGTAGCTATACCACCCCCTGTGAAGCCCTAGCTGTGGACTGTTGTGTCTGGGGGCTACATGTAGCGTTTTGTGTAGGGAGATCTGCACTTTCTTATCCTGATATAATGACTGGCAATGTTTGTACTGTGCTTGGGATAGACAAGGTTCCCTGTGCTGGAGACACTGAATACAGGGACACCACATTGCTTGGATTGGGCGTTGACCCAGTTGATAACGAAGTAGAAAAAAGAGGAAGAGAAGGGAGGTGTGAGGGAGGAGCGAGAGAAAGAGGAGGGGAGGGAGAGAAGAGTGAAAGGGGGAAAAGAGAGAAAGATGGAGGAGAGAGAGAGAAGAAAGATGGAGGGGGAGAAGTAGAAGAAGATGAAGAACAAGATTTGAGAGTTGGAGAGGAAGAGATAGAAGAAGAGGAAGATGAAGAAAATGGATGTGTCAGAGATGTGAGGGAGGGGAAAGAAGGAATGAGAGGGATGGCAGTGAGGAAAGAGGAGAAAAGTCTGAAGAAGAAGGAGAAAGGGACTGAGAGAAGAAAAAGGAGAGGGTGTCCCCCCTGTGACTCTTGAGAGGGGATGGTTGAAACAGAAATGCCTTCTCCCTGTGGAGAGAGGCGGGGAGCGTTTTTCCCTGTACAAGGCTCCTTACTCAATGAGAGCAGCCTACACCTGTCCCGTGTCTCCACATGATGGACATGTGATGTGTGTGACTCTGAATTCTGCTCTTGTGACATGTCAGTGATCTTTTTCTCACAGATGATTTAACACCTTTTCAAACTTATTCACATAAAAAAAATCACTTCCTGGTCCGTTCAAATTAACTTGCTGTATCTTTTACACGATGCACCGCTGCTCTTTTATAGCAGATGGTAATCTATTAACAAACTTTCCGTTACCTTTCAAATAACAAAAAACAGAAAAAACATTTCATTATGCAGCGTAAAGGCTCCCTGTCTATTTGCTTCTCACGTACTGTGTCTACTCCAAAAACCTATTCAACAAAGGTGATTTAAAAAATCTGAAAACTGCTGCACTCTGGTTCTGTTTGTCAACGCCGAATGCCCGACGGGAGGGGCTACTCAAACCGCTGCGCAGTTTGTGTCTGCTCTCTCTCTCAGCCTGTAATTCTCCTTATCTATGTGACCTTGGTCTAAAGCAAGCTTGTAGAAAAAAAAAGAAAATGGCTGGAGAAATAAAACTCTAAAATAAATTGCTTAGAGAAAAAATCTCTCCAAAATCATTTAAAAATGTACTTAAAAGAAAAACCTTAAAAACAAAAGTTAGATTTAATAAAAACCTCTAAAAAAGAAAAAATAAATAAATTCACCAAAAAGGGGAGAAAAGAAAAACCGTATTACTCATAAAACTCTGAAAAAACAACCCTTGTTACTAAAACAGCTAATTTAAAAAAAAAAAAAAAAACAGAAAAGAGGTGGAAAAAACTGATTGTAAAATGATAAAAACAAAAGAAAAGTGCTTTAAAACTTCTGTCTGGTAGCATAGGTTTTTTTTTTCCTACCGCTCTCTGGAATGTCAGCTGGCACGCCAACTGATATGGAAATTTAATTAGGATAAAAATATCCTTCAGTGTTTGCTGCTTGCCATGTCCAAATCTCTATTTAATGTCTTCTTTGAGCGCTCAGAACGAAATGAAAACTGTCCACAACGCAAGTGTCAGTATAACAGTTCGTCAAAGACATACATTTATTATTCATTCAAGGTTTTATACATTTACAAAAAGGGGCTGGTTAGTCAATTAACATACAATTAAAAGCTGCTAGATTATTGGCTGTTCTAGTGTAAATATGATAATTATGATAATCATGATAAAAGAGCTGAAGTTGCAGAATTATTGTTTTATATTCTTTTGACCTAGTTGTCTTGCATGACTGTAAGGTAAACAACAGATAGCTAATAAGACTTCATGTACTTGTTCCTTATGAAGGCCTTATGAAGGCCTTATGAAGGCCAGATTTCTTTAAAACGACTGATTATAGCTGGCCTAGAAATATGTGAGCACAGGGTTTTTTAGCAAGTGAGATCTATCTAACTGTGAACTGTGAATACATATATGTGAATATACTTTGAATATATGGAATACATATATATTTCCATGACACTACCAGGTCAGGTAGTAGGTCTGGCCATTGATTTCTCTCCTCAAGTGGTAAGGTCTTCAGCAGGTCGATGACGATGTGGTTCATCTTTTCACAGAGACCATTGGTTTGTGGGTGGTACGGTGTGGTTCTTATCTTCTTATATCCGTACAGATGGCAGAACTCCTTGAACAATTTGGCTTTGAATGCTGGGCCTTGGTCAGTTAGCACCAGCTCAGGATATCCATGTGGTCTGCAGAAATACGCTTGGAACGTCTTTGCTGCTGTCTCTGCCGTCAGATCTTTGACAGGGGCGACCACCAGGAACCTGGAGTAGTGATCCACCATGGTCAGGGCATAGGAGTATCCTGACCGGCTGGGTGACAATTTGACATGGTCCAGAGCCACAATCTCCAAGGGTCGAGTCGTCTTGATGGGTTGCAGGGGTGCCTTCTGACTGCTGTAGTCTTTTCTTCTGAGGCCACAGGGTCCACAGTTTTTGCACCACCTCTCAATTGAGCTGCGCATTCCCAACCAGTAGAAATGACACTTCAACAGGGTCTCCAGCTTCTTCCAGCCAAAGTGCCCCGCCTGATCATGGTAAGCTTCCAACACCATCTGGATGTCCGCTCTGGGAACTACTATCTGCCATACCATCTCGTGGGTTTTTGGATTGACATGTCATCTGCACAGCTTCTCGCGGTAGATGAACAGCCGGCTTCTCTCATTCCACAGCTGCCTTGCTTGTGGAGACGCATCCTTCTACAAGGAGGAACCTTCTTGAGTTATCAGCTCCTTGATACGGCTGACAACCTGATCACTGTCTTGAGTCTCCTTCCAGCTTTGGTGAGGTAAAGGATTTAATGTCTTACCACGCTGCCTCCTGCAGGCTCGTTGATCGTGGATCATCCCATTCCTGTGAAAGGCAGGTAGTTCAATCTCTTCCAGGTCATCCACTTCTTCTTATGTGTCCGACTCATGAGGCATCCTGGACAGGGCATCAGCGTTGGCGTTCTTGCGGCCCACTCGGTATTTGATTGTGAATGGTAGTTTGACAGCCGAGCCATCCACCGTTGTTCCATGGCTCCCAGTCTGGCTGTTTCCAGATGGGTTAAGGGGTTGTTGTCAGTGTAGGCCGTGAATTTGCTAGAGGCTAGGTAGTGCTTGAACCTTTCGGTAATGGCCCAGACCAATGCCAGGAACTCCAACTTGAAGCTGCTGTAGTTCTCTGGGTTCCTCTCGGTCGGACGGAGCTTCCTGCTTGCATAGGCGATGACTTTCTCTAGGCCATTTCGCTTCTGACTTGAGACAGCTCCCAATCCTTCATTGCTGGCATCTGTATACAGCAGGAACGGTTGGCTGTAGTCAGGGTAGGCTAAGATCTCGTCACCTGTCAGGATCTCCTTCATTTCTTTGAATGCCTCAGCCTGTTCATTACCCCAGTGGAACGGAGAATTTCTGCTCTTGAGGGACTGTCCCACCAGGAGGACTTGCAGAGGCGCTGCTTTCTTAGTGTAGTCCTTTACAAACCTCCGGTAGTATCCTGTCAGTCCTAGGAACTGACGCACCTCTTTGAGGTTCTTCGGCTCCGGCCATTTCTGGATGGTGGTGACCTTCTTGGGGTAAGGCGATACTCCTTCTGAGCTAACAATATGTCCGAGATACTGTAACTTTTGTTTGAGCAGGTGGTACTTTGAAGGCTTCAGTTTCATCCCATACTGGGACAGTGACTCGAATACCTCCACCAGGTGCTTCAAGTGGTCTTCATACATCTTGGAGTACACAATTACGTCATCCAGGTACAGTAACACAGTCTCGAAGTTGAGATGTCCCAGGCAACACTCCATCACTCTCTGGAACGTTCCAGGGGCACTGCTAAGTCCAAACAGCATTCTGTCGAACTCACAGAGTCCCATCGCGGTGGTGAAAGCCGTCTTCTCCCGATCCTCCTCAGCCACAGCTACTTGCCAGTACCCACTAGCGAGGTCAAGGGTGGAAAAGTAATTAGCAGACTTTAAGGCAGCTAAGGATTCCTCAATATGTGGCAAAGGGTATGCATCTTTATGTGTAATGCGATTTACTTGTCTGTAATCTACACACATTCTCATGCTTCCATCCTTTTTCCTGACTAGAACTAGAGGAGCTGCCCAGGGACTGCAACTATCCCTTATCACCCCTGCCTCTTTTATGTCACGCAACATCTCCTTGCCTTTCTGGTAGTGTGCTGGAGGTATAGGCCTGTACCGTTCCTTAATGGGAGGATGGCTGCCTGTGGGGATATGGTGTAGCGCTCCCTTAATCTTCCCAAAGTCAAGTGGGTGTTTGCTGAATTCCTGTGCGTATTCCTGGACTACTCGATGTACTCCCTGTTTCTGGTGGGCTGGAGTGGTGTCTGTCCCGACATGGAGCTGCTGACACCAATCCTCCACCTTGGTTGCCGGGCCGTTATCCTCCACTGGTTGTGGGGAAGTTAAGGGCTCCGTCGTGTGAATAGAGTTATTATCTACAGCATGTAACTTGGCAACAGTGGCATAACGTGGTAATTTGACTTCATCTTCCCCCCAGTTGAGAAGACGCACTGTCACCCTTCCATTGCGTACCTCCACTACCCCTCTGGCAGTAAAGAGTGTAGATCTGTGTTCTGAACAAAGGAGTTCTACTACTGCTTGGTAGCTCTGTCCTCTCAGACCTATTGCTGCTCTACACCAAATAAGCATTTAACTCACTGGGGGAATCACAATGGGGTTCGGGTCTGTTACCCGTACATTACCAATCTCACCACCGGTCAGTTCCACTTGCTGCTGGCACATCAGTGCCCGGATCTCCTTCTGGATCACTCTCTTTCGCCCTGGTCTGGCAACATCGGCGAGCTGTTGGAGTAAAAACACAACCTCCTCCAAACATTTACCAATAATGTTAGTGCCTAAAACCACATTCAATCCATTTTCCTCATTAACAGTCTTCACTACAAGAAGTCCCTGGTCCTTTAACTCCACTCTCCCCACTTTTACGTCTACGTGTTTAGCTCCCAGAAAGCCAAGAGGCCGTTAGAGGCGTACACTGCAAAGTCAGAGTTTGAGGGTTGGAGACTGTCCATGGACCAGAACCTGTTATAAAGGATATCAGGTATGATGGTTACCTGAGATCCGGTGTCCAGCAGGGCAGGTATTGCGATCCCGTCCAATATGATGGACAGAAAAGGTCTTCCTCCCACAAACCTGCGGTTCCAATCTGAGGGGCCTGAAGAGTCTATTCCTGGGTGCTGGCCCTCGGACCCAGGGTTTGCTCGTTTAAAGGACACTGGCGTGCGGTGTGACCTTCCTTCTGGCAGCGGTAGCAGACGATCTCTCGGCGAGGATGATGCTGGTCACTGGTCCTTCCTGGGGGTGGCGTCTTACTCTGGGGTGGTGACATCCTCCTTCTCCTCCGGTTCATCCAGGGGACATCCTCAGGGCAGTCAGCTAACAGGATCTTTCCTTCTGTCTCTGGTTCCGTACGCAGTTGCAGGGCACTCATTACAGTGGCCAGGTTTTTAATCAGCTGGCGCACTTCTGAGCGCTGTTTGCCCTTTGGCTTCAGCAACCAGCGGGGAAAAGGTGGGGGCTGCTGGCTTTGGAGTAGCCTCACCCTGGTATCGCTGAGTTGCTGTAGTTGCTGTTTCCAAGGGTTGCAGTCCTTTCATAGCCATGTCCTTAAGGGCATCAAAGGTAGCATCTGGATGATCCAAGGACCACCAACGCACAGTCCTGCCTTCCGTTGGGACCTCAGTCCCCGTACAAATTGTTCCTTTAGCATTTTATTCTCATTGGTGACGCTCATGGGATTAGCCTGTTTGAGAGCTCGCAGGGCCCCTTGTAAACGGCAGGCATAATCCCGCACGCTGTCATCTGGTTTTTGGGAGCATTGGTAAAACCTCATTCGGAGGTCTGTTTCGGTGCGGTCCTCAAAGGTAGTTTGTAACTTTAGGAAAATTGCAAGCACTGACTCCTGGTCTGCAGCTGACCAAGTCTCTACTTCTCTCTCTGCAGCACCAGTCAATTGTCCCACTACCACTGCAGCTTTCTGCTTCTGACATTGAGTACATGTCCAGATTGTTGCATATTTTTCACTTGAATCCTGACAGGGTGTCTGGTTTGCCATTGTACTGGGGAAGCCACTTTGCTCCAGGCATATATGGCAGTGTCAGCGGTACTATCGGGGCCACAGGCCAGGCGAGGGGCCAGTGGTTCCAGCCTGCGCGGCAGCACCCGTGGGTAAGTTATTGGGGCTGTTGGCCTGGGCCGCGCCGTCGGCCTGCTGCTGTGACATCTCTATGCCCCCCTAGTGAAACGTGGTCTACCTTCTTCTGTAGGCCGCAGCTCCGCAGGGTACACATGCTTGCAGGACCTGCGTCGCCGGCGTTCCGATGTCAGAGTGTTCACTGAAGCTCCCTGCCAGGACCTGCCGCCGCGTCAGCACGTGGGGGCGTGTCCAGAACTCAGCGCGCTTTTACAGGTACGCCTCCTAATTTTCACGCTGTAACGCTGTAAACGGCGGGCAATGGCCGGAAATCTTCACCACTATACGATATACAGTCTTTTAGCAAGGCACACAGTACCCGGTGGCAACGGGCACAAGTTACTCCATTACTGCAGGGCACGCAATCCTGTTTGTGACGCCAGATAGATGAGCCGCCCTCCCAGGGCAGTGGGGGTACTCGGATCCGAGCCTATTAACTCCTATGGGGGATGTCACGGCAACACAGCTCGGTCCGTGGCCCTGGGCGCTCACCATAAATGGGGGATATTTACAAGGGAATAAATGTTTGTATGATGATTCGTGACGCCACCTGTATTACCTGGTCAGGGTGACCAGCGCTGCTGTGTAGATCCTCTGGAAGGGATGGTGTTGTGCAGCTAGATGTTAGGCCTCCTACAGGTGAGGCTGTGTCCTTCCAGGGCAGGTAGATGTGTAGGGATGCAAGACGGAGGGGAACCTGGCAGGTTAGGGACAAGAAGGTGGACACACACACAAGTCACTTTGGTACCTTTACTGAAGATGTTGCAGGCACATCCCGGAGCACTGTAGGGTGAAGGGTGCACATCCAGATTCTCCCACTAAGTAGGTTTAAGGCCTCCTTGTTCCTTGCCTTTCCTTAATGAGTTTCTGGCCTGCCTGCAGCTGGGCCTAACTTAATCTCTGTCCTGCACCCGGCTGACCTTGTGGTTAGAACTTCTCTTGAAGTACAGTGTCCCTGCTTGCAGGGCCCTGCTTGCCTGAACTCTGTCCTCCTGGCCCTGTTACGTATCAGCTCTGTGGTGCTCCTGGGACTTGTAGTCCTCCAGGAATTCCGGTGTTCTCCTAATGGGTCGTGGAGATCCCTATAGGCTCGGACCCGGCATCCGGTTTATACTTGCTGGGGTGAGCTGGTTAGGCTCTTCTGCCCCTTTGCTACTCTCCTCTTGCCTTTGGCCTACTCGGGCCCTCACATGGTTATACACACTGGCAGTTGGTGGGCTGCCTCTTCTGCCGCACTCAGAGCGTCAGCACGCTCCTAGCTCTCTAACTTGAGCTATTGAGTCTCTCACTGCAAACTCCACTCTGCTCTGCAGACTAAAACTCCACTCTGCTGAGCTGCAAACTAAAAACTAAACTCTCTTCCTGCCTTCACCCCCTTTTATATTCCTATCAGGCTCCCTCTGGTGGACTGAGGAGAGGGGTGAAGGTGTGTGTATGTATAGTAAGACCTCTAATGGTACAATCCTTCATGCACCCTTCTGGATTTGTGGAACTGAGTGAAGCTGGGCTCCACATATACAGCGCCCCCTAGCTGCAGCATGGGTCACTACACCACAAATTATAAAGCATTGTTTTTTGCCTTGTTTTTAATTTTTTTCATGGTGTTTATTTAAGGGGTTAACTAGTTGGACAGTTTTACAGGTCGGGTCATTGCGGATGCAGCGATACCAAATATGTGTACTTTTATTGTTTATGTATTTTTTTTCAAACATTGAAATTAATTTTAGTGTGCACTCAGCCCAAAAATCACGAGGTGCTGGTGCAATGGGCTAAAGGTCCTAAGCATAGATTCTGAAAATTCACCACACACTCTTAGAGTGTACGGTGAATTTTCATAATCCAATCTTTTTTTTCAAACAAATATTTATTTATAGATACAATGTCTTTATTTTTGTTAATATTATTTTTTTAAAATATTTTTACAATTATTTAGAAAAAGTTTTTACTTTTTTATTTTACTTTTTTACTTTATCCCACTATGGGACTATCATGTTTTGCAGGTTGATCGCCTGTACAGCATGAGGATGCACCAGCATCCCCATGCTGTATAAACTGTCAGCTCTGCACTGACAGAGAAAGTTGCTGGTCATGCACTGAGCATGATCAGCAACTTTCCTAGCTCTGGTGACCCGGATGTCGTTATGATGACATCGGGTCACCATGGCAACGATCGGGACCGTCACACTGCTGGGTCTCCGATCCAAAGGCAGAGGGGTTGTCAGCCCTCTGCGGTCTTTCGGAATGCTGCAATCGCGTTCAATCACCGCATTTAGGGGGTTAAAATGCCAGAAGGGGTGCATGACTGCTCCTGGTACTTAGTGCCGGGTCTCAGCTGTCAGAATCAGCTGATACTTGGTGGCGATCACCTGGGCACAACCTGTGAGCACGGGCGATCGTGATGACGTAATAATCCGTCCCTGGTCAGATGTCAGAAAGGGTTCAATGACCAATGACATACATTGCTTGTCCTGACCATGTGTAAGACTCCGCATCATGATGTGCTATGTCCATCATGAATAAAAACTGTCACTGCGTGTAAACACACAGTGAAAAGTCCATGCCGACAGCGGATACTGACCGCTGATCTGCACTGTCAGAGATGCAGGGACCCATTTCATAGCTCCCTGCCCTCTTATAGCTGTAATTGATCAGTCAATCTGACTGACCGATGACAGCATGATCGTGGAGGAGTGCAGGAGGTGCTGAAACATCAGCACTTACCTGCGCAATCACCACCAGGAGCTAGGCGCAGATGACAGCCGAGCCACTGCAGTAACAGCCAGGGGCCTTACCCGCATAGCTTCTGGCTGATTGAGCCTCCAGATGCCATGATCGATAGCGATCGCGACATTTGGAGAAAGAGAAAGAGAGGGCTACCTCACTCATCCCCATCTGCACTCCCTTGATGAAATCACAGGGAGCCGATAGTTGTCTTTGCACCTGGAGGTCAAACAATGACCTCCTGCCATAGGCAGGGTGTAACAGTCGATCTTCCTGTGTAATACCACAGGTTTCATGTTTTGCAGTGATGCTGCATTGAAATGCATGAGACAAGTGATCAGACTAGTAGTAAAAGTTAATGCCCCATAGAGGGACTATGCAAAAATGTAAAAAAAAAGTTAAGATTGTAAAAATTATTTTTAAAAAAACCACAAGATAAAGAAAAAAATATTACACCAATAAATATGCTTATTTATGTAAAAACAAAAATAAACAAAAAAGTACACTTAAAAAATGTCGCAAAAATCTGTGCTTTTTCATCATACCTCCAGTAGACTGAAAAGTGATCAAAAAAACTAATTTAAATTAAAATGGTATCGCTGAAAAAATCTTGTCCCGCAAAAAACAAGCTACTACAGTGTATAGCTCCATCAGCAAAAAAATAAAAAAGTTATAGCTCTCAGAATATTGCGATGCAAAAAATATTTTTTCTATAAAAATTTTTATTGAGTAGAAGAGACAAAGCATAAAAAATCTATTTATATAATTACCTAAAATTGTCTGTCATCCACTTCCGTCCGGACATCCTCGAATCCCACAATCCACCGCGCCACACCGGAAGTACGCCGACCGCCATATTGGAATACGCAAGTGATGGGTATTCCAATATGGCACCCACTGGTGGTACCAGGCCCTTGCGCAGTACCACCAGCGGGAGGCCGCCTGTGTAACAGGCCAGATTAACCCCCTACCCAGAATATACCCAGAGTTAAAGTGGCCTAGGCCAGATTATACCTCTCCTGGAAGCCTGTGCTAGCATTTTTTCTGCGGTGTTGCTATCAGTGTGTCAAGAGTGGGAGAAGAGGGTTGCATTGACAATCCAACACAATGGGCAGCACTTTGAACACATTTTATAAGTGGTCATAAACTTGTAAATAACTAATGAAAGAATAACGTTACGTTAACCCCTTAATGTCCAATGACGTGCACAGTCCGTCATGGCAAGGTGTCAGTTCCGGCACCAAGACAGACTGTGCACGTCATCCCTTTGATCTACTACTGCGTGTAAACACACAGTGGTAGATCAGTGCCGACAGCTGTCACAGACAGCTGACAGGCACGGCAAGCGGTGCGGGGACCTTTGCCGTCGGTCCCAGCACCTACAGCGCTGTGCTTGGTCAGTCAATCTGACTGACCAAACACAGCAGCGATCGCGCAGGAGAAGCTGAAATTTCAGCTTCTCCAGCGCGATCAGTGCAGGAGCTGGCGCTGCAGTGGCCGAGCTTCCTGCACTGACAGCCAGGAGCGGCGCCCCCGCCGCCCCTGGCTGTTAACCCCCTGACTGCTGCGATCGAGTGCGATCGCAGCGCTCAGGGGGGGAGGCAGAGGGTCGGGAGCTCCCTCTGCCTCAGATCGGCGCCCTGAAATGTATTTGCAGGGCCCGATCTCTGCCTTGATGACCCGGGGGTTGTCATGACAACCTCCGGGTCATCTAGCTACGGAAAGCTGCTGTGATCATGCTCACAGCAGCTTTCATCATAGGTACAATGCATTGCAATGCTGGAGCATTGCAATGCATTGTAACTGCAATAAAAAGTAAAAAAAGTGAAAGTCCCATAAAGGGACAAGTTAAAAAAAATCATTTTTTTTAAAAAATTGTAAAAAAATATTAAAAAATAATTTAAAAAAAATCCCCTAAAAAATACACATTTTTATGTAATAAAAAAATAAAAAACAAAAAAAATACACGTTTGGTATCGCCACGTCCGTAAAAATCCCATCTATAAAAGCGTAACCCTAGTTAACCCCTTCAGTGAAAGCTGTAAAAAAAAACACAAAAAAGTAGTAAATTATACTTTTCCAAGCGGTATCATCATACCGCTTGGAAAAAGTGCAATAACACGCGATCAAAAACTCAGATATAAATAATCATGGTACCGCTGAAAACATCATCTTGTCCGCAAAAAACAAGCTGCTATACAGCATCATCAGCAAAAAAATAAAAAAGTTATTGCTCGCGGAATAAACTAATGCAAAAATAATTATTTTTTCTATAAAATTTTTTATTGTGTAAAAAACGCCAAAACATAAAAAAATATATAAATGAGGTATCGCTGTAATCGCAGTGACCCGAAGAATAAAGCTGCTTTATCAATTTTACCACACGCGGAACAGAGGAAAGAAAAAAAAAAAAAACAATTCCTGAATTGCTGGTTTTTATTCATTCTGCTTCCACAAAAATCGGAATAGGAAGCGATCAAAAAACGTTATGTGCCCGAATATGGTACCAATAAAAACGTCAGCTCGTCCCGCAAAAAATAAGCCCACAGATAACTCTGTCGGCCGAAATATGGAAAAATTATAGCTCTCAAAATACGGCGATGCAAAAATTTCTTACAAAAAATTATTCCAAAAAAAAGCATCTTTTAGTGTGTGACAGAAGCTAAACATGAAAAAAGGGTATAAATCTGGTATCGCCGTAATCGCACCGACCCGAGGAGTAAAGTCGCCTAATCACTAATACCGCACGAGGAACGGCGTAAAAAAAGAAAACCAATTCTTCACCTTTTGTGGATTTGTTCATTCTGCCTCCCAAAGATCGCAGTAATGCGATCACAGTGGTTCCCCCCCACATATGGGATATCAGTGTACTCAGGACAAAATGCACATCAACTTTTGGGGCCCTATTTATCCTGTTACCCTTATAAAAATAAAAATTTGGGGGCAAAAAGGTCATTTTTGTGGAAAAAAATATGATTTTTTTATTTTCACGGCTCTACGTTATAAACTTCTGCGAAGCCCTTGGGGGTTCAAAGTGCTGACCACACATCTAGATAAGTTCCTTGGGGGGTCTAGTTTGCAAAATGGGGTCATTTGTGGGGGGTTTCTACTGTTTAGGCACATCAGGGGCTCTCCAAGCGCGACATGACACCCGCAGACCATTCCATCAAAGTCTGCATTTAAAAACGGTGCTCCTTCCCTTCCGAGCTCTGCCATGCGTCAAAATAGTGGTTCCCCCCCACATATGGGATATCAGCATACTCAGAACAAATTGCACAATAGCTTTTGGGGTCCTATTTCTCCTGTTACCCTTATAAAAATAAAAATTTGGGGGCAAAAATATTATTTTTGTGGAAAAAAATATGATTTTTTATTTTCACGGCTCTACGTTATAAACTTCTGTGAAGCACTTGGGGGTTCAAAGTGCTCACCACACATCTAGATAAGTTCCTTGGGGGGTCTAGTTTCCAAAATGGAGTCACTTGTGGGGGGTTTCTACTGTTTAGGCACATCAGGGGCTCTCCAAACGTGACATGACACCCGCAGACCATTCCATCAAAGTCTGCATTTGAAAAAGGCGCTCCTTCCCTTTCGAGCTCTGCCATGCGTCAAAATAGTGGTTTACCCCCACATATGGGGTATCAGTGTACTCAGGACAAATTGCACAATAACTTTTGGGGTCCTGTTTCCCTTTGGAAAATAACAATTGGGGGTGGAAAGATCATTTTTGTGGAAAAGATATGATTTTTTAATTTTACAGCTCTACGTTATAACCTTCTGTGAAGCCCTTGGGGGTTCAAAGCTCTCACCACACATCTAGATAAGTTCCTTGGGGGGGTCTAGTTTCCAAAATGGGGTCACTTGTGGGGGGTTTCCACTGTTTAGGCACACAGGGACTCTCCAAATGCGACATGGCGTCCAATCTCAATTCCAGCCAAAAAAGTCAAATGGCGCTGCTTCCCTTCCAAGCTCTGCCATGCGCCCAAATAATGGTTTACCCCCACATATGAGGTATCAGTGTACTCAGGACAAATTGCACAATAACTTTTAGGGTCCTGTTACCCTTTGGAAAATAAAAATTGGGGGTGGAAAGATCATTTTTGTGGAAAATATATGATTTTTTAATTTTACAGCTCTACGTTATAACCTTCTGTGAAGCCCTTGGGGGTTCAAAGCTCTCACCACACATCTAGATAAGTTCCTTGGGGGTCTAGTTTCCAAAATGGGGTCACTTGTGGGGGGTTTCCACTGTTTAGGCACACAGGGGCTCTCCAAATACGACATGGCATCCAATCTCAATTCCAGCCAAAAAAGTCAAATGGCGCTGCTTCCCTTCCGAGCTCTGCCATGCGCCCAAATAGTGGTTTACCCCCACATATGGGGTATCAGCGTACTCAGGACTAATTGCACAATAACTTTTGGGGTCCTTTTATCCTTTGGAAAATAAAAATTGGGATGAAAAGATCATTTTTGTGGAACAAATATGATTTTTTAATTTTACGGCTCTACGTTATAACCTTCTGTGAAGCCCTTGGGGGTTAAAAGCTCTCACAACACATTTAGATAAGTTCCTTGGGGGGTCTAGTTTCTAAAATGGGGTCACTTGTGGGGGGTTTCCACTGTTTAGGCACACAGGGACTCTCCAAATGCGACATGGCGTCCAATCTCAATTCCAGCCAAAAAAGTCAAATTGCGCTGCTTCCCTTCCGAGCTCTGCCATGCGCCCAAATAGTGGTTTACCCCCACACATGGAGTATCGGTGTACTCAGGAGAAATTGTACAACAAATATTGTGGTTCATTTTCTACTGATACCCTTGACAAAATTTAAAAAAATTGTGTCGAATGAAAAATTTTGGGAAAAAAAGTTAAATGTTCATTTTTTCCTTCCACATTGCTTCAATTCTTGTGAAGTACCTAAAGGGTTAATAAACTTCTTGAATGTGGATTTGAACACCTTGAGGGGTGCAGTTTTTAGAATGGTGTCACTTTTGGGTATTTTCTGTCATATTGACCCTCAAATTCACTTCAAATGTGAGGTGGCCCCTAAAAAAAAATGGTTTTGTTAATTTTGTTGGAAAAATGAGAAATCGCTGGTCAACTTTTAACACTTATAACTTCTTAACAAAAAAAAATTTTGGTTCCAAAATTGTGCTGATGTAAAGTAGACATGTCGGAAATGTTATTTATTAATTAATTTTTGTGACATATCTCTCTGATTTAATGGCATAAAAATTAAAAGTTTGAAAATTGCTAAATTTTCAAAATTTTTGCCATATTTCCATTTTTTTCATAAATAAACGCAAGTTATATTGAAGAAATTTTACCACTATCAGGAAGTACAATATGTCACGAGAAAAATTCTCAGAATCGTGAAGATCCATTGAAGCGTTCCAGAGTTATAACCTCATAAAGAGACAGTGGTCAGAATTGTAAAAATTGGCCTGGTCTTTAACCTACAAAATGGCTTGGTCGTTAAGGGGTTAAAACCAAGCACACCGTTGTTTTTCTTGTGAAATTCTCAATAAGTTTGATGTGTCACGTGACCCTCTTCCCATTGGAAAAAATAAAGTTGGATCCAAAATGGCCGACTTCAAAATGGTCGCCATGGTCACCACCCATCTTGAAAAGCTTTTCCCCTCCCATATACTAATGTGCCACAAACAGCAAGTTGATATCAGCAACCATTCCAATTTTATTTAGGTATATCCATATACATGGCCCACCCTGTAGACATTCATACAGTGGTATAGCAGCGTGTCAGGGGAGACATACGTGGAGACTGGTGGACGATGGCCGTTTCACTCTCAGGTGCTGCTTCTAACGGTCCAAGGATTGCTGTTGTCCCACATTTTGTTAAAAATAAATAGTGTGCAAAGAAGGTGTGGAACTGACCTAATGTACATTCTGACACATTGCTATTGTGCTGGTGTATAAGTACAGCATTGTCAAGTACATGATGACCTGCCAATGAGTTAGCTAAGAGGTGCAATTGTGACCATAGCGGGAATATATATGAAGAGCTGTGATCAATGCTATGGATATAAATATGGAGAGCTTCAAGATGGACCTAGTGCTGCCCACTAGGGTTGAGCATTCGATACCGAACCCGGTTCCGATACCTGAATCCATGTAAGTCTATGGAACAAAATATGAATATTTTTAATTCGATATTTGCTCCCAGACTAATTGGATTTCAGGTATCGGAACGGTTTCGGTATCGAATGCTCAACCCTACTGCCCACCTTACTGAGGTTTACTGATAATGCAGAAAGAACAATCACTGCTTGCTTCACTTTTTAAATATTCCTATAAACTTCAATCAAGATTGCCACCCAGAAATACAACAAGGAATTCGCCACTAGGAATCATCAGTGACAGATGGGACCTGCACTATATGCATTTATAGCATATCCGGTGGAATGGGCATACCCGTTTAGGCTACGTTCACACGTTCAGGTTTTTTCGTGGTTTTTAAGCGTTTTTGCGGTGATTTTCCGCTGCAAAAACGCAAAAAAAACACATGCATTAGGCATCCTATTATTAGAATGCATTCCGCAATTTTTGTGCACATGCTGCGTTTTTTTCCGCAAAAAAAAACGCATGGCGGAAAAAAACGCAGCATGTTCATTCTTTTTCTGGAATCACGGCGATTCAGCCGCCATAGGAATGCATTGAACTGCTTACTTTCCGCATGTGGCTATGCCCACCATGCGCAAAGTGAGCGGTTCATGTGCGGATGGTACCCAGGGTCTGGAGGAGAGGAGACTCTGCCCTGGGTACCATATCCCTGATAAAACAATAATTAAAATAAAAAATATGGATATTCTCACATTCCGGCGGCCCCCGCAGCTTTGCCGCTCCTCAGCGATGCTCCCGGCAACTCCCGTTCCCAGGGATGCTTTGCGACAATGACCTGTGATGACGTAGCGGTCTCGCGTGATGCTACGTCATCTGGGGTCATTGTCGCCAGGCATCACTGGGAACGGGAATTGCCGGGAGCATCGCGAGGACCGGGAAGGCTGCGGGGGCCGCCGGAAGGTGAGAATATCACAATTTTTTATGATTTTTAATATTTTTAACATTAGCTATTTTTACTATTGATGCGGCATAGGCGGCATCAATAGTAAAAAGTTGCTCACATTTGTCAAAGACTATGTTTGACTCGTGTGACCAACCTGTCAATCAGTTTTCCAAGCGATGCTACAGATCGCTTGGAAAACGCTAGCATTCTGCAAGCTAATTACGCTTGCAAAACGCTAGCTATTAGAGGGAATATGCATACCTATAAAATGTGTATTTCCCGCAGCATGGAGTTGTGGGATTGCCGCGGAAATTTCAGCGGCAATTCTGATACGTGTGCACATAGCCTTAAACTCTACAGACTGTAGGAACATAACGTTTCCATAAATACCAGTATCAGTCACCTACTTACCAGTCATCATAATTTTTTGCACATGAGCTAGCCCCAACTAACATTATGTCATATGTAGTTCATGCTTGAGAATGAATCTCACACCAAAAAATGATACTGTCATAAAAATAACAGATGGGTATTTTATTTTGTTTAGCAGCAAATGGATGTGTGAGCTATCTCCTGACAGGACTGCATAGCAGATTTCCCAGGGGAGCAACAAACAAAAACAAGTGTGGATGAGGTGATAGAAGAACAAATTGGACTTGCTGCAAGATATATTTTGTCAATATGAAGGACACCAGAGGGCATTTCAGTTTAGATTTAACACAATGCATATTGGAGGCACTATTATGTAGAGGTCAGCGATTGCAACCTCGCTAGCAACCTTTGTTTTCTCAGTGTTGTGCTGTAGTAATTTAGTTATCACTCACTTTGCTTCTTACTGTAAAATAATCCGTTATATATCTGAGCAATGCTGTTAATTATCAAGCACTTCATGTTATAGAATGAATATGGTTACAGGAATATGCCCATGATAAGCAATGCTGTCAGTAACGATCCTACAGGATAAGGACTAAAATATGGAAATATATTACACGTCTATACAAAGCCCACACATTATAATGAGATGTAACATGAGAAGTTATAAATGGAACAATGTGTAGGGTGAGGAACTATGTGACATGCATTTCGGGGTATATGGGCATTTGTTGGGGGAGGTACTGTGTTTCCCCGAAAATATTTCCTACCCTGAAAATAAGCCCTAGCATGACTTAACAGGAATTTTGTAGTATGCTTGAAATATAAGGCCAAATCCAAAAATAAGCTTTAGTTACTGCCATGACCTGCGTTACAGAGATGTACAAACTGGACAATTGTGCATGGCCCCTACTCTCTCAGGGGCCCAAAGCATTTCTATTCCGAGGTGAAGACTGCTTAAAGATCTTTGGTGACATCACGGCCATGTTACAATGATGACACCAAAGATCTTTTAACTGCAAGTGTCTAGAGGAACTGAAGAGGAGTATCCAAGGCTGGCATTAGGGGAAAGGTGGAGCATAGTGGGCAATTTATCAGGGCCCTCACTTTTAAGAGACCCCAGCATTTTTAGTCCGAGACTGCTTTAGAACCTTTGACATCATGGTCATGTGATGGTCAAAGGTTTTTAACTGCAGGAGTCCAGAGGAACTGAAGAGGAGACAGGCTGGTATGTATTGTATGTGCAGTGTGTGTAGGTGCGTGATAATATATATATATTTGCAGTGTGATTATGTTTGAATAAATGTTGAATTTTTTGTTCAACAACAATTGAGGATTGCTGTTCATAACCAAAAAAAACAAGACATCCCTTGAAAATAAACCCTAACCCATCATTCAGAGAAAGTAATAATGTAAGACACTGTCTTATTTTTAGAGAACTTACCCTTCTGTGTCATAAGAAGCTGGCAGTAGTGCTTTTCTGAACCAGCAGAGATGACTCCCACCCTTAAAAAGGACAATACCACACTACCCTGTAAAAAAAAAATCATCGTAGATATCCCTCAGATTGATCATGACTTGTTTCAGGGGAACAATAGCTGTGGACGGAGATGATTAAGATAACAGATAAGACTGTGAGCCCCCGCGGACATGGTCCTCTCTCCTTCTGTACTTGTGTGTGCCTTGTTTTGCTAATGTTTATTGTATTTGTCTATATTTGCCCCTTTAACATGTAAAGCGCCATTGAATAAATGGCACTATAAAAATGTATAATAATAACTAACCCTTGCACAACCTTAGAGGTATAAATACGTACCTATGGCCTGGTACTTATTGGCCCGGGACGTATGAATGCGCCCACTCAATTTTGCGCACACAGACACTGTGTGTGCGTGATCGCCATCAGGTGTCATTTGTTTCTGACAGCTGACACCCGGCACTCAGTGCCAGGAGTGGTCTTGCACCACATCCGGCACTTCAACACCCTAAATGCATTTCGGGAGCAGGAAGAGGGAAGAAAGCCCCTCTGTCCATGGACTGGAGAACCCAAAAGTTTGTTGCGGGGTCCTGATCATTGCCATGGTGACCTACGACATTTAGGTCACCAGTAGAGATGAGCGACTTTGCCTCCAGAAGGGTCAAGTCGCGTTTCGGACCACCCGACTTCCCCAAAAGTCGAGTCGAACGAAATTGGGCGACTAACGGAAAAAGTCGTGTTTCGATCGGAAACTCAATGCAAGTCAATGGGGAATAAAAGTCGGCAGGGAGTGGAGGACAGTAAACACACCTACAGTGCCCATTTCAATGCCAACTACATCAATTCTTATTACTTAAGCTTGTCAACTTTAATTTAATTTATAATAATAGTAACTCATTGAAAACGGGGGTTATTTGGCTAAAGTTGTGGGGGGGCAGGGCTGGTTCCAGGTTTTCGTGGGCTAAGGGCGAAAGAGTCTCAGTGGGCCCCTTTACCACATACCACATTACATGAGTGATATCTATTTTAAATTCTACAATAGCTCAAAAACTGGACAGTATAGTCCTCCATACAGATATAGGCACCACATAGTGCGCCATACAGAATAATGAGCCCCATATATTGCTCTATACAGAATAATGAGCCCCATATATTGCTCCATACAGAATGGGCTCCATATAATGCTCCATACTGAATAGGCCCCATATGTGCTCCATATATAGAGGGCCCTATATGATGCCCCATAAATAATGAACCACATATGATGCTCTAGTATATGATGTGCCCCATACATGATGCTCCAGTGTATGATGAGCCCCATTTAATGCTCCAAATATAATGGTCCTCATATATAATGCTCCATATATAATGGGCCCCATATGATGCTCCAGTATATGATGGGCCCCATGGATGATGCTCCAGTGTATGATGGACCTATATAATGCTCCATATATAATGGGCCCCATATGATGCTCCAGTGTATAATGGGCCTATATAATGCTCCATATATAATGGGCCCCATATGATGCTCCAGTATATGATGGGCCCCATGGATGATGCTCCAGTGTATGATGGGCCCTATATACTGCTCCATATAAAATGGGCCCCATATGATGCTCCAGTATATGATGGGCCGCATGAATGATGCTCTAGAGCATGATGGGCCTATATAATGCTCCATATATAATGGGCCACATATGATGCTCCAGTATATGATGGGCCCCATGGATGATGCTCCAGTGTATGATGGGCCTATATCATGCTCCATATATAATGGGCCACATATGATGCTCCAGTATATGATGGGCCCCATGGATGATGCTCCAGTGTATGATGGACCTATATAATGCTCCATATAAAATGGGCCCTATATGATGCTCCAGTGTATAATGGGTGTTATGTTTCGGTAACTGAGGAGAAATGGCAAAAAATAGCAAAAGCGGTAATACACCAGAGAGGCTGGAACCTATTGAATTGCAGTAACCTGAACTAACCACAACAACTAGAGGTAGCCGTGGAGCGTTCCTACGTTGATCCTAGATGCCTCGTCACAGCCTGAGAGATAACTACACCTAAAGGTAGAAAGATGAAAGCTATCTGCCCCAGAGCAGACCCCAAAGAAAATAGGAAGCCCCCAAACATGAAATGGCGGTTAGACAAGAAGAAAGCACGGACACAGACAGAAAATAGAATGAGAAAATGCTGGGGCCCAATCTGTCTAGACAGAAAAGTACATGAAAGAATTCTGACTGCAATCCAAAAAAAACCCTAACAAAAATACCAACACTTCTGATTGCCAAAAAACCTGAGATTACACGACCTCTGCCACCTAAATCAGATCTCTGGTGTAACAAAACGCTATTCAGCAAATTAAAAGTAACAAAAGAGCAAAGCAAAAGTGCAGACACAAACGGAGCACAATTGCAGCGCCAGACCCCCAAAAGGGGACAGGCTGCAGTCCACTGCAGGCAGCAAACCAGCAGAGAAAATCAAACAGAGAAAAAAAAAAAACAGCAAACACTTATCTGAAGGAGAGCAGGAAACTAGCAGTGCTTCAAGCAAGACTAGAAGAACAATTGATAACAGGCGAGGCTGCTGGGAACTCAGGCCACTTATATCCCACCATTCAGCACCAGCTGAAGGCCATTCATTAATCAGTTCATTACCCTCAGCAACCACCGAAGGGAGCCCAAGCTCAGAAGCCGCCTCCAGCACATTCACAACAAATGGGCCTATATAATGCTCCATATATAATGGGCCCCATATGATGCTCCAGTATATGATGGGCCCCATGGATGATGCTCCAGTGTATGATGGGCCTATATACTGCTCCATATATAATGGGCCCCATATGATGCTCCAGTATATAATGGGCCGCATGGATGATGCTCTAGTGCATGATGGGCCTATATAATGCTCCATATATAATGGGCCCCATATGATGCTCCAGTAATGATGGGCCCCATGGATGATGCTCCAGTGTATGATGGGCCTAAATACTGCTCCATATATAATGGGCCCCATATGATGCTCCAGTATATGATGGGCCCCATGGATGATGCCCCAGTGTATGATGGGCCTATATCATGCTCCATATATAATGGGCCACATATGATGCTCCAGTATATGATGGGCCCCATGGATGATGCGCCAGTGTTTGATGGGCCTATATAATGCTCCATATATAATGGGCCCCATATGATGCTCCAGTATATGATGGGCCCCATGGATGATGCTCCAGTGTATGATGGGCCTATATAATGCTCCATATATAATGGCCCCCATATGATGCTCCAGTATATGATGGGCCCCATGGATGATGCTCCAGTGTATGAAGGGCCTATATAATGCTCCATATATAATGGGCCCCATATGATGCTCCAGTGTATGATGGGCCTCGTATATGATGCTCCAGTGTATGATGGGCCCCATTTATAATGCTTAAGTGTATGATGTGCCCCATATATAATGCTCCAGTGTATAATGGGCCCTATCTATGATGCTCAAGTGTATGATGGGCCCCATATATAATTCTCCAGTGTATAATTCTCCCCATATATTGCTCCAAACATTACAAAAATGAAATACCTCTCCTCGCTGGGCACTGCTCTACTCTGGACTCCTCAGTGTCGCCATCTTCCAGCTGTCTGCACTGTGACTGTTCAGGCAGAGCGCGCACAGACGTGACGTCATCGCACTCTATGACCTGAATGTCACTCAGGAAACGCGGAAAACGTCACAGCGGTGGAGCAGGGAGAGGTAAGTATTGCAAGTGCTGGGGCCCTGAGCAAGCAGAGGGGGCGCACACGTGGGCACCGGCACTGGCACAGAGCCCCTCATAGAACACCGGTGTCTCTGACGGCGAGTGGGCCCTCCACCTGCTCAGGGCCCCGCACTAGCCCGGGTGCGCCAGGTGCTGATGCCGGCCCTGGGGTGGGTACAACCCAGTTAGGGAGGTGGAAAAACCGGCATATGCTGAGGTGTAGGCTGGACATTCAGCTGCTGCAAATGGAGGAATTGGAGAAGTTGAAGGAAGAGGAGGACAAAGTGAGCCATTTTGCTGACAACCTATGTGTCATCAGTCGAAGGTGGTACAAAATCCTTTGAAACCCAGGCATGGTTCATTTTAATGAAGGTGAGATCACCAACATTTTGGGCCGACAGCCGGGTTCTTCTTTCTGTCAGGATTGATCCAGCAGCACTGAAGACTCTTTCTGATAGCACACTACCAGCAGGGCAAGCAAGCTCCTGTAAGGCATATTGTGCCAATTCAGGCCAGTTGTCCAGTTTACAGGCCCAGTAGTCAAAGGGGAATGAACTGTGAGGGAGAACATCGATAGGGGAGGAGAGGTAATTTTGAACCATAGTTGACAACTGCTGTCTCCTGTCTGTTGCAATCGATTCAGTATTACCAGTCGTGTGAGCGGTACTCGAGAAATCAGTCCACAACATGGTCATGAAACCCCTGTCTCCAACGACACTTCAGCTGTGTGCACCACGAACACCTCTTCCATGTTGCCCAGTATGCTTCGTGGTAGAACCTGCACCGCTGCTGTGTGCTGGGAATGCCTCTAACAAACGGTTTACCAGAGTTGCTTGTTTGTTCGCCAATATTAGCTCTAGGTTCTCCTGTGGCATGATGTTCTGTAATTTGCCATTATAGCGTGGATCGAGGATGCTGGCCAAGCAGTAGTAGTCATCCTTCATAATTTTGGCAATGTGGGGGTCCCTTTTTAGGATCCGCAAGACATAATTACACATGTGGGCTAATGTGCCTGGTGTCAATGATGCTCTGCCAGTGGTGGGTGGAGGAGCACTTTCTGCCAAATCCACATCCCTCCCTTCATGCACAAACCCTGTACCTGACCTTGGCAAGCCAACATTTTCTCTTTCCCCCTGAGAAGCATCCTCCTCCCCAAAATAGTCATCCCCCTCATCCTCCTCCTCTTCCTCTTCTTCCTCCACCTCATCCTGGACAGTTCCCTGAGCAGACAATGGCTGAATGTCATCAAGGCTTCCCTCCTCCTCCTCTGCTGCAGACGCCTGATCCTTAATGTGCGTCATAGTTTGCATGAGCAGACGCATAAGTGGGATGCTCTTGCTTATGATGGCGTCGTCTGCGCTTACCAGCTGTGTGCATTCCTCAAAACACTGAAGGACTTTACAGAGGTCTTTCAGCTTTGACCACTGCACACCCGACAACTCGATGTCTGCCTTCAAACTGCCTGCCCGTGTATCCTCCCACAAATGCATTACAGCCTGCCTCTGTTCACACAGCCTCTCAACCATGTGCATGATGGAGTTCCACCTTGTTTCAACGTCTATGATTAGGCGGTGCTTGGGAAGGTGCAGTGATCGCTGCAGCCTCTGCATACGACTTGAGTTTACGGGCGAACGACGGATGTGCGAGCACAGTATTCGCACCTTATGGAGCAGGGCTGGTAGCTCTGGATAATTATTATGAAGCACTGCACCACCAGGTTCAAGGTGTGAGCCAGGCAAGGTATGTGTCTGAGTTTTGCCAGGGCTATGGCCGCCACAAAATTACGGCCGTTATCACTGACTACCTTGCCTGGCTCAAGATGCAGACTGCCCAGCCATGACTCAGTTTCTGGCTGCAAGTAGTCGGCGAGTACCTCCGCGGTGTGTCTGTTGTCGCCCAAAGACATAATCTTTAAAACAACCTGCTGACGCTTACCACTAGCTGTTCGATAGTGGGACAGCTCGTGTGCAACACTGGCAGCTGCGGATGGAGTGCTCGTGTGACTGCGCTCTGTCGTCGAGCTTTCTCTTCTGGAGGAGGAGGAGGGTCGAACGCCTACAGGCAACTGTTGCCTATACCGTGGGCTAGGCAGCACTGCCCCACTGCCGCTGTCCCCTGGAGAGCCTTCATCCACCACATTAACCCAGTGAGCAGTGATGGACGCGTAACGGCCCTGTCCATGCCTACTGGCCCATGCATCTGTAGTGAGGTGCACCTTTTCACTCACTGATTGTTTGAGTGCATGGACAATGCGTCTTTCACATGCAGGTGGAGGGCAGGGATGGCTTTTCTAGCAAAGAAGTGCCGACTGGGTAGGTCATAATGTGGGACAGCGTAGGCCATGAGCTCTCGGAACGCTGCGCTTTCAACCAAACACTCTAGTCCTACTCAGAGTGTTTGCTAAGGTGAGCTGGACTTGAGAGCTGCATATGGGGGACCTAGCAGTGAACATGGCGGACTGAGAGGGGGTTGGTGATGGTGATGGTGGTGGTGGTGTTGATGGCCTAGATTCAGTCTTTCGTTGGAAAAACTTTGTGATTCCCTGACTGCTTTGGCCTTGCGATGACACCTCAACATTTCTTGCTGGTGGTGTGCTAACCGGTGGGCTTACAGTGGGGGAAGTGATGTAGCGTCGTTGGCTAACTTCAGTCGGAGCCGGAGCACATGTGCTACCTGAGATTTTTTAGTCTATCCACGCTTGCAAGTGCATGGTGTTTAAATGTCTAAGCATGCAACTGATATTCAAATTTTTGAGATTTTTCCCTCGGCTATAGGTCCTTCCGCAATTCTTACAGATAACCTTTGTCTCATCAATAGGATTTTTGTCAAAATAGTAGTCTTGCACGCTGTGCTAATTTGACCGTCTGGCCAAGCTGTCCTGCAACTCTTTTTGTTTTTTAAACACGTTTTTGGACTGCTACGGGGCTACCAGATAACCACAGCTGCGATGTCGATGCCTGCTGCGGATCCTCCTCCTCTTCTGAGCTATTGCCAGCGGCACCCTCTTTCCCCAATGGATGCCAATCCGGGTCAACATCTGGGTCATCCATCACCTCCTCTTCAATTTCATCTGCACCTTCACCTGTGCCACAATGTAAGGTGGTAGAGTATGCGGTAAGGGGCACCTGAGTTTCATCAGGGTCAGAATCTGGCTCAGTAGTGCTCTGGGTGAATGTACCAGCAGAATCATATAGCAGTGGCTGTGCATCAGTGCTCTCCATGTCAGATTCATCTTGGACTGGGGAATTCAGGATTTCACTTGATAATCCAGGCATGGTATGTGAAAAGAGCTCCATGGAGTAATCTGAATTGTGGCCTGCTGCATCCTTCACTTTTGTTGGGGGTGAAGGACACAAGGAAAGGTGTCGTTCCTGACCAGGAGCCTGCATTTACGACTCAGTGCTTGCAGTTTTTGAAACTTCAGAAGATGAGGCGATAGAGCTGGAGGCTGTTTCGGCAATGTAAGCCAAAACCTGTTCCTGATGCTCCGGCTTTAAAAGCGGTTTACCTACTCCCAGAAAAGGGAGCCTTCCAGGCCTTCTGGAGCCATATGATGATGCAGGCTCAACACCTCCTACTTTAGGTGCTATTGTGCTTTTGGCACTACCAGCAGATGCACCACCACCACCATCAGTGCCAGCTGGACCCCCCGCCCATGTACGCGGCCTCTTACACCATACTTCCTCATGTTTGGGAAAATGTACCAAAAATACCAGCAAATATATGGTACTGCATCAGAAGCGTACAGCTGTATACAGCATAGGGGAAAATTTAAATCTCCGTATATATTTCCGGAGTCACACACAGACGCTCACTCAGTATGGATTAGACCAGAATATAAAAAGCAGAAAAAGTGTACTGTATCAGAAGCAAAAAGCTGTATACAGTGTTTGGGTAATTTTAAATCTCCGTATATATTTCTGGAGTAACACACAGACGCTCACTCAGTATGGATTAGACCAGAATATAAAAAGCAGAAAAAGGGTACTGTATCAGAAGCAAAAAGCTGTATACAGTGTAGGGGAAATTGTAAATCTCCATATATATTTCCGGAGTCACACACAGATGGTCAGCATGTATTTGTCCGTGATACCAGCCGGTTTACGGTAGTGTGTGTGGAGCATATACCTCTATACGGTGTGGGAAAAAAAATGCTCGGTAACTGTGCAGAAAAAAAGAATATATGTATTAGTGCTGTCTAAAAAGCAGTCTGCACAGCAGTGTAGACACAGAAATACAACTAGCAGGCAGCCTAATAACCAGCGCTGCTGCACACAAGAAAATCCTCCCCTGTCACTGGCAGGCAGCCTAATAACCAGCGCTGCTGCACACAAGAAAATCCTCCCCTGTCACTGCACACTAACTGTACAGCACAATTGCTATCAGCACAAGCGCATAAGAACTTCTCTTTTCAGCCCTAACTCTCTCCCTACTGATAAACAGCGTCAGCAACCTCTCCCTACTGTTAAGATCGGCAGAAGTAAAATGGAGGTCAGCTGTCAGGGACTTTATACACAATAGGACGCCCCCACAAGCAAGCCAATCACTGCAATGCCCTTCTCTAAGATGGTGGTGGACTCTGCCCATGTCATCTCGTTGCCCACAGTGTACGTCCTTGCTCATTGGCTGAAAAAAGGCGCCTGAAAGCATTATGGGAAAACCGATTTTGGCGCTCGGGTCGACGACCGCATGCCTGACTTACCGCTATGGTTGGGTTTCGCTCGGCGAAACCCGACTTTGGCAAAAGTAGGCGACTTTTGAATCTGACCGACCTGTTTCGCTCAACTCTACTCACTCAGTATGGATTTGACCATAATACAAAAAGCAGAAAAATGTTACTGTCTCAGAAGCGTACTGCTGTATACAGCGTAGGGGAGAATTGAAATCTCTGTATATATTTCTGGAGTCACACACAGACGCTCACTCAGTACGGATTTGACTGTAATACAAAAAGCAGAAAAACAGTACTGTCTCAGAAGCGTACAGCTGTATACAGCGTAGTGGAAAATTGAAATCTCCGTATATATTTTCGGAGTCACACACAGACGCTCACTCAGTATGGATTTGACCGTAATACAAAAAGCAGAAAAACTGTGCTGTCTCAGAAGTGTACAGCTGTATACAGCGCTGTATACAGCGTAGGGGAAAATTGAAATCTCCGTATATATTTCCAGAGTCACACACAGATGCTCACTCAGAATGTATTTGACCGTAATACAAAAAGCAGAAAAACGGTACTGTCTCAGAAGCGTACAGCTGTATATATTTCCGGAGTCACACACAGACGCTCACTCAGTATGGATTTGACCAGAATACAAAAAGAAAAACGGTATTGTCTCAGAAGCAAAAAGCTGAATACTGTGAAGGGGAAAATTTAAATCTCCATGTATATTTCCGGAGTCACAAACAGACGCTCACTCAGTATGGATTAGACCAGAATATAAAAAGCTGAAAATGGTACTGTCTCAGAAGCGTACAGCTGTATATATTTCCGGAGTCACACACAGATAGTCAGCAATGCATGTATTTGTCCGTGATACCAGCCAGTACACGGTAGTGTGTGAGGAGCGTACGTATGGTGTGGGAAAAAATGAACGGTCGGTAAGTGTGCAGAAAAAAAGAATAAAAGTATTAGTGCTGTGTAAAAAGCAGTCTGCACAGCAGTGTACACACAGCAATACAGCTAGCAGGCAGCCTAGTAACCAGCGCTGCTGCACACAAGAAAATCCTCCCCTGTCACTGCACACTAACTGTACAGCACAATTGCTATCAGCACAAGCACAGAAGAACTTCTCTTTCCAGCCCTAACTCTCTCCCTACTAATAAACAGCAAGCATCATCTCCCTACTGTTAAGATCGGCAGAAGTAAAATGGAGGTCGGCGTTCAGGGCTTTTATAGACACTATGACGCCTGTTAAAAATGCTTAATTTTGTATATTTTTCAAGGACTTGTTACCAGATGCGATACTTTAAAGAAAACGTCACGTTTCTTATAAAAAAAATGTAGTGGTTTATTGGACTGTTTACCAAAAAAAACATCATTACAGGAAAACATAAAATGAGTGAAATAGTTACGTAGAGATTGTCCATTTGTCCATAGCAAAGCTTATACACTTCTTTCCTTGGTGTCCTGAATGGCAAAATGACATTCTGGCCTTGTCAGCAGCGTCTCAGAGAAGCAACACGTGGTTACATGGCAGCTGGCTGTTCATTCATCAAAGTAAAGTGTCCCATGTGTCTGTGCAGAGAGTGAGCGAGCAAGCAAGAGAGCCCCCCTCCCTACGTGTAGTCTTATATATGTCCCTTAGATCATGTGATCTCTGTATATGGAGTTGCCACTTTACCATACAGAAATAGCATCTGTAATGTCAGCTGAAAGTCAGTGTACTCAGTACAGAATTGAGTGTAGAATAAATCCATAACCAATATTTAATATTTAACAATTCCCCCTTTTGAGGGTGACAGACATTAATTGGAACCCTCAAAGTAGAGAAGTTCATCTTTAGGATAATCAGATCTTCTTTCTTCTTTTCTTCTTCTTTGGCAAAATAATTTAATTTCAATAATAATAATAATATCAGATTATTGTTATACACACTCAATAACATAATTATGTGAATTCATGTTATGGTAAGCCGTGATCAATATTCATATAAAATATGTGTATTATACAGGTCCTTCTCAAAAAATTAGCATATAGTGCTAAATTTCATTATTTTCCATAATGTAATGATTACAATTAAACTTTCATATATTTTAGATTCATTACACACCAACTGAAATTTGTCAGGTCTTTTATTGTTTTAATACTGATGATTTTGGCATACAACTCCTGATAACCCAAAAAACCTGTCTCAAAAAATTAGCATATCAAGAAAAGGTTCTCTAAACGACCTATTACCCTAATCTTCTGAATCAACTAATTAACTCTAAACAAATGCAAAAGATTCCTGAGGCTTTTAAAAACTCCCTGCCTGGTTCATTACTCAAAACCCCATCATGGGTAAGACTAGTGACCTGACTGATGTCAAGAAGGCCATCATTGACACCCTCAAGCAAGAGGGTAAGACCCAGAAAGAAATTTCTCAACAAATAGGCTGTTCCCAGAGTGCTGTATCAAGGCACCTCAATGGGAAGTCTGTTGGAAGGAAACAATGTGGCAGAAAACGCTGTACAACGAGAAGAGGTGACCGGACCCTGAGGAAGATTGTGGAGAAGGACCGATTCCAGACCTTGGGGGACCTGAGGAAGCAGTGGACTGAGTCTGGTGTAGAAACATCCAGAGTCCACCGTGCACAGGCGTGTGCAGGAAATGGGCTACAGGTGCCGCATTCCCCAGGTAAAGCCACTTTTGAACCATAAACAGCGGCAGAAGCGCCTGACCTGGGCTACAGAGAAGCAGCACTGGACTGTTGCTAAGTGGTCCCAAGTACTTTTTTCTGATGAAAGCAAATTTTGCATGTCATTCGGAAATCAAGGTGCCAGAGTCTGGAGGAAGACTGGGGAGAAGGAAATGCCAAAATGCCTGAAGTCCAGTGTCAAGTACCCACAGTCAGTGATGGTGTGGGGTGCCATGTCAGCTGCTGATGTTGGTCCACTGTGTTTCATCAAGGGCAGGGTCAATGCAGCTAGCTATCAGGAGATTTTGGAGCACTTAATGCTTCCATCGGCTGAAATGCTTTATGGAGATGAAGATTTCATTTTTCAGCACGACCTGGCACCTGCTCACAGTGCCAAAACCACTGGTAAATGGTTTACTGACCATGGTATTACTGTGCTCAATTGGCCTGCCAACTCTCCTGACCTGAACCCCATAGAGAATCTGTGGGATATTGTGAAGAGAAAGTTGAGAGACGCAAGACCCAACACTCTGGATGAGCTTAAGGCCGCTATCGAAGCATCCTGGGCCTCCATAACACCTCAGCAGTGTCACAGGCTGATTGCCTCCATGCCACGCCGCATTGAAGCAGTCATTTCTGCAAAAGGATTCCCGACCAAGTATTGAGTGCATAACTGAACTTTATTATTTGATGGTTTTTTTGTTTGTTTTTAAAAAACACTTTTATTTTATTGGATGGTTGAAATATGTTAATTTTTTGAGACAGGTTTTTTGGGTTATCAGGCGTTGTATGCCAAAATCATCAGTATTAAAACAATAAAAGACCTGACAAATTTCAGTTGGTGTGTAATGAATCTAAAATATATGAAAGTTTAATTGTAATCATTACATTATGGAAAATAATGAAATTTAGCACTATATGCTAATTTTTTGAGAAGGACCTGTACTTTCCTAAACCTAAATCGAAACATCTCCGGTCCAGTCATCATCATCTGATGTCATCTGGTCTTCATCTTGACGTCTTGTTCTTGATTCTTTGAAAACACAGTCTTTATACGATAATTCCTTTGAAATAACCTGTAGATATTGTGGAGACCGTGTGTCATATGTCCATCAAAGTCCATAAATTCAAATGTTGATAAGAAAACAAAGTCCATTGATGAAATGAAGCTTTAGTATCTGAGCAGTGTCACCTTTAAGACCTGGACTTACATTGGCTCGCCTTGGATATTTCTGGAATCCTCCATGCCATCCGCAATGGTCTTAGAACAGGTGTGATGTCTTTGGTCAGCAAAGCAAGGGTTAAAATGACTCTTCCTTGCTAAAGATAGCACCATAACCAGTCCTTAGTCCTAATGCACAGGACACATGTCAGGGTTGTAGCTTCCTGACAACTTATTGTTCACCAGCTTTCACTGAAGCTTCATAGGTGATAGGAAACCACTGGAACATGATAAAAGTGTGATAACACAGTTCATATTAGCATCATAGGATCATCGTCCTCTGCCATTGTGTCTGTCAGTTTAGATACTGCGATCGTAGCTGTCAGTGGTGGATACTGCAGTTGTTATCAGTGGTGAATACTGCGATCGTGGCTGTCGGTGATGAAATGAATTGTAATTGACACAGTCTATTATTACTCAGACATCATATAGCCTTTTTACCTTCTGGAACTTCGGCTTTTTCTTCTTGCAACTTTTTAAATTTACTTGAATTTAGAAATATGAAAAGTCTTTATTAACGTAATTCCAGTATCTTGCTTGTAGTCTTCATTCCCTATTCTATACCAAATCTGGTAATTTTCCTAACCTATAATATCACAGCGTACCATGGCAATCAGTAATATCCATAGAATTATTATCAGAATAGTAATATGGAATTCATGTTTGTGTAGTAAAACAATAATAAATGATAATGCATTATTAACCATATTCTTCATGAGACAGAACATTTTTATGTCATAGGTGTAATTACATTTTCAACCCATAGGAGTCAGTGTGTTTTTCATGTAACAAGTTTCCATCTTTATTACTAAAACTTTATTAATGGAATATATTTATTAGACCAATAATAGGTAAGAATGTATAGCCATAAACCAAAATGTGAATATGAGTGAATGAATGAATGAAAGAATTATTGTATTTACTCAGAATTAAAACATTTTCTTTTAATGAACCAATATCTTCACTATATTTAATGAAGCAATATTCTCATACTAGACATTACTTTATTAAATATTGATGTTTCTTTCTTGATTGAGATAAAAAATAAAAATTAAGAATCAAAAATAGAGATAAAGGAAGAATAAAAATTAAAAAATGAAAAATAAGAATAAAAATGAAAATAAGAATAAAAATAAAAATAAGGCCTTTATATATTTATGACAAATGCTGAGTAGTTATGTTCTCACATACCCTTAATATTTCCATTATCTGGATGATTTCATATTTGTCATAACCTTGTGTTACCAAAATATTCATATTATGCAACTTTGCATGTAATCCCCTTCTTAGTGTAAAGAAATGACTTTATAATACTTAATGTTATTATCTCTAGTAGTTATACCATTGTATCTTTCTATATTCTTTAAAATGTGTGAAGAAGAGGTATTGATGAAATGTGATGATGTATTCAGGATCACAAACACATTTCCCCCTTATTACCAGAAAAAAAATATTCTTTTATGAAATAATTCATTTATCAAAACCAAAATGAAAAAAAAATAATTGTTTTATAAATTATTTATGTAACTTCTATTTTAGCTTTATACCATATATTTGTCTGAAGATGTGTACCATCTATGTAACCATTAAAAATAACATTGAATATCATAAAATTATCTTTTGGGAAAAGGAAAAATAATAATCTAAATGTAAATTTTCTTGATAAACCATTTTGATGTGTGATTACACTTATCTACTATTAACTAAAAAAAAATAATTACTAAAGGAATATATGTTGAGTAGATAATATTCATTATGTATCTTAATATTCTAATAATTTAACTGATTTGTATTATTTCTCTTAAAAACAAGGTTTTTTGTTTTCTCGCATACCATGAATTATGATACTTCTTTCATACATCACACGTACATTTTCTCTTAGCAGCTGCTCATACACGCATCTGTCATTTGTCACTCAGACTGTGAAATATATAAGTTTACACCACAGATTCCTCATACAAAAAGGTAGGAATACATAATATATTAACCCAAATAATTGTATCCTAATTATCAATGCGCATTGTAAACTATTAAATTTAATATTTTAATTTTCTTTGAATATTCCCCAAATACACTTAACATAAACTTTGTGAACCATTTATAGATGGAAGGACTCATAAGAAAATGTGGTTATGAGCTGTATCTATATTTGGTGCAAGGGTTTGCAAACTGTAATTGAACCCTGTAACTTAAGAGGCCTAAAAAAAAATTCTTTGACTTGCAAAGGCTGAGCTCACTGAGGCTACAAGAGCTTTAAGTTGCAACCACTGAAATAGGGGTATATGGTAGCCTTATAATTAGAACAGTTTAAATGTCACATGTGTGACTGTCATGCAGTAAGAACATATTGCCATGCAAATAAATAACTTCAAAATGTTAACAACACACAAAAACTAAATTTAGATTCAGTTAGTTATATATTATTTCCTTTTTAAGTGTTAAATATATAAAATCATGCAGTTATTACAACTTCCTGTGTAAATAAAGGCATAAATCCATGTAAAAGAATTTTTCCCGATTAAGTCCTACTTTGAATTGAAAATTCTAAGGATAAATAAGAGATAAGGTTAATATCATATACAAAAACAAAACAATTGCAATGTCTTATACATATATGTATTGGCTTTAATGTAATTCTAAATATTTTCTGTAGTTTATTTTAATTATATCACTATAGATATAGATATACAGTTATACAATCTCTACTTATACAAATATACTATATACTGTATACTGTATGAATATATATATATATATATATATCTACAAAAGCTGTGAACTACAGGATTATATTTATAAAATAATTACAAATAACTGAATAATATATTGTATAATACTTTTACACAACATATAATTTATTTTCAGTCAATTCCTAAACCAAATCTTATTTCTTTGTCAAAGATGTCCTGAAAAACTCTGTTAATCATTCCTTTTTTTTAATGATTGTTTGAGCAGCTCCGATAATGAGCTGTAAATTGAAGACTTAGATAAGTCATTTTGAGAAGACACCTGTTCCTGTCTTTCAGTGTCCGCCATTTGTCTTTTTACAGAGAGGTCTGAACTTTGAATTTTCAACTCTTTTTGCAAAGTGGATCCTTGGATCATTTTATAGGGTTTATAACAAATATGTAATTTTCTTCGTATGTCATAGATTTGATTACAGCGATGACTCAGTTTAGGAGATTTTGACACTGGCTTTTGAAAAGATCTTACTCTGTCTGTTTGATTTATTTTCCTATCACGATTCTCATGTTTTCTAGCAAAATCAAGGAATTGCGCACATTCAAATAAAGTATCTTTTTGTGACGCAATAACACGAGATACAGAATTTAGGAATCCAAATTTGTCCACAAAATACTTTATCATTGATTGTGTTTTGACATTGGTAATTAGAGTTTTGTACAACCTTTCAAATATGGACATGAATGTAAAAGTACATTCTTTCCGACCAATCCTTAATTTTTGAAGAATATCAATATCTGGACAATTTTCATTTAATGCACAGAAAATCAGAATTTTCAATCTGTCTTTATCATCTAGATCTCCATGTAAGTCATTATCAAAAGTCAACTTTAATTTTAAACGTCTGGAAAAGGTTGCAGGAAGCCACAATTTAAATAATTGATTTTTCTCGTCATTACTTAAATCAAGCTTGTCAATAAAGCTTTCGAAGATTTCAGAATTTCTGCATACATGGATTTTGTTATCATATGCAGGAATGATTTTGCATAATTTTAACAAATTTTTCCTAACTTTAATTTGGAGTTGGGCCTGTGAATTGTCTTCTATTTTTGGTGGCCATTGAACATCCGTCCCTCGTACGTCATCTGCATCAGTTCTGAAGTCTCCTCCCATGTTTCCTCCTACATCAGTTCTCAAGTCTCCTCCATGTTTCCTCCTACATCAGTTCTCAAGTCTCCTCCCATGTTTCCTCCATCTTTTTTTACATCATCAGAGACAAGGTCACCTTGAGTAGCCATTACAGACACATGTCCCACATCTTGCTCAATTTCCTCATTACAGTCAATCTCAGGAACATCACTAGTATCATCTGACACTATTTCTACACAGTCATCTTTAGATTTCTCTAATACAAACTTGTGAAATACATCAACCAACTGTAAAATATTTTTCAATGTCTCTCTTTCTCTATTAAAGGACACCAGCTTAGATTCTAGCTTTAGATTTTCCATTTCACATTCTGCATATAAGCTGAGCCATAAAACTTCTAAATTAGACTGATCTACAGACATAAATTTAGTCTACTTTGCTTAGAAAAAGAAGTAATAACATCCATGTTTCTTACCTTGAAATATCTCAGCTTGTAGTTCCCTTCTTGGACAACACTCTTGTCATCAGCACGTCTGATTCCTGTAGTACGTCTGATTCCTGTAGTACGTCTGGCAACTCTTAGTCCTCATTCATAGGTTCTTTTCTGATCCTGAAATATCGTAGTGTGATTTCTTTGACAACTTGCACATCTGACGTAATTTTGCTTCTATTCCTCCTCCCCTTGCAAGTTTTCAGAAATTCACACTCTAAAAATCAAGTGTGACTGGCTGGCTCTCCAAAATGTTAAAAATGCTTAATTTTGTATATTTTTCAAGGACTTGTTACCAGATGCGATACTTTAAAGAAAAACGTCACGTTTCTTATAAAAAAAATGTAGTGGTTTATTGGACTGTTTACCAAAAAAAACATCATTACAGGAAAACATAAAATGAGTGAAATAGTTACGTAGAGATTGTCCATTTGTCCATAGCAAAGCTTATACACTTCTTTCCTTGGTGTCCTGAATGGCAAAATGACATTCTGGCCTTGTCAGCAGCGTCTCAGAGAAGCAACACGTGGTTACATGGCAGCTGGCTGTTCATTCATCAAAGTAAAGTGTCCCATGTGTCTGTGCAGAGAGTGAGCGAGCAAGCAAGAGAGCCCCCCTCCCTTCGTGTAGTCTTATATATGTCCCTTAGATCATGTGATCTCTGTATATGGAGTTGCCACTTTACCATACAGAAATAGCATCTGTAATGTCAGCTGAAAGTCAGTGTACTCAGTACAGAATTGAGTGTAGAATAAATCCATAACCAATAATTAATATTTAACATCGCCCCCCAAAGCAAGCCAATCACTGCAATGCCCTTCTCTAAGATGGTGGTGGACGCTGCCCATGTCATCTCGTTGCCCACAGTGTACGTCCTTGCTCATTGGCTGAAAAATGCGCCTGCAAGCATTATGGGAAAACCAACTTTGGAGCTTGTTTTGCCGAACGCATGGCCAACTTGACGCTATTGTCGGGCTTCGCTCGGCAAAACTCGACTTTGGCGAAAGGCGGCGACATGAATCTGACCGACCTGTTTCGTGCAACTCTTTTCCAGTGTTATCACCTCATAAAGCGACAGTGGTCAGAATTGTAAAAATTGGCCTGGTCATTAATGTGCAAACCTCTTTGGGGTGTAAAGGGGTTAAATTGATTATTTTCTTGCTAACAGAGGTGATTATAGATACTTTGAAGGAGGCGAGCCTAGTACTTATAGTAACGCCCATGAAGTTCAGACATAAAGGCACTAACAGTCATTTAACTGCTAGGTAAGAACAGTGTATGTAATAGAACATTGCATACATTTTATTTTTAATCTTATTGCTGTGTCATAATATACTGTATTGACCCTGTTACTGTAACTCGTCACTTGCATATATAAACTTATAAATAGATTCTCCTTTTGTGTTAGATAAATAGTGTGGTTAAGAACCACTGTCTACTCATTGTCTGTGCTGTTGCATCCAAGTAACTGAGTAAGATGCTTATATTTATATAAAAAACTCTTTCCCCATCCTTCGTCTATTTCCAAGATCCCAAAAATGAGCTCACATTTTCAAATTACAGCATCAGTCTACAGAGCACTTGGATTCTGAGAAAGTACTCATCTCCTTTTCCAATCACCCCTCACCACCTGTGCACTTGACCCCATCCCTTCCCACCTGCTCCCCAACCTCACTAAAACGCTCATCCCAGCCCTAACCCATCTCTTCAACCTATCGCTATCTTCTGGTACCTTTCGTTCTGCCTTCAAACATGCCACCATCACACCCATCCTCAAAAAAACAAACTTGACCCAACTGCTATGCCCAGCTATCGCCCAATATCATTGCTCCCGTTTGCTTCCAAACTCCTTGAGCAGCATATTCATATTCAACTTTCCTCCCACCTCTCATCTAACTCGCTCCTTGACAACCTCCAATCTGGCTTCCGCCCCAATCACTCCACTGAAACTGCCCTGACCAAAATTACTAATGACTTACTCACAGCCAAAGCTAACAGACAGTTCTCCATCCTCCTCCTCTTTGACCTGTCCTCTGCCTTTGACACAGTCGACCATTGCCTACTGCTACAGATTCTTTCTTCCCATGGCATCAAAGATCTTGCCCTGTCCTGGATCGCCACTTACCTTTCCGACCGCACATTTAGCGTCTCCCACTCCCACTCTACCTCCTCATCCCACCCTCTCTCTGTTGGAGTCTCTCAAGGCTCTGTCCTGGGGCCCCTACTTTTTTCCATCTATACCCTTGCTTAGGACAACTCATAAAGTCCCATGACTTCCAGTACCACCTGCATGCAGATGATACTCCGATTTACCTCTCTGGCCCAGATGTCACCTCTCTGCTGTCCAGAATCCCGGAGTGTCTATCAGCCATATCCTCCTTCTTCACCTCTCTCTTCCTAAAACTCAATGTAGACAAAACCAAACTCATCATCTTTCCTCCATCTCACGTATCTTCCCTACCCGATCTATCTATTATGGTAAATGGCATCACGATCTCTCCCGCACCTGAAATCCGCTGACTCGGAGTAACTCTCGACTCTGCACTGTCCTTCAAACCACACATCCAAACTCTTGCCACTTCCTGTCGCCTCCAACTTTAAAATATTTCCAGAATCCGTCCCTTCCTCAGCCCTCAATCTACTAAAACTCTTGTGCATGCCTTCATCATCTCCCTCCTTGATTACGGCAACACCCTCCTCTGTGACCTTCCCGTCAACTCTCTTGCACCACTCCAGTCTGTCCTCAACTCTGCTGCCTGACTAATCCACCTCTCCTCTCGCTACTCCCCTGCTTCTCCCCTCTGCAAATCCCTACACTGGCTCCCAATACCCCAATGAATCCAGTTCAAACTGCTAACACTGACCTACAAAGCCGTCCACAACCTGTCCCCTCCCTATATCTCTGAACTAATCTCCCAATATCTTCCTTCACGTAATCTTCGATCCTCCCAAGACCTCCACTATCCTCCACACTTATTCGTTCCTCACACAACTGCCTCCAAGATTTCTCGCGAATATCCCCCATCCTCTGGAATTCCACGCCTTAACATGTACGATTATCCACCACCCTTAGATCCTTCAGACAGAACCTGAAAACCCATCTCTTCAGGAAAGCCTACAGCCTGCAATAACCATTCCTCCTCGCCGCCACCTCCCGAGCTTCCACCTCGCAGCCACCACCCGAGCTGCTGCCTTGCCGCCATCATCCGAGCTGCCACCTCGCCGCCACCACCCTAGCTGCTGCCTCGCCACCACCACCAGAGCTGCTGCCACCACCAGAGCTGCCGCCACGTCGCCACCACCAGAGCTTCCGCCTCGCCGCCACCACCACCAGAGCTGCCGCACCCCCGACCTTCTGTTTCTTCCCCATTATCCTGTTGAATGTAAGTACGCAAGGACAGGGTCCTCTCCCCTCTGTACCAGTCTGTCGTTGTAAATTTGTTTACTGTAAACGATATCTATACCTTTGTATGTAACCCCTTCTCATGTACAGCACCATGGAATTAATGGCGCTTTATAAATAGATAATAATAATAAGCTTGTTGGGAAATGGATTTAAAGATTGCCTCATGTGTTTCACAGCAAGTAGTAAAGCATTTGTTGAGTGATCAACTCTATATTGCTGGTATAATCTAAGGATGAGTATATGTGTGAGCTGAAGACTGACTTTATGGCTTTATGGACACAGTAGATGTCACAGTTTCTTTCTGACCTGTCAATTAATTATGGTGCCAGTGCTCTAATGCTATATTATTGAGTACTTCAAAGAAGTAATAAATAATATGATATTCAAACACATTATTCATTTAGATATTTCCTTTTTTTAGGGGAGGAGAATGAGTAACATACTATAGCTGTCACACCATTGTTTTTTGAGTTTCTTTTTTGTGCCATTGTTCATTGTTTTGTTCTTACAGCATTCTCCATGAAGTACAGTATAAATGGAATAATAATTTTATTCACTGTTTCTCTTAACTCTTTCAGAGTTTGGCAGCTCAATTGGGCTAACTCGGACAGACTTGGAAATAGTCACTCCGTTTAGCTGGTCCCAGGAGAGTCCCGCCTTCCGCTAAACACTGATTTGGGTATACAATGGGGTCTCCTGAGTTGTGTCCGGATGTAGCTGCTGGCTAAAGGAGCGACCTTGAGACAAGGTTAGTAAGACAACCAGGGTCACTAGCAGAAAAAGAGAACCAGGGAAAGAATCAGAAGGCAACAATTTATTCAAGGGAATTGCTGGGGTCGGATGCCAGTGGAATAGTCTGTGGTCAGAGAAGCTTAGGTCAAGATCAGTGGATGGGAGTGGGACACAAAGGCAGATGTAGTCAAGGTTACAAGGTGAATCAAGATCAGGGTTAACACAAGTCATAGTGCTAGACGTTTAAGTAGGGACTAGGGAGTGGTACTGTCCTTTTGGCCACAGTAGGGAGCTGAGCTTCTGGATCGCATACACACCCATTAACATTGCTGGAGGCTTTAAAATCCCCAGCTCGAAGCCCTACTAATCTCTGTCTGAACACTGTTGGTGCTGCCAAGAGATGCTTGTTTATAATAATGTCTCCTTCAGCAGAATAAACCAGGAGGCATCTGGAGACTCAGTCAGGTGTCACTGGAGCAGGTTAAGGCAAAGATGTGAAAGTTGTGTTGCAATTGTGATTATACACATTTTATATTGTCTACTCTTTCTACTTTCTGCGCAATAAAAATTCAATTTTTGAAAATAATTTGATCAGCTGTCATGCACCCTTAACAGACACCACCATGATCCACGCACAGCTGTTAACATGTTAGGTCTGCTACCTATCTAACTTCACAACCTCTCCTTTCCCTCTATCTGACCACAATCTACTCACATTCTCATCACTGTCCTCCTCACCTGTCACCCATGTCCACCAACTTGCACACCCCCGCAGAAACCTCGCACATCCAGACACTCGCACGCTCTCTGACTCTATTATAACACTGTCCTTCATATCTTCACTCCACAACACAGACACTGCCACTAGTTTCTACAATGCCACTCTTGCATCAGCCATCGACTCAGTCGCCCCTCTCATGCATATCAGAGTCCAACGAATCAATAGACAACCCTGGCACAATAACATCACTAAAAAGCTTCAGCAATTATCCAGAATTGCACAGCAGCGTTGGAAGAAAACGCACTCGCAAGATGACTACACCACATTCAAACAAGCAATACTCACATTCAAATTGGCTCTCACCTCTGCTAAACAGGCCTACTTTACATCCCTTGTATCTTCCTTATCCTCAACCCCAAACAGTTGTTCAACACTTTTAACTCGCTCTTCCGCCCACCACCACCCCCTCTATCTTCCCTAATCTCTGCTGAGGATTTTGCCACGCACTTCAAAAATAAGATAGACAAACAAGGCAAGTCTTTATTGTCCGAGTGAAGAAATCGCAGGAACGCGGGATGTCGCCACGGACAGGAGACAGATTAAGAGTTAAAGTATTTATTAAGCAAGGAATGTACTCCACGTATGTAGTGAGGGATTGTAGGGTGACAGTAAGGAATGGGGCAAAACTGGGAGAGTGGCAGGGTAGGTCAGGGACAAATGAAAGTTCAGTGATAAAGAGGTGAAACTTATCAGTCTGTAGTCTTCTTGGGTGCAGCTCCTCAGGGTTCGAATGGTGGCACTGACAACAGCGGCACATGATGTCTCAGTGAGGTCTGTAACAGGCGGGGATCCAACGGTGGCACCGGCAACAGCGGCGTGGGACGCTTCAGCGAAGTCTCTGGGAGGCAGAAAGATTTCCAATGCTCAAACTTATCTAGCACGGCACAGAGACTAGTGTGGGGAACCGCCGGAACGCGACTTCGCTCCATGGTGTACACAAGTCCTTAGTAGTCAGGCTCTGCGCTCCAGACTAACCATTTTGGCGTGCTTCTTCCTTTTATCCCCCCACTGCTGCGCGTGCTTTCCTGGCTTTCCTGGGTGAGAAGGAAGCTCAGTCTCTCTCCTTCTTCCCTCCTGCAGCAGGGGAATGTCTGCTTATCTCAGGCTTCCCCCCAGAAACTGAGGATGCAGCATTTTTAGTTCTGGACCCGGCATGCAGGTACCCGCGGTCCGGTCTACCTCCTTACATGACCACCACAACCCTTTTGTATACCAACCAATGCACTAACCCCATAACTTCCTTCTCCAAAATCACTGAAGGAGAGCTTGCTCATTTCCAATATATTCCCTCATGTAATCTCCTGTCCTCCCAAGACCTCCTTCTTTCCTCCACACTTATTCGCTCCTCACCCAATCAACTCCAAATTTCCCCGAATATCCCCCATCCTCTGGAATTCTGTGCCCCAACACGTCTTATTATCCACCACACTTGGATCCTTCAGATGGAACATGAAAACCCATCTCTTCAAAAAAGCTTACAACCTGCAATGACCATGCTGCCACCTCAGCACCATTAGAGCTACTGTAACCCCCAACCTACTGTCTCCTTCCCCATAATCCTGTAGAATGTAAGTCGGCAAGGGCAGGGTCTTCTTCCCTCTGTTCCAGTCTGTCATTGTTAGTTTGTTTATTGTAAGTGATATTTGTATTTTGATGTCACGCCTTCTCAAGTACAGCACCATGGAATCAATGGTGCTATATAATATAATAATAATAATATATAATAAAGTTAAATGCCGCTGTCAATCTCTGACAGCGGCATTTAACATGAGCATGCCAGAAGAGTGTCACTAACCCATCGACACCTCTGTCACATGATTGTGGGACGGCTAAAGGTTTGCATGACTACCGGGGATCTGCATAATACCCCCGTGCTTGTTATTACCTATTCGCTATGAGCGCCACTCAGTAACCTGCGTTCATAGCAGATGAGCATTTCTGCTACACATAGCAGGGCTTCAGAAGATCGCAGCTTCTAGTTTCCTAAGAAGACTATTGAAGCAAATGAGAAGTGTGAAAAGTAGAAAACATTTTTTTAAAAAATATTAAAAATATATAAAAGTTCAAATCACTTTCCTTTTGCCCCATTCAAAATAAAACAATAAACAAAATATCAATAATGCAAATATTTGGTATCCCCGCATTCAGAAATCCCAGATATATCAAAATATAAAAATAATTAATCCAATTGGTAAACGGCGTAGCGAGAAAAAATTTGAAACGCCAGAATTATGTTTTTTTTGGTTTCCACAACAATGCAATAAAATGCAATAACAGGCAATCAAAACATCTTATCTACCCCAAAATAGTATCAAGAGAAATGTCAGCTCGGCATACAAAAAATAAACCCTCACCCAGCCCCAGATCTAAATAATAGAAATGCTACCAGTGTCAAAAAATGACGACTTTTTTTCTCTACAATTTTTGGATTATTTTTCATTGCTTAAATAAAGAAGAACCTATACATGTTTGGTATCTGCGAACTTGAAATTACCTGGAGAATCATAGTGGCAGGTCTGATTTGGCATTTAATGAAAGTGGTAAAAAATAAAAACTATTGTGGAATTGCACTTTTTTTGCCATTTCACCTCACTCTGAATTTTTTTTAGAGTTTTCCATTACACTATGTGTTCAAATCAATAGTGTTGTTCAAGTGTACATAGACAAAAAGTCTTCATATGGCCATATTGACAGGAAAATAAAAAAGTTATGGCTCTGGGAAGAAGGGTTGCAAAAAACGGAAATGAAAAAATGGAAACTGGCCCTGGGGTGAAAGGGTTAAAGACGCATGACATTTTTACTTAACCAATAGGGATGTACCTTGACCACAGCATCTAAGGATGTGTTACAGTTATTTATTTTAGGGTGGGAAACCAGCTGTATGTGTACAGCTATATAGTGACACATTATTATAATTCATGGCAGGAAGGAGTTAAAGCTTAATATTTTTTAAGGATTTTAGTATAATTTAGTGTATTATCAACTATAACATAAAAAAGCTACTGCGATGTATGCAACGTTGTTGTTTTGATGCCAGTCATTGCCCATCTGTACATACGAGAGGCAACAACTGTGAGAAGCAGTTAATATGCAGGTGCAGCAATATTGGGTAATGTAAATTAAAGCCAATGTTCTCAGATGTTGGCAATGACAGGCCTGCCATTACACATTAATCCAAAAACAATTTACATACTGCTTCTCACACTCAGAATTCCAATAACACTCCATCAGCGCAAGGAGCTATATGCATAAAGCTACATTTTTTTTATAATTTTTTCTCTTAATTCAACATTAGTTACTAAATTACAAATCTTTTATTTTCCTACTTCAGCTTTATTTGTATTGGGATTTTTTTTGTAGTGCAGAATATTATCCAATTTTTCAGATCCCTGAAATATGATGCAAGCTCTGATCTACACTGTTCTGGAAATGGAGCTGAATGTAAAACAAATAAATGAGGTCTGACAACGTCTTTCCCAGATGGATTCAGCCATCTGGCTATCTTCTGAAAAACAATACAAAAATTATAAAAAAACGTGTTTTTAAAGCCCGGGTTTGCATACCTTTATACCTTTATTGCTCGTTGACTAATTAGTGACAATTTTCATTTGATTTTAAGAACACAAGGTCACTGCCTCAGAAATTAATTCCAGAGAGATTTATTTTATTATTTTATCTGATCATTAAATAAGATTTTTGCTTCCATGTTCTCTCTTTTCATTACCATCCCTGTCAGAGGGATGATTATTATGATCGGTAGGAATAAGAACGGAGAACATATGAGGAATTTTAATGCAAAGACTGCCTCATCCTCCCGTCATTGATGATACCAAGAGTGGGTCATTATTACCTTGCGCTATCATTTACAATATTGCACAATATTTAATGGCACAGAATATTTTCATTACTAAAGCTGCGTCTTAGTTAAAGGTCAACTTTTCACTTATTACATTTTTTTTTCCTGGGGAAATATTTTGTTCACCTATTATTCTTGCTGGATTGTGTGATTCAGGTTGATGTTTTGTTTCTGGGATTTTCTCCAACGTTACCATCTGGTAGACGCAATAATAATTCCTAGTTACATTTTGGCATCTGGTAGGCCCATGGTAGGAGGTGTGTGTGGATCATGTTTTTTCTTCCATATTTAAGTAGATTAGTTCATTGCAGAATGTAAATGGAATACACTACGCGTGATTACATGAGAGGAGTAGCTAATGTGTTGCCTGCCACGTGTAACACTAGAAGCTGGTAAAGTGGTGAATAGAAATGTGAACAACTATTGGCAATTTGTAAGACTCCTGTTGAAGTTATTTCTGGCTCTTTGAGGATTTTGGCTCCTATCCACTAATCACAGATGATTCAGAGCTTCAAACTGAATAAAATTATAGCAAAGAAGAGCAAGCATTGCAATGCCATTTTCCAAAACTCAAACACTTAGTATTTTTTGATCGATATAGCTGTGTGAGGGCATTTTTTTACGTAATGAGCTAACATTTTCATAGATAACATTTTTGGTTAGATACAATGATTTGATCGCTTTTTACTACATTTTTTTTTCGGAGTTGCAGCTACTGAAAAAATACAATTCTGGCATTTTTTTTCTCGGCATGGTGTTTACAGATTAGGTTAATTAATTTTATATTTGAATGAACCAGACTTTTATAGATATGGTAATTCCAAATGCCTGAGGTAGGGAATAGAGAACAGTAGATGCCCCAATAGGTATAATTACCAACCGTAACGGATTCAGCGTCAGAGATTTTGTCCAAGCTTCTAAATACTCACCCCTTTTCTGAGGTTTTCATCTCCCTATTGCTCCTCCTCCTCATCGGGTCGGAGCCACTTCTGTCTGTTCAATGCATAAATTAAATTATATTCTTTACTGTCCTGTGATCAGGTCTCCTCAGACTCAAACTTGCTTCTCCACGTTCAAAAGCTGTAGGAGCCAAGGAGCCACAGTCTACAATGAAGTAGCTAAGAGAATTTTGTAATCTTTACCTATATTTCAGGCAGTGCACCCAGAAGCAGATTATTCTTGTACATAGAGATACATTGTGTATAACAATGTATTTCTATGGTCCTTGTATACTGAGGTAAAGAAAAATATTTTTTTGCTCTTATAAAAATAATAATAAGTAATTACAAAAATGTCACTTTTTTTCTTTTTTGTGAGTCTCCCCAGGCCTCAAACCTTAATATT
>JARQOD010000004.1:371199750-371231581 GCA_033576555.1 Oophaga sylvatica | reverse complement strand
TCAGTTAACCTGTGATAATTAGTTTGCCTGGGGCCCAAAAAAAAAAGGGAAAAAATGGTTGTTCCACAATAAGGGGCCAGAGTTTTCAATAACATGGGAAAGAAATGGTTCTTGTGCTAAAAAGATCAAAGTGCAATGCCTTGGTAAAGGGGATGAAAAAATTAGAATTTCCCAAAAAATTTTAGCATGATTTTTTAAAGGATTTGTGGCTGTTCTGGCCAGACGTTTGGCTGATAAAGGAAAATGGGGGAATTTTTCTCCCGGGCTTTTCTTGGATTAAGAAAGCGCTGCAAAAAAGCCATTCCAACCAGCAAACAGATTTGAAGCTGCGGTGCCTTGGAGTATCAAACCCAAGGTGTAGGTTCCTTCAAAGGCTGTGTGGTGCATAAACTTACTATTGGCCACCCTAAAACGTGCTCACAAGAAAAAACGGTTGCGTGGCCAAAAAAACATGTGACTTTTTTCAACAGTTTTTTTACTGATGAGTGTCGATCAACCCTGGAGGGTAAAGATGGTGGGTAGGGTGGTTGGTGGAGGCCCCCATGCCCCCAAAAAGGATTGAATTAGCAGGGGTGGAGGAGTCATGTTTGGGGGTCGTAATATAGGGGAAAAACTGGTGGGCCCTTTAAATTACGAAGTGTGAAAATGACCTCTGCAAAATTTATAGGTTCTGATGGCAACTTTTTTTCCATGCCATAAAAAACAGAAAAGTGCCTTTGGAGAAATCTCTTATGCATGACAATGCACCTCTCGTGCAAAGAATTCCTTGAGTAGGTTTACAAACGGTCAGTCAGATTCTAAATGCCGATTTCGCCAAAATGGGTTTTTGCCGAAACAAACCCTAGCATGCGACACCTGCGGTCGGCAAACAGCGCCATGTCGGTTTTCAAGAAAGCTTAGGGCCTTTTTTCAGCCAATGAGCAAAGGACGCACATGTGGCAACCAGATGAATGTGCGCGTCCACCCCTCTATGAGGGCATTGCTTTTATGGCCAAAAAATTTTGAGAATGCACAAATTTTAAATTTTTCAAAGTCTACTGTTCATTTTTTAATGGCAATTTTGTATTACTCCAGAATTTTTTAAAGTGCAGTTAACCAATTATTGCAAAGTAAAATATTGGCTAGAAAATGAACTTTATCCCCCAAAACACATTTCAACATCATTGCAGCCCTGCCTTAAAAGGACCAGCTAACCTCTTTTCAGTGATTGCTCCATTAACACAGGTGTGGGTGTTGATAAGGACATGGCTGGAGATCAATCTGTCATGATTAAGTAAGAATGACACCACTAGGCACTTTAAAAGGAGGCTGGTGCTTGGCATCATTGTTTCTCTTCTGTTAACCATGGTTATCTCTAAAGAAACACGTGCAGTCATCATTGCAATGCACAAAAATGGCCTAACAGGGAAGAGTATCACAGCTAGAAAGATTGCACCTCAGTCAACAATCTATCGCATCATCAAGAACTTCAAGGAGAGAGGTTCCATTGTTGCCAAAAAGGCTCCAGGGCGCCCAGAAAGACCAGCAAGCGCCAGGACCATCTCTTAAAAGTGTTTCAGCTGTGGGATCGGGCTACCAGCAGTGCAGAGCTTGCTCAGGAATGGCAGCAGGCAGGTGTGAGTGCATCTGCACGCACTGTGAGGCGGAGACTCTTGGAGCAAGGCCTGGTCTCAAGGAGGGCAGCAAAGAAGCCACTTCTCTCCAGATAAAAACATCATGGACAGACTTATACTCTGCAAAAGGTACAGGCAGTGGACTGCTGAGGACTGGGGTAAAGTTATTTTCTCTGATGAATCCCTTTTCGATTGTTTGGGACATCAGGAAAACGCCTCATTCGGAGAAGACAAGGTGAGCGCTACCACCAGTCTTGTCTCATGCCAACTGTTAAGCATCCTGAAACCATTCATGTGTGGGGTTGCTTCTCAGCCAAGGGAATCGGCTCTCTCACAGTCTTGCCTAAAAACACAGCCATGAATAAAGAATGGTACCAGAATGTCCTCCAAGAGCAACTTCTCCCAACCTCCAAGAGCAGTTTGGCGATCAACAATGCCTTTTCCAGCATGATGGAGCACCTTGCCATAAAGCAAAGGTGATAACTAAATGGCTCAGGGAACAAAACATAGAGATTTTGGGTCCATGGCCTGGAAACTCCCCAGATCTTAATCCATTGAGAACTTGTGGTCAATCATCAAGAGACGGGTGGACAAACAAAAACCTAAAAATTCTGACAAAATGAAAGCATTGATTGTGCAAGAATGGACTGCTATCAGTCAGGATTTGGTCCAGAAGTTGATTGAGAGCATGCCAGGGAGAATTGCAGAGGCCCTGAAGAAGAAGGGTCAACACTGCAAATATTGACTTGCTGCATTAACTCATTCTAACTGTCAATATAAGCTTTTGTTACTCATATGTTTGCAATTATTATATTTCTGTCTGTGATAAAAACATCTGTCAAACACACATAAAAACCAGAGGGCAGCAGATCATGTGAAATATAATATTTGTGTCATTCTCAAAACTTTTGGCCATGACTGTAGTGATTAGCTTGCTTTGGGGGCGTCATAGTTTCTATAAAAGTCCTGACCGCCGACCTCCATTTACTTCTGCCGATCTTAACAGTAGGGAGAGGTTGCTGATGCTGTTTATTAGTAGGGAGAGAGTTAGGGCTGGAAAGAGAAGTTCTTCTGTGCTTGTGCTGATAGCAATTGTGCTGTACAGTTTGTGTGCAGTGACAGGGGAGGATTTTCTTGTGTGCAGCATCGATGGTTATTAGGCTGCCTGATAGCTGTATTGCTGTGTGTACACTGCTGTGCAGACTGCTTTTTACACAGCACTAATACTTTTATTCTTTTTTTCTGCACAGTTACCGACGTTCATTTTTTCCCACACCGTATAGAGCTGTACGCTCCTCACACACTACTGTGTACCGGCTGGTATCACGGACAAATACATGCTGACTATCTGTGTGTGACTCCGGAAATATATACGGAGATTTAAATTTTGCCCTTCACCGTATACAGCTGTACGCTTCTGATACAGTACCGTATTTCCGCTGTTTGTATTACGGTCAAATCCATACTGAGAGAGCGTCTGTGTGTGACTCAGGAAATATGTATACCGAGATTTAAAATTTCCCCTACACCGTATACAGCTGTACGTATCTGATACAGTACCATATTTCTGCTGTTTGTATTACGGTCAAATCCATAGTGAGAGAGCATCTGTGTGTGACTCAAGAAATATGTATACCGAGATTTAAAATTTCCCCTACACCGTATACAGCTGTACGTATCTGATACAGTACCATATTTCTGCTGTTTGTATTACGGTCAAATCCATACTGAGAGAGCGTCTGTGCGTGACCCCGCATAGCCAAAATTATGAAGAATGACGACTACTGGTTGGCCAGCATCCTCGATCGACGCTTTAAAGGCAAATTACAGAACATCATGCCACAGGAGAACCTAGAGCTAATATTGGCGAACAAACAAGGAACTCTGGTAAACCATTTGTTAGAGGCATTCCCAGCACACAGCAGCGGTGCAGGTTCTACCACGATCTGTCCTGGGCAACATGAAAGAGGTGTTCGTCTTGCACACAGCCGAAGTGGTTTTGGAGACAGGGGTTTCATGACCATGTTGTGGTCTGATTTCACGAGTAACGCTCACATGACTGGTAATACTGAATCGATTGCAACAGACAGGAGACAGCAGTTTTTAACTATGGTTCAAATTTACCTCTCCTCCCCTATCGATGTTATTATCCCTCACAGTTCATTCCCTTTGACTACTGGGTCTGTAAACTGGACACCTGGCTGAATTGGCACAATATGCCTTACAGGAGCTTGCTTGCCTGCTGATAGTGTGCTATCAGAAAGAGTCTTCAGTGCTGCAGGATCAATTCTGACAGAAAGAAGGACCCGGCTGTTGACCCAAAATGTTGGTGATCTCACCTTCATTAAAATGAACCATGCCTGGGTTTCAAAGGATTTTTTACCACCTTCCCCGATGACACATAGGTTGCCAGCAAAATTGCTCGCTTTGTCCTCCTTTTCCTCTGACTTCTCCAATTCCTCCATTTGCAGCTGCTGAACATCCAGCCTACACCTCAACATATGCCAGCTTTTCCACCTCCCTAACTGGGCTGTACCCCCCCAGGGCCGGCGTCAGCACCTGTCGCACCCGGGCAAGTGCCGGTGCCCTGAACAGGTGGGGGGGCCCACTCGTGGGAGACGGCACTTGGCACAGGGCCCCACATAGTACGCAGGTGTCTCTGACGGTGGGGGGGGCCCACTCGCCATCAGAGACCCCGGTGTACTATGAGAGGCCCTGTGCCAGTGCCGTCGCCCATGAGTGGGCCCCCCCTGCTTGCTGAGTGCCCCAGCACTTGCAATACTTACCTCTCCCTGCTCCACCGCTGTGACGTCTTCCGCATTTTCTGACAGTGACATTCAAGTCAGAGAGCGCGATGACGTCACGTCTGTGCGCCCTCTGCCTGAACAGTCTCAGTGCAGAGAGCTGGAAGATGGCGACGCTTAGGAGTCCAGAGTAGAGCAGTGCCCAGCGAGGAGAGGTATTTCATTTTTTTTAATGTTTGGAGCAATACATCATATTGGGTTCATTATTTATGGGGCATCATATAGGGTATGGAGCATCATATGGAGCACATATGGGGCCTATTCTGTATGGAGCAATATATGGGGCCCATCATATACTGTATGGAGCTTTATATGCGACTCATTATACTGTATGGAGCAATATGTGGGGCTCATTATACTCTATGGGGACCGTCCTATACTGTATGGCACATTATATGGGGACATCATATACTGTAGCATTGTGTGGAGTTCAGCATATACTGTGTGGAACATTATATGGGACCAATTATTTTGTATGGAGCAATATATGGGGCTCATTATTCAGTATGGCGCACTATGTGGTGGCCATAATACTGTATAGAGGAATATACTGTCTGTTTTTTGAGCTATTGTAGAATTTACAATAGATATCAGTCATGTAATGTAAGAAGTGAAGTATTTGGCATTGTACTATACCTATATTTCTCTGCCGTATAGGAGCATCATGAATTGTGGTATGTGTTAAAGGGGCCCAATGAGACTCTTTGGCCCGGTTTCCACGAAAACCTGGAGCCAGCCCTGCCCCCCCCCTCAACTTTAGCCAAATAACCCCAGTTTTCAATGCGTTACTATTATTATAAAGTAAATTAAGATTGACAAGCTTAAGTAATAAGAATTGATGTCGTTGGCATTGAAATGGGCACTGTAGGTGTGTTTACTGTCCTCCACTACTGCCAACTTTTCTTCCCCATTTGCCGAATCGACTGTTTCCGTTGGTCGGCCGACTTCGTTTGACTCGACTTTTGTAAAAGTCGAGTCGGCCGATACCCAACTCGATCCTCCCGGAGGAGGATGTGTAGTGAGATACTCGCAATATAATGGGGACCCTTGACGTTGGGTTGCAAGCTTATCTGCTTTGGCCAAAATAGTAACCAATACCCCATGTGATGCATTTATCATATGCATTATTTTTTGCACTTTTTATCATCTTTTGCAGGATGCAGCTAGGCTCCTTTTTGATGGCTTGGTTCTCTGTGTTATGCACATATAGTGCTGAACAGCCCGCCTTCCATCATAGGCGTTATAAATAGGCTGTTATCCAGACACTGTGCATTGCACTTTCCTGTGTGACTTATGTCCTAAGCAAGCCTTAAGGGTATGCCACACTAAACAATATCGCTAACGGGATCGCTAAAAAACGTCACTATTTAGCGATCCTGTTAGCGACATTGTTCAGTGCGGCAGCTTCCAGCGACGAGCTTCCTGCTGTGATCTCGCTCGTCGCTGGAATCGCTCCGGACCCTATTTCATCGCTGGCGCTCCCGCTGGGTAAGTATCTAATCGCTGTGTGGCACCTTTTCTTAGCGATTTAGCGGTACTTTTGTACCGCTAAAGTCGTTAAGAAGATCGCTAACGGCGATAGCGTCGTTAACTATATCGCTAAATGTGGCCGCATTTAGCGATATAGAAACAATCCCGCTAGCGATCTCATTAGTATGCAACGCTAACGAGATCGCTAGCGGGATAGCTTAGTGTGGCAGTACCTTTATTTGTGTGCTTTTTTCCACTAGGCAGTTAACACCTTCATCATCACTGTTTTTGTGATAGGGTGGCTGCTCTCATCAGTGGTAGGCACCTCTGCTGCTCCAGCCTTTATCTATGGGAGCTTGCTGCATCCTGCTAGTGTACTGGTCATTTGACAAGATTTGGTAAGACTATTTTTCATGTTGTGTTTTTGATAAAAAATTTTTTTAGGTTTTTAATCCTTTTCTGTGAGCTTTGAATTGATGTGTAGTTAGATACTCACAATATAATGGGGACCCTTGACGTTGGGTTGCGAGCTTATCTGCTTTGGCCAAAATAGTAACCAATACCCCATGTGATGCATTTATCATATGCATCATTTTTTGCACTTTATATCATCTTTTGGAGAATGCAGCTAGGCTCCTTTTTGATGGCTTGGTTCTCTGTGTTATGCACAATATAGTGCTGAACAGCCCGCCTTCCATCATAGGCGTTATAAATAGGCTGTTATCCAGACACTGTGCATTGCACTTTCCTGTGTGACTTATGTCCTAAGCAAGCCTTATTTGTGTGCTCTTTTCCACTAGACAGTTAACACCTTCATCATAACTGTTTTTGTGATAGGGTGGCTGCTCTCATCAGTGGTAAGCACCTGTGCTGCTCCAGCCTTTATCTATGGGAGCTTGCTGCATCCTGCTAGTGCACTGGTCATTTGACAAGATTTCATAAGACTATTTTTCATGTTGTGTTTTTGCTAAAAAAATTTTTTGGTTTTTATCCTTTTCTGTGAGCTCTGTTCTCATTTATAAAAATAAATATTTCAATTTTTTCATAATATACCTTGGACTATTTGGTCGCTTTTTTCTTGTGTTCTTTCATTATTTTAATAAATAGACAATATCAAAAAAATACTTTTGAGTTCTTAAAAACATATTTAAAAAAAAAATCCAGAAATGTACCAGATCATGAATGGAGGAATATGGCGCTGTCTTGAACAGGTTAAGGCTAGAGCTCATTGGTCCTTTATTTTCTTTCCTAAGTCACGTAAAAATTCATAGATATGGGAACATCATTTTGATAATTTTATGGATTTCAAAATTCAAGTTCAAATATTTCCTTTCTGCATTTCCAAAACAATCTGCAGTAATGGCTTCCAAATGATTCAGTTAACTACTATCATGGCATTCCAATTACAAACAATAAATATGTAAATTTGTGTTCTGCAGACAAGAACAACCTCTGCCAATACACTTGGCAAAAACATTTCCAACTAATACCACTTTAAAATGCACAGTAATTTATTCCTATGATCTAAATACTTGCTTAAAATGCATTATTTCCTACTCAAACATGTATGGATCTCTTCTTCAGCACCTACTTAAACCAAGTGATGTTATTTATGCAAGTATTTAAAACAAAGCAACTGGAATATCACCTCCCTGACTCTTGTCCAGTAGATGTGAGCCGTATACTAATTTGAGTGACCTCACTAGTGAATACAAGAACAAGTATTTAAAAAGCAGATTATAAAGAACAATCTTTGCCTTAAATGCAATGTCCACCTGCACAACCATTCTTATTGCTTTATTCTAAAAATAAAGGACAATTCTGCATACTTGCAATGGTCTTACTTAAACATTTCTTACCATTTTGCATCTTTCATCAGGACTGAAACTGCAAACAAATCCTGTGTAGTTTTAGACCAAGTGCACATATTGAGTATTTGGTCAGTTTTTACATCAGTATTAGTAAGCCAAATCCAGGAACGGAACGGTCAGAGGAAGCGTATAATAGAAACACATCACCACTTCTGCATTTTTTACATTCTCCTGGTTTTGGCTTACAAATACTGAGGTCAAAAACTCAGCAAATATTCAACATGTGCACATGCATACTGCAGTCATTTTCCCTTCTATCTGCCACCTACTTCTTAAAGCGAATCTGTCAAGATTTTTATTACCCCAACTGAGATAAGCATGATGTAGGCAAATTGACCATGAATCCAACAATGTATCACTTAGATCACTGGGTGCAGCCATTCTGACACAATCAATGCTTTTAGATTTAGCAGTGCAGCAGAGCTGAGAAAGTTAACTCCACCCACACCCATGGGACAGAGTCAGATGGTTGCCTGCATGCTTGATAGAGCAATGTTAATCAACAGGCGATAAGTTTAATTTAACAGCACCACACAGTCAAACATGTGACACATCATTACCAAATATATGTTAGGAGGATGTAGATGTGAAATGGAACAATGTATGAATGCTGGTTCAGGTTGTACAAGGTTTGGTCGGAGCTGATGGATTGCTCTCTGACACCCAAGGGTTAAATATATTTAATCCCCATGTATGTGCTAAAAAGGTATTATACCCAATGGGGCTGCAGTTAGCTGGTACAGGGTTAACTGTAGTAGACAGCCCAGTTTGGGAGGGGGAACTGAGTATTAATGGCAAGTGCAGGAAGTGACAGTGAGTCTGTGTGAGAGCAGCAGTGAGTAACTTAACAGTACTGAGGCTGCTAGAGACAGCATGAGCCTAACACTCGGGGCAATGGATTGTTGCAAATACCCTTCCATGTGATTCTGTCTAATGGCCTGGGGCAACCTCGAGATGGACATCGGGGGCCAGAGGCGCACTCAGCTTGTGAAGCTGCAGGGAAAGATGGACTCAGACAGCATGGGTTGGAAGGTATTGCAATCCAGATATACTGCTAGAGGTGAGGAAGATTCCCTAGGGCTAGGAAAGCCAGAGAGAATGACATGCCACCTATACCGAGAACGAGGGCTTAAGTTGTATCCAGTGCAACCCGTTGGGCCTTATCCTTTGCATCTGTTTGTAAATACTGTACAGACTGCCATTCACAAAATAAAAGTTTGTTTTTTATTAACCACATATCTCCTGGATTAATTGCTGCCCTGGTTCCAGAAGAAGGATTCCTGGAGTCAGAAGAGGCTTACAGGCCAGAAGTAAGTGGGAAGCACCACATACACAGCAGCACACCGGGACTGAGACACACCTTGTATGTAGGATGCCAGAGTGAGTGGGGAAAGACTCTCGCCCATATCACGCTTGGGCATCTTACACTTTTACCATCAAATAATACTTAACCATAGCCCCTATCTAGCACAAAGATCAAAGGAGTTAGCGATTAGGTCTATGAATTTCATGTCTCTCCCTGATTGCAGCATTTAAATGGAAAGTTTGACAGTGTTTCCACTTTGAATAAGTCAAACAAGATCCATCAGAACTAGACATAAGCAGATTGATCTACGGCAGATGCAGTTGAACCAAATTTCCTAAAATTTGCAGTTTCACATGAATTTGAACATTTTGAGATTCAAATATCAATTCACAAACAAACAAAAAAACTTGCTCAGCACCATTTCCCGCACTGCATCAGAGAGTGGGCTAATATAATTTTGCGCTGCCATATGGACCTCTTCATAATGCCCTGCAGCTATGACATCTTACGGATTATCATATTTTGCACAGTAGTGGTCAGAACCTGGGCCATAACTGATCAGCGGCAGAATTGTTTTCCATCTCCTGAGTCATTGAGTATGTCTCTCCCTTCTGAAGTGTGTAAGCTGTTGTGCTCAGCGGGGTCCTCTCTCTCTCTTGCTTGTAGAGTGTAACCTCTAATCATCACCGGGTTTTTCTCTTTCTCTCCTCTCTCCTAACGAAGGAAAGCATCCGAACACACATTGGGGTGTATGCCGTGCACATATCTTCCAACCACACAGGAAGCACCAGCCTCCCCTTCCTATAGGTGCTTTGCACATCTCTCATACTTCCATTATGATTGCATTTTTTAGCACCTGAGATTTTTCCTATACGGACTTATACCCTCCTGTTGGTATTTCTTACCCAATATATAGGTTGGCGTTTGGGACCTCCCATTGTATCATACATACCGTTCGTGTGTTCCAGCATATTTCCAATCCTTTGCAGTCACACACTTCACTTTTTGAGCGTTGTCTCCACTCTCCGCTCTGCACATCTGTGTAGTGATTACCTCTATGTTTATTAATATCACAGCTCTGTAGTTGCCATGATTCACATGTATTTTCCCTTGTACATCTAATTCTATTTCCTTCCTTACATTTTAGTCTGGCGCTACGTGTTCCTTGAGTGGTTGACCATTTTCTGTAATTTACACAATTTTATGTGATTTTGTAATTGTACATGCAGGCACTCTGTCCTGTTGTTAGTCCACCTTCTCACCAGTTGTTACAATAAAGGTGTTTTATTTATCTTTCTACCTTTGCCTTATTGTCATTTTCTTGCCACTCATTTGGATTTTCCTTTCTTGATTCCTCCCCATTAAAGAACAGCGTCAGAATGGGAGACATATATGTACCAGAATGGGCCCGGGATAAGGGACACATAGCAGAATGGGTCTGGTATATAACAGAATGTGACCAGTATGAGGGACATATATACCAGGATGGACGGCGTATACATATTATATATATATATATATATTATCAGGATGGGGGGCCCTGGTCCAAATCTTGCACTGGGGCCCATCAGACTCTAGTTGTGCCACTGAGCAGCAGCATGCAGCAGAGCTGCAAATGCTGCAAGAGGCAGATGACCCATGACTGCGAGGAACAGAGCAGGGATCGCAGTCAGTAGGGTGGCACTTGCTGCCCATGCGAGTCGTGGCATGACATAGAACCTATAATTTATAGGGACTTATGCCCCTGAATGCATTAAAGGACATCATAGCTGTCTGACCATAATTTTTGTTCTTAGGGCATACTTAGGTAAGCCATTACAATGACCTGTGTAGTACACAGGGTAATGTAACAGCATATAGATTTAAGTCTAAAATCATAAAATAATACTGTATACACATATTTGGCATCATCATGACCTTAATATAAGTAGCTTTAAAGGAAGCTTAATGCTTAAATACGTAGGGTTCCTTTTTATGTAACTTCTGTTCTTATGGAAACTGAATAAGATGAATGTGTTCTTTTTTCTCTTCTTAAATCTATTGAGCTACTATACATTTATTATATATAAACCCATTTTTGAGACCATTTCTTAGTGGTATATAGATAATATCAGCCAAAAAAGCTTTATCAAATGAACTAATTGTGGAGCCCAGCTGTGCTTGGAATCCTAATCTCCAGAAGGGTGCACTGAAGGTAACCACCACTAGAGGTCCTGTATATACATTCACACACCTTCACCCATCCCTAGAGCCACCAGAGGGAGCTGTTTTAGCTATATATAAGGAGGGTGAAGACACTGAGAGGAGAGAAGTCAGTGTCATGTATAGTGTACAGTTCCTATAGCGTCTTGTGCTTGGGTGCGAGGAAAACACAGGAGACATAGGTTGAAATGAAATGACTTGTATTACTTCATACAAGCATGCTGAAAAGTTCACACAGTTTGCAGGAACAGCGACAGGAGACACAGCAGGCCAGAGTAACTTCAAGCACTACAATAAATCTCCAAAGCAGGTTCAGGATCTCTTCTCTGTACCGTAATTCCTCTGCAAACATGGATTCCTCTGCAAACATGGATTCACCAAACAGCAGGTTTCCAGAGTCCAAAAGTGTTCCAAGGTTCCTCAGTAGGGAATAGCTGGAGTACAGTCCAAGGCTTCCAGGAGTCAGGTCACAGACTGACTGAGGCTTGATTCAGGAGCACTGATTGTTCAGCTGAGGCTGCTTAAGAAGCAAGAGGGAAGAATCAGGCGGGAACATGAAAACTGGAAACTCCATATTAACTGAGGGCAAGAGCTGCAGAAAGACAGAAAGCAAAATGGCCGACGGAAAACTGAGTTTCAAGGAACATGTCAACAGAGACAAAGAACCTTACATTACTCCCCCCTTAGGGACAACCTCCGGATGACCTCAGACCAGGCCTGTCAGGGTACCTCTGATGAAACTGGCGGAGCAGGCGAGGAGCATTTACATTATTGACTGGTTTCCATGAGTTGTCCTCCACTCGGTAGCCCTGCCATTTAATCAAATATTGCAACTGATTTCTGTACAACCTGGAATCTAGAATCCTTTCCACCATAAATTCTTCCTGACCATCGACCAGCACTGGGTCAGGGCAAGGAGAAGAACGTCCAGGAAACGTATTGGGTGTTGCAGCCTTTAGTAGGGATACATGAAAGACAGGGTGGATTCTCATAGTTCTGGGTAGTTGAAGACGACAAGCAACAGCACTTATAATCTTATTGATCTTATAAGGTCCAATGTACTTATGTCCCAATTTAGACGATGGAATCTTTAATTTAAGATTTCTGGTTGACAGCCAGACCAAATCTCCTACCTTGAAAACTGGTGCAGGTTTACGAAATTTATCTGCTGCTTTCTTGTACCTTTCCTGAGCCAATTCTAGATTTTCCTTTAGAAGATCCATATTCTTTTGTAAAGAAGTGATTCTTTCAGCCACTGCCGGCAAGGGCGTATCTATGGGAAATCGAGGAAGAATGTTAGGATGATAACCTAGATTGGAGTAAAAAGGAGACTGCTTAGTGGAGGCGCTCTGAGAGTTGTTATAAGAGAACTCAGCCAGTGGAAGTAGATCCACCCAATCATCCTGTAAGTGGCAGATAAAACAGCGAGATACTGCTCCAGGGTCTGATTGGTTCGTTCTGTCTGTCCATTAGTCTGGGGATGAAAAGCAGAAGAAAGGTTTACTTTAATGTCCAATGCTGCACAGAAATTTTGCCAAAACCTTGAAGTGAATTGCACCCCTCGATCCGAAATGACCTCATCCGGTACTCCATGTAAGCAAAGCACATTCTTAATCATCAAGTCTGATGTCTGTTTTGCAGTGGGTAAGCCGACACAAGGGATAAAATGAGCTGCCTTTGTTAGATGGTCAACCACCACTAGAATGGTGTTCTTCCCTTGAGAGGTTGGTAACTCCACAATGAAGTCCATAGAAATGGATCCCACGGGCGGGACGGGTGGGAAGAGGTTGCAACAGACCAGTTGGTGAGGAGCGAGGTGTTTTGCATCTTGCACAGACTTCACATGAAGTGACATAGTTTAAGACATCTTTCCTGTAAGTGGGCCACCAAAAGAAACGAGAAAGAAATTCTTGTGTCTTTAGAATTCCCCTATGCCGGCTATCTTGGAATCGTGGATGAGTTGCAATACTCTCAATCTGACTGTTTCAGGTATATACAGACGTTGTCCCTGAATCCACACACCATTCTTAAAGACAAGACTTACGTCCCTTGGGGGTTGAGCCAACAAAGAATCCGCATGGTATGCTTCCTTGATGTCCTTAAGTAGGTCTTGATTATGAATCACTCCCAGGAATCTAGAGTCAGGAAGAATAGTCTTAGGAGGAGTAAGTGGACGTGTCTCTGCTGAATGAATCCTAGAGAGTGCATCAGCCTTTCCATTGCGCGATCCTGGTCTATAAGAAATGACAAAATTAAATTGGTTTAGGAAAAGATTCCAGCGAGCCTGGCGAGGAGTCAGGCACTTAGCCGACCTGATAAATTCAAGGTTACGATGGTCTGTCAGGACGATTATTTGCTGTGCAGCTCCCTGAAGAAGGTGTCTCCATTCCTTGAAGGCGGCAATAATGGCCAACAATTCTCTATTGCCCACATCGTAGTTCCTCTCAGCCGAAGACAACGCTGGGAAAAGAAGGCACAGGGATGCAAGACATTCTTCTCACCTGTTCTCTGAGAGAGTATAGCTCCAACGGCACAGTCTGAAGCATCCACCTCTATTATGAAGGCAAGCTCGGGGTTGGGATGTACTAAGATAGGTGCGGTGGTAAATTTATCCTTTAAACAGGAAAATGCTTCCTGAGCTTGCGGGGTCCAGGAGAACCTAGACTGTTTCCGGGTAAGTTGGGTGATAGGTGACACTACCTCAGAAAAATTCTTAATGAAACGTCTATAGAAGTTGGCAAACCCGATGAAACGCTGCACCTCCTTCACATTTCTAGGAATTGGCCAATCCTTGATGGCTTGGGTCTTGCTTCCATCCATACTAATCCCTTGCGTAGATAGTACATACCCCAGAAATTGAATTTCGGTCCTATGGAATTCACATTTTTCAAGCTTGATGTAGAGATGGTTTTGTCTTAGGCGTTCTAAGACCATTCTCACATGTCCATGATGTTCCTCTGTGGAGTTAGAAAAAATTAGAATATCATCCAGATAAATCACCACAAATGTATCTAGGAGATCCCTAAAGATATCATTCACGAAGTGTTGGAAAGTGGCTGGGGCGGTACTCAGACCAAAAGGCATAACTAGATATTCAAAGTGTCCATAGCGTGACTGAAAGCAGTCTTCCATTCATCCCCAGGTCTAATACGGACCAAGTTATAGGCCCCACGGAGATCCAGTTTAGAGAAAATTTTGGCATGCCGCACTCTCTCCAACAACTCAGGGATTAAAGGCAATGGATAACGGTTTCTAATAGTAACCTTATTCAGTTCCCTATAGTCTATGCAGGGTCTCAGAGATCCATCTTTCTTCTTCACAAAGAAGATGGGTGCACCTGCGGGAGATGAAGAGGGGCGTATGAAGCCCTTGGCTAAATTTTCGTCTATATAATCCTTCAAAGCTTTTAGCTCGGGCCCCGCTAGGGGGTAGATCTTACCAAAAGGTATCTCGGCTCCGGGCAATAATTCAATTGGACAATCATATGGATGGTGAGGAGGAAGCTGATCAGCGTTCTTCTTGTCACATAAATCCACATAGTCCTGGTATACAGCTGGTAGTTCAGGGACTGACATGGTTCCTTTAGGAACAGAGCAAGCTGAAACTCCTTGACTCATCTGTTTCTCCGGAAAGTGTAATTCCTTGGTCTCCCAGTTAATCGTAGGATTCTGCGCCTGCAGCCATGGTAGCCCTAGAATGATGGGAAAGTGGGGAGAAGAGATAAGCAAAAAAGACATTTTCTCCTGATGATCTTTACCCATAAGGACCCTCAAAGGCTCTGTTTCTTGATCCACTGGTCCAGAAGTCAGTAGAGAGCCATCCACAGTCTCCATCTGTACTGGAGTAGCCTTCTTCACTGAACGTATCCCCTGTTTCAGAGCAAAGGAGATATCCATAAAATTTCCACTTGCTCCTGAGTCGATCATAGCAGAGCTAGACACCCAGACTGAGTCAACCCAGAGTTTGATGGAAAGGAAGCAATGAGAATTGTTTCTTTTACAACTCAGCGGGGACACCCTGAGGAAACTTGAAAAATTGCAGCGTTTATACCGTCATCGACCCCAGAACTAACAGAGTTTAAGTCCGAGAAATCAAGATCTCTTGCAGCAGATCTCTCTGGAGCCTGAGGCTCGGACATGACAGAGCTCCTCTCGCAACACTCACAGTGAATGACTGCTGCAGTAGTCTTACGAGAACGGCTGGGGCAGTTTATAATGAAGTGCCCTGACTTACCACAGTAGAAACATAGATTTTCCTTTATACGATGTTCTTTGCGTGCATCACTAACCCGTCTTTGTAAAGAGTCCACCTGCATGGGTTCAGGTTCTGGTTCCCTTGTGATCCTACTCAAAGGTTCCTTAGCTGAGGAGGGAGGTAGTAAAAGGTTAGTGCGATTATTTTCGAACCATCTCTCTTGTCTGCGTTCAGTCAGACGAGCATCAATACGGATACAATAGTTAATAAAGTCACCTAACGCAGTGGGAGGGTCGGCACGAGCAAGTCCATCCTTAATCAGTGGAGACAACCCTTTCCGAAAAATAGATTTTTTAGCGGAAGTGTCCCAAGTGGTATCAAGAGCCCATCTCCTGAAATCCAGGGCATATTCGGCTACTGAACGCTTACCTTGGCGCAAAGTTAACATGGCTGCTTCAGCTGTTGCACCTCGATTGGGGTCATCAAACACCTGCCCCATGGCTGAAATAAAAGCATCAAGGTGATTCAAACAATCATCCTCAGTCTCAATCAGAGGGTTTGCCCACATCAAAGCCTTATTGGTAAGCAACATGATTATAGTAAGCACTTTGGATCGTTCAGTGGGAAATTGTGAAGCATGTGCAGAGAAAAATAAATTGCATTGATTAATAAATCCCTGAATTTCTCACGTTCACCGCCAAAACGAAAAGGAGGTAATTTGGGGATCCCAGAACTTGGGGTTATGGCAGGAGCCTGGGCTCGTTCCTCTAGAGCCTCAACCTGGCTCGCAATTCCTGGGTAGTCTGTCCAAACACTTGCAAATTATGATTAGTGAGGTCCTGTTGGCTTGCAAAACGGGTTTTTAAAGTCTGTACATCTGAAAGGATTGTATCAGTCACTCCGCAAAGTTCCTTTATGCGGGCCTCCTTCTTCCAGATCTTTTAAGGCAGAGGTGCTGGAAGGAGAAGAGGAAAGGAAAAAAAAAAAAAAAACAATAGTGTTTACCTGTGGTAACACTCCAGAGTAAAATTTTAAGGGAATGCGCTCACCTGGAATGGTTGTGAGAAGTCACAACCACTGTCATCACATAAGGTATTAAACGGACATCTGATATCCACAGTCACAGCAGACACGGCTTTCCCAGACCCAGCAGACACTAAACATTGTCTCCTGAATCTTGTCATGTATAGTGTACAGTTCCTATAGCGTCTTGTGCTTGGATGCGAGGAAAACACAGGAGACATAGGTTGAAATGAAATGACTTGTATTACTTCATACAAGCATGCTGAAAAGTTCACACAGTTTGCAGGAACAGCGACAGGAGACACAGCAGGCCAGAGTAACTTCAAGCACTACAATAAATCTCCAAAGCAGGTTCAGGATCTCTTCTCTGTACCGTAATTCCTCTGCAAACATGGATTCCTCTGCAAACATGGATTCACCAAACAGCAGGTTTCCAGAGTCCAAAAGTGTTCCAAGGTTCCTCAGTAGGGAATAGCTGGAGTACAAGTCCAAGGCTTCCAGGAGTCAGGTCACAGACTGACTGAGGCTTGATTCAGGAGCACTGATTGTTCAGCTGAGGCTGCTTAAGAAGCAAGAGGGAAGAATCAGGGCAGGAACATGAAAACTGGAAACTCCATATTAACTGAGGGCAAGAGCTGCAGAAAGACAGAAAGCAAAATGGCCGACGGAAAACTGAGTTTCAAGGAACATGTCAACAGAGACAAAGAACCTTACAGTCAGTCACCTCAGAGGGTGAAGTGAAGAGCAGACGGTCTAAGCTTAAGAGTGTTGTGAGCGCAGAGAGCGCAGAGTGTGTGCAAGCTGGCACACGGAGCAGAGCTCAAAAGAAGAGTTCAGCTGTTAATGAAGGAGTCTGAAGTCTGCAGCTTGAAGCTTAGTTCAAACGAGTGGAGGCTAGTAAAAGTAGAACGGAAACCACTCCAGCCTAGTCAGAGCTGAGTCAAGTGAGTGCAGCTCAGTGAGAAAGCGTGCTGACGCTTAGAGAGCGGTGAAGAAGGAGAAGAAGAAGCAGCCCACCATCTGCCAGTGTGTGATAGTGTGAGGACCCGAGTAGGACGAAAGGTGAGTGGAAAGCAAGTGAGTGACAGAGGAGCCTAAACAGCTCATCCCCATCATTCTAACCGGACACCGGGTCCGAGCTTACTGGAATCTTCACGACCAGTAGGGAATACCGGAGATCCTGCAGGACTATAAGTCGCAGGAGCCCTAAAGTGCTGATATGTAATTTGGTCAGGAAGATGGGAGTCTGGCAGGTACCACCATCAGAGACTGTGTTCTTTCAAGAGAAGGCCCTACCACAAGGTCAGCCGGGCGTAGAGCTGGAGACAGACTCAGACCTAGTTTCACACAGGTCAGAGACTCATTTTAGAAGTAAGGAGGCCCTACACCTACTCAGTGGAGGAAACTGGATGTGCACCCTTCACCCTACAGTGCCCCCGGGACGTGCCTGCAATAACATCTTCAGTAAAGGTACAGAAAGAGACTTCTGTGTGTGTGTCCATCTTATTACTCCTACTGTCGGATTCTCCTCCGTCCTGCACCCTTACACACTTATCTACCCTGAAGGACCCAGCCTTACCTGTGGAAGGCTTAACATCTTGCTGCCCAATACCAACCCTTCAGCGGGCCTCTACAGCAGCGCTGGTCACCCTGACCAGGCCCACAGGTGGCGTCACAAACATTTAACAAACCTTATAATCCCCTGTAAATATCCCCTTTTTGAGGTGAGTCCCAGGGCCACGGACCGAGCTGCAGCTACCGTGACATCCCCCATAGAAATCAACGGGCTCGGTGCCGAGTACCCCACAGCCCTGGCGGGCGACTCACTAATGACTATAAATAAATAGAAAAAGGCTGAATCATTTTATATTGTAGGAAGTACACTTTATGTGTTACACAAGCCTTGGGTTCAGGATTTTGCTTTCTTAGCAAAATTCACACTGAAACATTTACTATTGCCTTCCTTGTTTGCAGTGTATATAGAATGAAAACATGCTGTTATTAAGATCCTGTTTTACTGTCTAATTCAATTGGAGCAATTGCCCTATTAAAATGCTGCTACTGCTGTATATCTTAGATCAATCAATTCAAATCATACTTAGAGACATTACAGCTACAACATTTCCCTATATATCATTCAAATCTTTGGCTTAGTATCCACATATTGACACTATCACTCTCATTTTCAACCTGATCAAGCACCGAAGTAGTACCTGAAAAATCAGTTTAGACCTTTTTTCCATATTTATATGGAGTAAGCTGTGCAATCTGACCTTCTATTCCTGTACTGGATGAACATAAAATACAGTTCCTTGGCTGTCCTACATCTTTTATATTGCCCAGGATAGCCCATCTAATTGACTGCACTAGACCATGTGATGTGATAGCTGCATGGAATTATGGCAAAGCCCTCGTGGTAGTGCCTGAAGACATTAGTAGTGATGAGTGAGTGTACTTGCCACTGCTCGATACTCGATCGAACATCGAGGTGCTGTGGCATGCTCGTGGCAGTGTCTGACAACATTAGAAGTGATGAACAAACATGCTTACCACTGCGCGATACACAATCGAGTATCACGAGTTCTCGTGCTCCATGCTCGAGTCACCGCCCCACATGATTTGCGGCTGTTAGACAGCCAATAAACATGAGGGAATAACTTGCCATACACAATAATTCTGTAGCCATGTTAGCACACTGTCCTCTGGAAGCAGTTCAGAGAGAGTTGTTTAGGAGGAAGATATTAGATTAATATCTACCCCCTCCCTAAATTTTATAAAGTTGCACCCTTTAGTCCCTTTAATGTGGCACTAAAAGGTGTCTTGTTTTGAACCTTTTTTGACCTAATAAATGAATAATTAATTTAAAAAAAATGATTTGGGGGCTAACTCTATTTTTAGTAACCAGCCAAGATAAAGTTATCACTTGTGAGCTGATATTATCAGAGTGCGAAAGTCCATGGATTTTGGCCACTTTCTGGCATAAAAATGTCAGCTCGCAGCCATCCCAGAATTGGCACATCCAATAGATGCGCCAATTCTGGCATTCTGCTTGACTCTTCCCAATTGTTGTGGTATGGTGACAAGCAAGGTAATGGTAATTAGGGTTGATGTCAGTTGTGATTTGTCAAAAATCAGAACAGGCATCAAGCAAGGTGTTAGTAATGGTGTCCATCAGACACCTCCATTACAAATCAAGTAATCAAACAATAAAAACACACACTAGAAAAAGCTTTATTTGAAAAAACACTCTCCGACACTTTCCTGCTTTCTCAATTTATTAAAAAAACCTCATCTGCTGAGCGCAGAGTTGAGAAAGCGGATCTGATGAGAGTTGTCCACACTACCCGGAACCTTTGAATAGATGTACTTAACTGCTAATCACAGATGGCAAAGCTGCATTCGGGGGACATGGACTATATCGGAGGAGCTTCATTGGAACATAGTTGATAATAAATTGGTGAACCAGGGAGAGTGTGAGGGTTTTTTATTCAAATAAACTATTTTTTCCTGTGTATGTGTGTGTGTTTTTTTTTTTATTACTGGGTTAGTAATGGGGGATAACCCCTGGACTTGATGCCAGTTGACATTAAACAGCTGACTTCAACCCCAAAAATATTACCCCAATTGCCACTGCACCAGGGCAATCAGAAAGAGCTGGGCAAAATGCCAGAATTATCTCATCTAATGTTATGGGCCAATTCTGGAGGGCTGTGGCTTATATTTTAGGCTGGGAAGAGGCCAATATCCATGAACTTCCCAGCCTGATTATATTAGCCCCCAGCTGTCAGCTTTACCTTGGCTGGTTATCAAAAATGGGGGGCCCCCATATCATTTTTTTTATTATTTATTTTAGTTTCCAGCAGCGACCTGGGAATCAGATATGCATCCAGGCATCTTGTCCATGCTGTTCTTATTCCATTTGAGCGCTATTTCCATCTATTTCAGCGATTCTCCTGCCATCCCCAGCCCTCCTGTTAGGGTCACCCGGAAAAACGCTTGAGTTTCCCACTGACGTCCATTACACTCACTACTCAAGTCAAGCACGTCTGAGCCTATGACTATGCTTGATTGAAGTACCGAGCATTTTAGTTCTCTCTCATCACTAATCATTAGCTCACTCACAGTCTTCAGCAGTTTGTATAATGGGAATGGGCTTTTTTTGTGTTGGGGGTGATCTTTGCATATTAGTGTTTAAATTTGTAGAAAATTAGATTCGAAGTCGATCCACCCAACTTTACTGCTGACTGTTGATTATTTTACATAGGGTTGTACAATATGTGTGCATTTTTATGAATCATAATAGCTGAATGTCAAATTTGTATATGAACTGACAAAAGATGTTGGGATATTAGGCAAGAAGCCAATGTGTTGGCTCTGGTTTCCCGATAAGGTTCCAGCACTAAGTTCTTCTCATGTAGATATGTGTTGTTTGGACTAGTAGACATATGGAGCATATGTGATCTGTTCAAATCACCAACACTGTCTGCACACTGAAGTGCAGTAATGATCTGTTTATATGCAATATGTAGGATGGGAGTTAACGTACCAATGTGCCTGCACAGCTGTCCAACAGAAATAATGATTTTCAGATAATTAGCTAATTAGAAGCAATTATATGACTGGATTAGGAATAGATATCATTACCATTATTCGGGCTTTGGATTTTTTAACCCCTTGTAGCATTTAGTGCAGCTCTATTTCTTTCTGTTTGTGTATCTGGAGAGCACATTGCACTAACAGACTAAATGCTGCCTGATTGCTCACTGAACACTTGAATAAATGTTCACTTACACTCTGCAGAACCATCATAAATCCTTTTGTGTGCTTTAACCTATTGCTCAATTAACCTTCCAGTCGGCAACACAAATCAAATCGTCACGTCCCTTGAGGGTCTGTCATATAGTTTTCTAAAGTCTCCAATGCTTGTTATGGAAATATGCGCCGTTAATGGGAAAGGGCAATGCTTTAGGGGCTATGAAACACGCTTTCAAATAAAGGACTAATGCATTATAAATATAACCTGATGGTGCGGTTACATATGGCAACGTATGTTGGGGATAAAAAAAAATGAGATGAATCATTAACTATGTGCAATTTACTTTCAAATATTTAATGGCTACAGACGGCGTATAAATAGTTGTCATCATTTTAAAAATGATTTACTGTTAAGTGTCTTCCGCACATTACATGTAAATTGCTGGAAAAACACCTGACAACAACTCATCAAGCAGAAAGTGACATTGCCTTATATTGTGACATATTGGTAGAATCCAGTTACAAATGTATAACTAGGATCATCAATATTCATCTAAAAATGGTTTATTTTAATATTGAGGTTGAAGAGTTAAAATCAAAAGATCCATGCCGCATGATGCACAGAAAAATAATAAATAGTTAACAGGTTTTCAGGCCGTTCATACTGGTAAACTTATTTGTAAAGAGTTAGCTAGTGTAGACCTGCAGTTTTGCAAAACCTCTGAATTTTTTTTTTTTTACAAAATCTGTAAGTAACCACCAGAAAAACATTGCAGAATTGTATTCTGTATGTATAGACATATTATTCTCTAATGGCAGCAAACGGAGCCTGCACAACAGCACAGAGTGGGTTGGAATCTTCATACTAGGAACTTATAAAGGGACTGTCAGCACAGACTGACTGTTCAAACCAAGTGCAGGCGCTCGGTGCTTCATGGCAGAGCCAAACATTTCAATGCACGCTTGTTTTCCCTCTATTCCAGCCTTTCTCTAACTGTATGAAGCCAGAGTTGTCAATCAAATAAGAATGGCTGGATATTGGAGGAAAACAAGCAAGTGGCAAGGTGCATTGAAATATTGAAATGATGGGCGACATCTTTGTGTACCAAGTGGCGGTAATAAGTTTGAACAGTCATTTTGTGCTAACAGAGTACTCCAATGCTGACTACTGTGCTTGACAGAACTCAATTGTGTGCCTTCAGCCAAAGGAGCTGTTAGTCAAGCAGAAGAATGTGATGCTGGGCACGGAATAGAGCTGGAGTGACAGAGGCTTCAGATCTACAGCCTCATTTGTATATCAATGCAAACATCGATTTCTCAGAAATGGAAGAACATACTGTCCATGTAAAGGTATTGGACTTGTCTTTGAAAAAGCTACATACACCTATACAATGTATAGTAGGGGGAGGTGAAATTCTGTTGGCAGATTCACTTTAATATAATCTATTGCAATAAATAAGTCATAAAAAACAGTATTTACCTGCAGCCATTGTGACCATGCATTATAAATATATGCGGCTGTGTAACTGGAAGTTCACTCCCCCTACCTCTTGACTGACATCTGGCCCGGCACACACAGAGCAGAGCAGGATGCGAGTCAAGAAGTAGCGGGAAGGATTCCAGCGCTGACTTAATATTCACCCTGCACCCAAACGTCCAGTGAGACTGCCAAATTATATATAATAGAATTTAGCTGCAAGAAAATTGTATTTTTACCAATTCCCTTACATCACAGTTTAATATTTTCCCTATCATTTACCTTTCTAGAAGTGTCAATATTTCAAGGTTTCATTAAATGTCAAACAGGCCTAAGAGCTCCATGAAATGGTCTGGATGGTGGCTGTAATCTCTGTGCTCCTTACTACTATATCACTACAATTAATATTTGTTCAAATCTTAAGGAAATAAAAGTTGATTTCAGAATGTAACACTGTGCAGGTAGGCATCTGGGAATATGACTTATTCATTTCCAGGACTGCTATCAGTGTGAGTAACATGATCAGATATTTGCTCATTTTGCAGCTAGGATTTTACTGCCAAAAGATGAGTCATGTTTCATTTACAATCATGAATAATACATTTACAAAAAGTATCGGTGAAGTCACTGGTAAAATCATTACTAGGTATAAAAAGAAGGAGTTTAAATCGTTATTTTCAAAAACCACATGGTGACTGAAAACAACATGTGCTTGACTAGTAAACTACGAAATATGCATTGTATATATTACTGAAATGCGAAAACAAAACTGGAAACTTAAAAAAACTGGAACATCTGAATAATTTCAGTTGTTAATTAAATTTCACATCATTTAACCCCGTCCTGACATATGATGTACTGTACAGTTACATCACATGTCTGGTCCCTTACTTTGATGCAGGTTCGCACGCCAAGCCCACATCTTTTAGATTCACCCCAACAATACCGATTACGATTACTCTCCAGCTTTTCTACGTAAGAGCTACGGCACTCAGCTACCCTTGATACTGAACACGTACTACTCCCTACAAGGAGACCTACAAAACTTCCACAACAGTAACTGTTAATGAACCTTTCTTAGTCAATTAGCAAAATTAATTTTATACCAGAGTATTTGACTTCTATGCCCCAAGTAATAATTCAGTTGTTATATTCAATACAAATAAATATGTTTTTACAGCACTTATTAGACTGAAGAGCTACTTTGACTATATTGTCTCTGCAGCACATTGCACTCACGGTCTAGGAACCATACAGGTGCTGCATTTTATTGGTTTCATTGGTTTTAAAACGCCATTTGGGTTTCCCATTTATTTTTACTTAATCTTGTAATATTTTGACAATAGGTGGTTATTGTCCTCCAAACAGGCTGCTTAAAACCACTATTCACTCGAGTTTAGCCCCAGTGGATCCCCTCTTTTTTCAGTTGTTAATTACATTTCACATCATTTAACCCCTTGCTGACATATGATGTACAGCCACGTCACATGTCGGGTCCCTTACTTTGATGCAGGTTCGCACGCCAAGCCCACATCTTTCCCAGTAGATGATAGCTGAATTAGTCAGCCATCATCTGCCTCTAACATTAGCAGGTGGTGCAGAGCTGTTGATCGTTAGATGCCACCATAAATCTCTGATAGTAGCATTTAACACGTACCGACAGGAAGGCATATAATTCCACATGCCCATCAGCTCACCCATGACGTGATCGCGGAGTGCCAGTGGGTTGCCTTGAGAGACAAGTGTCTGCTGAAGATCCCCACCCCTGGGTGAGCTGGTTTTCTTTTCTTTCTTGTCTGCTCAAGTTCCCCATGCGTAATAAGATAATTCTCCTGGGAAAGCCACAACTAGTAGTTGACGTTCATAGGAGACCGTGGAGTTTACAGGAGACCCTCGGCTATCACGCTATGTCAAGAGATCTAATAATCACAGGTTCAAGTCCTCCAAAGGGGGCTAACAAATTCATATAAAGTGAATTTTTATTTTAAACTAAAAAAATATTTAGACTTGAGAGTCCTCAGTGGTTGATACCTTTTAATGGCTAACTGAAAAGATGGTAACAAATTGCAAGCTTTCGAGACTACTCAGGTCTCTTCATCAGGCAAAGACTAATACAACATCTGAATAATCACATATTTATACATAACACAGTACAGAAAAAATGCAATAAGATAAGACAAGTGACGTGAAGCAGAACTGTCATTATGGTAGAGGGATGAACATAAATATTGGAACAGTTCATAGATAAGGAGTGAGAGTTTTATTGCCCTCTGATTGGGGTCTGGTATTGTGTTTTGATGCCCCTAGAAGGTCAGAGAAGCAGATTCCTTAATTGATGTAGAAAGACATGAATCTGTGTGATATATTCATTCCAGCACTAAGAGTGTCAAAGGTCATCATAAGTTTATATTCCCAAACCTTTCTATCTTTCTCAGATTTAAAGTTAGATTTTAATACAAGTAATGGATATGGAATTAAAAGATGTTAGCAGATGGTGAAATATTTCCACATAGTATAACTGAGTGATGTCACTCGTCATTTATAAATATAAAATAGCCAATAAAGCAAACTATAAAAAGTGCTGTCATAAGAATTTCTTCTGTAAAACTGATCAGGGGTTTAAAATTACACCTCTTGTTAATCCAACATAATAAATTTATTAATATTTTTGTTTTCATGTCAATTTTCTGCAGTTTCATCAGGATATAAATATGAATAGGAATCTGTGTATACAGTACATGAGATGCAGCAATCCTGTGTTATCAAGTAAAGGGAATATGTCAGCATGTCTTGGATATTTTTTTGACATGGTGAATTAGACTGACATTTTATATCTATTCACATGTAGAACTTTTTTGTGTGCGTTTTCCATGTGATGTCATATCCTGTGTGTTATCCTATATAAATGTGTCAGTATTTCCTTACTCCATTATTTATGAAAGCCTGGGATGGACTGAAATGCCTGTGATTTGGATTTCCACATGTGCTTTAAATGAACTTCAATGTACAAGTGATTCTCACTAAATTAGAATATCATCAAAAAGTTATTTTTTTTCAGTTCTTCAATGCAAAAAGTGAAACTCATATATTACAGTATATACTCGAGTATAAGCCGAGATTTTCAGCCCATTTATTAGGGCTGAAAGTCCCCCTCTCGGCTTATACTCGAGTCATATACCAGGGGTCGGCGGGGGAGGCGGAGCGCAGCTGTGCTATATACTCACCCCTCCACCGGCGCGGTCTTTGCAGCCCCCCTGCTCTTCTCCCACAGTCTCCGGCGCCTGTGTTCAGCGGTCAGGTGGTACCGCTCATTAAAGTCATGAATATGCACATATCCATGACTTTAATGAGCGGTACCACATGACTGCTGAACACTGACACTGGAGACCGCGGCAGAAGAGCAGGGGCTGCAGAGACCGCGCCAGCGGGAGGGTGAGTATAAGGGATATTCATCTGTCCCATTCCACCACTGCACATCGCTCTGTCCTCGCATCCTCTCTAGCTGTGAATGTTCAGGTCAGAGGGCGCGATGACGTGTTTAGTGCGCACCGCGCCCTCTGCCTGAGCATTCACTGCTGGAGGACCCAGAAGACAGCGGCGCTCAGTGGTGGAACAGGGACAGGTGAATATCGAGCGAGCGGTGACACCGGCACCTGTCCCCCATAGCGCATCGGTGTCCCCACCTGCTCAGGACACCGGCATCTGGCCCCCAGCGACGAGAGGTGAGTATGTCTTTTTTTTTGGTTGCAGCAGCATAAGGGACCTATACTATGGAGCATCTATGGGGACATAATCTATGGAGCATCTATAGGGGCATAATCTATGGGGGCATAATCTATGGAGCATCTATGGGGGCATAATCTATGGAGCATCTAGGGGGCACAATCTATGGAGCATCTAGGGGGGCACAATCTATGGAGCATCTATGGGGGCACAATCTATGGATCATCTATGGGGGCATAATCTATGGAGCATCTATGGGGCATAATCTATGGAGCATCTATGGGGGCACAATCTATGGAGCATCTATGGGGGCACAATTTATGGAGCATCTATGGGGCATAATCTATGGAGCATCTATGGGGCATAATCTATGGAGCATCTATGGGGGCACAATCTATGGAGCATCTATGGGGGCACAATCTATGGTGCATCTATTCGGGCATAATACATGGACAGCATATGGGGCACAATCTATGGAGCATCTTATGAGGCATAATACATGGGGCAGCATATGGGGCATAATCTCATTTTCCACTCTAGGCTTATACTCGAGTCGATAAGTTTTCCCAGTTTTTTTGTGGCAAAATTAGGGAGGTCGGCTTATACTCGAGTCGGTTTATACTCGAGTATATACGGTATATAGAGTCATTACAGACAGAGTGATCTATTTCAAGTGTTTATTTCCAAATGAAATGCAAAATTTACCTTCATCTGAAAAACAACACCTTGGACCACTGAGCGAGTCCACTTTTTCTTTCTCCTTGGCCCAGGTAAGAAGCTTCTGTCATTGTCTATTGGTGATGAGTGGCTTGACACAAGGAATGCGACACTTGTAGTCCATGTCCTGGATACATCTGTGTGGTGGCTCTTGAAGCAATGACTCCAGCAGCAGTCCACTCCTTGTGAATCTCCCCAAATTCTTGAATGGCCTTTTCTTAACAATCCTTTCAAGGCTGCGGTTATCCCAGTTTCTTGTTCACCTTTTTCTACCAAATTTTTTCCTTCCACTCAACTTTCCATTTAGGCTGTGGTTCCACGGTCTGGAACCACAGCGCTTTGGACGGAGCGGAAATTCCGCTCCATCTAAGCCCCGCCCCCTTTCTGACGCGCGCTCTTTCCGGAGGTGTTCAGGACACCTCCGGAACACCTCCGGAAAGAACGCAGGGCTACATAGCCCTGTGTGAAATTCTGTTGCGGCGACGCACCGTCGCCGCAACACGCTATGACATGCTGCGGTCTGAAAAGACGCGCCGCATGTCCGTTTACGCAGGTCTCCCGCCTGCGTGTTGTTACGCATAGTGGAGACGGGATTTCTTGAAATCCCCTCCACTATGCTGTAACATCTGGACGCTGCGTGTTTGGCACTGCGCCAGCGCACAGCGCCAAACACGCAACGTTTCCTGACCGTGGAAACTCACCCTAATATGCTTGGATACAGCACTCTGTGAACAGCCAGTTTCTTTAGCAATGACCTTTTGTGGCTTTTACCCTACTTGTGGAGTGTGTCAGTGACTGCTTTCTGGACATCTGTCAAGTCAGCAGTCTCCCCATGATTGTGGAGCCTACTGAAACAGACTAAGGGACCTTTTTAAACGCTTAGGAAGCCTTTGCAGGTGTTTTTTGTTAATTATTCTAATTTACTGAGATAATGACTTTTGGGTTTTCATTGGCTGTAAGCCATAATCATCAACATTAATAGAAATAAACACTTGAAATAGATCACTATGTTTGTAATGACTCTACAGTCATGGCCAAAAGTTTTGAGAATGACACAAATATTAATTTTTACAAAGTCTACTGCTTCACTTTTTCTAATGGCAATTTGCATATACTTCAGAATGTTATAAAGAGTGATCAGCTTAACAGCAATTACTTGCAAAGTCAATATTTGGCTAGAAAATGAACTTTATCCCCCAAAACACATTTCAACATCATTGCAGCACTGCCTTAAAAGGACCAGCTAACCTCTTTTCAGTGATTGCTCCATTAACACAGGTGTGGGTGTTGATGAGGACATGGCTGGAGATCAATCTGTCATGATTAAGTAAGAATGACACCACTGGACACTTTAAAAGGAGGCTGGTGCTTGGCATCAATGTTTCTCTTCTGTTAACCATGGTTATCTCTAAAGAAACATGTGCAGTCATCATTGCAATGCACAAAAATGGCCTAACAGGGAAGAGTATCGCAGCTAGAAAGATTGCACCTCAGTCAACAATCTATCGATCATCAAGAACTTCAAGGAGAGAGGTTCCATTGTTGCCAAAAAGGCTCCAGGGCGCCCAAGAAAGACCAGCAAGCGCCAGGACCGTCTCTTAAAAGTGTTTCAACTGTGGGATCGGGCTACCAGCAGTGCAGAGCTTGCTCAGGAATGGCAGCAGGCAAGTGTGAGTGCATCTGCACGCACTGTGAGGCGGAGACTCTTGGAGCAAGGCCTGGTCTCAAGGAGGGCAGCAAAGAAGCCACTTCTCTCCAGAAAAAAAACATCATGGACAGACTGATATTCTGCAAAAGGTACAGGCAGTGGACTGCTGAGGACTGGGGTAAAGTTATTTTCTCTGATGAATCCCCTTTTTGATTGTTTGGGACATCAGGAAAACGCCTCATTCGGAGAAGACAAGGTGAGCGCTACCACCAGTCTTGTCTCATGCCAACTGTTAAGCATCCTGAAACCATTTATGTGTGGGGTTGCTTCTCAGCCAAGGGAATCGGCTCTCTCACAGTGTTGCCTAAAAACACAGCCATGAATAAAGAATGGTACCAGAATGTCCTCCAAGAGCAACTTCTCCCAACCCTCCAAGAGCAGTTTGGTGATCAACAATGCCTTTTCCAGCATGATGGAGCACCTTGCCATAAAGCAAAGGTGATAACTAAATGGCTCAGGGAACAAAACATAGAGATTTTGGGTCCATGGCCTGGAAACTCCCCAGATCTTAATCCCATTGAGAACTTGTGGTCAATCATCAAGAGACGGGTGGACAAACAAAAACCTAAAAATTCTGACAAAATGAAAGCATTGATTGTGCAAGAATGGACTGCTATCAGTCAGGGTTTGGTCCAGAAGTTGATTGAGAGCATGCCAGGGAGAATTGCAGAGGTCCTGAAGAAGAAGGGGTCAACACTGCAAATATTGACTTGCTGCATTAACTCATTCTAACTGTCAATATAAGCTTTTGTTACTCATATGTTTGCAATTATATTTCTGTCTGTGATAAAAACATCTGTCAAACACACATTTTAAAAACCAGAGGGCAGCAGATCATGTGAAAATATAATATTTGTGTCATTCTCAAAACTTTTGGCCATGACTGTATATAATATACGAGTTTCACTTTTTGTATTGAAGAACTAAAATAAATTAACTTTTTGATGATATTCTAATTTAGTGAGAAGCATTTGTATGTAAGAGACAGGATTTCATTATATTCATTGCTGTTCTTCTACGAGCATCACCATAAGAAAACAGTGCAACATATTCCCTTTCTTCTACTGGTTTTGTATATTTAATCTGAGAGCAGCATGACATAGGGGCAGAAAGCCTGATTGCAGGGATTTGTCACTTACTAGGCAGTATGCTGTAGTTTCATTACAATAAGTTTTTTTTATCAGCAGGAGATTATCACTGCTGGATTAGGTGTTGTGCAACCAGTCTAGCTAATCTGTGTAACCCCACCCCCGCCACAGATTGACAATGAACTGTGTATACAAGAAGATACCAATCATTGATGTGGGTATGACTATACACAGCTCAGCATTCTGACCAATGCAACAGTGGATAAAACAGGGATTCTATCAACACTGCACCACAGTAACCGATGCATAGCTGGAATCGCTTTCTGGCAATACATAATGCAGCTCACAGATTGCATGTCAAAAGTTTGCTTCCTTATTCTCTGGGTAGAAACATTAGAATAAAGCTGAGATCATACGTCCAAGTTTCACAGTCCATGCATGCACAGATCTCCTGACTTGAACTAATAGCCTTATATATGTCCTTAGTTTGGATCAGGAAACCCGAGTATGGTCCGGGCACCGTGGTTCGTACACAGAGTGTGAAACACAAAATGTGAATTCAGCCTAAGAACATAAAAACCCTCTTCAAGATCTGCAAAGAGAGTCACACCTACCAGTCATATAAATACTTCATTATTTGCGTACAAACAGGCTTTCATAAGTCAATGGCCATTTCATACAAAGATTTGCTTCCTCCGGCCTTTGGATTGTTTAGGATGAAGTTTTATAATGCGGGTTGTATAATGGCCATGCTTGCACTTCTAACAGCACAAACTGTATGGTCAAAAGATTCAATGTTCATTTTCTCAGTTAAATCACATGAATATTAAAATTTTTCAATTAAAAACAGTTTTAAAAATTGCAGTTACATACCCCATACATATAGGCCCAGTATTCCTTTGTTGTGTGTTTTGCACTGAGAACTAGAAAAGGTACTGAATTGGCCATATTAGGTGGAGGTTCTGAGAGGTGATCACAGTAACACTATGGGACAATGCGACAAGTATGTACAGTGGCATGTAAAAGTTTGGGCACCCCTGTTACAACCTGAAAACGCTTTGCTATCTTCTTACATCCTTCTGATTTGTGGGGCTCCACCAGTTTCATGTTCAGAGTGCTAAGCAGTAGAGTTGAGTGAATTTCTTTGGGTACCCGCTTATTTGGGAAGGTATAGTGCTTATCGTACAAGCTGCAGAGGAAACCCGGCTTCCTGGATCGCTCCTGCTGATCAGCGCCGCAGCGGCATGTGTCGTGGCTGTGTGACAGTCACAGCACATACAGGTCCTTCTCAAAAAATTAGCATATAGTGCTAAATTTCATTATTTTCCATAATGTAATGATTACAATTAAACTTTCATATATTTTAGATTCATTACACACCAACTGAAATTTGTCAGGTCTTTTATTGTTTTAATACTGATGATTTTGGCATACAACTCCTGATAACCCAAAAAACCTGTCTCAAAAAATTAACATATTTCAACCATCCAATAAAAAAAAGTGTTTTTTAAAAACAAACAAAAAAAACATCAAATAATAAAGTTCAGTTATGCACTCAATACTTGGTCGGGAATCCTTTTGCAGAAATGACTGCTTCAATGCGGCGTGGCATGGAGGCAATCAGCCTGTGACACTGCTGAGGTGTTATGGAGGCCCAGGATGCTTCAATAGCGGCCTTAAGCTCATCCAGAGTGTTGGGTCTTGCGTCTCTCAACTTTCTCTTCACAATATCCCACAGATTCTCTATGGGGTTCAGGTCAGGAGAGTTTGCAGGCCAATTGAGCACAGTAATACCATGGTCAGTAAACCATTTACCAGTGGTTTTGGCACTGTGAGCAGGTGCCAGGTCGTGCTGAAAAATGAAATCTTCATCTCCATAA
>JARQOD010000004.1:371150118-371199650 GCA_033576555.1 Oophaga sylvatica | reverse complement strand
TGAGATACAGTATTACATCAACATTGTCCATGAGTAACTATGCACTGTGATACCTATATACCAGTATTAATTTATATCTCTTGTGGTTGTTTCAACAGCACTTGCAGGTATAACTACCTATTGTCAGTATGCATGATGCACTTTCTAGATGTAATAATTTATTATTGGACATTATTACCATGTTTACATGCTGGCCATTTCATTATATGGTGTTTGAAGTTACAGTTGGCATCAGTATGTGTATTTGATAATGTCTGTCATAAATAAAACTCGTGATGATGATGATGAGGATTTAATGATTCGTACATCCATTGACTGCATTATCTTACAGGTACAGATAAAGTTCCTTAAAAAGCATTAATTCATAAGTATGAAATGTACTTTTATGCATTAATTTCAAAATGTGAAGAGTAGACTATGTTTTATTTTTGTTACCATTTCTAATAGACATGTGCAGATATGCGCTGTGATGACAAATTATTATTTGTCCATATTTGTCATAAAATTTATCATTCTAGGCCTGCAAAACTTCACAATTTCATGTTTTCAGCATAACAAGCAGGGTGACGGCTCTTCCCTATTTGGAGCATGTTGGTCATGTGTTTTTCTGTCCATGTGTCGGGAACAGGAGACTTCTTGCCGTTGACACAGCAGGGGAACAGCTGGCGTTACTGAACCCCACTAACAGTAGAGCTTGTGTTTTGTTCTGTGGACACGACACTTCTGAGCAGCAACTGGCAGTGTTGGAGCCCAGGGAGTAGAGTTCAGGTGGTAGAAAGATGAACATAACAGGAGACATGGATAACGTTGCGAACCAGTTATTTAATCTGAAAACGGACAGACAAATTCTGGCGAGATCCATGCCTTGTTCATTTTCAGAAAAGTAAGCCGGTCTACATTATCGGAGGATAGTCGCATGCGACGGTCTGTTAGTACACCACCTGCAGCACTAAAGACGCGCTCCGATAATACACTGGCAGCAGGGCAAGCCAGCACCTCCAATGCATACTGGCTAAGCTCTGGCCATGTATCCAGCTTAGAGACCCAAAACTTGAATGGGGAAGAGCCATCTGGGAGTACACTGAGAGGCAAAGCCAAGTAGTCTGTCACCATCTGACGGATACGTTGCCTCCCGCTGACTGGAGCCCTCTCGGATGGTGTAGACATTTGTGGCGCTGCCACAAAACTTTGCCACATTTTGAACATACTGGTCTTTCCCTGTGCAGAGGCACTGCGTGTGCTCCCTCTTGTTGCAGAGCTCTCTACACTGCCTTGACGCACAGAGCTGCTTTGTAAAGCAGTAGCAGCAGCAGTGCTCTCGGCAGTAAGGTAGAACATTAGGGATTGCACCAGTGTGTCTTGGTACTCCCGCATTTTACGCTCCCGGTTCAACGGTGTGATGAGGCTTTTGACGTTGTCCCGGTAGCGAGGGTCTAGGAGGGTGTACACCCAATAATCAGACGTCGTGAGAATGTGGGCGATGCGGCGGTCGTTTCTTAGGCACTGCAGCATGAAATCAACCATGTGCTGCAGACTCCCAACTGGCAAAGAAACGCTGTCCTCTGCAAGAGGCGTTATCTCTGCCTGCTCTGCATCACCCCACCCTCGCTCTACATACTGACTAGAGCGTTGTGTACCTCCCTCTGGAGCGATGTCTTCCTCACTCCATTGACTCCTCCTCCTCATCCTCCTCACAAAGTGAGCCCTGCCCAGCCCTTTGTGAGGAACCACGTTGCGCTGACTTTCCAGAAGGTGATGGAATTTGTGACTCCTCATCCTCCACCTCTTCCAAAACCTCATCCCTTATTGCTTGCAGTGTTTTTTGAAGCAGGCAGATAAGGGGGACAGTCAGGCTGACTAGTGCATCATCTGCACTCGCCATCCGCGTTGACTCATCAAACGCACGCAAAACGTGGCACATGTCCTTCATAGTGGCCCACTCATTAATGGTGAAGTGTGGACGGCGCAAATTGCGTGTTGATTGCGCCTGATGCAGCTGATACTCCATAACTGCTGGCTGCTGCTCACACAACCGCTCCAACATATGTAACGTTGAATTCCACCTGGTGGATACGTCACATATGATGCGATGTTCAGGAAGGCGCAATCTGCGTTGCAGAGCTGCAATGCGCGATCTGGCCATGCTGGAACGTCGCAAGTGAGCGCACTTTAGGCGGACCTTGTGCAGCAGTGCATCAAGATCCGGATAGTCCCTCAAAAAACTCTGCACGACCAAGTTGAGCACATGTGCCAGGCATGGTATGTGAGTGAGGTTGCCAAGGCCCAGAGCTGCCACCAGATTTCGGCCATTGTCACACACTACCAAGCCTGGCTGGAGATTCGCTGGCAAAAACCACACGTCGCTCTCCTGCTTGATGGCATTCCAGACCTCCTGCGCTGTGTGGCTTCGATTCCCCATGGGAATTAATTTCAGAACGGCCTGTTGCCGTTTGGCCACGGCTGTGCTCATATCGGTCGCATCAGGTAAGCGTCCATGTGGAGGTAGACCGTGACTGCTCCTGCAGCGATGATTCTGAGGAACTGGAGTAGGAGGAGGAGTCAATGTGGACAGACTTGATTCCGGCAATCCTTGGAGTTGGCAGAACACGAACAGCGCCACTCGCAAGATCTGTACCCGGCTCCACAACATTCACCCAATGGGCAGTGAGTGAAAGGTATCGTCCCTGGCCATGGGTACTGGTCCACGCATCGGTGGTCAGGTGGACCTTGCTACTGACGGCGTTTAGTAGCGCATGTTTAATTTTTGCCTCAACATGCTTTTGCAGACCAGGGACGGCTTGCCTGCTGAAATAAAATCGGCTGGGCACATTGTATTGTGGGACTGCCAATGCCATTAATTCACGGAAACTGTCAGTCTCCACCAGCCTGAATGACAGCATTTCAAGGGACAGGAGTTTTGCAATGCCAGTATTCAGAGCCTGTGCTCGTGGATGGTTTGCCGAGTATGGCCGTCTTTTATCCCATGCCTGTGCTACCGATGGCTGTTTTGTGGCCTGGGTGTGTGAGGATGACAGGGAACTTGCAGCTGTGGGTGGAATAACACTGTGTCTCTGGACAACAGTGACAGAGGTTCTTCCATGACGATCCTTTGAGGAAGCCGAACCAGCTGTGTGTGAACTGGAGGAAGAGGCTCCAACACGAGCTGAAGATGTAGGTGCTGCTGTAGGTAGGCCTACATCTCCAGTGTGTCTTTGTAACTCAACAAAGTGCTTTGACCGCACATGTTTCCACATATTTGTTGTATTAAGGTTACTGACACTTTTACCTCTTTTAATTTTTTGATTACACAGCTTGCATTTTACATAGCAAATATCATCTGCAACTGTATCAAAAAAGGACCACGCAGAGCAAGTCCTGGGAGCGCCCGGTTTGGCTGTTGTAAGAGAACTGCTCCGAACGGGTGCCAAACTGGAGGCTACAGGCAAGCGAGTCTGCAGCCTACCTCTCCCTACTGTTTGGACCGTTGGTGCAATCTCTTCCTCAGAGCTGCTCCCACACACCTTCCTGTTCCTCACGCCATGTTGGGTCTTGGACCTCATCATCTCCACCACTACCCTCTTCCAACACCTGCTGTTGTTGGGTGGTCTGGCCAGCACCATGCTCAACAGAAACTGGCAACTGAGTCTCATCATCATCAGATGCGTTCTGCGGTGTGCTGACCATCGGCACTGGCTCACCCGCCTCTTCAGATTCAGAGAGACACAGCTGTTGCGCATCACTGCATACTGCCTCTTCTTCACATTCCAGAATGCTGCTTGGCTGGGCCCCTGTTTCCAAGCCAACAGATTCTGAGAACAGAAGCAGAGACTCAGCTGGCTCCTGTACAGAGCTCTCTGACTGCCTGGGCAATTTGGCAGGCGGTGAAGAGACTGATGGTTGTTCAACAGTGCTGTGGTCCTGAGAGGAGGTGGAAGCTATTGAAGTCGATGCATTGGCTGCCATCCAACCAACAACGGCTTCAATTTGTTCTTCACGCAGCAGGGGGGTACGCTGAGCTCCTACAAAAGTGCGCATAAAGGAACGCTCACGGGGAAAACTGGTGGATGCTGTGTCACTGGGTGCGGCAGCAGCCACAGAATCCCCACGTCCTCTCCCTGCTGCAAATCCACGGCCTCGACCACGACCACGTGCCTTACTCACTGACTTCTTCATCTTGGTAGATTGATAAAGAAAGTCAGAAAAGTTAAGGCCTAAGTGTGGTTATTCCTCACAGACTACAGTGAACCCTGCAGACAACTGTTCAGTATCTGTGAAAGGCCCCTTTGTGTACTTCTATAGTGTTTGCAACCAATGTATTGTATACGGATGGAAGCGCGTCACACTAATAGATTAGATTTTTTTCCACTAAAATGGAGCAGCACCAATTAGAGAAAAATGTGAAGGATGAGGCAGTGACACACGCTCAGCAGACTACAACCGGCAGTGGTTGAAGAACAAACTGGAGCGTAATCTGCACTCACAAAATGAAAAGCTCACAGACTACAGTGAACACTGAAACACAACTGTTCTGTAGCTGTTAAAGGCCCCTTTGTGTACTTCTATAGTGTTTGCAACCAATGTATTGTATACGGATGGAAGCGCGTCACACTAATAGATTAGATTTTTTTCCACTAAAATGGAGCAGCACCAATTAGAGAAAAATGTGAAGGATGAGGCAGTGACACATGCTCAGCAGACTACAACCGGCAGTGGTTGAAGAACAAACTGGAGCGTAATCTGCACTCACAAAATGAAAAGCTCACAGACTACAGTGAACACTGAAACACAACTGTTCTGTAGCTGTTAAAGGCCCCTTTGTGTACTTCTATAGTGTTTGCAACCAATGTATTGTATACGGATGGAAGCGCGTCACACTAATAGATTAGATTTTTTTCCACTAAAATGGAGCAGCACCAATTAGAGAAAAATGTGAAGGATGAGGCAGTGACACACGCTCAGCAGACTACAACCGGCAGTGGTTGAAGAACAAACTGGAGCGTAATCTGCACTCACAAAATGAAAAGCTCACAGACTACAGTGAACACTGAAACACAACTGTTCTGTAGCTGTTAAAGGCCCCTTTGTGTACTTCTATAGTGTTTGCAACCAATGTATTGTATACGGATGGAAGCGCGTCACACTAATAGATTAGATTTTTTTCCACTAAAATGGAGCAGCACCAATTAGAGAAAAATGTGAAGGATGAGGCAGTGACACACGCTCAGCAGACTACAACCGGCAGTGGTTGAAGAACAAACTGGAGCGTAATCTGCACTCACAAAATGAAAAGCTCACAGACTACAGTGAACACTGAAACACAACTGTTCTGTAGCTGTTAAAGGCCCCTTTGTGTACTTCTATAGTGTTTGCAACCAATGTATTGTATACGGATGGAAGCGCGTCACACTAATAGATTAGATTTTTTTCCACTAAAATGGAGCAGCACCAATTAGAGAAAAATGTGAAGGATGAGGCAGTGACACACGCTCAGCAGACTACAACCGGCAGTGGTTGAAGAACAAACTGGAGCGTAATCTGCACTCACAAAATGAAAAGCTCACAGACTACAGTGAACACTGAAACACAACTGTTCTGTAGCTGTTAAAGGCCCCTTTGTGTACTTCTATAGTGTTTGCAACCAATGTATTGTATACGGATGGAAGCGCGTCACACTAATAGATTAGATTTTTTTCCACTAAAATGGAGCAGCACCAATTAGAGAAAAATGTGAAGGATGAGGCAGTGACACACGCTCAGCAGACTACAACCGGCAGTGGTTGAAGAACAAACTGGAGCGTAATCTGCACTCACAAAATGAAAAGCTCACAGACTACAGTGAACACTGAAACACAACTGTTCTGTAGCTGTTAAAGGCCCCTTTGTGTACTTCTATAGTGTTTGCAACCAATGTATTGTATACGGATGGAAGCGCGTCACACTAATAGATTAGATTTTTTTCCACTAAAATGGAGCAGCACCAATTAGAGAAAAATGTGAAGGATGAGGCAGTGACACACGCTCAGCAGACTACAACCGGCAGTGGTTGAAGAACAAACTGGAGCGTAATCTGCACTCACAAAATGAAAAGCTCACAGACTACAGTGAACACTGAAACACAACTGTTCTGTAGCTGTTAAAGGCCCCTTTGTGTACTTCTATAGTGTTTGCAACCAATGTATTGTATACGGATGGAAGCGCGTCACACTAATAGATTAGATTTTTTTCCACTAAAATGGAGCAGCACCAATTAGAGAAAAATGTGAAGGATGAGGCAGTGACACACGCTCAGCAGACTACAACCGGCAGTGGTTGAAGAACAAACTGGAGCGTAATCTGCACTCACAAAATGAAAAGCTCACAGACTACAGTGAACACTGAAACACAACTGTTCTGTAGCTGTTAAAGGCCCCTTTGTGTACTTCTATAGTGTTTGCAACCAATGTATTGTATACGGATGGAAGCGCGTCACACTAATAGATTTGATTTTTTTCCACTAAAATGGAGCAGCACCAATTAGAGAAAAATGTGAAGGATGAGGCAGTGACACACGCTCAGCAGACTACAACCGGCAGTGGTTGAAGAACAAACTGGAGCGTAATCTGCACTCACAAAATGAAAAGCTCACAGACTACAGTGAACACTGAAACACAACTGTTCTGTAGCTGTTAAAGGCCCCTTTGTGTACTTCTATAGTGTTTGCAACCAATGTATTGTATACGGATGGAAGCGCGTCACACTAATAGATTAGATTTTTTTCCACTAAAATGGAGCAGCACCAATTAGAGAAAAATGTGAAGGATGAGGCAGTGACACACGCTCAGCAGACTACAACCGGCAGTGGTTGAAGAACAAACTGGAGCATAATCTGCACTCACAAAATGAAAAGCTCACAGACTACAGTGAACACTGAAACACAACTGTTCTGTAGCTGTTAAAGGCCCCTTTGTGTACTTCTATAGTGTTTGCAACCAATGTATTGTATACGGATGGAAGCGCGTCACACTAATAGATTAGATTTTTTTCCACTAAAATGGAGCAGCACCAATTAGAGAAAAATGTGAAGGATGAGGCAGTGACACACGCTCAGCAGACTACAACCGGCAGTGGTTGAAGAACAAACTGGAGCGTAATCTGCACTCACAAAATGAAAAGCTCACAGACTACAGTGAACACTGAAACACAACTGTTCTGTAGCTGTTAAAGGCCCCTTTGTGTACTTCTATAGTGTTTGCAACCAATGTATTGTATACGGATGGAAGCGCGTCACACTAATAGATTAGATTTTTTTCCACTAAAATGGAGCAGCACCAATTAGAGAAAAATGTGAAGGATGAGGCAGTGACACACGCTCAGCAGACTACAAACGGCAGTGGTTGAAGAACAAACTGGAGCGTAATCTGCACTCACAAAATGAAAAGCTCACAGACTACAGTGAACACTGAAACACAACTGTTCTGTAGCTGTTAAAGGCCCCTTTGTGTACTTCTATAGTGTTTGCAACCAATGTATTGTATACGGATGGAAGCACGTCACACTAATAGATTTGATTTTTTTCCACTAAAATGGAGCAGCACCAATTAGAGAAAAATGTGAAGGATGAGGCAGTGACACACGCTCAGCAGACTACAACCAGCAGTGGTTGAAGAACTAACTGGAGCGTGATCTGCACTCAAAAAATCAAAACCTCACAGACTGCAGTGAACACTGAAACACAACTATTCACTATCTGTGAAAAGCTCCTTTCTGTACTTCTATAGTGTTTGCAACCAATGTATTGTATACGGATGGAAGCACGTCACACTAATAGATTTGATTTTTTTCTAATATAATGGAGCTGCACCAATTCCACTAAATAAAATAAAAAAAAAAAAGAGTCAGTGACACGTGCAGATGCCTACAAACAGCGGTGGATGCAGAGCAAACTGCAGCGTCACCTGCACTGTCACACACACACCTTGCACAGAGCTGTTAAAACAACACTGGCAAAATGAAGCTTTACACAGCGGTTGGTAAACTAGCCTGCCTCAAGCACAGTAGTACACAAAATCGCAATATCTAACTGTCCCTCAGAGTCAGCACAGCAGCGTTCTGTCCGTTACTGAGTTCACAGCACAGTGACGCTAAAATGGCTGCGGCGCCTTTTATAGTGCATTCTGACATCATTTCAGCAGCCAATCACAGCCATGCCATTAGTTAAGATGACCGCAGCATTACAGGATGTGCCCACACTTCGTAGGATTCCTCATTGGCTGACTAAAATCACATTGCCTCTCAAAGAATTATGGGAACTTCCGATTCCGGTATACGATATTGAAAAAGTATCGGAATTAAGTATCGGAATTCCGATAACGCGAATATCGGCCGATACCCGATACTTGCGGTATCGGAATGCTCAACACTAGTGCTAAGCCAAGCGGGGCCAAAAAACCCTGCGCCTAAGAAGGTAGCTAACACACAAGCGTACAGGTAAAGGAATATAGTACTTCCTCACACACACCAACCATACATGATACTAGCACTCCCGCTGAGAGCTCTTTAAACCAAAAGCTCCACCCCAAACACTAACACTGACATCGCCCATGGACCAATTCGGAACTGCCACATCAGAGCAGCTGACGTCCGAACACTAATGAGAACACGCCACATCATGGACATGCTCAGCAAGGTGATTTCTGGACTTAGGCTCCAGACCACAAGGCGGTGCCTTTATTATTATTATAGACTTGGCTGGAGAGATGGAAGTAACCAAAGGTACACTTCGAACCTGAGCAAGGCGCCGGGACCAAGGTCTGTGCTGAGCAACAGCTGTAGTGGCCAGACATGAATGGGAGACCATGGCACCAGGCAATGCCTGGGATCTAACCTGTGCAGCGGGAAAACCCCGGAGCCTTTTTGGAAGTGAATTTGAGCAGCAGGGTGGTTTGCTGTTTAAAGGAGAAAAAAAAAATCTCTTTAAATCTTCTGCTTCAGCGAGTGTGAGCGAGCTGAGTGTGACCAGTGCGCAAGTGCGAACGATGGTAAGTGTGACTTCAGATTCAGTGACTTTGGATTCAGGGAGTTGATAAGGGAGGAATTGCTGTTATATTGTATTAATACTTTTATTTTTTTATACTTATCTTTGCTGTCTGGTGAAATCCCCATTAGAAATGTGTTCCACTATTGCCAATGCCATCCAGTGTACATCTTGCCACATGTATACAGTCCTTGAACAGCCGGTCGAGGGTGCATACTGCTGTGCGAGATGTGAGCACGTTGTGCATTTGGAAGCCCAGATACTGGATATAAATGTGCAGCTGGCAACACTGAGATCCATAGACAATATGGAAAGGAGTCTTATGCTCACTGAGCAGACGCTCAATGGGATAGATGAGGGAGGGATGCTAGGATGGAGCTGCAGGACACTGAAGTAGGAAGCTGGGTGACAGTTAGAAATCAGGGTAGAGGGAAGAGTGCCAGGGAGGCTAGTCCTGATCTGGCACACCCCAATAAGTTTGCAAAGTTGGCAGATGAGGGGGTTGTCAGTACAGGGGTAGCACTGCTGCAGCCAGGCACGTCCTCTGAAAGCCGGAGGAGTTTCTGCTCCAGTAAGGGGGGAATTAGGAGAGCAGGGCAGGCCAGACAGGTGCTGGTAGTGGGGGCTCAATTATTAGGGGAACAGATAGGGCAATCTGTCACAAAGACAGGGATCGTCGAACAGTGTGCTGCCTACCTGGCGCTCGAGTCCGACACATCGCTGATCGGGTTGACAGATTACTGGGAGGGGCTGGTGAGGACCCAGCGGTCATGGTGCACATTGGCACAAATGACAAAGTTAGAGGTAGGTGGAAGGTCCTTAAAGACGATTTCAGGAAATTAGGCTGCAAGCCTAAAGCAAGGACCTCCAACGTGGTATTTTCTGAAATACTGCCTGTACCACATGCCACACCAGAGAGGCAATGGGAGATTAGGGAGGTTAATAAGTGGCTCAAGAATTGGAGTAGGAAGGAGGGGTTTGGGTTCATGGAAAACTGGGCCGACTACTCAGTTGGCTACAGGTTCTATGCTAGGGACGGGCTGCACCTCAATGGGGAGGGAGCAGCTGTGCTGGGGGAGAAAATGGCTAGAAGGTTGGAGGAGTCTTTAAACTAGGGACTAGGGGGGAGGGTATTCATTTTATAGGAGGGGAAGGCAGTGCAGATAGAGACCTGGGCACAAATAATGAAATTGGGGGTGGGGGTGGCATGGGGGTGAGGTTAGAACAGTTAATAATTTAAGAAAGAATAGAGGTACAGAGAGATACATAAAGTGCATGTATACTAATGCTAGAAGCCTCACCAACAAAATGGCGGAATTAGAATTAATTTTGTTGGAACATAATTATGACATAGTGGAGATATCTGAGACTTGGCTGGATGAGAGCCGCGACTGGGCGGTTAATTTACAGGGCTATAGTCTGTTTAGAAATGACTATACAAATTAGCGAGGTGGGGGTGTGTGTTTATATGTAAAATCATCCTTAAAACCCATCCTGCGTGATATCTGTGAATCTAATGAAGAGATGGGTGGAGATTAGGGTAGGGGGGAAAAATAATAAATTACTGATAGGGGTTTGTTATAAGTCTCCTAAAATAATGGAAGCAACAGAGAATATCCTCGTAAAGCAAATAGATGAAGCAGCGACTCAAGGAGAAGTCATTATTATGGGGGACTTCAACTACCCTGAAATACATTGGGGAACAGAAACCTGTAGTTCCAGCAAAGGTAAAAGGTTTTTGGCAACTATGAGAGACAATTACCTTTCACAACTAGTTCAGGACCCAACAAGAGGGGGGGCACTGCTAGACCTAATATTAACCAACAGGCCAGACCGCATATCAAATATAAGGGTTGGGGGTCACTTGGGTAATAGTGATCACAAAATAATAAGTTTTCATGTACCCTTTAATAAGATGTGTAGTCGAGGGGTTACAAGGACACTAAACTTCAGGAACGCAAATTTCTAACGGATGAGAGATGATCTTAGTGCAATAAACTGGGACGATATCCTGAGACATAAAAATACACAAAGAAAATGGGAGACGTTTATTAGCATCCTGAATAGGACCTGTGCACAGTATATACCCTATGGGAATAAACATGCTAGAAATAGGAGGAAACCACTATGGCTAAATAGAGCTGTAAGGGGCGCAATAAGTGAAAAAAAGAAAGCGTTTAGGAAATTAAAGCAAGTAGGTAGTGATGAGGCATTAAAAAAATACAGAAGACTGAACAAATTCTGTAAAAAGCAAATCAAGACAGCAAAAATTGAGACAGAGAGACTCATTGCCAGAGAAAGTAAAAATAATCCCAAAATATTCTTTAACTACATAAATAGCAAGAAACTAAAAAATGATAGTGTTGGTCCCCTTAAAAATAGTCTGGGTGAAATGGTGGAAGAGGATGAGGAAAAAGCCAATATGCTAAATTACTTTTTTTCAACTGTATTTACACAAGAAAATCCCATGACAGATAACATGATCAGTGATAAAAAAAATTCTCCATTAAATGTCACCTACTTAACCCAGCAGGAAGTAGGGCGGCGTCTAAAAATCACTAAAGTTGACAAATCCCTGGGCCCGGATGGGATACACCCCCGAGTACTGCATGAATTAAGTACAGTCATAGATAGACCATTATTTTTAATCTTTAAAGATTCCATAATAACGGGGTCTGTACCACAGGACTGGCGTATAGCAAATGTGGTGCCAATATTCAAAAAGGGGGCAAAAACTGAACCTGGAAATTATAGGCCAGTGAGCTTAACATCTACTGTGGTTAAAATCCTGGAGGGTTTTTTAAGGGATACTATATTGGAGTATCTGAGGCTGAATAACCTCATGACACAGTATCAGCATGGGTTTACGAGGGACCGTTCTTGTCAGACTAATCTGATAAACTTTTATGAAGGGGTAAGTTCCGGACTGGGCCAAGGGAACGCAGTGGACGTGGTGTTCATGAACTTCTCAAAAGCTTTTGATATGGTGCCACACAAAAGATTGATAAATAAAATGAGAACAATGGGGATAGGGGAAAATATGTGTAAGTTAGTTAAGAACTGGCTCATGGATAGGAAACAAAGGGTGGTTATTAATGGAGAACACTCGGGCTGGGTCACGGTTAGCAGTGGGGTACCACAGGGGTCAGTATTGGGGCTGCTTATCTTTCACATATTTATTAATGACCTTGTAGGGGGCATACAGAGTAGTATTTCAATATTTGCAGATGACACTAAACTCTGCAGGGTAATAAAACAAAGGAGGACAATTTTATATTACAGGAGGATTTATGTAAACTAGAAGCTTGGGCTAATAAATGGCAAATGAGCTTTAATGGGGATAAATGTAAGGTCATGCACTTGGGTAGAACAAACAAGATGTATAATTATGTGCTTAATTGTAAAACACTGGGCAAAACTGTCACTGAAAAAGACCTGGGTGTATGGGTGGACGACAAACTCACGTTTAGTGGCCAATGTCAGGCAGCTGCTGCCAAGGCAAAGAAAATAATGGGATGCATTAAAAGAGGCTCATGAGGAGAACATAATTTTACCTCTATACAAGTCACTGGTGCGACCACACTTAGAATACTGTGTGCAGTTCTGGTCTCCGGTGTATAAGAAAGACATAGCTGAACTGGAGCGGGTGCAGAGAAGAGCGACCAAGGTTATTAGAGAACTGGGGGGTCTGCAATACCAGGACAGGTTATTACACTTGGGGTTATTTAGTTTGGAAAAACAAAGGCTTAGGTGTGATCTTATTACAATGTATAAATATATGAGGGGACAGTACAAAGACCTTTCTAATGATCTTTTTACTCTTAGACCTGTGACAGGGACAAGGGGGCATCCTCTACGTCTGGAGGAAAGAAGGTTTAGCCATAATCACAGATGCAGATTCTTTACTGTAAGAGGAGTGAGACTATGGAACTCTCTGCCGTATAATGTTGTAATGAGTGACTCCCTACTAAAATTTAAGAAGGGACTGAATGCCTTTCTTGAAAAGTATAATATTACAGCTATATTCACTAGTTTCCTAGATATTGCGTTGATCCAGGAAGCTAGTCTGATTGCCGTATGTGGAGTCGGGAAGGAATTTTTTTCCCCAATGTGAAGCTTACTGTTTGCCACTTGGTTTTTTTTTTGCCTTCCTCTGGATCAACCTGTTAGGGTAGGTTAGGATAGGATATATGGGTTGGTCTACAGTCATGGCCAAAAGTTTTGAGAATGACACAAATATTAATTTTTACAAAATCTACTGCTTCACTTTTTCTAATGGCAATTTGCATATACTCCAGAATGTTATAAAGAGTTATCAGCTTAACAGCAATTACTTGCAAAGTCAATATTTGGCTAGAAAATGAACTTTATCCCCCAAAACACATTTCAACATCATTGCAGCCATGCCTTAAAAGGACCAGCTAACCTCTTTTCAGTGATTGCTCCATTAACACAGGTGTGGGTGTTGATGAGGACATGGCTGGAGATCAATCTGTCATGATTAAGTAAGAATGACACCACTGGACACTTTAAAAGGAGGCTGGTGCTTGGCATCATTGTTTCTCTTCTGTTAACCATGGTTATCTCTAAAGAAACACGTGCAGTCATCATTGCAATGCACAAAAATGGCCTAATAGGGAAGAGTATCGCAGCTAGAAAAATTGCACCTCAGTCAACAATCTATCGCATCATCAAGAACGTCAAGGAGAGAGGTTCCATTGTTGCCAAAAAGGCTTCAGGGCGCCCAAGAAAGACCAGCAAGCGCCAGGACCGTCTCTTAAAAGTGTTTCAGCTGCAGGATCAGGCTACCAGCAGTGCAGAGCTTGCTCTAGAATGGCAGCAGGCAGGTGTGAGTGCATCTGCACGCACTGTGAGGTGGAAACTCTTGGAGCAAGGCCTGGTCTCAAGGAGGGCAGCAGAGAAGCCACTTCTCTCCAGAAAAAAACATTATGGACAGACTGATATTCTGCAAAAGGTACAGGCAGTGGACTGCTGAGGACTGGGGTAAAGTTATTTTCTCTGATGAATCCCCTTTTCGATTGTTTGGGACATCAGGAAAACGCCTCATTCGGAGAAGACAAGGTGAGCGCTACCACCAGTCTTCTCTCATGCCAACTGTTAAGCATCCTGAAACCATTCATGTGTGGGGTTGCTTCTCAGCCAAGGGAATCGGCTCTCTCACAGTCTTGCCTAAAAACACAGCCATGAATAAAGAATGGTACCAGAATGTCCTCCAAGAGCAACTTCTCCCAACCCTCCAAGAGCAGTTTGGCGATCAACAATGCCTTTTCCAGCATGATGGAGCACCTTGCCATAAAGCAAAGGTGATAACTAAATGGCTCAGGGAACAAAACATAGAGATTTTGGGTCCATGGCCTGGAAACTCCCCAGATCTTAATCCCATTGAGAACTTGTGGTCAATCATCAAGAGACGGGTGGACAAACAAAAACCTAAAAATTCTGACAAAATGAAAGCATTTGATTGTGCAAGAATGGACTGCTATCAGTCAGGATTTGGTCCAGAAGTTGATTGAGAGTATGCCAGGGAGAATTGCAGAGGTCCTGAAGAAGAAGGGTCAACACTGCAAATATTGACTTGCTGCATTAACTCATTCTAACTGTCAATATAAGCTTTTGTTACTCATATGTTTGCAATTATTATATTTCTGTCTGTGATAAAAAACATCTGTCAAACACACATAAAAACCAGAGGGCAGCAGATCATGTGAAAACATAATATTTGTGTCATTCTCAAAACTTTTGGCCATGACTGTAGATGGACTTAAAGTCTTCCTTCAACCTTAATAACTATGTTACTATGTTACTAACACGTTCACACTCACACTGACACTCATGCTCACACCCTCATTATTAAGCTGATAAGTACACACAAACCTTTGCACACATTGTCATCAGCTTATGTAGGAGTGTTAACAGAATGAACATTCATAGGATGTAAACAGACAGCAACTGTTAATTTTAAAGAAAAAAATTTGCGTGGGCTCCAATGTTATTTTAATAACCAGCAGAGGGAAAGCCGATGGCTGGGGTAGATGTTTATAGCCTGTGAAGGGGTAATACCCTTGGAGGTTCCCAAGCTATTAATATAGGCTCATAGCTATATACTTAGCCTTTACTGGCTATTAAAATGGGGCAGCCCCCAAAATTGATGTGGGGTACCCCTATAATTAATAACCAGCAAAGGCTATTCAGACAGCTGCGGGCTGATAATAATAGCCTAGGAAGGAGCCATGGTTATTGCCCCCCCAGGCTAATAACATCAGCTCTCAGCCGCCCCAGAAAAGGCGCATCTATAAAATGTGCCAAATCTGGTGCTTAGCCTTGCTCTTCCCACTTGTAACGGTGGCAAGTGGGGTAATATTTGTGGGGTTGATGTCACCTTTGTATTGTCAGGTGACATCAAGCCCACTGCTTAGTAATGGAGAGGCATCTATAAGACACCTATCCATTACTAATCCTATAGTTATATGGTAAAGACACAACCAGAATAAAGTCCTTTAATTGAAAAAAGACAGACTCCTTTAATATTCTCAAATAAACCATACTTACAACCTCGCCTAATTCCACCGAAGCCCTTGATCTCCTGTAATAAAAATAACATAAGAAACAACAATATACCATACCTGTCAGCAGAGAAGGTAATCCATAATGTCCCCCGACATCCTGATCACTTTGAGATCAGTCACATCAGCCGGCGATACACTAACAGGAGGTAATCCTCCCGCAGTGTATCACTGCTCTGCCATGAAAGTTCACTAGAGCTGACCCAGTGATCTCCCTTACGGCACCACTTCTGCGTGGGAAAGTTCTCACACAGCGGTGCAGTAAGTGAGAGAACAGGAGCTGAGGAAGTCAAATGAACACTCACGGAGGTGCAGTGATACACTGGGGTAGGATTACCTACTGTTAGTGTATCGCTGGAGGCTGGGTAGAGTGGTCACATCTCCCAATGTGACTGTTCCACACGTGAAATCGCCGTGGGACACTCGGATTACCTGGACTATGGCGGACGGGGAGTATATGAAGGTTTATTATTTTGCATTATTTCTAGCAGACAAGGGCATCAGAGATTTGGTGTGAGGTGAGTATAATGGGTTTTTATTTTTACGTGAATATGTATGTAATTTAACTTTTTTTTTTTTAACTGTGAGCACAGGCACCGGCAGATGAGACTACTCTACCATCAGCGGCATAGCCCGATGAGAGCAGTAGTCTCAGTGGCCCAAGCCTGCTTTTTACCGCAGGTCACCGCTGCGGGGTAACGCTGACATCCGCCAGCATGATCCCACAGCTCTGTTACTGACAGTACCGGCGGTAGCATTACCGTGGGTGACAGTCACAGATGCAGGGTCACGCAGACATGCTCTGACTGGCTTTCTTACCGGTAGCTCCTGTCATCGCACACACTGAGCATGTCATTACATGGGAAAATAAAGCCCACAGCATACGATGTGGGCTACAACAAAATGGCTGTGATCTCCTCCCACAGCTGTGACCTGGACAGTCCAAGGAGGTGTGCCCAGCTCACAGTTAAGAGGCAGGAGAGCGGTGACACTTCTGTTTTTCGGCTTTGCCTGCAGTTGGGCAAAGCATACTGCACAGGCGTGAAACACAATATGTCTGAGCAGGTGCGATATGTCGCATGGCGATGTGGATCGTTATCCACGTCAGGAGGATGGCGAGCAGAAGTCGGGAGGAGGGATGCAGAGGGCTGAAACCGGAATGAAGATTACCATACAGCGCGGGAGACATTAAAAAACGTTTTTGTGAGTTTACAAGGGGAGTCAGGGGTTCTATAGGGATTTAGGGGAATGCATAGCAGACACTGCATAAGGCGATATTTTTAGCTGCTATGTCACAAAACTGGTGACAGTTCCCTTTAATGACCAGGGGTATTTTTGGTTTTGCATTTTCAATTTTTGCTCCCCTTCTTCCCAGAGCCATAACTTTTTTATTTTTTGGTCAAAATAGACATGTCAGGGCTTGTTTTTTTGCAGGACGAGTTGTACTTTTGAACGACACTATTGGATTTACCATGTTGTGTAATAGAAAATGGGAAAAAAATTCCAAGTGAGGTGAAATTTAAAAAAATGTGCAATCCCACACTTGTTTTTTTGTTTGGCCTTTTTACTAGGTTAACTAAATGTTAAATCTGACCAGCCATTATGATTCTCCATGTCATTAGGAGTTCATAGACACCAAACATGTCTAGGTTCTTTTTATCTAAGTGGTGAAAAAAATTCCAATGTTTGTAAAAAAAAGAAATGGTTGCCATTTTCCGAGACCCACAGCATATCAATTTTTCAGGATCTGGGATTGGTTGAGGGCTTATTTTTGCATGCTGCTCTGACATTTTTATTGATACCATTTTGGTGTGTATACATTCTTTTGATTGCCCTTTATTGCATTTTATTGCAATGTTGCAGTGACCAAAAAATTCAGGAGTTTCGATTTTTTTTCTCACTACGCTGTTTACAGATTGGATTAATTCTTTTTATATTTTTATAGATCGGGCAATACCAAATAGTTGAATATTTGATTTTTTTTAAATTGTTTTATTTAGAATAGGGTGAAAGGGGAGTGATTTGCACTTTTATATATTTTTTATTTTTTTAAAAACATTTTTTTTTACTTGCTTCAATAGTCTCCATAGGAGACTAGAAGCTGCAGTTGTCTGATCGCCTCTGCAGACCTGCTCTATGTAGTAGATATGCTCACTTGCTATGAGCGCTGATCACCAGGTGGCACTCATAGCAATCCGGCAATGACAACCACAGGGGTCTCCTGCTGACCCCGGGTTGTCATGCCAACCCATCGGCGACCCACGATCATGTGACACAGGTGCTGATGGGAGGAGGTAATAATGCGCTTCCTGCGCGTGCATGTTAACCCGCGGCTGTTCCGGGCACATGTCAGCTGTTCAGATCAGCTGTCATGTGCCGGAAAAGGTGAGGGCTCATTACCGGAGCCCGCACCAAACAGGGGGAGGCGTCCAATGATGGGTGTTAAAGCAGTGCCGCAAGCCTAATAGAAAAGTGTGTAAACACTGGACAAGTTTGTCCACAGCCAGACAGCAGCAGTGGTTGGTTTCCTAGGCAATCAGATTTAAACAAATAAAATAAAAAGTGTTAATACTTCAAGAATGGCTGCAAATTTTGACAAGCAGGAAATTGCTAAACTTCTTGTTTTTACAAGCAATATTCAACAATATGCACCTATGAAGACTGGAGATTTAATTGTCTGAACTTCTTAATTCTACCATTTTGAACAGTAGGGTACATGCAAATATTTTTTATGTGTTGAGTTTTATGTTTAGATCACGACATAGGATACATCCGGCTTGCATTAAATCTACATTATAGATTGGAGTGAGATAAATCTAAAAATAATCCTTAACATCAGAAATCATGATAGCTGATAATTTTAGTTCATTTTTAATGTCCTTCAAGAACTTTTTAGCTCAGTAAATATCACCATTTTTTTGGTATCAAGTCAACACTGCTTTGTAAATTACTAAAAGTAAAAACTGCCTGATATTAACATAATGCAAGTTCCCTTCAAAGCCCAGCTTGTTTCTGTAATAGATAGATAACATTTTTCATTTCTGACTTAAATGTCTACATGAAAATAAAAACAGGTCCCTGACATTTTGTTCTACATAATCTCTATGCAATCTGTTGTTCTGTTCCTCTGTGTAATGATTTTTTTCTGACTTCCAAATCCATCAAAAGAAATCCAACACGTAAAACCTGAGCACCTGATGTTGTATTCTACTTTCCAAAATGCTTTGTTCTGCGTTGCTCATTATGACAAAGCGCTGTTCTATCAATTCAATGACCAGGCCTTTATTAATGTCATACAGTGGCATGTAAAAGTTTGTGCACAAGAGATGAGCGACTTTGCCTCTGGGATGGTCGAGTCGGGTTTCGGACCACCCGACTTTATCAAAAGTTGAGTCGAACGAAATCGGCTGACTATTGGCAAAAGTCGGAGTTCCGACTGAAACCCGACCCGACCCCAATGCAAGTCAATGGGGAATAAAAGTCTGCAGTGAGTGGAGGACAGTAAACACACCTACAGTGCCCATTTCAATGCCAACGACATCAATTCTTATTACTTAAGCTTGTCAACCTTAATTTACTTTATAATAATAGTAACCATTGAAAACTGGGGGTTATTTGGCTAAAGTTGTGGGGGGGCAGGGCTGACTCCAAGTTTTCATGGGCCCCGGGTGAAAAAGTCTCAGTTTGCCCCTTTAACACATACCACAATTCATGATGCTCCGATACGGCAGAGAAATATAGGTATAGTACAATGCCAAATACTTCACTTCTTACATTACATGAGTGATATCTATTGTAAATTCTACAATAGCTCAAAAACCGTAGCTCATAGTCCTCCATACAGTATTATGGGCACCATATAGTGCGCCATACAGAATAATGAGCCCCATATATTGCCCTATATAGAATAATGAGCCCCATATATTGCTCCATACAGAATAATGAGTCCCATATACAGTATGATGCTCCATACAGAATAATGGGCCCAATATATTGCTCCATACATAATTGGTCCCATATAATGTTCCATACAGTATATGATGAGCTCAACATAATGCTCCAGTATATGATGGTCCCCATATAATATGCCATACAGTATAGGACAGTCCCCATAGAGTATAATGAGCCCCACATATTGCTCCATACAGTATAATCAGTCACATATAAAGCTCCATACAGTATATGATGGGCCCCATATATTGCTCCATACAGAATGGGCTCCATATAATGCTCCATACAGAATAGGCCCCATATGTGCTCCATATGATGCTCCATATATAAAGGGCCCTATATGATGCCCCATAAATAATGAACCCCATATGATGCTCTATCATATGATGAGCCCCATATGATGCTCCAGTGTATGATGAGCCCCATATAATGCTCCAAATATAATGGTCCCCATATATAATGCTCAATATATAATGGGCTCCATGTGATGATCCATATATAATGTGCCCCATATAATGCGCCATATATAATGGGCCCTATATCAAGCTACCGTATATGATGGGGCCCATGGATGATGCTCCAGTGTATGATGGGCCTATATAATGCTCCATATATAATGTGCCCCATATGATGCTCCAGTATATAATGGGCCCCATATATGTTTCAGTGTATAATGGGCCCCATATATGATGCTCCAGTGTATAATGGGCCCCGTATATAATGCTCCAGTGTATGATTGGCCCCATTTATAATGCTCCAGTGTATGATGGGCACCATATATAATGCTCCAGTGTATAATGGGCCCAATCTATGATGCTCAAGTGTATGATGGGCCCCATATATAATTCTCCAGTGTATAATGCTCCCCATATATTACTCCAAACATTAAAAAAAATGAAATACCTCTCCTCGCTGGGCACTGCTCTACTCTGGACTCCTCAGCGTCGGCATGTTCCAGTTCTCTGCACTGTGACTGTTCAGGCAGAGGGCGCACAGACATGACATCATTGTGCTCTCTGACCTGAAAGTCACTGTCAAGAAACGCAGAAGACGTCACAGCGGTGAAGCAGGGAGAGGTAAGTATTGCAAGTGCTGGGGCCCTGAGCAAGCAGGGGGGCCCACTCGTGGGCGCCAGCACTGGCACAGGGCCCCTCATAGTACACCGGTGTCTCTGACGGCGAGTGGGCCCCTCCCACCTGCTCAGAGCCCAGGCACTTGCCCAGGTGCACGAGGTGCTGACGCCAGCCCTGGGGGAGTACAGCCCAGTTAGGGAGGTGGAAAAACTGGCATATGTTGAGGTGTAGGCTGGATGTTCAGCAGCTGCAAATGGAGGAATTGGAGAAGTCGGAGGAAGAGGAGGACAAAGCGAGCCATTTTGCTGGCAACCTATGTGTCATCAGGGGAAGGTGGTACAAAATCCTTTGAAACCCAGGCATGGTTCATTTTAATGAAGGTGAGATCACCAACATTTTGGGTCGACAGCCGGGTCCTTCTTTATGTCAGGATTGATCCTGCAGCACTGAAGACTCTTTCTGATAGCACACTACCAGCAGGGCAAGCGAGCTCCTGTAAAGCATATTGTGCCAATTTAGGCCAGTTGTCCAGTTTACAGGCCCAGTACACTGTGCAGAATTATTAGGCAAATGAGTATTTTGATCACATCATCCTTTTTATACATGTTGTCCTACTCCAAGCTGTATAGGCTTGAAAGCCAACTGCCAATTATGTAAGTCAGGTGATTTGCATCTTTGTAATGAGGAGGGTGTGGTCTAATGACATCAACACCCTATATAAGGTGTGCTTAATTATTAGGCAACTTCCTTTCCTTTGGCAAAATGGGTCAGAAGAGAGATTTCACGGACTCTGAAAAGTCAAAAATTGTGAGATGTCTTGCAGAGGGATGCAGCAGTCTTGAAATTTCAAAACTTTTGAAGTGTGATCTCCGAACAATCAAGCATTTCATGGCAAATAGCCAACAGGGTCGCAAGAAGCGTGTTGATAAAAAAAGGCACAAAATAACTGCCTATGAATTGAGGAAAATCAAGCGTGAAGCTGCCAAGATGCCATTTGCCATTTGAATATCAAAAATCTCAAGGTGTGCCATACTCGAGGACATGGCCAAGGTAAGGAAGGCTGAAAAACGACCGCCTTTGAACAAGAAACATAAGATAAAACATCAAGACTGGGCCGAGAAATATGTTAAGACTGATTTTTATAAGGTTTTATGGACTGATGAAATGAGAGTGACTCTTGATGGGCCAGATGGATGGGCCCGAGGCTGGATCAGTAAAGGGCAGAGAGCTCCACTCCGATTCAGACGCCAGCAAGTTGGAGGTGGGTACTGGTATGGGCTGGTATCATCAAAGATGAACTTATGGGACCTTTTCGGGTTGAGGATGGAGTGAAGCTCAACTCCCAGACCTACTGCCAGTTTCTGGAAGACACCTTTTTCAAGCAGTGGTACAGGAAGAAGTTGGTATCATTCAAGAAAAACATGATTTTTACGCAGGACAGTGCTCCATCACATGCATCGAAATACTCCACAGCGTGTTTGGCCAGTAAAGGTCTAAAAGAAGAAAAAATAATTACATGGCCCACTTGTTCACCTGATCTGAACCCCATAGAGAACCTGTGGTCCCTCATAAAATGTGAGATCTACAGGGAGGGAAAACAGTACACCTCTTGGAACAGTGTCTGGGAGGCTGTGGTGGCTGCTGCACGCAATGTTGATCGTAAACAGATCAAGCAACTGATAGAATCTATGGATGGAAGGCTTTTGAGTGTCATAGTAAAGAAAGGTGGCTATATTGGTCACTGATTTTTTTGTTTTTGTATGTCAGAAATGTTTATTTCTAAATTTTGTGTTGCTATATTGGTTTACCTGGTGAAAATAAACAAGTGAGGTGGGTATCTATTTGGTTTTTATTAAGTTGCCTAATAATTCTGCACAGTAATAGTTACCTGCACAAACAGATATCCTCCTAAGATAGCCAAATCTTAAAAAAAAAACACTCCAACTTCAAAAAATATAAAGCTTTGATATTTATGAGTCTTTTGGGTTGATTGAGAACATAGTTGTTGTTCAATAATAAAAAAAGAATCCTCTCAAACAAAATTTGCCTAATAATTCTGCTCACAGTGTAGTCAAAGGGGAATGACCTGTGAGGGAGAACATCGATAGGGGAGGAGAGGTAATTTTGAACCATAGTTGACAACTGCTGTCTCCTGTCTGTTGCAATCAATTCAGTATTACCAGTCGTGTGAGCGGTACTCGAGAAATTAGTCCACAACATGGTCATGAAACCCCTGTCTCCAATGCCACTTCGGCTGTGTGCACCACGAACACCTCTTCCATGTTGCCCAGTACAGCTCGGGGTAGAACCTGCACCACTGCTGTGTGCTGGGAATGCCTCTAACAAACAGTTTACCAGAGTTGCTTGTTTGTTCGCCAATATTAGCTCTAGGTTCTCCTGTGGCATGATGTTCTGTAATTTGCCTTTATAGAGTGGATCGAGGATGCTGGCCAACCAGTAGTCATCATCCTTCACAATTTTGGCAATGGGGGGGTCCCTTTTTAGGATCCGCAAGAGATAATCACACATGTGGGCCAATGTTCCAGGTGTCAATGATGCACTGTCAGTGGTGGGTGGAGGAGCACTGTCTGCCAAATCCACATCCCTCCAGTCACGCACAAACCCTGTACCTGACCTTGGCAAGCCAACATTTTCTCTTGCCCCCTGAGAAGCATCCTGCTCCCCAAAATAATCATCCCCCTCATCCTCCTCCTCTCCTCTTCCTCTTCTTCCTCCACCTTGTCCAGGACAGTTCCCTGAGCAGACAAAGCCTGACTGTCATCAAGGCTTCCCTCCTCCTCATCCTCCACTGCAGACGCCTGATCCTAAATGTACGTCAAAGTTTGCATGAGAAGACGCATAAGTGGGATGCTCATGCTTATAATGGCAATGCTTGGGGAGGTGGAGCGATCGCTGTAGCCTCTGCATACAACTGGAGTCTACGGGCGAGCGACGTATGTGCGAGCACAGACGCAGGCTCTACACCTCCTGCCTTAGGTGCTATTGTGCTTTTGGCACTACCAGCAGATGCACCACACCCACCACCACCATCAGTACCAGGTGCCCCCCCCCCCGCGTCCACAGCCTCTTCCATCATACTTTCTCATGTTTGGGAAAATGTACCAAAATACCAGCAGATATATGGTACTGTATGAGGATCGTACAGCTGTATACGGTGTAGGGAAAAATTTAAATCTCCGTATATATTTCCGGAGTCACACACAGACGCTCTCTCAGTATGGATTTCACCGTAATACAAAGAGCAGAAATATGTTACTGTATCAGAAGTGGACAGCTGTACACGGTGTAGGGGAAAATTTAAATCTCTGTATATATTTCCGGAGTCACACACAGACGCTCTCTGTTGTGAATGTGTTAGAAATGAATTCTGAGCAGAAGCTCCCTCTGGTGGTTGCAGACAGTGCTGAACCATTCAATGAAGATTGGCAATCAGGAATTACAGACTGGCTGGATATAAGGGAGGTTCCCTCCCATCATGGTTGCCGGTGATCAATTGTTCTTGTCTCAACGTTGTTTCCTGGTTCACTTGGAAGCTTGCTGAGTCTTGCCTCTTCTCCTGCTCTCAGATAGGATATTTTCTGTTTTTTTGTTTTTGTGCTTACCATTTGCATATTTCTCTGCATTTCTGTAAGGTTGGCCAGGTTTCCCCCCCCGGGGGGCTTGGGCTCCTCTCAGTTCCTCTGGAGCCACTGTTATTTGTTCATTTGCCTTTTCCAGTTTTTTCAGTGGCTGCGGCTTTGTTTTGTTACACCAGAGAACTAATTTAGGTGGTAGAGGTCGTGTGATCTCAGGTGTTTTTGCAATTAGTAGCGTTGGCTTTTTTTAGGGTTTTTTTGGATTGCAGTAAGAATCCTTCCTATCCTTTTCTGTCTAAGCAGATTGGGCCCCAACGTTTGCTCATACTATTTTCTGTCTGTGTCTGTATTTCCTCTTGTCTAACCGCCATTACATGTTTGGGGGCTTCCTATGTTCTTTGGGGATCTGCTCCGGGGCAGATAGCTTTCCTCTTTCTATCTTTAGGTGTAGTTAACCCCTCAGGCTGTGACGAGGACCAACGTAGGTACGCTTCATGGCTGCCTTTAGTTGTGGTGGTTAGTCAGGGTACTGCAATCCACTAGATTCCAACCTCTCTGGTGTATTGCTGTTTTTGCCTGCTTTCCTTAGCTACCAAATCATAACAGCTCTCTCAGTATGAATTTCACCATAATACAAACAGCAGATATACGGTACTGTATCAAAAGCATACAGCTGTATACGGTGTAGGGGAAAATTTAAATCTTCGTATTTATTTCCGGAGTCACACACAGACGCTCACCCAGTATGGATTTCACCATAATACAAAGAGCAGATATACGGTACTGTATCAGAAGCGGACAGCTATATACGGGGTAGGGAAAAATGTAAATCTCCGTATATATTTCCGGAGTCACACACAGACGCTCTTTCAGTATGGATTTCACCGTAATACAAAGAGCAGATATACGTAACTGTATCAGAAGCGGACAGTTCTATATAGTGTAGGGAAAAATTTAAATCTCCGTATATATTTCCGGAGTCACACACAGACGCTCACTCAGTATGTATTTGACCGTAATACAAACATCAGATATACAGTACTGTATGAGGAGCGTACAGCTGTATACGGTGTAGGGAAAATTTAAATCTCTGTATATATTTCCGGAGTCACGCGCAGACGCTCTCTCAGTATGGATTTCTCCATAATACAAACAGCAGAAAAAAGGTACTGTATCAGAAGATACCAGCTGTATACGGTGAAGGAGTCACACACAGACGCTCTCTCAGATGGATTTGACGTAATACAAAAGGCAGAAAAAAGGTACGGTATCAGAAGCGTACAACTGTATACAGTGTAGGGGAAAATTAAAATCTCTGTATATAATTCCGGAGTCACACACAGATAGTCAGCATGTATTTGTCAGTGATACCAGCCCGTAAATGGTAGTGTGTGAGGAGCGTACAGCTCTAAACGGTGTGGGAAAAAATGAATGCTCGGTAACTGTGTAGAAAAAAAGAATAAAATACAGCTATCAGGCAGCCTAATAACCAGCGCTGCTGTACACAAGAAAATCCTCCCGTCACTGCACACGAACTGTACAGCACAATTGCTATCAGCACAAGCACAGAAGAACTTCACTTTCCAGCCATAACTCTCTCCCTACTGATAAACAGCAACCTCTCCCTACTGTTAAGATAGGCAGAAGTAAAATGGAGGTCGGCGGTCAGGGCTTTTATAGACACTATGACGCCCCCCAAAGCAAGCCAATCACTGCAATGCCCTTCTCTACGATGGTGGTGGATGCTGCACATGTCATCTCGCTGCGCACAGTGTACGTCCTTGCTCATTGGCTGAAAAAAAGGCACCTGCAAGCATTCTGGGAAATCCGACTTTGGCGCTCGTTTTGCCGACCGCTTGGCCGACCTCACGCTGACACCTGCTGCCGCTAATAACAGTGAGAGCAGGAACGTCAGATGGGAGTATTCATCAACTGCTCCTGTGCTGTAAATAATTTAAAAAAATGCCCCCCCCCATTTTTGACAACCAGCCTTGCTAAAGCAGATAGCTGGGGGCTGGTATTCTCAGGCTGGTAAGGGGCCATGGATATTACATAGTAACATAGTTATTAAGGTTGAAGGAAGACTTTAAGTCCATCTAGTTCAACCCATATCCTATCCTAACCTGCCTTAACATGTTGATCCAGAGGAAGGCAAAAAAAAACCCAAGTGGCAAACAGTAAGCTTCACATTGGAGAAAAAAAATTCCTTCCCGACTCCACATACGGCAATCAGACTAACTCCCTGGATCAACGCAGTATCTAGGAAACTAGTGAATATAGCCTGTAATATTATACTTTTCAAGAAAGGCATTCAGTCCCTCCTTAAATTTTAGTAAGGAATCACTCATTACAACATTAGACGGCAGAGAGTTCCATAGTCTCACTGCTCTTACAGTAAAGAATCTGCATCTGTGATTATGGCTAAACCTTCTTTCCTCCAGACTAGTGTTGAGCGATACTGCTCGATATCTAAAAATATCGGATCGGAATGGTATCACCGATATCACTAAATATCGTCGATATCTGATTCCGATACCGGAAGTCCCATGTAAGTCTATGGGAACAAAATATTGCAACAAAAAAAACCCTTTCTGTCGTTATAATCACAAAATATACACACATAGAATACATATATATATATATATATACATGTCATTGTGACATATATATATACATATATTTATAGTTTATACACTTCTACATAGTAAAATAGACTCTGATTCAATTGCCGGGTAAAGCCGTGACATACCCCATAGAAGTCGACGGGCTCGGTGCCGAGTACCCCCAAAACCTCTGGCTCTGTGCGACTCAACTTGGGCGTCACGAACAGGATTCTGTAGCTCGCTATAAGCGAGTCCTGTGTGCCTGAATTGAACTGTTGTGTTTGTGCTTGAAGATTTCTTTTCCGCCATATCTGCGTCACGACGAGGCACTGGTGAAGAAGAAGGGGGTGCTCTTCGTGGGTGTACACTCACTCAGTGGCGCGAAAACGATGGCCGACCACTCTAAATGGTACTGCAATGTAAGATCGTGCCCCACAGCTCTGGAGTTCCGCCTCCTCATCCTCCTCAGTGTGCGGAAACTAACACGAAGGTCCCGCCTCACTACAAAAGAGGGGCCCTCTCCAGATGCTAATGACACATGTGACTTGGCAGAGATGGCTAATGGACACGAGCAGAAGTGTGAAGGGATGGAGCAGTCAGAGCTCTCCCCCCACGGAAGCGACCCGATCGCCACGGAACCACCGTTGGGCACCCGGCCTGGAAACCCTCCTACGCTGCAAGAAGCGGAGGATACCCTAAGAGGCCTGGCCCGGCACCGGGAGGAGGTCGCCAGGATGGAAGCCAGCTGGCGTGCCCTAAAACTAAACTTGGAGTGGCGCCAATCCCTCTTACCTGAAGTGTCTGTACCGGAAGGTGAGGCACCCGTTCTAGTAGAGGAGTCCGTGCGGGCATCTCAGCTCTTGCAATGTGATCCGGTTGACGTTGTCGCAGTGGAGGCACCCGTTCCTGCAAAAAACTCTGCACCGGCAGCACCCCAGATCCCGCTGTCTGCCCCCGTCGCTGAGACAGAAGAAGCGACACCCGTCCTCATGGAGGAGGCCGCGCAGGCACCAGAGGTCTACCTGTCTGTACCGGAGCCCCGACTGTCATCTGTTCCAGAGCCGGCTGCTTCCGCCACAGGTGAGCGCCGCCAGGACTGGGGGGCGCCAGGAGAGCTGCCGCAAACCGGACATCGTAAGCTGGCATTTGATGGTGGAGACATGGAGCAGCTGGTGGAGGAGAATTACAACCGGCGTCAGGAGGAAGAGTGGAGACGTTGGGAGCGGGAAGCAGAGCGACAAAGGGAGCAGCGAGAATCCCAAAAGCTTCGGCAACGTCACCTGGAGAAGGACCGGGCAGATAAGGACCGGATGAGAAAAGATAAAAATAAAGGAACCCTGTGGGAGCCGCGGCGTAAGGGGGCAGTACGGAGCTTTAAATTGAAAGGTGGTTGGGGCTTCATCCAGGAGCTGGACTTTGTTTAGAAGTGTTTGTGACCCGGCGGGACGTGGAGACTCACCTCCCAGAAGGACACCCGGGGAGGGACCTGTTGCCAGGAGACTTGGTGACTTACACCCGACACTGGGGTTACAATGGATGGTACGCCCTAAATGTTACCAGATGCGACCCCTACTGCCCAGAGTGTCAGGAACCTGTGAGACCCTCGGAGCCTTCAGCCTCCCACATCCAGGCCTCTGCACAAGTGCCCACCCCACGCCGTAAATCTCCCCAGCCTCCCTCAGTGGTCTCCTCAGCAGCCCCAGCTATGGACATGATAACTATAGCTGGCCCGTACCCGGCGCCTGTTAGGCCCCCTGGGGTTCGTTCAGTCCGTGACATAGGGCTCCAGACCCGGAGGGAGATGAAAGAGGTGGCCACACAGACACAGATAGCGGGTCACGACTTGACTGTACAGGCCACACGACGTCATCAGGTCCTGGTGGTCCTTGGTGTCTCGGATGTTTGGCAAGCATCAGAAGAGTACCAGGTGGTACCTGGAACACCCCTGCCAAAGAATTATAAATAACCCGGACAGGGTCCCTGTATGTAAATAGTTAAATTGTTGATGTACCCGGACGGGTGAATGTTCATAAAAAATTTTTTTAATTTAATAAAAAACACAACACAGTTTTCATTACTTTTATTACAGTCTCATCCTGCGACGCCATCGATCTCCTGTAAAAAAATGAAAAAAAAAAAAACAGCAGTATACCACCTGTCCGACGCAGTCCATAGTAACGAGTGTCCCACGACGATTCAGCTCTGCTACATAAGAATGACATCAGAGGCAGGCAGGCAGGCAGAGCCTGTCATCCCGGCGCAGCACAGCTGATTACCTGCTTCCCCGGCGGTGACGTCATCGGACTGGTTTACGGCCGGGATTACCCTGCAGTCACTGCAGTTATCGCGAAAAACTGCATGTGACCGCCAGGGAGAAGATAATGGCGGCCATCAAGCAGTCCAGGACGTGACCGCCGGAGATCTTCTGCCAGGTAAGTGCCGCTGACTCCTGACAGACCCGACCGACGGACACTCACAGTGACAGTGACAAATCCGATTCCGGTATTCGATATGACGAAAATATCGGTACTCGGAATCGAAAGCCCGATACAGCTAATATCGGCCGATACCCGATATTTGCAGTATCGTATCGCTCAAAACTACTCCAGACGTAGAGGATGCCCCCTTGTCCTCGTCACAGGCCTAAGAGTAAAATGATCATTAGAAAGGTCTTTGTTCTTCCCCTCATATATTTATACATTATAATAAGATCACCCCTAAGCCTTTGTTTTTCCAAAATAAATAACCCCAAGTGTAATAACCTGTCTTGGTGTTGCAGACCCCCCAGTTCTCTAATAACCTTGGTCGCTCTTCTCTGCACCCGCACCAGTTCAGCTATGTCTTTCTTATACACCGGAGACCAGAACTGCACACAGTATTCTAAGTGTGGTCGCACAAGTGACTTGTATAGAGGTAAAATTATGTTCTCCTCATGAGCCTCTTTTAATGCATCCCATTATTTTATTTGCCTTGGCAGCAGCTGCCGGACATTGGCCACTAAATGTGAGTTTGTCGTCCACCCATGCACCCAGGTCTTTTTCAGTGACAGTTTTGCCCAGTGTTTTACAATTAAGCACATAATTATACATCTTGTTTGTTCTACCCAAGTGCATGACCTTACATTTATCCCCATTAAAGCTCATTTGCCATTTATCAGCCCAAGCTTCTAGTTTACATAAATCCTCCTGTAATATAAAATTGTCCTCTTCTGTATTTATTACCCTGCAGAGTTTAGTGTCATCTGCAAATATTGAAATACTACTCTGTATGCCCCCTACAAGGTCAATAATAAATATGTTAAAGAGAAGCGGCCCCAATACTGACCCCTGTGGTACCCCACTGCTAACCGTGACCCAGTCCGAGTGTGCTCCATTAATAACCACCCTTTGTTTTCTATCCATGAGCCAGTTCTTAACCCACTTACACATATTTTCCCCTATCCCCATTGTTCTCATTTTATGTATCAACCTTTTGTGTGGCACTGTATCAAAAGCTTTTGAGAAGTCCATGAACACCACGTCCACTGCATAACCTTGGTCCAGTCCTGAACTTACCTCTTCATAAAAGCTTATCAGATTAGTCTGACAAGAACGGTCCCTCGTAAACCCATGCTGATACTGTGTCATGAGGTTATTCAGCCTCAGATACTCCAATATAGTATCCCTTAAAAAACCCTCCAGGATTTTACCCACAGTAGATGTTAAGCTCACTGGCCTATAATTTCCAGGTTCAGCTTTTGCCCCCTTTTTGAATATTGGCACCACATTTGCTATACGCCAATCCTGTGGTACAGACCCTGTTATTATGGAATCTTTAAAGATTAAAAATAATGGTCTATCTATGACTGTACTTAATTCCTGCAGTACTCGGGGGTGTATCCCATCTGGGCCCAGGGATTTGTCAACTTTAGTGATTTTTAGACGCCGCCATACTTCCTGCTGGGTTAAGCAGGTGACATTTAATGGAGAATTTTTTTTTATCACTGATCATGTTATCTGTCATGGATTTTCTTGTGTAAATACAGTTGAAAAAAAGTCATTTAGCATATTGGCTTTTTCCTCATCCTCTTCCACCATTTCACCCAGACTATTTTTAAGGGGACCAACACTATCATTTTTTAGTTTCTTGCTATTTATGTAGTTAAAGAATATTTTGGGATTATTTTTATTTTCTCTGGCAATGAGTCTCTCTGCCTCAATCTTTGCTGTCTTGATTTGCTTTTTACAGAATTTATTCAGTCTTCTGTATTTATTTAATGCCTCATCACTACCTACTTGCTTTAATTCCCTAAACGCTTTCTTTTTGTCCCTTATTGCGCCCCTTACAGCTCTATTTAGCCATAGTGGTTTCCTCCTATTTCTAGCATGTTTATTCCCATAGGGTATATACTGTGCACAGGTCCTATTCAGGATGCTAATAAACGTCTCCCATTTTCTTTGTGTATTTTTATGTCTCAGGATGTCGTCCCAGTTTATTGCACCAAGATCATCTCTCATCCGTTGGAAATTTGCCTTCCTGAAGTTTAGTGTCCTTGTAACCCCTCGACTACACATCTTATTAAAGGATCATAGAATCATAGAATGGTAGAGTTGGAAGGGACCTCCTGGGCCATCTGGTCCAACCCTTGCTCAAAGCAGGATTCTCTAAATCATCCCAAACAGATGTCTGTTCAGCCTCTGTTTGAAGACTTCCATTGAAGGAGAACTTACCACCTCTCGTGGCAGCCTGTTCCACTCCTTGATCACTCTGTCAAAAAGTTTTTTCTAATATCTAATCTGTGTCTCCTCCCATTCAGTTTCATCCCATTGCTTCTAGTCTTTCCTTGTGCAAATGAGAATAAAGATGATCCTTCTACAATGTGACAGCCCTTGAGATATTTGTAGACAGCTATTAAGTCTCCTCTCAGTCTTCTTTTTTGCAAGCTAAACATTCCCAAATGCTGCAACCGTTCCTCATAGGACATGGTTTGCAGACCGGTCACCATTCTGGTGGCTCTTCTTTGAACTTGCTCCAGTTTGTTGATGTCTTTTTTAAAATGTGGTGCCCAAAACTGGACACAGTATTCCAGATGAGGTCTGACCAAAGAGGAGTAGAGGGCAATAATGACCTCAGGTGATCTAGACTGCTTCTGTTGATACATCCTAGAATTGCATTTGCCTTTTTTGCTGCTGCATCACACTGTTGACTCATGTTCAGTCTGTGATCAATTAGTATACCCAAGTCTTTTTCACATGTGCTGTTACTTAGCCCTATTCCTCCCATTTTGTATATGCTTTTTTCATTTTTATTGCCCAGATGTAGTACTTTGCATTTTTCCCGGTTAAAAACCATTCTGTTAGTTGCTGCCCACTGCTCCAGTTTATTTATATCTTTTTGAATCCTCTCTCTCTCTTCTCTAGTATTAGCTACCCCTCCTAGCTTTGTGTCATCAGCAAATTTGATCAGTTTACCCTCAATTCCTTCATCTAAATCATTGATAAAGATGTTGAACAATACAGGGCCCAAAACAGAGCCTTGTGGTACCCCACTTGAGACATTCTTCCAACTGGATGTGCAGCCATTTACGACCACTCTTTGAGTCAGATCACTAAGCCAGTTATGAATCCACCTAACAGTTGCCTTGTCCATTCCATACTTAGTCATTTTTTCAATAAGGCTTGTGTGAGATACTTTGTCAAATGCTTTGCTGAAGTCAAGATATACTATATCTACAGCATTTCCCTGATCCACCCAGTCAGTGATTCTGTCATAGAAGGAAATTAAATTAGTCTGACATGACTTATTAGTTACAAACCCATGCTGACTCTGTTTAATCACTTCATTCTTATGCAGGTACTTACATACATGTTCTTTAATAATTTGTTCAAAGATCTTTCCTGGTATAGAAGTCAGACTCACCGGCCTGTAGTTCCCTGGGTCCACCTTCTTCCCCTTTTTGAAGATAGGAACAACATTTGCTCTTCTCCAGTCTTCTGGGACTTCTCCTGTTCTCCAAGAATTTTCAAAGATTATGGACATGGTTCAAGAATTTCTTCTGCTATCTCCTTCAGTATTCTGGGGTGTAATTCATCTGGACCTGGAGACTTGAATTCATTTAGGTTAGCTAAGTGTTTCCTCACTGTCTTTCTGTTTATAGATATCCTGGATTCTTCTATTCCTTTAATAGGACAGTGAAGATCATTTGATGTTACATTTCCTTTCTGAGAGAAAACAGATGCAAAATAGGAATTTAAAAGTTCAGCCTTCTCAACATCCTTTCTTACCATTTCATCATTTTCATCCTGTAAAAATCCTATAGCATCTTTGACTTTTTTTTTACTTTTGACGTATCCCCAAAATCCTTTTTTGTTGCTTTTGACATCTCTTGCAAGCCTTAATTCATTGTCAGCTTTAGATAATCTGATTTGTGCCCTGCAGGTTCTGCAGATGGCATTATATTCTTCTTTAGATATGCCTCCCTCTTTCCATTTGATAAACATTTCTTTCTTCCTTTTTAGCATGTGTTTAAGTTCTGTGTTCATCCATCCTGGTTTCCTTAAATGCTTCCCATTCTTCCCTCTTTTCGGAATTGTTAACGATTGTTCTTTGAGAATCTCATTTTTCAAGATGTCCCATCCTTCCTGATATAGGAAAGATGTGTATCTTCGTACCGTGCATCCTTCCTGGACATTTTTGTCCTTAAGGATATCCTGCCATTGGATCCCTCCAATTCTCTTTCTGAGTCCCTTAAAATCTGCCTTTCTGAAATCTAACCTTGATGTCTGAGTCTTCACAGGTCTTCCTCCTCTTGTTATCCAAAATTCTAAAATAGCATGGTCACTACCTCCTAGGGTCCCAGCCACTCTTACCTCCTCAACCATTTCCTCCCTGTTTATAAGGATTAGATTCAAGGTAGCAGATCCCCTTGTTTTCTCCCCTACCTTTTGAAAGATAAAGTTGTCAGCAAGAGAGGATAAGAAGTTCCTTGACCTGTTAGTTTTGCCTGAGAGAGATTCCCAACAAATGTCTGGATAGTTGAAATCTCAAATGACCACTATGTCATATTTTTTGGAGAACTTGGCCATTTGATGCATAAAGAGTTCATCCATATCTTCAGCTTGCATAGGTGGCCTGTAGTAAATGCCTACAATGGTGTCCTTTCCATTGTTCTGTCCTTGTATTCTTACCCAAACAGGATACATGAAAGCTTATTATTTTGTGATCACTATTACCCAAGTGACCCCCAACCCTTATATTTGATATGCGGTCTGGCCTGTTGGTTAATATTAGGTCTAGCAGTGCCCCCCCTCTTGTTGGGTCCTGAACTAGTTGTGAAAGGTAATTGTCTCTCATAGTTGCCAAAAACGTATTACCTTTGCTGGAACTACAGGTTTCTGTTCCCCAATGTATTTCAGGGTAGTTGAAATCCCCCATAATAATGACTTCTCCTTGAGTTGCTGCTTCATCTATTTGCTTTACGAGGATATTCTCTGTTGCTTCTATTATTTTAGGAGACTTATAACAAACCCCTATCAGTAATTTATTATTTTTCCCCCCTCCCCTAATCTCCACCCACAGAGACTCTACATCTTCATTAGATTCACAGATATCACGCAGGATGGGTTTTAACCCCTTAACGACCGCAGATACGCCTTTTAACGGCGGTCATTAAGGGTACTTAAACCACAGCGCCGTTAATTAACGGCGCTGTGGAAAAAGTGAATAGCGCCCCCCAGAGGCGCATTTTCTCCGGGGTCTCGGCTACCGGGGGTAGCCGAGACCCCAGAGAACATGAATCGGGTCGGTTTTTACCGACACCGATGTTGCGATCGCCGTTATTAACCCTATAACGGCGACCGCAAAAAAAAAAAAAAAAGTTGTGCCATTTAATTTCTCTGTCCTCTGATGTCATCGGACATCAGAGGACAGAGAAAAAGGGTCCCCAGGACCCCCATGTGGCCCCCAATAAGATCCATGTGGCCCCCGGGCCCTCCGGTGTCCCCCGGTGCCGGCGCCGTTAAGACAATGGCGGGCGCATGCCCAGTGCGCCCGCCGCTATGTGCCGCTGTGCTTGGTGGGATGAGCAAATATTCTCTGGGGTCTCGGCTACCGGGGGTAGCCGAGACCCCAGAGAACATGATCCGGGTCGGTATTCACCGATCCCGGTGTTGCGATCGCGGCTATGCAAGCATAGCCGCGATCGCAAAAAAAAAATGATTTCTCTCCCCTCTGATGTGATCGCACATCAGAGGGGAGAAAATGAGGGTCCCCCGGTCCCCCGATCGCCCCCCCATATACTTACCGGTGTCCTCCGTCCTCCCGCAGGCCCCAGGATCCCGGCTTCTTCTCCCTGCAAAAAAAAAATGGCGGGCGCATGCGCAGTGCGCCCGCCGATCTGCTTTGGCGGCAGATTCAAATTTTTTTTCATTCATTCTCATAAAAGTACATTTTGATCACTGTGATAAACTATCACAGTGATCAAAATAAAAAAAACAGTACATAACCCCCCCATTTATCACCCCCTTAGTTAGGGACATATAATAAAAAGTAGAAATTATATTTATTTTGATTTTTCTGTTAGGGTTAGGGTTATAATTAGGGTTAGGGTTATAATTAGGGTTAAGGTTATAATTAGGGTTAGGGTTAGCATTAGGCTGGTTTCACACATCCGGTGTGCGCCTGACGGCGCCCCCGGCATTTAGCCGCAGCGCCGCATCAGAAAATCTGATGCGCCGCATGCGTTTTTTTTGCATTGACTTGCATTAGCGCCGGATGGCGCCGCATGTCAATGCGTTGCATGCGGTTTTGTCCGGATGCGGCGCAAATGTACATTGCGGCGGCCGGACAAAACGCTGCATGTAACGTTTTTTGTTTTTGCCGGATGGTTTCTGATGTCTCCGGGCATCAGAAACCATCCGGCAAAAAAACCGCATGCGGCCGCCGGCGGTGCATCAGGTTTTCTGATGCGACGCTACGGCAAAATGCCGGGGGCGCTGACAGGCGCCCGCCGGAAGTGTGAAAGCAGCCTTAGGGTAAGGGTTATAATTAGCGTTAGGGTTAGGCTGGGTTCATACTGCGTTATGGCAGTCCGTTAGACGGACTGCGTTACACCGCGGTATAACGCGTGTAACGCAGTCTGTTAACGCTGCCATTCACCCCCATTTGAGGGCGCATCGCGACGCATGCCGTAAAGCGGCATGCGTTTGCGACGTGCCATCATTCAGTGACGGAGCCTCGGACGCGGGCTGCAGCGTTTGGGCTCCGTCACCGCTAGCGCAGATGAATCATCTGCTGATTCCTCTGCGCTAGCGGGTATAGCATAACGCGATCGCGTTATGCTATACCATTACCAGCCCGTCAACGCTATGTGTTGAACGGGCTGGTAAAACGCAAAATGAACCTAGCCTTAGGGTTAGGGTTATAATTAGGGTTAGAATTAGGGTTAGGGTTACAATTAGGGTTAGGGTTATAATTAAGGTTATAATTAAGGTTAGGGTTACAATTAGGGTTGGAATTAGGGTTGGGATTTAGGTTAGGATTAGGGTTGGGATTAGGGTTAGGGGTGTGTTGGGATTAGGGTTGGAGCTAGAATTGAGGGATTTCCACTATTTAGGCACATCAGGGGGTCTCCAAACACGATGTGGTGTTCAAAAAGTCAAATGGCGCTCCCTCCCTTCCGAGCCCTGCCGTGCGCCCAAACAGTGGTTTACCCCAACATATGGGATATCAGCGTACTCAGGACAAATTGCACACCAATTTTGGGTTCTAATTTCTCCGATTACCCTTGGGAAAATAAAAAATAGCTGGCTAAAAAAATCATTTTTGAGAAAAAAAATGATTTTTCATTTTCACGGCTCTGCGTTTATAAATTTCTGTGAAGCACTAGGGGGTTCAAAGTGCTCACCACACATCTAGATAAGCTCCTTAAGGGGTCTAGTTTCTAAAATGAGGTCACTTGTGGGGGGTTTCCACTGTTTAGGCTCATCTGGGGCACTGCTAACGGAACATGACCCCCACCAACGTCTGCATTCCAAAACGTTATTACTTCCTTTCCAAGCCCTGCTGTGCGCCAAAACAGTTCCCCCCCCACATATTTGGTATCAGCGTACTCAGGACAAATTGGACAACAACTTTTGGGGTCCAATTTCCTTGTGAAAAATCAAAAATTTGGGACTAAAAAATCATTTTTGTGAAAATTGATTTTTTTTTTTCACACCCAGGCATTATAAACTTTTGTGAAACACTTGGAGGTTCAAAGTGCTCACCACAGATCTAGATAAGTTCCTTATGGGGTCTAGTTTCCAAAATGGGGTCACTTGTGGGGGTTTTCCACTGTTTAGGCTCATCTGGGGCACTGCAAACGGAACATGACCCCCACCAACGTCTGCATTCCAAAACGTTATTACTTCCTTTCCAAGCCCTGCTGTGCGCCAAAACAGTTTCCCCCCCCACATATTTGGTATCAGCGTACTCAGGACAAATTGGACAACAACTTTTGGGGTCCAATTTCCTTGTGAAAAATCAAAAATTTGGGACTAAAAAATCATTTTTGTGGAAATTTTTTTTTTTTTTTTTCACACCCAGGCATTATAAACTTTTGTGAAACACTTGGGGGTTCAAAGTGCTCACAGCGGATCTAGATAAGTTCCATAGGTGGTCTAGTTTCCAAAATGGTGTTACTTGTGAGGGGTTTCCACTGTTTAGGCGCATCAGGGGCTCTCCAAACGCGACATGGTGTCCAATCTCAATTCCAGCCAATTTTGGTTTGAAAAAGTCAAACGGTGCTGCTTCCATTCCAAGCCCTGCCGTGCGCCCAAACAGTGGTCCCCCCCATATATGGGGTATCAGCATACTCAGGACAAATTGTACAACAACTTTTGTTGTCCAATTTCTCCTGTTACCCTTGTGAAAATAAAAAATTGGGGACTAAACGATCAGGTTTGTGGAAAAAATATGATTTTTTATTTTCACGCCCAGGCGTTATAAACTTCTGTGAAGCACTTGGGGCTTCAAAGTGCTCACCACACATCTAGATAAGTTCCTTAGGGGGTCTAGTTTCCAAAATGGGGTCACTTGTGGGGGGTTTCCACTGTTTAGACACATCAGGGCCTCTACAAATGCGACATGGCGTCCAGCCAATTCAGCGTTGAAAAAGTCAAACGGAGCTCCTTCCCTTGCGACCTCTGCCGTGCGCCCAAAAAGTCGTTTACCCCAACATATGGGGTATCGGCATGCTCAGGACAAATTGCACAAAAACTTTTGGGGTCTTGTTACCCTTGGGAAAATAAAAATTGGGGTGAAAAGATCATTTTTGTGGAAAAAATATGATTTTTTATTTTCACGGCTCTACGTTATAAACTTGTGTGAATCACTTGGAGGTTCAAAGTGCTCACCACACATCTAGATAAGTTCCTTAGGGGTCTAGTTTCCAAAATGGGGTCACTTGTTGGGGGTTTCCACTGTTTAGGCACATCAGGGGCTCTCTAAACGCGACATGGCATCCAGCCAATTCTGCGTTGAAAAAGTCAAACAGCGCTCCTTCCCTTGCGACCTCTGCCGTGCGCCCAAAAAGTGGTTTACCCCCACATATGGGGTATCAGCATGCTCAGGACAAATTGCACAAAAACTTTTGCAGTCTTATTACCCTTGGGAAATTAAAAATTGGGGTGAAAAGATCATTTTTGTGGAAAAAATTTTTTTTTTTTTTTCACGGCTCTAGGTTATAAACTTGTGTAAAGCACTTGGAGGTTCAAAGTTCTCACCACACATCTAGATAAGTTCCTTAAGGGGTCTTGTATCCAAAATGGGGTCACTTGTGGTGTGTTTCCACTGTTTAGGCACATCAGGGGCTATCTAAACGCGACATGGCATTCAGCCAATTCTGCATTGAAAAAGTCAAACGGCGCTCCTTCCCTTGCGACCTCTGCCACGCGCCCAAAAAGTGGTTTACCCCCACATATGGGGTATCGAAGTATTCAGAAGAAATTGCACAACAAATTTTGTGGTTCATTTTTTCTTTTAACACTTGTGAAAATAAAAAAACTTGGTTCCGAAGTAAAGCTTTTGCAAAAAAAGTTAAATGTCAATTTTTTCCTTCCACATTGCTTCAACTCCTGTGAAGCACTTGAAGGGTTAATAAACTTCTTGAATGTGGTTTTGAGCACCTTGAGGGGTGCAGTTTTTAGAATGGTGTCACTTTTGGGTATTTTCTATCATATAGACCCCTCAAAGTGACTTCAAATGTGATGTGGTCCCTAAAAAAAAAATGGTGTTGTAAAAATGAGAAATCGCTGGTCAACTTTTAACCCTTATAACTTCGTAACAAAAAAAAATTTTGGTCCCAAAATTGTGCTGATGTAAAGTAGACATGTGGGAAATGTTATTTATTAAGAAATTTGTGTGACATATCTCTCTGATTTAAGGGCATAAAAATTTAAAGTTTGAAAATTGTTAAATTTTCAAAATTTTCGCCATATTTCCGTTTTTTTCATAAATAAACACAAGTCATATCAAAGAAATTTTGCCACTAACGTGAAGTACAATATGTCACGAAAAAACAATCTCAGAATCAGCGGGATTCGTTAAAGCGTTCCAGAGTTATAACCTCATAAAGTGACAGTGGTCAGAATTGTAAAAATTGGCCCGGTCATTAAGCTGCAAAATGGCTCTGTCCTTAAGGGGTTAAGGATGATTTTACATATAAACAACACCCCCACCTCGCTTATTTTTACGGTCATCCCTAAACAGATTATAGCCCTGAAAATTAACCGCCCAGTCGTGGCTCTCATCCAGCCAAGTCTCAGATATCCCCACCATGTCATAATTATGTTCCAACAAAATTAATTCTAATTCCGCCATTTTGTTGGTGAGGCTTCTAGCATTAGTATACATGCACTTAATGTATCTCTCTGAACCTCTATTCTTTCTTAAATTATTAACTGTTCTAACCCCACCCCCCATGCCACCCCCACCCCAATTTCATTATTTGTGCCCAGGTCTCTATCTGCACTGCCTTCCCCTCCTATAAAATGAATGCCCTCCCCCCTAGTCCCTAGTTTAAAGACTCCTCCAACCTTCTAGCCATTTTCCCCCCCAGCACATCTGCACCCTCCCCATTGAGGTGCAGCCCGTCCCTAGCATAGAACCTGTAGCCAACTGAGAAGTCGGCCCAGTTCTCCAGGAACCCAAACCTCTCCTTCCTACACCAAATCCTGAGCCACTTATTAATCTCCCGTTGCCTCTCTGGTTGGCACGTGGTACAGGCAGTATTTCAGAAAATACGACGTTGGAGGTCCTTGCTTTAAGCTTGCAGCCTAATTCCCTGAAATCGTCTTTAAGGTCCTTCCACCTACCTTTAACTTTGTCATTTGTGCCAATGTGCACCATGACCGCTGGGTCCTCACCAGCCCCTCCCAGTAATCTGTCAACCCGATCAGCTATGTGTCGGACTCGAGCGCCAGGTAGGCAGCACACTGTTCGACGATCCCTGTCTTTGTGACAGATTTCCCTATCTGTTCCCCTAATAATTGAGTCCCCACTACCAGCACCTGTCTAGCCTGCCCTGCTCTCCTAATTCCCCCTTACTGGAGCAGACACTCCCCCGGCTTTCAGAGGACGTGCCTGGCTGCAGCAGTGCTACCCCTGTACTGACAACCCCCTCATCTGCCAACTTTGCAAACTTATTGGGGTGTGCCAGATCAGGACTAGCCTCCCTGGCGCTCTTCCCTCTACCCCGCTTTCTAACTGTCACCCAGCTTCCTACTTCAGTGTCCTGCAGCTCCACCCTAGCATCCCCCCCCTCATCTATCCCATTGAACATCTGCTCAGTGAGCAGAAGACTCCTTTCCATATTGTCTATGGATCTCAGTGTTGCCAGCTGCACATTTAGATCCAGGATTTGGGCTTCCAAATGCACAACGTGCTCACATCTCGCACAGCAGTATGCACCCTCGACCGGCTGTTCAAGGACTGCATACATGTGGCAAGATGTACACTGGATGGCATTGGCAATAGTGGAGCACATATCTAATGGCCCCCCAGCCTAAAAATACTAGCCCACAACTGCTAAGAAAAGTCACATCTATTACATGCACCAATTCTGGCGCTTTGCTCAGCTCTTCCCACTTGCCATGTAGCAGTGGCAAGTGGGGTTCATATGTGTGGGGTTGATGTCATCTTTGCATTGTCAGGTGACATCATGCCCACAGATTAGTAATGGAGAGGCGTCTAAAAGGCACCTATCCATTGCTAATCCTATAGTTGTGATAAAGACACAGCCAGAATAAAGTCATTTATTAGAAATAAGGCTAAACACAGTTTTCCATTTTATTTAAAAATAACAAACACAGTTATACTCACCTAATGCATATTCCACTGAAGCCCTCATTCTCCGGTAATAGAACTGAAATAGAAAAACAACAATATACCATAACTGTCTGTCATTCTGTCCCACGCCATAATCTATGTCTGGGGATTAATAGTTTTCAACCTGGATGGTGCCAAGATGCGACCGTCCAGGCTGAGAACCACTGGCTGAGAATCACTGGGCTGAGAACTACTGCGAGCGGAGCTTCAGTGACATCTTCGGGGTTACATCAGGTCATTGAGGCTACATTCCCAGCCGGGCGGACTGCTGTGACCTCGGTGAGATCCATGCTAACGCTGTGGGAAAAAGTCATGGAGTTCACTGCAGTGCAAGCTCAGTGGTTTTACAGAGGATCACCGTGAGAATTTCTCACCATGATCTGCGGTGAAGCCACTGACCTCGAATTGCAGTGACCTCATCACTGACTTTTTCCCATGGTGCTGAGGTCACAGCAGTTCAGCCCTGCTGGGAACGCACCTCAGTCACCGGAGGTAACCTAGATGACATCACTGCTAGTCACTGAGGCGGCGCTCGCAGCAGCTCATTCACCAGTGGTTCTCAGCCTGGATGGTCGTATCTTGGCACTGTCCAGCGTTGTGAATACTCTGAATCTGACTTCTGAGTTTGGGCACCCCCTGGTGGCTGCTGATAGTAATGAAGCTGCTTTGGCTAATAGAAGTATATCACCTGGGGGCAATGATTGGCAATCAGGTGTTTTGACTGGGGAGATTTAAGTGAGCAACCTTCCCATAATCCTTGCCGGTGATTTGTTTCTTCCTGGTCCCTGTTGGAAGTAAACTTGCTTCCTGCTTTGCCCTGCAACTTTCAGATAAGTTATTTTCTGTTTATTTCTGTGGCATTTGTTTTTCCTTTTGCCTTTCTCAGTTTTCTGCACTTCTGGAGTTAGTACAGCCAGATTCCCCAGCAGGGGCCTGCGCTGGACTCTGTTTCTCATTTGCCACTGTTTATGTATTTTCCTTTCCCTGTGGTTTCAGTATCTGATGGTTTGCTGCTAGTTCACAGCAGAGTTCTGATCTAGTGGGGGCGAGATCATGTGGTCTCAGTATTTTTGCATATCAGAAGTGTTGGAATTTATCTTAGAGTTTTTGCTGGATTGCAGACAGTATTCTTTTCTGTCCTATTCTATCTAGACAGTTTGGGCCCCAGCATTTGCTTGCACTATTTTCTGCCTGTGTTTGTATTTCATCTTGTCTCACCGCCAATATATGTTTGGGGGCTACCTATTCCTTTGGGGGTCTACTCCGGGGCAGTTAGCTTTCCCCTTTCTCTCTTAAGGCTTAGTTAACTCTCCAGCTGTGTCGAGGCATCTAGGGCACCGTAGGTACGTCCCATGGCTACTTCTAGTTGTGCTGTCAGTTTAGGGGTCTGCAATCCGCTAGTTACCAACCTATCTGGGTGTCTGGTTGGCTAGCCTATTTTTACTACTGTCCTCCTCGGCTACCAAATCATAACAGAACCACCGGCCAGACTGTAAATTCTAGGGTATTCAAAAGAAGAAAAGAATAGTTAAAAAAAAAAAAAAAGGTTTCAGAATTTTTATATATTTTTTCCTCTTTTTCTCTGGGGGCCATAGGAGGATTTTTTCTTCAATGGAGATTAGGCAGTTGTCTGATCGTGTTGAGCAGCTCGCTGCTGAAGTTCAGTGAATTTCTGTCTATCTCACTCAGTTGTCTGCTGTGGAACCTAGGATTCCTATTCCTGATTTATTTCCTGGGGATTGGTCTAAATTTTTGAACTTTAAGAATAATTGTACCGTATATACCCATGTATAAGCCGAAATTTTCAGCCCATTTTTTTAGGGCTGAAAGTCCCCCTCTCGGCTTATACGTGGGTCATATACGGGGGTCGGCGGGGTAGGGGGAGCGGGGGTGTCGGATCATACTCACCCCTCTGCCGGCGCGGTCTCTGCAGCCCCCTGCTTCTCCCACGATCTCCGGCTCCTTCCTGCAGCAGTCACATTGCACCGCTCATTAAAGTCATGAATATGCACATATTCATGACTTTAATGAGCGGTACCATGTGACCGCTGCAGGACAGAAGTGCTGCGGAGAGCGCGGGGAGAAGAGGAGAGGCTGCAGGGACGGCGGAGGGGTGAGTATAGTGATATTTACCTGTCCCCGTGCCACCGCTGCGCTGCTCCCTCGGTCTGACTCCTCTGGCTGTGAATGTTCAGGCAGAGGGCGCGATGACGTCGTTAGTGAGCGCCCCGCCCCCTGCCTGATCATTCACAGCCAGAGGAGTCAGACCAAGGGAGCAGCGCAGCTGTGCAGAGAGGACAGGTAAATATCTCAGGTGCCGAGTTCCTGAGCGAGCGGTGACACCGGCACCTGTCCCCCATAGCGCGCTGCTGTCACCGCCTGCTCAGGACACCGGCACCTGGCTCCCAGTGACGAGAGGTGAGTATGTCATTTTTTTTTTTTTTGCAGCAGCAGCAGCATATGAGGCCTATACTATGGGGCATAATTGTGCAGCATATGGGGGCATAATATGGAGCATATGGGGGCATAATCTGGAGCATATGGGGCATAATCTGGAGCATATGGGGGCATAAACTGTGGAACATATGGGGGCATAATCTGGAGCATATGGGGGCATAAGCTGTGGAACATATGGGGGCATAATCTGGAGCATATGGGGGCATAAGCTGTGGAACATATGGGGGCATAATCTGGAGCATATGGGGCATAACTGTGAACATATGGGGCATAATATTGAGCATATGGGCATAATCTGGGAACATATGGGCATAATCTGGAGCATATGGGCATAATCGTGGAACATATGGGCATAATCTGAGCATATGAGCATATCTGTGGAACATATGGGCATAATGGAGCATATGGGCATAATCTTGAAGCAATTGGCATAATATGGAGCATAGGAGTAATCTGGGGAGCATATTGGGCATAATCTGTATAGCATATGGGGACATAATCTGTGGCATAATCTGTGGAGCATCATATAGGGGCATAATCATTTTTCACCCTAGGCTTATACACGAGTCAATAAGTTTTCCCAGTTTTTTGTGGCAAAATTAGGGGGGTCGGCTTATACATGGGTCGGCTTATACATGAGTATATACGGTAAGTTGTTTTTTGCCTTGAAACCTAAGTCATCGAAGAACGCGAGCAGCAGGTTAAAATTGTCATCTCCCTGTTGCGCGGTGACCCTCAGGACTGGGCCTTTTCCCTGACACCTGGGGATCCTGTCTTGGCTAATGTTGATGCATTTTTTCAGGCTCTGGGGTTGTTGTATGATGAACCTAATGTTATTGATCAAGCTGAGAAAACCTTGTTGGCATTGAACCAGGGTCAGGAAGCGGCAGAGTTATATTGTCAGAAATTCCGAAAGTGGGGGGTCCTTACTAAATGGAACGATGATGCCTAGTTGGCTATTTTTTCGAAGGGTCTAGGCAGGAAACCGTTAAAAGATGTTATGGTGGATGTCCTTTCCTCTGGTCTCAACGACTCTATGTCATTAGCCATTCAAATTGACAGACGTTTACGTGAACATAGAAATATGCGAGAGGTGGTGATACCTTTCGAACAAACCTCTGAGCACATGCAATGTGATGGGGTTGTTTCTGGGGCTCAGCATCGAGAATTTCGAAAGCGTAAAAAGTTGTGCTTCTATTTTGGGGACGCTTATCATACTATTTCTGTCTGCCCTAGGCGGGGGAAGACGTTTTGCACGCTCATTTGTTTTGGGCAATGTACAGTCTAAATTTCTCTTGACTGTTACCTTGATCTCCTTCTTATCCTAATTTTCTGCTCAGGCTTTTGTCGATTCAGGAGCTGCCCTGAACCTGATGGATTTTGACTTTGCCAAACGTTGTGGTTTTCCCATGCTACCCCTGCGGACTCCTATTCCTTTGTTGGGTATTGATGCTACCCCTTTGGCGGAGAATAAACCCCAGTTTTGGACCCAGGTGATAATGCGGGTAGCCCGGACCACGAAGAGAATTGTAAATTTTTGGTGTTGCATTTACATGACATTAATGTACTGGGTTTTCCTTGGTTGCAGACCCATAATCCTGTGTTGGATTGGAAGTCTGTGGTCAGTTGGGGTTGTCAATGTGTTCGTGGTGACACTCCTGTTTTTTCTGCCTCTCCCCAGCCTCAGGATGTTCCTGATTATTTGGCTGATTTTTCTGATGTGTTTAGTGAGAGTAAGTCTGCGTCCTTACCTCCTCACAGGAGTTATGATTGCGTGATTGAGTTAGTGCCCGGTTTTAAATTTCCTAAGGGTTGGCTCTTCAATTTGTCTATACCTGAGCATGATACTATGCGATCTTATCTCAAAGAGTCATTGGAGAAGGGTCATATTAGACCGTTCTCTTCACCTTTAGGTGCCGGTTTTTTCTTTGTGGCCAAGAAGGATGGTTCATTGAGGCCATGTATTGACTATCGTCTCCTTAATAAGATCACTGTTAAATATCAGCATCCATTACCCCTGATTTCCGATTTATTCTCCAGAGTGAAAGGTGCTAGTTGGTTTACCAAGCTTGACCTCAGGGGGGCGTGTAATCTTATTCGCATTAAGCACGGTGATGAATGGAAGACGGCGTTTAATACTCCTGAGCATTTTGAGTACCTAGTGATGCCTTTTAGGCTCACTAATGCCCCTTCCATCTTCCAGTCTTTCATGATCAATATTTTCCGGGATTTTGTGGATAAGTTTCTGATCGTTTATTTGGACGATATTTTGATTTTTTCCAATGACTGGGATTCTCATGTGGAACATGTTCGGATGGTATTCCGGATTTTGAGAGAAAATGCTTTGTATGTAAAGGGATCAAAATGTCTCTTTGGCATACAGAAGGTTTCGTTTTTGGGATTCATTTTGTCTCCGTCTGCTTTTGAAATGGACCCGGTCAAGGTTCAGGCCATTTGTGATTGGGTTCAGCCCACTTCCCTGAAGGCTCTTCAGAGATTTTTGGGTTTTGCTAATTTTTACCATAAATTTATAAGTAATTTTTCTGGTATTGTGAAACCACTGACTGATTTGACCAAAAAGGGCTCTGATGTGGTGAATTGGTCTCCAGAGGCAGTTTCGACGTTTCAGGAGCTTAAGCGGAGATTCACTTCCGCTCCTGTTCTGCAGGACCTGATGTTTCTCTCCCATTTCAGGTGGTGATAGATGCTTCTGAGATTGCTGCAGGAGCCATTTTGTCCCAAAGGGCTCCTGTAACCTCTATGATTAACCCTTGTGCCTTCTTCCTCGAAAGTTTTCCCCAGCTGAACGTAATTATGATGTGGGGAATCGGGAATTATTGGCTATGAAGTGGGCGTTTGAAGAGTGGAGACATTGGTTGGAGGGAGCCAAACATCAAGTTGTGGTCCTTACTGACCACAAGAACTTGATCTATCTCGAATCAGCCAAGTGATTGAATCCTAGACAGGCCAGGTGGGCCTTGTCTTTCACATGTTTTAATGTTGTGGTCTCCTTTCTTCCGGGCACTAAGAATGCTAAGGCGGATGCCCTCTCTAGGAGTTTCTTTGCGGATTCTTTTGATGTGACTGAGCCTACTGCCATTCTGAAGGAGGGTGTGGTTCTTTCCACTATCTCACCCGATTTTAGACTGGCCCTGGAGGAATTTCAGGGGGATAAACCTGATTGATGCCCTGTGGGGAAATTGTATGTCCCAGACCAATGGAGGAAGAAAGTAATGTCTGAAATTCATTGCTCCACGTTGGCTGGTCTTCCCAGTATTTTTAGTACCAGAGATTTGGTGAGTAGGTCTTTTTGGTGGACTACTTTATCTCATGATGTCAGGAATTTTGTGCAGTCCTGTGGGACTTGTTCTCGGTCCAAACCCTGCTCCCGCTCTAGTGGATTGTTAATGCCACTGCCTGTGCTCAGGAGGCCATGGACCCATATCTCTATGAATTTTATTTCCGACCCCCCTGTATCTCAGAGAATGACTGTTATCTGGGTGATCTGTGATAGATTTTCCAAGATGGTCCATCTTGTGCCACTGCCGATATTGCCATCCTCTTCCGAGTTGGTGCCCTTGTTTTTTCAGCAGGTGGTTAGTTTGCACAGCATTCTGGAGAACATTGCGTCTGACAGAGGAGTCCAATTTGTTTCCAGATTTTGAAGAGCCTTTTGTTTTAAACTGTGAATTCATTTGTCTTTCTCCTCTTCGTTTCACCCTCAGACCAACGGGCAGACTGAGAGAACAAACCAGACTCTGGAAACTTATTTGAGATGTTTTGTATCTGCTGATAAAGATGACTGGGTCTCTTTTTTGCCCTTGGCTGAATTCGCTCTAAATAATAGGTCTAGTTCTGCCACTTTGATGTCCCTTTTTTCTGCAATTTTGGGTTTCATCCTCGGTTTTCTTCAGGGCAGGTGGAGGCTTCTGCCTATCCGGGTGTTGACTCTTTGGTAGAGAGAATGCAGTAGATTTGGAATCAAGTAGTGGATAAGTTCTCTCTCTCTAAGGAGAGGGACCAACGTTTTGCCAACCGGCATAGGACTAATGGTCCCCGGTTTAAAGTAGGTGACATGGTTTGGTTGTCATCAAAATATATCCCTATGAAGGTTAAGTCTCCAAAATTTAAGCCAAGGTTCATTGGACCTTATAAAATTTTGAAAATCCTTAATCCCGTTTCTTTCCGTTTGGCTCTTCCAGGGATGTTTAAGATTCACAACATCTTCCATAAATCTTTATTGAAAAGGTTCGCTGAGCCAGTAGTTCCTATGGCTACGCCTCCTGAGCCTATTTTGGTTGAGGGCAATCTTCTCGTCTGGCTAGACGGAGACTCCAGTACTTGGTCAAGTAGAAAGGTTATGGTCAGGAGGACAATTCTTGGGTGTTTGCTTCTGACATTCATGCTGAGAGATTGGTTCGCGCCTTTCACCGGGCTCATCCTGATCGGCCTGGTGGCGCATGTGAGGGTTCAGTGACCCCTCCTCAAGGGGGGGGATACTGTTGTGAACACTCTGAATCTGACTTCTGAGTTTGGCGCCCCTGGTGGCTGCTGTAGTAATGAAGCTGCTTTGCTAACAAAGTATATCACCTGGGGCGTGATTGGCAATCAGGTGTTTCTGACTGAGGAGATATAAGTGAGCAACCTTCCCATAATCTTGCGTGATTTGATCACTTTGCTTCCTGCTTTGTCTTGCAACTTTCAGATAAGTTATTTTCTGTTTATTTCTGTGGCATTTGTTTTTCCTTTTGCTTTCTCAGTTTTCTGCCCTTCTGGAGTTAGTACAGCCAGTTCCACAGCGGGCCTGCGCTGGACTCTGTTTCTCATTTGCCACTGTTAATGTATTTTCAGTTCCCTGTGGTTTCAGTATCTGATGGTTTGCTACCAGTTCACACCAGAGTTCTGATCTAGCGGGGGCGAGATCGTGTGGTCTCAGTATTTTTGCATATGAGACACGTTGGAATTTTCTTAGAGTTTTTGCTGGATTGCAGACAGTATTCTTTCCTGTCTCATTCTATCTAGACAGTTTGGGCCCCAGCATTTGCTTGCTCTATTTTCTGCCTGTGTTTGTATTTAATCTTGTCTCACCGCAATATATGTTTGGGGGCTACTATTCCTTTGGAGCAGTTAGCTTTCCTCTTTCTCTCTTTAGGCTTAGAAAACTATCCGGCTGTGTCGAGGTGTCTAGGGCACCATAGGTACGTCCCACGTCTACTTCTAGTTGTGCTGTCAGTTTAGGGTTTGCAATCCGCTAGTTACCAACCTCTCTGGTGTCTGGTTGGCTAGGTTATTTTTACTACTGTCCTCCTCGGCTACCAAATCATAACAGTCCAGGTTGAAAGCTGTTTATTTAAATAATTAAAAATACGGTGTGGGGACCCCTCTATCTTGTTATTCAGCCTTGCTGAAGCTGACAGCTGAGGGTTGCAGCCCCCATCTGTTAGTTTTGCCTGGCTGGTTATGAAAAATACAGGGAAACCAACGCAGTGTTTTTTTTTTAAATTATTTATTTACAGTGCAGGAGCGGCTCATGCAGGCCGGTGTCACACTACCGTGGAATACAGGTGAGTGCTATGCGAGAAAACATCGCATAGCACTCGGCCCAGTGTTAATCTATGGGGCAGCTCACATCAGTGTTTATTTTCTTAGTCGTATTAGGCATGAATGTAGAATTGCAGAATGCTGTGATTGTCACAGAGACTTGTCAATGCAAGCCTAGGGTGCAAGAAAAAAATTGCACAGCACTAATGTCCTTTGAAAAGCAGGCGATTCATGTGCCGCATACAATAAAATCACACTGACAGGTTAGAAAAGGTTTAGGATTAGGGTTGGAATTAGGGTTAGGGTTGGAATTAGGGTTAGGGTTGGGATAAAGGTTGAGATTAGGGGTGTGCTGGGGTTAGGATTAGGGG
>JARQOD010000004.1:371094018-371150018 GCA_033576555.1 Oophaga sylvatica | reverse complement strand
AATTTGCATATACTCCAGAATGTTATAAAGAGTGATCAGCTTAACAGCAATTACTTGCAAAGTCAATATTTGGCTAGAAAATCAACTTTATCCCCCAAAACACATTTCAACATCATTGCAGCCCTGCCTTAAAAGGACCAGCTAACCTCTTTTCAGTGATTGCTCCATTAACACAGGTGTGGTGTTGATGAGGACATGGCTGGAGATCAATCTGTCATGATTAAGTAAGAATGACACCACTGGACACATTAAAAGGAGGCTGGTGCTTGGCATCATTGTTTCTCTTCTGTTAACCATGGTTATCTCTAAAGAAACAAGTGCAGTCATCATTGCAATGCACAAAAATGACCTAACAGGGAAGAGTATTGCAGCTAGAAAGATTGCACCTAAGTCAACAATCTATTGCATCATCAAGAACTTCAAGGAGAGAGGTTCCATTGTTGCCAAAAAGGCTTCATGGCGCCCAAGAAAGACCAGCAAGCGCCAGGACCGTCTCTTAAAAGTGTTTCAGCTGCTGGATCGGGCTACCAGCAGTGCAGAGCTTGCTCAGGAATGGCAGCAGGCAGGTGTGAGTGCATCTGCACGCACTGTGAGGCGGAGACTCTTGGAGCAAGGCCTGGTCTCAAGGAGGGCAGCAAAGATGCCACTTCTCTCCAGAAAAAACATCATGGACAGACTGATATTCTGCAAAAGGTACAGGCAGTGGACTGCTGAGGACTGGGGTAAAGTTATTTTCTCTGATGAATCCCCTTTTCGATTGTTTGGAACATCAGGAGAACGCCTCATTTGTAGAAGACAAGGTGAGCGCTACCACCAGTCTTGTCTCATGCCAACTGTTAAGCATCCTGAAACCATTCATGTGTGGGGTTTCTTCTCAGCCAAGGCAATCGGCTCTCTCACAGTCTTGCCTAAAAACACAGCCATGAATAAAGAATGGTACCAGAATGTCCTCCAAGAGCAACTTCTCCCAACCCTCCAAGAGCAGTTTGGCGATCAACAATGCCTTTTCCAGCATGATGGAGCACCTTGCCATAAAGCAAAGGTGATAACTAAATGGCTCAGGGAACAAAACATAGAGATTTTGGGTCCATGGCCTGGAAACTCCCCAGATCTTAATCCCATTGAGAACTTGTGGTCAATCATCAAGAGACGGGTGGACAAACAAAAACCTAAAAATTCGGACAAAATGAAAGCATTGATTGTGCAAGAATGGACAGCTATCAGTCAGGATTTGGTCCAGAAGTTGATTGAGAGTATGCCAGAGAGAATTGCAGAGGTCCTGAAGAAGAAGGGTCAACACTGCAAATATTGACTTGCTGCATTAACTCATTCTAACTGTCAATATAAGCTTTTGTTACTCATATGTTTGCAATTATTATATTTCTGTCTGTGATAAAAACATCTGTCAAACACACATAAAAACCAGAGGGCAGCAGATCATGTGAAAATATAATATTTGTGTCATTCTCAAAACTTTTGGCCATGACTGTATACCTATGTCAAATCCAGTGGAACGAGGAGCGTTATAACGCATGCTGTTACAATGGATAGGAGGTCAAAAATTCTATTTGTATATGAATTTGATCATCTCTCCACTGACAGCAGTGAGTCATTGGACCCCATGATATAATATACACTTATAGCATATCCTGTGGATATGCATAAATGTTCGAGATGGGAATACCCCTTCAGGAATTACTAAACAGAATGCATCTACTTGTAACGATATCATAAAAATTCCAATCAACCTCTTTATTCCAGCTACAAATATACTGTGGCATGTAAATATTTGGGCACCCCTGCTCAGAATTACTGAATAGTTAAGCAAGTTAAAGATGAAATGATCTCTAAAAGGCCTGAAGTTAATGATGACACACTTCCTTTGTATTTTAGGCAAAAAAATAGTCATTTTTTGCATTTTAAAAACTACAAAAAAGAAAATAGGCTAATGCAAAAGTTTGTGAACCCTTGGAGATTTATGTGCTTGCATAACTTTGACCAAGGTTTCAGACCTTAACCCCTTCACCCCGAAGCCTGTTTTCACCTTCCTGACCATTCCAATTTTTACAATTCTGACCACTGTCAATTTATGAGGTCATAACGCTGGAACGCTTCAACGGATCCCACTGATTCTGAGAAAGTTTTCTCGTGACATATTATATTTTATGATAGTGGTAAAATTTCTTTGCTATGACTTGCGTTTATTTGTGAAAATAATGGAAATTTGGCAAAAACTTTGCAATTTTCAAACTTTTAATTTTTATGCCCTTAAATCAGAGGGCTATATCGCACAAAATAGTTAAGAAATAATATTTCCCACATGTCTACTTTACATCAGCAAAATTTTGTAAACAAATTTTTTTGTAGGAAGTTATAAGGGTTAAAAGTCGAGCAGCGATTTCTAATTTTTGTAACAAAATTTGCATAACCAGTTTTTTGTGAGACCACCTCACATTTGAAGTGACTTTGAGGGGCCTATATGACAGAAAATACCCAAAAATTACATCATTTTAAAAACTGCACCCCTCAAGATACTCAAAACCACATTCAAGAAGTTTATTAACCCTACAGATGCTTCACAGGAATTTTTGGAATGTGGAAGAAAAAAAAATAAACATTTACTTTTCTAGCACAAAAATTTTCCTTTAGATGTAATTTTTTTTTTACTTTCGCAAGGGTAGCAAGAGAAAATGGACTATACATTTTGTTGTGCGATTTCTCCTAAGCATGCCGATACCCCATATGTGTGGATGTGAGGAAAATCTACTGCAGGGCTTGGAAGGGAGGGAGCGCCATTTCACTTTTTGAATGTAAAATTTGCTGGCATAATTAGCGGACACATGTCATGTTTGGAGGGTCCCTGTGTGCCTAAACAATGAAAACCCCCAACAAGTGACACCATTTGGAAACTAGACCCCTTATGGAACTTATCTAGATGTGTATTGAGCACCTTGAACCCCCAGGTGCTTCACAGAAGTTTATGAGGTAGAGCCGTGGAAATAAAATAAAATTACATTTTTCCCAAATAAATCTTTATCTTTTTCAGCTAATTATTTTGCATTTTCATAAGGGTAACAGGAGAAATTGCTTTAAACAATTTGCTGTGCAATTTCTCCTCAATACGCAGATACCCCATTTGTAGGGGAATACTACTGTTTAAGTGCAAGGCAGGGCTTGGAAGGGAAGGAGCGCCATTTGACTTTTTGAATTAAAAATTTGATGGAATTAGCAGATGCCATGTCGGGTTTGAAGAGCCCGATGTGCCTAAACAGTGGAAACCCCCCACAAGTGACACCATTTTGGAAACTAGACCCCTTTGGGACCATACCTAGATGTGTACTGAGCACCTTGTACCCCAAGGGCTTCACAAAAGTTTATAACGTTAAGCCGTGAAAAAATAAATAAATTAAAAAAAATCACATTTTTCCCACAAAAATCTTTTTTAGCTACAAATTTTGTATTTTCACAAGGATAACAGGAGAAAATGGACCCCAAAGTTTGTTGTACAATTTCTCCTGAGTTCACAGATACGCCATATGTGGTCGAAAAGTACTTTTGAGGGACAGTGCAAAACCTCTGTTCAGCGGTGTCCTTTTCGGAAGCACGCAAAACTATGGAATCCTAAAAAGACGGACACCGCCGGATCACAGGTCCTATGACATCCAAAGTGCCTTGGAGTCGTCCAGCGCACAGATGTCGACCACAGCTGCTATTCCACTGTGCGGAAGGCACAGCTCCTATCCCGCCTTAAAGAGACATCTTCTGCACTGAGAAGGAACTGCACAGACTATACGAAGTCAGAAGCGTCTCACAGGTATGGTGATACACCACACACTAGACATGACTATAACACACCAGCTCGTGCCAGCACTGACCAAGCCACCATAGACTTTGTAAAGTTCCTTGCCCGCTAAGAACTGCTTACAAAAGGACTTGTAAAGTTCACTGATAAACTCGAGAACTATAGGTCATGGCGAGCCTCGTTCCGGAACGCCATTCATGGTCTGGACCTTTCTAATAGTGAGGAGTTAGACCTCCTAGTAAAGTGGCTCGGAAGTGAGTCGGTCGAGCATGCCAAAAGACTAAGAGACATCACTTATACAAAGAATGGAATCCAAAATAGGCCCTAGACAAAAGCTTGAGAATAGTGATCTATTGATAGATTAAGGGACAGTAGAAGTCATAGAGAATGCTTTATACAAAAGAATTGATGAATTTCCTAAAATAGGACCTAAAGATTATCAAAAGCTTAGAGAATTGAGTGATTTATTGATAGAGTTACAGGTTGCCCAGGAGGAAGGAGACTTGCCCGGATTGGCATTCTTAACACCGCTAGGGGTGTCAATCCAATAATACAAAAACTTCCTTACAACCTACAAGAAAAGTGGGTTACATATGGTTCACGGTATAAACAAAATCATAATGTACCATTCCCTCCTTTCACGGTATTCGTAGAATTTGTCACCCAACAAGCAAGATCAGAAATGACCCTAGTTTTTACTTCACTCTGTCATGTTCCACTGCCCCCGGTGTCAAACCCAGTAGGACACCCGTGGCAGTCCACAAAACTAACATTGTTTCCACAGGCCCTCCTCACAATGCGAGTAAACCCTTTCCAGACAAGAACAAGCCTCAGGATGTCAGTAAACATTGTCCTCTACACAAGAAACCACATCCTCTACTAAAATGCAGAGCCTTCAGGGAGAAGTCTTTGGAGGATCGCAAGGGTTTCCTCAAAGAGAACAACATCTGCTTCAAATGTTGTGCCACAAATTTTCACCTCGCCAAGAACTGTGAAGCTAGCATGAAATGTGCAGAATGCAGCAGCACGGATCACAATACAGCCTTGCACTCTTGACCACCTCCACGAGTGTTGTCACAAGCAGAGAGACACGATAGGAAGGAGAATACTGATGAAGATACTCTTGTGGTCAGCTCTCAATGTACAGAGATCTGTAAGGGACTCACAGGATGAAGGTCCTGTTCAAAAATCTGCCTTGTCCAAGTCTACCCTGAAGGCAGTAAGGACAAAGCCCTCAAGATATATGCAATCCTGGATGACCAAAGTAACAGGTTTTTAGCCAGGTCCGTCTTCTTTGACAAATTCAGCATTGTAGGCCCTGGTTCTCCCTACCCCCTGAGGACGTGTTCAGGTACCGTTGAGACAGCGGGGAGAAAAGCGACCGGATACAAGGTGGAGTCCATGGATGGTCAAACCTGCCTATCGCTACCAACCATCCTTGAGTGCAACCAGATTCCCGACAACAGGTCAGAGATACCATCACCAGAGGTGACGACATATCACCCCCATCTGAAGCTTATAGCCCACCTGATACCCGAGTTGGATCCAGAAGCCCCAATAGCCCTACTCCTGGGAAGAGATATACGAGTTCACAAGACTAGAGAATATATAAACGGCTCCAGAAATGCCCGTACGCTCAGAGGTTCGACCTTGGATGGGTCATCATAGGAGACGTTTGTCTAGGAGGAGCACACAAGCTGGCCTCAGTCAACAGTATGCTCACCAGCACACTAGAAAATGGACGTCCGTCTCTCTTCCGGCCATGTCACAATAGTCTGCTGGTAAAGGAATTGCCAAACAGCACTCCCCTACCTTGCCCTTTCTCAGTACCTAACAACGAAGACCATGCCTGTGAAGGTGAACAAGACCACATGGGATGTACAGTCTTCCACAGGACAAATGAAGATGACAAGGTAGTGATGTCCATAGAAGATAGGATGTTCTTGGAAATCATGGTTGGACAAATAGTCAAAGACAAATCGAAAAGCTGGGTCGCACCCTTACCATTTCGACCTCAGAGAAGGTGCCTACCCAACAACAGGGAACTGGTCTACAGCCGGTTCATCTCCCTCAGACACAAGCTTAAGAAGTCACCTGAGACGAAAGAACACTTTTTACCTTCATGGGAAGAAATATTCCAGAACAACCACGCAAAGATTGCACCTGCACTTCGGCCCTCAGAGGAGTGTTGGTACATGCCCAACTTCGGAGTATACAATCCCAAGAATCCAGGTCAAATAAAAGTGGTATCCGACTCAAGTGCCAAATGTGAAGATGTCTCATTAAATGATGTCCTACTGTCGGGCCCAGACATCAACAGACTTCTAGAAGTACTACTCTCTTTCCGCAGAGATACGGTGGCATTTATGGCTGACATACAACAGATGTTCCACTGTTTTCTCATCAAAGAGGAACACAGAAACTACTTGAGGTTCTTCTGGTACTGTGACAACGACCCAGACAAAGACATCACAGAGTACCGGATGAGGGTACACATATTCGGGAACAGCCCTTCCCCAGCAGTTGCTATCTACGACCTCCGTAATTCTGCCAAAGAAGGCGAAGAAAAGTATGGGTCAGACGTCAGATCCTTCGTAAAAAAGGACTTCTACGTAGATGACTGTTTGAAGTTCACACCAACAAATGAGGCTGCAGTCTACTAAAAAGGGCTCAAGAAATGCTCGCTCAGTCTAACCTAAGGTTACACAAGATTTCCTCCAACAGTCGAGAGTTGATGGAAGCATTTCCCTCTCAAGACTATTCCAGCGATCTAAAGGACCTAGACCTAAGCATCGACACTCTTCCCATGCAGCGAAGTATTGGATTGCTTTGGGATCTAAAGACGGATGCCTTCACCTTTCAGATCAGTAAAGACGAGAAAACCTTCACGCGCAGAGGAGTTCTTTCTTTCATGAATGGTCTATACGACCCCCTGGGATTCGTAGCTCCAGTTACTGTCCAAGGGAAAATGATGCTAAGAGACTTCACCCAAGACACATCTGATTGGGATGATCCACTGCCAGCAGAAAAGGCAGACCTGTGGGCAGAGTGGAAGAGGTCTCTCAAGGCCTTGACCGACCTTCGTGTGAAACGACCGTATGATCCTGTGCCATCCACAGAAGTCAAGACACAAAGACTTTGTATCTTTTGCGACGCATCAGTCAAAGCAATCGCAGCAGTAGCATACCTCAAAATCATAGATGTCAATGAACAGAGCCACATCGGGTTTGTGATGAGCCGGACTAAACTGGCACCACTCCGCAAACACACGGTACCCAGACTGGAACTCTGCGCTGCTGTCCTCGCAGTTGAGTTGGCCGAGCTTATCTCAGGTGTGATGAATCTGGAGACCAAAGAAGCAGAGTTCTACACTGATAGCAAGGTGGTACTGGGATACATCTGCAATGAAACGCAACACTTTTATGTCTATGTCAGCAACCGGATACTGAGGATAAGAAGATCTACAAGTCCTAGTCAGTGGCACTATGTACCTACTCACCTCAATCCTGCGGACCATGCGACTAGATCCGTTGCTTCAAGTAATCTTAAGCACACTACATGGTTCACAGGCCTTGCTTCCTTGTACCGCTCGATGCCCCACATTGACAGGCCTGAAGCGTTCGAACGGGTGGATCCAGATGCTGACGGGGAGCTCAGTCCTCGAGTGTCTGCTCTGCATACAGAGATTTCAAGTCATTACCTGGAATCTCATCAGTTCAGCAGGTTCTCAACCTGGAAGTCACTTGTTCGAGCCGTTGCTTGTCTACTTCATGTGGCCCAGTCCTACAAGTCAGCATTACCTGCAAGCCAGAGATCTTGTAAAGGTTGGCACCACTGCAAGCATGCGTTTACCGCCCTCAACTTGGAAAGAGCCAAGGTTACAATACTTTGTGCTGTGCAAAAGGAAACCTACCCCAGAGAAATAGACAACCTCAACAAGGGACAACCCATTACTAGAGACAGTGTCTTGAAAAAGCTTGATCCAACCATTCTCACTCACGCCATGCTACTCACTCAGAAAACCAACACTCCCAGCGCTCCACTGGGAGAATTCAGCAACGAGGACCCCTACAGACGTCAATGGAGACAAGTTCAAAGTCTCTCCAATACTTTCTGGGACAGATGGAGAAAACAATATCTCTCTACCTTACAGCCTAGGAGAAGTGGCAGATCGACAAGCCGAACATCAAACCAGGTGATATTGTGCTTATGAAGGACAGCCAGTCACACCGAAATGAGTGGCCACTAGGCCTCATCACCAACGTATTCCCAAGCAAGGATAAGAAGGTGCGCAAGGTCAAAGTCAAAGTGTGGAAGGCTGGGGAGAGTAAACTAATCCTCAGACCAGTTGCAGAACTAGTTTTACTGCTTTCGCCAAAAGAGCCTGTATGTGGCATCAGTTGATGCCAAGCGGGGAGTGTTCTGCCCATCTGAGTACAGGGCAGTATGTTTGTACTGTGTGCTGGTTTGTTTGTTATAGCACCATCCAGTGGTGGCTGAATTTATAGCCTGTGCCTTTAACAAGCAGATAGAGTATTGCATTGTGGGATTGAAGCAAGGTCTGCTGGAAAGAAGAAGCTCCATTTTCTTCCATGTACTTCAGGGAACACACGTGTTCATGTGCTCTCCTGTAACCTCTCCAACTTGAGTTTGCTATCCTGGTAAAGCATATCTGGTAAGATCAATATCTTCTCTAGCAATGCAGTGTTTAGGAGATTATTAACTGTATAGCAGCCAGTGCATAGGAGATGTTAATAGAATCCTGTGTAAAGTTAGCATCATACTGTATACTTTCTTGTTAATTGTAAAGTGTCAGCTGTGTGCCCAATACTTATCAATGTCATTTGTATTTTTATAGTTTTACCGCGCATGTTCTACACTGTTCACCAATAAACAAGTTAGACTACAGAGGACAGTCTGCTTATTTGGAAGATAGAATCGTGGTTTAGGCTGTATGCTAGATTGCACACCATGTCAACGTGTATGAAGGCAGAACAATGGGTGCCCAGACTTTTGTATGCCACTGTAGAAATGTGAAAATGTAAAAAAAATAAACATATTTGTCAAAAGTCTATCAAAATATAACATTAGTGAAGATGATTTGTAAATTCTGTAAAACTAAAAAATAAAACTGAAAGCCAAAATTACTTATATTCAGTTGCATCAACTCTGCACAAGAATGCAATAAGAAGCATTTTGTACTAAAATGGTATCTGTAAAAATTTCAAACTCGCCAGTCAAGCAAGAAGCCCTGGCACCGCTCAAATGGACAGAAAATTAAAAAAAGTTATGGGTCTCAGAAAATGGCAGCACAAACCTCAATTTTATATATATGAACAATTGCAAAATTGTGATTTTTTTAAAAACTATATTGTTGCACTTAGAATTGTTTTGCCATATCTCTCACTTTACATGGTAAAACCAATGATCTCGTTCAAAAGAGCAAATCATCTTGCAAACCCTCATATGTCTATCTCAACAAAACAATAAAAAAGGAACAAATTAAAAATGCATAAACGGAACTCCGCTACATCCTAAAAGGGTTAATATATTATTTAGCTAATAATAGTAATGGACACTGTTCATTTAATAATCTTGCCTTTTTATATCAGAACCTAATTTCATTTTGTAAAAGATACTTAAAAATACAGTAAATGTCTATTTTATATTGTTTTTGTTTTTTGATCATAATTTCCTTCTGCAGTTATTATTGATGATAAAGAAAGCTGATGAAACGGCTTGGCCTAGGATTTCTAGCATTTCAGATGGACCGCAGAATGCAAATATTGCACTTGTTACAATGTTGAATGCTGCCATAACACACATGCAAAACAATTTAATACTTTTCCATCTGTCAGTCTATCTGCTACATGTGGTCGAGGTTATATACATTCGCTCATACAGTATGTCTACAATGCTGAATAGGTTTAGACAATGGCAGTTTTGTCACCTATTGCTTTTCCTAGTGCCAGAATTGCTACAATTACATTGCAGCTATCTATTGAATCCAGGTATTGCTGGCAAACTAACATTTCTTTGGCAGAATACACAAGCCAGTATTAATGATCATAGAATCATAGAATCATAGAATGGTAGAGTTGGAAGGGACCCTCCTGGGCCTTCGGTCCAACCCCCTGCTCAAAGCAGGATTCTCTAAATCATCCCAGACAGATGTCTATCCAGCCTCTGTTTGAAGACTTCCATTGAAGGAGAACTCACCACCTCTTGTGGCAGCCTGTTCCACTCATTGATCACCCTAACTGTCAAAAAGTTTTTTCTAATATCTAATCTGTGTCTCCTCCCATTCAGTTTCATCCCATTGCTTCTAGTCTTTCCTTGTGCAAATGAGAATAAAGATGATCCTTCTACAATGTGACAGCCCTTGAGATATTTGTAGACAGCTATTAAGTCTCCTCTCAGTCTTCTTTTTTGCAAGCTAAACATTCCCAAATCCTGCAACCGTTCCTCATAGGACATGGTTTGCAGACCGTTCACCATTCTGGTGGCTCTTCTCTGAACTTGCTCCAGTTTGTTGATGTCTTTTTTAAAATGTGGTGCCCAAAACTGGACACAGTATTCCAGATGAGGTCTGACCAAAGAGGAGTAGAGGGCAATAATGACCTCACGTGATCTAGACTGTATGCTTCTGTTGATACATCCTAGAATTGCATTTGCCTTTTTTGCTGCTGCATCACACTGTTGACTCATGTTAAGTCTGTGATCAATTAGTATACCCAAGTCTTTTTCACATGTGCTGTTACTTAGCCCTATTCCTCCCATTTTGTATATGCTTTTTTCATTTTTATTGCCCACATGTAGTACTTTGCATTTTTCCCTGTTAAAATCCATTCTGTTAGTTGCTGCCCACTGCTCCAGTTTATGTATATCTTTTTGAATCCTCTCTCTCTCTTCTCTAGTATTAGCTACCCCTCCTAGCTTTGTGTCATCAGCAAATTTGATCAGTTTACCCTCAATTCCTTCATCTAAATCATTGATAAAGATGTTGAACAATACAGGGCCCAAAACAGAGCCTTGTGGTACCCCACTTGAGACATTCTTCCAACTGGATGTGCAGCCATTTATAACCACTCTTTGGGTCCGATCACTAAGCCAGTTATGAATCCACCTAACAGTTGCCTTGTCCATTCCATACTTAGTCATTTTTTCAATAAGGATTGTGTGAGATACTTTGTCAAATGCTTTGCTGAAGTCAAGATATACTATATCTACAGCATTTCCCTGATCCACCCAGTCAGTGATTCTGTCATAGAAGGAAATTAAGTTAGTCTGACATGACTTATTAGTTACAAACCCATGCTGACTCTGTTTAATCACTTCATTCTTATCCAGGTACTTGCATACATGTTCTTTAATAATTTGTTCAAAGATCTTTCCTGGTATAGAAGTCAGACTCACCGGCCTGTAGTTCCCTGGGTCCACCTTCTTCCCCTTTTTGAAGATAGGAACAACATTTGCTCTTCTCCAGTCTTCTGGGACTTCTCTGTTCTCCAAGAATTTTCAAAGATTATGGACAGTGGTTCAAGAATTTCTTCTGCTATCTCCTTCAGTACCCTGGGGTGTAATTCATCTGGACCTGGAGACTTGAATTCATTTATGTTAGCTAAGTGTTTCCTCACTGTCTTTCTGTTTATAGATATCCTGGATTCTTCTATTCCTTTAATAGGACAGTGAAGATCAGTTGATGTTACATTTCCTTTCTGAGAGAAAACAGATGCAAAATAGGAATTTAAAAGTTCAGCCTTCTCAACATCCTGACTTACCATTTCATAATTTTCATCCTGTAAAAATCCTATAGCATCTTTGACTTTTCTTTTACTTTTGACGTATCCCCAAAATCCTTTTTTGTTGCTTTTGACGTCACTTGCAAGCCTTAATTCATTGTCAGCTTTAGATAATCTGATTTGTGCCCTGCAGGTTCTGCAGATGGCATTATATTCTTCTTTAGATATGCCTCCCTCTTTCCATTTGATAAACATTTCTTTCTTCCTTTTTAGCATGTGTTTAAGTTCTATGTTCATCCATCCTGGTTTCCTTAAATGCTTCCCATTCTTCCCTCTTTTCGGAATTGTTAACGATTGTGCTTTGAGAATCTCATTTTTCAAGATTTTCCATCCTTCCTGGACATTTTTGTCCTTAAGGATATCCAGCCATTGGATCCCTCCAATTCTCTTTCTGAGTTCCTTAAAATCTGCCTTTCTGAAATCTAACCTTGACGTCTGAGTCTTCACAGGTCTTCCTCCTCTTGTTATCCAAAATTCTAAAATAGCATGGTCACTACCTCCTAGAGTCCCAGCCACTCTTACCTCCTCCACCATTTCCCTCCTGTTTATGAGGATTAGATCCAAGGTAGCAGATCCCCTTGTTTTCTCCATTACCTTTTGGAAGATAAAGTTGTCAGCAAGAGAGGATAAGAATTTCCTGGACCTGTTAGTTTTGCCTGAGAGAGATTCCCAACAAATGTCTGGATAGTTGAAATCTCCCATGACCACTATGTCATATTTTTTGGAGAACTTGGCCATTTGATGCATAAAGAGTTCATCCATATCTTCAGCTTGCACAGGCGGCCTGTAGTAAATGCCTACAATGGTGTCCTTTCCATTGTTCTGTCCTTGTATTCTTACCCAAACAGTTTCCACAGAACTCCCAGTCTCTGAAGCGTCAATCTCTGTGCAGATATACGATTTTCTAACATACAATGCAACACCTCCTCCTCGTTTATCAAGTCTGTTTCTTGCAAATAAGTTGTATCCTTCTAGCCTTGTATTCCAATCATGTGTATCGTCCCACCAAGTCTCAGTGATTCCAATGACATCATATTTCTTCTCCTGCGTTAGTAGCTCCAGTTCTCCTTGTTTGTTGCCCATGCTTTGTGCATTCGTATAGAAACACTTTAGTTTGTGATTGGTTTCTCTTCCTTCAATATTTTTATTATGTAAATTTTTTTGTCTTTGTTCTTCCCCTTCTCTTCTAATAGCAGAAATCTCAATAGTATTTGTCAGGTGTATGGCTTTTGCTGGCGTTTTGCTTCCCTTCCCACATTGTTCTAGTTTAAAGCTCTCCTGATGAGTGTAGCAAGGCGACTTCCAAATACATGTTTTCCAGTCTTCGTAAGGTGCACCCCATCTCTAGCAAGTAGTCCATCGTATAGGTAATTCACTCCGTGATCCAGAAATCCAAATCCTTGCTGACGGCACCATCGACGTAGCCAGTTGTTCACCTGCAGAATCTTATTCCACCTCCTTGTTCCATGGCCATCCACTGGGAGGATGGAAGAGAAGACCACCTGCGCTCCCAGTTCTTTCACTTTCTTACCTAAGTTTTCAAAGTCACTGCAGATGGTTTCCAGGTCGTTTCTAGCGGTGTCATTTGTCCCCACATGTATTAGCAGGAATGGGTAGTCATCTTTAGGTCTGAAGAGTCCTGATATCCTGTCAGACACATCTTTAATTTTTGCACCTGGAAGACAGCACATTTCTCTTGAGGTTATATCCGGTCTGCAGATAGCGGCCTCTGTTCCTCTCAACAGGGAATCCCCCATGACAACAACTCTCCGTTTCTTCTTCACAACAGTTTTCTTTCTCCATTCAGGAGGACTCTGAGGGCGTACAAGGTTGTTTGTGGGCAAAGTCTTATCCTGATGTATTTCTTCATCGTTCTCCTGTGTAAGAGCCTGGTATTGGTTCCTGAGCAGCATTGGTGCTGACTGCCTCCTGATCCTCCTGCTTCTCTGGGTCACATGCTTCCATTCCTCTGTTTCTTCAGTTGCACTTCGAATTTCTTCTCTTTCTGTACCATGAAGAGATAATTCTGCTCTGTGTAAAATCTCATCTGCAGGTGGCGGAAAGGAAGGTTATCCTCTAAAATACAGGATTTGTTCTAAAGTATGCCAACTGAAGGTAAAAACAGCCATCTGTTAATTGTGACTTTTTGCTGAAGAACATCTAGGACACTGAAGGTTGATATAGTGTGATATCAAAACTAAACCTGCGGCGTACGGAGGTAATTGCTTTGAATCCCATGGGAAATATTCTAAACCTAATGTGCATTTATTAGTGCCTTCAGGAAGCTGGATATAGGAATAAAAGTATTTATAGATCAGATTATAAAATGCATAAAATGAACATATTGTAGAATGGAGTAGATACCTTATGTAATAGTCAACAAGCAAATAAAAAAGCAATCTGCACTGCTGCGGCACCTGTGCCAAAGCGCCCGACTCTGGGCTCAAAATCGCTAAGGTATTCGTACCTGGGCTCTCGGGTGCCAACCCAGAAAAAAACAATACCAATTGTCCGTGTGAAGAAAGAATGAGGGTGGCACTCACCATCCCATTAAATCCAGTTTATTGAAACAGTCTAAAACAGACCTGGGCAAAGTGCGGCCCGCGATCCACATCCGGGCCTTTAGCTGTCTCAGTCCGGCCACCAGACCAAGACAGCTGAGGGGCTGGAAAACAGAGGTCCATGGGCTTCACCGTGCCTGCCCGCTCGCTACTCCGTTGTCTCCATAGGCGCAGCAGCCTGCATTGGTGGAGGAGGGTCCTCCAGCCACTTCCTCCTCCAATCAGCATGTGAAAAAGCTGACGCGATGACGTCGTTTCATCACGTCAGCTGTGTGCTGCGGTGTGGAGAGACAGCGCACCGGAGGCAGGGAGACAAGCAGAAAGCCAGGGAACGGGACTGAGGTGAGTAAGTGGTGTTCATTTTTTTCCATGTATATGGGATGTTTGGGTGGGCATGGGGAGGCTATGGGGTGTTTGCTGCACAAGGGGGCATAGGGGTGTTGTGCTGCACAAGGGTAGGCTATGGGGGTCTTTTACTGCACAAGGGGAGGCTATGGGAGCCTCGTGCGGCACATTGGAAGGCTGTGTGGTGCTCGTGCTGTATATAGGGAGGCTGTGTGGGGCTCATACAGTATATATAGGGAGGCTGTGTGTTGCTCATACAGTACATATAGGGAGGCTGTGTGGGACTTATGCAGTATATATATATATATATATATATATATATATATATATATATATATGGAGCCTGTGTGGGGCTCATGTAGTATATGGGGAGGCTGTGTGGGGCTCATGCAGTATATAGGGAGCCTGTGTGGGACTCTTGTGGGGCTCATGCAGTATAAATAGGGAGGCTGTGTGGTGCTTGTGCTGTATATAGGGAGGCTGTGTGGGGCTCATACAGTATATATAGGGAGGCTGTGTGTTGCTCATACAGTACATATAGGGAGGCTGTGTGGACTTATGCAGTATATTATATATAATATATATATATATATATATATATATATATATATAGGGAGCCTGTGTGGGGCTCATGTAGTATATGGGGAGGCTGTGTGGGGATCATGCATTATATAGGGAGGCTGTGTGGGGCTCATGCAGTATATATAGGGAGGCTGTGTGGGGCTTATACAGTATATATAGGGAGGCTGTGTGGGACTTATGCAGTATATACATATAGGGAGGCTGTGTGGGGCTCATGTAGTATATGGGGAGGCTGTGTGGGGCTCATGCAGAATATAGGGAGCCTGTGTGGGACTCTTGTGGGGCTCATGCAGTATAAATAGGGAGGCTGTGTGGGGCTTATGCAGTATATATAGGGAGGCTGTGGGGCTTGTGCAGTATATAAAGGGAGGCTGTGTGGGGCTTATGCATTATATAGGGAGGCTGTGTGGGGCTTATGCAGTATATATAGGGAGGCTGTGGGGCTTGTGCAGTATATAAAGGGAGGCTGTGTGGGGCTCATGCAGTATAAATAGGGAGGCTGTGTGGGGCTTATGCAGTATATATAGGGAGGCTGTGGGGCTTGTGCAGTATATAAAGGGAGGCTGTGTGGGGCTCATGCATTATATAGGGAGGCTGTGTGGGGCTCATGCTCTATATAGGGAGCCTGTGTGGGGGCTCTTACAGTATATAAGGGGGGCTCACATGATATACAGAAGGGGTTGTACTTGGGTTCAAACGATATTTAGGAGGATGTCCGCATACTTAATTCTGCTCAATGTTAAGTGATACAATTAATAATATAATTATCAATAATATAATTATAATATACCGCATGTACTCGTGTATAAACCGACCCGTGTATAAGCCGACCCCCCTAATTTTGCCACAAAAAACTTGGAAAACTTATTGACTCGTGTATAAGCCGGGTGTGTAAGTTGTCGTCCTGCTCTGTGCTCCCCCATCCAGCTCTGTGCGCCCCCATTCTCCTCTGTGCTCCCCTCCTCCTGCTCCATGCTTTCCATCCTCCCCCGACCAGCTCCGTGCTCCCCCATCCAGCTCTGCACTCCCCCATTCTCCTCTGTGCCCACCCCCGTCCTGCTCCGTGCTCTCCGTCCTGCTCCGTGCTCTCCGTCCTCCCCCCGTTCTGCTCCATGCTCTCCGTCCTCCCCCCGTTCTGCTCCGTGCTCTCCGTCCTTCCCCCGTTCTGCTCCGTGCTCTCCGTTCTCCCCCCCGTCCTGCTCCGTGCTCCTTGTCCTCCTCCATCATACTCACCCTCCCCGTGCCATCACTGAACGTCCCGCAATCCTGCGTTCTCCCCGGCTTCCTGCAGCTCTCCAGCGCTGACGTAATACCGCTCATTAAGGCCATGAATATGGAGGCCACGCCCATGGGAGTGGCGTCGCGTCCATATTACATGACCTTAATGAGCGGGTATTACGTCACCGCTCAGCGCTGGAGAGCTGCAGGAAGCCGGGGAGAACGCAGGATTGCAGGGACGTTCAGTGATGGCACGGGGAGGGTGAGTATGATGTCCCAGTCACCGTCTCCTGCCGCCGCATCCCCTCCCCCGCTGGTTTCTGCCCTATGACTCGTGTATAAGCCGAGGGGGCACTTTAAGCACAAAAAAAGGTGCTGAAAATCTCGGCTTATACACGAGTATATACGGTATTGATATTAATATTGAGTAGATTTAATTTCAGCCTATTAGTTCGGCCCTCGACAACAGTCACAGTCTCTGATGTGGCCCCTCAGGAAAATTAATTGCCCACCCTTGGTCTAAAACATCCTTGGCAGGAGATTCCTGTAGTGCAATGGATGATGGCCGTTTGGCGAAACTGCGCTTCTACGGGTCCTGTTCAATAAACTGGGTTTTATGGGACGGTGAGTGCCACCCTCATTCTTTCTTCACACGGACTATACTTATGTAAGGCTATACAGTTGCATTTTTTTGCTGCATTTTTTGCAGTACTAGTAAAGGCTAGATTTCAGAAATCTCATGCACACGTCTTTTTTTTATTCCTGACTGAAATGGAAAAGTGCTGCATTTTTTAAAACTACAGCATGTCACTTCTTTCAGAATTTTTGCAGGTTTTTTTCACCCATAAAAAGCAATGAGGAAGTGAAAAAAACAGCAAAAATATTACTATCAGTTCTTGTAGCGATTTGGGTCAAAACAAAAGCAGGTACAGCAGAACGTGAAACCCATTTATTTTAAGATTTTTCCAAGTTTAAATCATAATGCCTTTATCACATGAACATGGATGTTAGTATTTGTACAGGTTAATGAAGTTAGTGATGTGTGAAAGTAAACAATGCTCAACCAATGTATGAAAGTGAACAATGCCCTACCAATTCAATGATCTACCAATGAGTGGAAGTGAACAGTGCCCTACCAGTGTGTTAAGTAAACAATGCCCTACCAATTCAACTTCCTCTGCTGTTTTTACATTTGCAATTATGTATTTTTTCATGAACTCATGTAACTTTAAGTCACAGCTATACTTCTTACATGAAACCAGCGTTTTTGTTCAGAATAGTCGCAGTTTTTTCAGTCATAAAACAGCTTTTCCCCTAAATAATTTGATCAAATTTCACATACATCTTTCATTAGTTGGCCTTGTATTGTTCATGCTTGCAAGGTGGAAGCAAAGCTGAACTTTGGGATCATGAAAAACACAGCAAGAAAAACAGAAAAACAACCTATGTTTCACCCGCAGACTTTAACCCAAAGTCTGGACAACTCTTTGTAGTGGCAAAATTACTTCTTAAAGCAACTCTCCACTTTGAGACTGAAAAGTGACAATATATTTCTCATTCATAGTCAAGCTAGATGGCGCCCTCAGTTAACTTAAAGGAAATCTGTTAGCAGGATAAACCCTTCTAAGCCATTTATATTAACTGGTTGGTCATAGGAAGTCTAATAAAATCATACCTTGATACCTGTGATCCAATGTCTTATTCCAGAGATATCTGTTTTTGTATATGTATAATATATGAGCTGTTCCAGACTATGGAAAGGACAAAGATCTCCCTGAAAATCTGTCTCCAGAGCTTATTTCTAAATGAAAGAGGGCATTATCAGTGTGCGACATGTAGATAACCCAGGACAGTAGAACTGAACCTTGTCTCATAACAAACATGTTAGCATCTGCAGCTCTCACAGCTCTGCTGTACTGCAACAACATTGTGACACTGGCTGCCTGTGAGATGGAAGCTGAAGCACTTTGAGGAAACTGCAGATGTGTCAGTTATATTCACACACAGCTCAGCAGTAACATCAGGACAGCAGAGCACAGCCTTTAAATCTCACAATAACTGCTCCTTTTATTTAAAATAAGCCCGATCATCCTACTTCCACAATAACTGCAGTGGTGGCATGAGGTGTGTAATGGTAAGTCTAACTACCACTCTCCTGCCTTTTTTCTTCTGTGAGATAGGAATGCCAAGGGAGGCATGATTTAGACCAGTGCTGGTGAATCTATGGTACGCATGCCAGAGGAGGCACTCAGAACCCTCCCTGTGGGCACACGCACCATCGCCATTCTGCATCAGTGGACAGGGCCGGTGAGTGAGGAGCCCGGTGATGCCAGCCCCTTTTCAGCCGGGTCTGCGTCCTCAGACACACATCCAGTTGAAGTGTATTGCAGCACACGAACTTGCCAAGCCAATGCGCCGCAATACACGCTGTTGGCCAATCAGAGGCCAGCAGCTGACTTTGGCGTACACATGACTTGGCTTATGGCTTCAGCATCCTGGTCGTTTGGATGCTGAAGTCAGCTGCCAGCTTCAGAAGAAGACAACGCGGCACCCCAGGGAGAAGGAGGAAGGAAGGTGAGTAGCATTGTTTGTGTTGTTTTTTTTATTTCTATACGTTGAACAGCAGTGCCGGCAGGATGGGGGACATAAACCAGGATGGGGGTGCATATACAATGATTGGGAGCATTTACAAGGATGGGGTGACATATACAAGGATGTGGCATATATAACAGGGTGAAGGGCATATGCGATTAGGGACATATACCAGAAATGGGGGAGTATATACATGGATTGGGGAAGCATATACATGGACTGGGGAAGCATATACATGGAATGGGGGAGCATATACCAGAATGGGGGAGTATATATGGATTGGGGGAGCATATACAAGTATGGGGGACATATGCATAGATTAGTGGACCATATACTAGGGTGGGGGGCATATACATGGATAGAGGGTGCATACATGGATTCTGTGATCACATACCAAGATGGGTGGGGAAGCATATACCAGAATGGGGGCATGTATACCAGGATGGGGCGAATAACCAGGATGTGTGGGCATACACCAGGATGTGGGTGCATACAACAGGATATCAGGATGGGAAGAGCATATACATGGATTATGGGAGCATACACATGGATTGAGGGAACATATACAAGGTTGGTGGACATATACATAGATAAGGAGACCCTATACTAGGATGGGGGGCATATATATGGATAGGGGTGTATACATGGATTGTGTGAGCATACACAAGGATGGGTGGGGAGCATATACTAGGATGGGGGAATGTATACCAGGATGGGGGGAATATACCAGAATATGGGTGCATACACCAGGATGGGGAGAGCATATACCAGGGCGGGGAGAGGATATACCAGGATAGGAAGCATATTCCTTTATATCTGCAGTCTGGTACCACTGTTCCTTTCTGAGTCTGGTCTCTACTGCCCCTGCTGTCCCCGCCTCCTCTCTGCTGTCCCAGCCTGCTCTCTGCTTGAGTTGTTTTTTTCTAAAGGAAAACCTCAGTATTCAGGTTAAATTGCAGTGTTCGCACTTTACAATAAATAAGTGGGTTTTTAGTTGCAGTTTGGGCACTCGGTTGATCTAAAAGGTTAGCCAACTACAATGCTCTCCATGAAACTACAAAGGCAATCTTGGAAGTATAAAGTATGGAACACCAATCGAAGTGGAGGAGTCAGGAGAGAAACAGAACAAAGTAGGGTGACTATACATGAGAAATATATATTGAGATTTCAGTCCTGAGGAAGAGGGTTACTTAAGCCTCACATTGATAAAGCCAAATCTTGTTTATGGAGATTTCTAACAAAGGTTATAGCTTTTGTATATCCCAAAAAACAGGTCTTTTTGATATTTAGGCAATAGAGAATTACAATAGTGGTTTTCACCACTATAGTAAACAAGAAAATATTACTAAGCTACAGTATGTTATCACTTCGTAACTGATGGGATCTAACTTTTGGGATCTGACTAATCCTAGAGTAAAAAGGTTACAATACTAGTTAGGCACTGTTCATTCACAGTTTGTCCCTGCACATAAATGCTACATAGCTGTATGCAATGGAAAATGCTGCTTGTGCAGGAGAACTGATGAGAGGACCTATCTCTGTACTTTTGATTTTGGGAATTGATAGTGTCTGACATGTGGGACTCGCACCCATAGGTATGTTCTGGCATATGCTGGTCATTGTCCATACCCTTTCAGTTCTTCTTTTTAAAGCAGAACTTTTATCAGACAATATAAGCTACATAAAATTAAAACAGTTCTTAGATCTGATGCACTTAGTATGAAAATCTATGTTAATATGGACAAATAACCCTTTTTGAAATTCTAAAATCCATCTCCACCTACCTAGTCTGAGAGATAATTCCTCTGTGTCTCTCCTCTCTGCTGTGGCCAAGATCTTACACTGCTTAGTACAAGCTGCAATTGCCCAAAACTGCTCTATTTGGAGATGTAGGTCAATTGGCTCGCATTGAGACAAGTTACAAAAAGTCAGAACTAGTTGATTTTTTTTTTTTGCTTGTCGTGATACCATAGGTGGTTGCAATGCAACCCCATTAGCCTGCATTATGCTGTAATGTAGCAGCAGCACAGAGCAATTTTCTGACTGTGCAACCTGTGTTGTGGCCAAAATCGCCCTGCAGTCCAAGCCTTAGGCCGGCGTCACAAAAGAGAGAAATACGGACGAGTGAGAGGCGTTAAAACAACGCATTACACTCAGACCAATGTTTCTCTATGGGGCAGCTCCCATCATCCATATATTTCTCGCCCGTATTTTACGGGCCGAGACAATCGCAGCATGCTGCGATTGTCAGCGTATTACGCCCACAGTACGCCAATGCAAGTCTATGGAACGAGAAATATACAGATTACACATGGACCACAAGTGTGACTTGCGAGAAATACGCACCCGTGTCTTTTAGAATAGCCGGCAATTCAGTGCGCTATACTGTAAAATCACACTGACATGTTTAATAAAGAATAGATATAAACACATAGAATACATATACAGTATATATATATACACACATGTCATTGTGACATATATATATATATATATATATATATATATTTATATTTCATACACTTCTACATAGCATAATAGCCGCTAATTCAATTGCCGGCTTCTGTAAAATCATTACAGAACATGACATGAATGACACATGGTTTACATACAGCAAACCATTTCATTTCATGTAGTTTGATATATGGTTTTGATTAACAATTATACGAGTGTATGTGTGCAAAATTTCATACATGTAGGTGTTAATTTAATGTGTAAATTCGTTGAAAAAAATATGTGGGCTCCCGTGGTATTTTCTCTGCCAGACGCGGAAAGCCAGTGACTAAAGACAGATAATAACCTAGGGAGGGACCATTGCTTTTGTGCCCCCCTGGCTACTAATATCTGCCCCCAGCCACCCCAGAAAAGGTACATCTATTAATAGATGCGCCTTTTCTGGCACTTAGCATTAACCCATTATTAATCCATTAGCCACGGCTAAAGGCAACGGGAAGACAGGCTAAGAGCCAGAAAAGGCGCATCTAATAATAGATGCACCTTTTCTGGGGTGGCTGGGGACAGAAGTTAGTAGCCAGGGGGGGGCACAAAAACAATGGTCCCTCCCTAGGTTATTATTATCTGTCTTTAGTCACTGACTTTCCCTGTCTGGCAGAGAAAACACAGCGAGAGCCCACGGATTTTTTTTCAACGAACTTCCACATTAAATTCACACCTACATGTATGAAATTTTGCACACATACACTCATATAATTGTTAATCAAAACCATACATCAAACTACATGAAATGAAATGGTTTACTGTATGTAAACCATGTGTCATTTCATGTTGGGTTCTGTAAGGATTTTACAGAAGCCAGCAATTGAATTAGTGGCTATTCTGCTATGTAGAAGTGTATAACTATAAATATATATGTGTCACAATGACATGTATATATATATATATATATATATATATATATATATATATATATTTATGTGTATATATCTATTCTTTCTTTTGTGATGTAAAACCTGTCATTGGAATCCATATGTCGGTTTTGCAAGCCGGCGAGAAAATCTCGCCATACGGATGCCATACGAATGCTTACATGCACAAAATACGCAGCCACACCTTGACAACAGATGACATACGGATCACTGTTCAGGTAACTTTTCTGCATATTACGGCCATACAATACGGTCCATATTTTTATATGTTGTGTCTGACGCCGGCCTCAGACCCACAAGCTCGCTCACGCTTTAGCTGGAGTCATAAAAAAGTGATTTTATTATTAGGATTTTACAGTCAATTTGACATTTATTTTCAACACATATACACCACAATCAGGTGTAAGAAAGGTTCAAAGAAGTCATCCTGGCCTTTTGCTGTGGCAAAAATAACTATAAAGTGACCAGAACTTTGCTTTTTCGGCTCCCTTCACTGTTTACATCAGGATATCACAATGAGATGAAAATAGCGGATTGTGGGTGCGCTGGATGTCAGATCCTCATTTGTCTGATACTGATGACCCAATCCTAGAATAGGTCAGAAACATCTTAAGTCTATACCTATTAATAATGTAGATAGTTGATATTGTGAAATCTGTTGACAGGTTCGCTTTGAGCAGTTATATTTGATGCATTAGGCTATGTGATATGAGCAGATAGCTAATTCTCCTGGGAACTCGTTTTATATTGTTGGGAACTATGAAACCGGCGACACTACTGTTTACAAGTACAGGTTACAACTGAACTTCTGTAATTACGCTTGAACTTCTTTTATTCAACAAGGAAGTCTTATTATAGGCCAATATGCTGCAAGGAGCCTTCAAGGCTGGAAAACGGGCAAAATCTTCAGGACTTCAACAGCCTTGATCTGATCAATGTTTAATTAGTAACTCACAGGCTTAAGAATACCCACAAAACCTTCAAGGTTGTATACTGATCAAAATGATCAACTATATCTTTCTTAAAAACTTAAGGGAGAATATCATTTACCAATATTTACATCTTTAAAATTCATTAAAGAACCTAAAAAATACAAAACCTATGTACATTTTCCAAACATAGAACAAGCCGACATACAAGGGAGAAGAATTGGTTACTGCAGTCTTCATAGCTGAAACCTGCCTTAGTTTAAAAATTACATATTATATATACGTATATGGAGCGCCCCACCAGGGCCGTGGGGTACTCGGTACCGGGCAGTTCTTAAAAGGGAAGTCACGGCAGCAGTGACCCAGTTTGTAAACCTGGGCGTCCAATAAAATTGTCAAAGATGATGGTGGGGATAGTTTGTAGGGGAATTAGTTTGTGACACCACCCGTGGTGTTTGGCTATATATGGCCAGCGCTGTGGTTCAGGTCCACTGGGGCAGATGGTGACACAGCAGAGATGTTACTGCTCCCCACGGGTAGAGCGGGGCCCCAGGGCAGATATTGCAGACTGTTCAAGTGGTGGTGAATGTTGAGGTGCAGAGAATAAGCAAGGGACACAGAAAAGTGCAGTTTTCTTTACTTTTTACTTCTTGGTAAATGAAAATGCAATCTGGGGTACTAGTTACAGATGGTAGCAGGAGTCCGGCTAGCCTGGAAGCATTCAGGGGTTCCACCCTGGCAAGTGGGGATAGAGGCCTTCCAGCTGTGCTCTCTTTTCTGGTCCCTGCTGCGTGTAGCTAAGCTGCGACCCTTTCCTGCGTGTTGGCTTTAACTTGTATGGCAAGCAGAGTGAGCCTATCTGTTATGTCTTGGTAGCTGAGGAGGGCAGTAGCAAAAAACCGCAAAGGCAGCCAAACACCAGAGAGGTTGGGATCTAATAGGTTGCAGACCCCTAAACTAACCGCACAACTAGAAGCAGCCGTGGGACGTTCCTACGGTGACCAAGATGCCTCGTCACAGCCGGAGAAATTAGCTACAGCTGAAGATGGAAAGAGGAAAGTTAACTGCCCCGGAGTAGAGTCCCAAAGGAATAGGAAGCCCCCAAACATATAATGGTGGTTAGACAAGATGAAAACAAGAACACAGACAGAAAATAGAATGAGCAAACGCTGGGGCCCAAAACTGTCTAGATAGGATAGTACAGGAGAGAATACTGTCTGCAACCCAGCAAAACCCTAGGAAAAACTCCAACACTTCTGATTCCAAAAATGCTGAGACCACACGGTCTCGACCACCTATATCAGATCTCTGGTGTGAACAAATCACAAGAACTGAGCAAATGAACAAATACAAAAAGAGAACAGAGACCAGCCCAAGCCCCGAAAGGGGACCCGGCTGAACTCAAAAGCAAGGCAGCAAAAACAAGGAAAATCAAACCACAGAAAAAAAACAGAAAGAAACTTATCTGAATGATAGCAGGAGACAGCAGAAAAGCAAGCTGATTTCCAACCTAGACCAGGAAGTAACAATTGATCGCCGGCCAGGATCATGGGAGGTCAGCTCACTTATATCAGGTCAGTCGTCCCACCTGATAACCATTCAATTGCAGGTGGTGGACTTTTGCTGTTCAACATAGGTTCAATACCCTCAGCAACCACCAGAGGGATCCTCAGCTCCGAAGTCATCTCCAACACGTTCACAACACCTATCATAGGCACTGTCTGTTCACTGACAGCCCTGGGCTACTGGTCTGCTGCGGTGCTTCCAGGTTTTTCGGTGTGGTCAGGGAGCTTGCAATCCCCTGCCCTCCAGATTCAGCTGCGTACAGCACCCACACTGCCCAGGACTCTGGTGTATGTTTCCTCAGCGCTCCGCTCCGGGATCAGCTCTGATGCAGCTGTAATTCCCAGAGCCCTTGTCTCCGCTCCTCTCTCTTCCCTCACCTCAGACCAACTGACTGACTTTTTCCAGAACAATCTCTTTACCTCAGCACTAACTCCTCTCACCAACTGTCACTCCTTAAGCTCTGCCCCTTCTCTACTTAGTCCACCCACACCCTCTACCTAGTTACCCTCCAGCCTGGGATGAGGCCATCCTCCCAAAGGGTACGCCCAGGTGCCCTGAATGGAGTGGTGTTGGATGCTGGTGTTAGAGTCCTGGAGAGTGCCCCCTCCTTACCTGAGAGTGGGATACCGGTCTCTGGCTGAGGTGCAGCACTTCTGTGGCGAATGGACCCTCAGGAGCGCCACATTCACAATTATATACCGTACATGCATATGGAGAGACAATACACGCACATTATATATTTAAATACACACACATATACATACACAGTACATGGATGTGGAGAGATACATCATTATATATATATATATATAATATATATATATATATATATATATATATAACACACACACATACATATATAAGTTATAATAACACATTATATATACACACTCACACATGCTCCACAACATTGATATTGAAACACCAAGACAGAAAAGTCACGGAATTAAGAAAATCACAGAATTGATAAGACATGTTAATGATATGCAAATGAGGAACAGGAGGAAACAAAATGTTGCTTCTATGAGCAATGCAAGTGGTCTAAATGTGCTACCATGGCCTATAACATTTCTGGAGCAAAATCGGATATAAAATATCCAAACACATCACTCAAAACGGAATATATATAAAAATAACAAATTTTATTAACATATAATATATAAATTTCATTATAAACAAAAAATAAAGAATAAAAAATGAACACAGTATATGAGGAAAGGAATACAACTCAAGTACAAAACACCAGATGGGATAGAGGAACAAATATGAGACTATGGGATATAGTGATGTAAGATCAAGCACCAATAACAAAAAAATGCTACATATGGCAAAAAGAATCCAAAATATATATATACACAGTGTATAGACACAAAAATATCAGCAAATAATAACATAAGTGGATTTTATCAGACAAAGTCAAATGACAAAGTGCCTGTGTGTGTGCAAAAAGCATATTGGTGCAGATGTAATGATCAACACGTACCCATAATAAGTCTCTCCTGCTATCTCCAAAGTCCCGACGCACGTTTCGCGTATTGCTTTTTCAAGGGAAGGTGTGCCTGTCATGTCTATCCAAATATCCTGGTTTTTATAGGGCAACTACCCACATGTGGGCCAATGTTATGTCGCACATTGCACCGCCGCCCCCGAGTCCCAGGTGTATCGGCGTCCAGCACTCAAGTTCAGTGTGCAGGGGGGAAGTCCCCTCTGACGTCATTTCCACACACCGAACACATAGAAGCCTTAGATCGAACACATGAGACCCGAGTGCGGCGCATGTGCGCGCCGCCATTTTGTTGTAGTCCATACAAGGTGGAAATCCCCACAGCGCATGCGCACCACAGTACTAACGATCTAAACACGTGAGTATAATACTAGCCTGACATTATACATACCGGACCTTCATTAATCTATAAATAGATATACCCCACTGTCAGACTTATAACATCAAACCAATAATCATATAAATTTAAAAAGCAAAAATAATAAGCATAATTATAAAGTACATATAATACTAATAGATGTAGCTTGAATTCTTGAGATATTAATGTCTTCAATAGTGGAGTCTTCCATTGGTCATTTGATGTATATTAGTCCGTTTCCAGCACCCACTTGAATCTCAACCACACGTAAGTATATACCCATCTTGAACCAGGATAGTACAGAGAGAAGTATTTACTAGAGTACAAAAATAATGAATATACAGATCAAATAAAAACAAGACAAAACACAGAAAAATTAAAAAATAACAAGTCATTCACAAAAACGGAGCAAAACTGAGTTTCTCATTTAGTCCCGTCGGTGACATAGTGCCCAATTCAAAGATCCACTTCGTCTCGGTTTGTGCCAAGATTTGTTTTAAATTGCCGCCCCTTATCCCTCCATGGATCCTATCAATACCCTTTAACTTGAGGCCATAAGGGTCACAATTGTGGCACAAATAGAAATGTCTAGGTAGGGTTTTGAGCTGTGAAGGATCCTCCACCTCTCTCGCCGCAAGAATATCCCTCACATGTTCCCTGACTCTTACACGTAGTTCCCTTGATGTAAGGCCAACATAAATTTTGGAACATGGACATTGTGCGAAATAGATCACAAATGAGGTGGTACACGATATGTAGTGAGTAATAGTATAATCGCGGGTACCATCGGCATTCGTAAATGTCTTCGCTCTAATAATATTATTAAGATTACATGCTGTAAATTACCACAGGGGTAACACCCCCATCTCTGTTTTTTTGCGCCAAACAAACCTTTTTGGGGAATCACATAGTGACTTCTCACTAAATGACTTTTAAATTTTTACTTCTTCTGGCGGTGATTAATGGTCTATCTGAAATTTCATTTTTTAACACAGGATCCGTCAATAAGACAGACCAGTGTTTTGCCAGAGTCTGATGAATAGTATTCCATTGACAATTATAAGTTGTAATAAATCTGGTCTGTGTCTCGGCCTTATCTTTGATCTTATCAGAACCACAGAGTAATTTTTGTCGTGGAGTATATTTAGCTCGGTGGTACCCGCGTTTAACGTTCCTCATACTATAACCTCTTTCCAAAAAGCGGTTCCTCAAATCTTTAGCCTGTCCCTCAAATCGATCTACAGTCGAACATGTGCGTTTGGCTCTCAAAAACTGGCCAATTGGGATAGCCTTAATAGTGGAGTGAGTATGTCCAGATGTCGAATGGAGAAGTGAATTCACAGAAGTTTCCTTGCGATACAGATCAGTCTGGACGAACCCCGAGTCGTCCACCACAAGAGAGATATCCAAAAAATCAATTTTATTCATATGACACTTATATGTCAATTTGATATTGTATCTGTTATCATTTAATTCCGTCATAAATCTATCAAGCTCCTGGACCGGTCCCTGCCAGATAATTAAAAGGTCGTCAATATAGCGAAACCAGCACTGCACATGGTCGGCGGCGCATGCCCCCTCCCCACGAAAAACCTCCCTCTCCCAGAAACCCAGGAAGAGGTTTGCGTAAGCGGGCGCACACGCCGCCCCCATGGCAGTGCCACGCCTCTGCAGATAGAACCGGTCCCTGAAGGTGAAAAAATTATGATATAGGACGAACTGTAGTAATTCCAATAGCAGGGCAACAAAGGGTTCATCCATACTGCTCATCTCAAGGAAATATCTTACTGCACATAACCCATGATCGTGATCAATACAAGTGTATAGAGACTCGACGTCCGCGGTGACAAGAAGCATATCAGGCTCCAAGCAAAGACCATCAACCCTCACCAACACGTCTGTAGAGTCACTGACATAGGAGGGCAAAGTCTCCACCAATGGTTTTAAATAATGATCAATAAATTTGCATATTGGGTCACATAGCCCTCCTATGCCAGAGACTATGGGACGCCCCGGGGGGTCAACAGCATCTTTGTGAATCTTGGGGAGGAGGTAAAAGGTAGGGACCCTAGGAGTTTTGGTCAATAATCCGTCCAAAACCTTTTTGGGGATAATCCCCCTTTCCCAAGCCTGGGTCAAAATAACATCAAGCTGATGGGCAAAAGAAGTCATAGGATTATATGAAAGGAGTGTGTAATGATCTTTATTCCTAAGTTGTTTAAAGGCCTCCTTTTCATATTTATCAATTGGCCAGATCACGACATTTCCCCCCTTGTCCGCTGATTTTATTACATCATCCAATGATTTAAGTTCTTTTAAAGCACGTCTTTGTTCAAAATTAGGTTATCCCTCCTTATATTGGTGGATATTCTTCTAAAGTCCTCAGTAACAAGACATACAAAAATATCAACCTGTGGGCATAGGGACAAGGGGGGAAAAGTCGCTGATCTGGGTAATTGGAAATCTGATCAGCCCCTCATTCTCCTGCTCCTCAAGGAGTCCCTCCAATACCTCCTGCTCAGTGCCACCGCAGACGTCAGAGTCTCCCTTGGGTCGATAGTGCAATCTCTTAAGGACAAGCAAAAGAGGTGGAGATCCTTCACAGCTGTAAAAAAATGAAAATTATTAGTTGGAGAAAATGATAAACCCAACCCCAGGACCTCACATTGTGCCTGTGACAAAACATGTCTAGATAGATTAATTACCTCCAAACTATTATTCCCACTGCGTGTTTTCTTAGAAAACTGTTGTGGAGGAGTAATTTTCCTTTTTTGAAATTTCTTATTCCTTCCAAAACCTCTAGCACTTTGTGCCTTCCCAGGGCCCTCAGTATTGGAATCACTAGTACCAGGATGTGACTCATCCACTGATGTAAATGATGATATAAATCCAGATCTCGATCGATTTGATATACCAATTTTATTGGTCCTCCTCCATCTATATGCAGTTTTATTCTGGAAATCGAGACTATCTCTTTGAAATTTACGTGACTTAAAGTCCACGATTTCCTTCTCCCACTTCTGATAACATACTTCAAGATCTTTATTGAAGGCTTCCAGGGCAGTTACAGATAGATCTTTGGAGAGATCCCCTGAATCACTTCAATCTCCTTTTCAACATCCTTTAATTTACATCATTCAACTGTATCAAAATTTGTATAAACCCCTTTGAGCATTCAGAGGCTATCATCTCCCATTTATCTTTTAACGTATCATCATGGACTATAAAAGATGGAAAAATTTGTACACGTAGGCCACGTGGGATTAAATTCTTAGCTTTATATCGTTCAAGAAAGGCTCGGTTCCACCACAATTTGTGCGTTTGTGGAGGAGATCTTTAAGACGGGCAGTTTGCTCCAAGGAATCTCTGCCATTTAAAATCACACTTGAGTCGTCCTTAAATACCTCATTAAGTTTACTAAGCCACGGCTGGTCGCGGGCTCGGTAATCCATATGTTTTGGATCAGAAGCTGTGAACAACACAAAACAGTTATAGCTATAAAGATTTCCAAAAACATATTATTGTAAATTAAAGGGACCTTCACCATAAAAAGGACTCCAACATGTCACGCTTTTTGGGAAGAGGTTATAGTATGAGGAACGTTAAACGCGGGTACCACCGAGCTAAATATACTCCACGACAAAAATTACTCTGTGGTTCTGATAAGATCAAAGATAAGGCCGAGACACAGACCAGATTTATTACAACTTATAATTGTCAATGGAATACTATTCATCAGACTCTGGCAAAACACTGGTCTGTCTTATTGACGGATCCTGTGTTAAAAAATGAAATTTCAGATAGACCATTAATCACCGCCAGAAGAAGTAAAAATTTAAAAGATCATTTAGTGAGAAGTCACTATGTGATTCCCCAAAAAGGTTTGTTTGGCGCAAAAAAACAGAGATGGGGGTGTTACCCCTGTGGTAATTGTACAGCATGTAATCTTAATAATATTATTAGAGCGAAGACATTTACGAATGCCGATGGTACCCGCGATTATACTATTACTCACTACATATCGTGTACCACCTCATTTGTGATCTATTTCGCACAATGTCCATGTTCCAAAATTTATATTGGCCTTACATCAAGGAAACTACGTGTAAGAGTCAGGGAACATGTGAGGGATATTCTTGCGGCGAGAGAGGTGGAGGATCCTTCACAGCTCAAAACCCTACCTTGACATTTCTATTTGTGCCACAATTGTGACCCTTATGGCCTCAAGGTAAAGGGTATTGATAGGATCCATGGAGGGATAAGGGGCGGCAATTTAAAACAAATCTTGGCACAAACCGAGACGAAGTGGATCTTTGAATTGGGCACTATGTCACCGACGGGACTAAATGAGAAACTCAGTTTTGCTCCGTTTTTGTGAATGTCTTGTTATTTTTTAATTTTTCTGTGTTTTGTCTTGTTTATATTTGATCTGTATATTCATTTTATCATTATTTTTGTACTCTAGTAAATACTTCTCTCTGTACTATCCTGGTTCAAGATGGGTATATACTTACGTGTGGTTGAGATTCAAGTGGGTGCTGGAAACGGACTAATATACATCAAATGACCAATGGAAGACTCCACTATTGAAGACATTAATATCTCAAGAATTCAAGCTACATCTATTAGTATTATATGTACTTTATAATTATGCTTATTATTTTGCTTTTTAAATTTATATGATTATTGGTTTGATGTTATAAGTCTGACAGTGGGGTATATCTATTTATAGATTAATGAAGGTCCGGTATGTATAACGTCAGGCTAGTATTATACTCACGTGTTTAGATCGTTAGTACTGTGGTGCGCATGCGCTGTGGGGATTTCCGCCTTGTATGGACTACAACAAAATGGCGGCACGCACATGCGCCGCACTCGGGTCTCATGTGTTCGATCTAAGGCCTCTATGTGTTGGGATGTGTGGAAATGACGTCAGAGGGGACTTCCCCCCTGCACACTGAACTTGAGTGCGGACGCCGATACACCTGGGACTCGGGGGCGGCGGTGCAATGTGCGACATAACATTGGCCCACATGTGGGTAGTTGCCCTATAAAAACCAGGATATTTGGATAGACATGACAGGCACACCTTCCCTTGAAAAAGCAATACGCGAAACGTGCGTCGGGACTTTGGAGATAGCAGGAGAGACTTATTATGGGTACGTGTTGATCATTACATCTGCACCAATATGCTTTTTGCACACACACAGGCACTTTATGTCATTTGACTTTGTCTGATAAAATCCATTTATGTTTATTATTATTTGCTGATATTTTTGTGTCTATACACTGTGTATATATATTTTTGGATTCTTTTTGCCATATGTAGCATTTTTTTGTTATTGGTGCTTGATCTTACATCACTATATCCCATAGTCTCATATTTGTTCCTCTATCCCATCTGGTGTTTTGTACTTGAGTTGTATTCCTTTCCTCATATACTGGGTTCGTTTTTTTATTCTTTATTTTTTGTTTATAATGAAATTTATATATTATATGTTAATAAAATTTGTTATTTTTATATATATTCCTTTTTGAGTGATGTGTTTGGATATTTTATATCCGATTTTGCTCTTGACTAATATCACACATCCATGTACTTTGGTGCAATGTTGGAGTCCTTTTTATGGTGAAGGTCCCTTTAATTTGCAATAACATGTTTTTGGAAATCTTTATAACATTTCTGGAATGGTCTCCAATCTAACACACCAAGGACATCATTGTTCAGCAATTGCAAAAGGGAGCTGCCAGCAGCAGATCTTGATGATTTGTGTGCCCAAGTGCATCCAGCATAGCAGAATATTCCTCAGACAACCAACAATAACCACACTGAAAGCATGCCAAGTTGTTTAAGTGTAGGAACGTCAGCACATGGTACTCATACTCAATACTGAAGACATCAAGATGTACTGAAAATGTTGTTTCCATTTTTTCATCATTTACATATCATTAACAAGGCAAAAAAAAATCCTGTGATTTGCATAATTCTACAACTCTTCCTTCTTGGTTCTGCAAATTAAGTGTTGAGGAGTGATAGGTTTATGACATTCTATCTGACACATGGCCCTGATGTCTATTTCCTCCTGCCTCACATTGTAAAAAAATTGCATATTCTGTAAGAATGTGCTTGATAAAGGTAGTCAATGCAAAAATAAAAAGGTCCATTGGTTTATTAAACCTCAACATTTGATGAAAAGATAATTATTTAGCATACTTTAAGCCCATTCTATTGGCACATCTGGAGTATACTTTGGGAGATATTCTCTGACACATATTGAGTGTGCCTGCAGTCAAGTCTTACACAAAGCATTGGAGACTATTTCCCTGCACTGCCGATAGTCATCCTACAACAAGGTGTCATCCTACAAGTCACCTTATGTATGCTGTAGTAAGTATCTGAAAACTTCATTAGCGTGAAACAATACATGATATCGTGCCTGGGTCAGTTGGAAAAAGTAGTACAATAAATATGGATTCTTTCTATTTGTCTCCAAAACGTGCAGTTACAATTTGGATGCATCTCCACTATTTTTTATCTATACTAGTGTTCACAAATAATCTAACTACCAAAAGTTCTCACATTACCCACACAATGCAGAATTTTTTTTTTCATATTTTTGTCCGAAATAACTAAATATCACAATTACTACACTGCTAGCAAAACCTTATCTTCTTAAAACAGTGGAAAACAATGAAAATTATAACTAAACAAGCAAAAAATGACTTTCCGTTGCCTAAGATGCTCTATATGTCTTATTCCCTGACCTCAGCCACATGCATGGCTAAACAAATGGGTCAACTTTGTGTCTTGATAGAAGTGCGATGATGTGTGCACATTATACTGAATAATGAATCAGAATATTGGCTTGTATTCAAAAGCAGAATAGGCTAGAAAAGACTCGGGAATAATATACAAATATATTATTTATATATTTTATTCATAACTTATTTTTATGATGGAATTAACATAACTGGCCTAAAATATATGTATCTACTCATTTTCCATTCACAAATTAGACGGTTGGATTGATCCTTCCACTAGTTTCCATATAAAGGCTATTTCTTTGGATGCAGCTCTATGTTGCTATGTTAAAATTAGAAGGCTGTGCCATGAAAAATTTACATTTAGCTCCATTTATAAAAACAGAAAAAAAATGCCAGGAACAAACATAGCATGTATGCAATCTGTACTATTGCACTACAGCCCAGTAGGTAAGGTCACGGTCACCTACACGGCTTTTTGAAAGCAGGAGTCAATTTGAAAAATCTTTATTATGCAGAAGTCTTTATTATTAATTTAAAGATACGAGTGGACCAAAAAAGCTGGTACCCCTTTCTTGATATGGTCCACACCACCAACACTTTTTTTCCTTGCATATATGGCTAGTTTATGGCTAGAGTAAAAATAATTTTTGCTCATAGTTCTGATAGTTTTTGGAATTCAGCAATGAGATAGGAAGAAATACACAGGCATCAATCTCTAGGTCTTCCTCAGAGTGACCACATATTTATAAAGCTTCATAAGCATTGCATACAATACACGATAACAGACAGCCAAATTCATAGTTTTTAAGAAGTAAAAGACACTCTCAGTGTCCACACAGCTTAGACCCCATAAAATTTGGCAGGCCTGAAGACCCTAACCCCTTTCTTACTATAATATTCCCCCTCTTTCTGCAAGCCTATCAAATGACACTATCCCTTCCTAATGGAAGAATTTGGCTATCCCAACTCCTACTTTACAAAATAAGAGATAAGTCCTAAACTACATGGGTGGACCATTCATGGTGGATGTCGAGACAATTCCCTTTCCCTATGTGAACTATGGATTGCACAGATATGTCAGGCCTAAAGACATTAATTCTTTCCATACTCCAGCATGAGGAAACCTGAAGATATATAATTAGAATTAAATAATTCAACAAAAACATTTTCCCTACTGAACATGAACAATTGTTCATTTTAGCACGACACCTATAGTCTTTAGACAAATTAGACCATAGCAATTTCCCAACAGAGACTTATAATTGTTGTCCTGTCAATAATGATTTACTATGTATTGGTGAAACCCATCAGCAAAGAGAACAGTAACATCAAATTATCAATTTCATCAAATTCCAGTAGGAATGAAAGGACAATAGCACAACACTGATCTCTAATACGGGTCTTAGAATCCTTATGGGGGAATATAAGTACGTACTAAAGCAGATGATGCTAGGAGAACGGACAGGTTTTCATGATTCCCTGTGTTACATCTTCAGCTTCCACCGCTGTTTTATAGCTTTAAAACTTTCCTAATATAGGATGAAATAATAAATCCTGAGCTGGGCCAGCAATATGTCAGGCAGATACGGCAGTGTAACACAGTTGGCATCTGCCTGGCACAGCAACAACTGTATCTCATTCTGAAAACTGATTTTTAACTATGTGAATACCTACTTTCAATCACTAACCGTGGCATTAAAATGAAGCAATTTCCAGTGCATGTATACACTGGCACTCATCATCCCTCTACGGTAGGGTTGGGGAACCTTCTTTCTGCCAAGAGCCATTTGGATATTTATACGATTCTTTGAAGGTCATGCAACTTGTGCACTAACTCCGCCCACTAAGCAAGCTGTGGCGCTGGCACTGGTGTCAGGACGTAATCTTTCATTGCATGCTCCTCAGCGTTCAGCAGTGATGGCTGCATGCCCATGCTCACAGAGCAAGAAGAAATTAAATGGCCCATGGCCATCAAAACACAGCTGATGGCCCATTTCGATCCACAGTGGTCATGAGGAATATGTCCAGGGGCCATAGAAAAGGTCTGAGGTTCCTCATCTCTGCTCTACAGAGATCTGATGGGCTGTCATGGCAGATGACAGCCGGCAGAAAATCCTCATGGCTCTCAGTTTTCCTGAGATGCTCAGTCAAGGGCTGGGCTTCATAGAACATATTTTTTCACTGTATATTGCAATACAGTAGAATTTCAGTATATAGAGCTTGGTAAGCTATATGTGGTATTTTCCTGAGGAAGGGATGGTATTCACCCTGAAACGCGTAGATTAAACCACTTCTTAACTGCTACTACGTCTTGGAAATCTATTATTTGGGCAGCGCGGAATCCACATCTTTTCTGCAGTGTATTGTTGGGTCGTCGACCGACCTGTGGATCTGCGGCAGCCTCTCCTACATGTGCTTTAACCACCTAATACCAGGTGAGCAGCTTCCTACTTAAAAAGTGCTAACTTACTATTGGATAAGACCCTATTGTGCTTTGTGTCTCCCTTGCTTTATCTATTAGTATATAGAACAAGAGATCAAATGATTAAAAGCAATAAAAAAATAAGAAAAATATAAACCTAGGAATCACATACACCCTTTGCTCAGATTAAAAAAAGGAGGAAAAAAAATTTGGTATCACCAGGACCATAAAAGTTTGATCTATAAATATATAAAAAATAACCCATATGATAACTGCTATGAAGATAAAATAAACAAGTGTCTGAATTGCATTTTTCCACAGCCACTGCTAGCTGCAAAATGCAATAAAAAGCAATGAAAATGTCATATGTACCCTCAAAAAGTATCAATAAAATGCCAGCTGTCTATGTAAAAAACAAGCAGTGAAACCACTTCCAGTGACAAAAAAGGCGACAGACCAAATATTTTTTCCACAAATTTACCAAAATATACCAATTTATTATTGATATAATTGTACAGACCTGGAAAATCATCTGCCTCCAAGTCATTTTTACTGCACAATGTAAAAGATAAAAATAAAAAAAAGGCTTAATTGCATTTTTTTCCCACCATTTCACCTAGTTATTATTTTTTTTCTGTTTTCCAGTACATTGTATGGCAAATAAATGATGGAATTCAAATCTACAACGTGTGCCTCAAAAAACTCAGGAAACTTTTATTTCAATTATTTAGACCGAAAAAAAATGGTCTTGGGAGAAGGGGAGGAAGAAAACAAAAGCACAAAAAACGGACTACAGAGGTATGGGGTTAATATAGCGAAGTTTTAAGTAAAACCAATGAAATAAAATATCAAAGCAACAGAAGGTGCTAAATCTATTATTTAAATTTCTTATTAAAAAAATATTTTTAATCCAATTTTTTTTTAATTGGAACTTGAGTTTATCAAAAATGCTTCCTATTCGGAGCAGATATATTTTGAGCATTTAACGCATTTCTTTGACCCAAATGTCTTCTATTTTTCTCCCTTTAAAATTCAGCTTTTTTCTCATAATACTTATCTACTTATCATTCGTTGCTTTCAGTCTTCAGTGCTTCCATCATCTTGAATTCTCTCACCTCTCATTTTTCTCCAAGGCTCCCTTGCTTCTCTCACCCTTTTTGGCACATGCACAGATTAATTCCATTAGATCTAATAACCAATTCCTCATAAGTCAGTGAGTAAGCACTATACAAGCCTATAACAGCTAGAAGAGCTCAGAAAGAGATAAAGCTGTGACATTGTCAAACACCACGTCTACTGATTCCATCTGACGGCCTAATGGCCCTGTTGCTCTTAAAGGGGTATGCCACACTAAACAATATCGCTAACGAGATCGCTAAAAAACGTCACTATTTAGCGATCCCGTTAGCGATATTGTTCAGTGCGGCAGCTTCCAGCGACGAGCTTCCTGCTGTGATCTCGCTCGTCGCTGGAATCGTTCCGGACCCTATTTCATCGCTGGCGCTCCCGCTGGGTAAGTATCTAATCGCTGTGTGGCACCTTTTCTTAGCGATTTAGCGGTACTTTTGTACCGCTAAAGTCGTTAAGAAGATCGCTAACGGCGATAGCGTCGTTAACTATATCGCTAAATGTGGCCGCATTTAGCGATATAGAAACGATCCCGCTAGCGATCTCATTAGTATGCAACGCTAACGAGATCGCTAGCGGGATTGCTTAGTGTGGCAGTACCTTTAATCTATGTCTCTACTGAGAGTTTGAAATGTTTTTTTTAAGCAAGTTGCTTTTCTAGGAGGTAGAAAACCATGGGAAATTTGCTTAATTCATGTGCTTTTGTGGATATATTTTATTTTTGGATACTGGCTCAATACACACCCACAATGTTGGAAATTGTTTATTAAAGGAGTTGTCTACTCCTCACATACATCTGGGGGAAGTGACAGCTGCTGCGCTCACTTCTTCCAGATGTATGCGATATGTCCAAAGGTGATAAGAGTGAAGCCACCAGTGATGTTTGGCCGCAGGGATTGCGTAACGTACCAATGTCACGGGAACCCTGGGTGTGCCAGTAAAGACACCACTGGAACGGCACCCGAAGCGAGTATAAATGTAATTATTTTATGAGGAGAAAACATATGGATTTATAAGAGGTTGTCCAAATAGTGGACAACCCCTTTAATCACTTGCTTTACATAATGTTTTATTCTAATTCTGGCTTATTCTATTAACATGCGACTACATACTACTCATCAAAGCAGACTGAAAAATCTTTTATATACTTCTAAATTGAACGGTTTCTGAAGCACGGGAATACATTTTTTTTTTCAAAATACCTTTCAGATGTTTTGGAAATATTTTTGCAGACTTATATTTTCTGAATGTGAACGTATCCCAACAGCCTAAATTCATGGTTGAGATGTATAAATGAGCGGATCGTTTGAAATTCGACTTGCTGACTTCTTCATATTTTCCACAAAATTTAGATTAGCGGAGAATAAATTTAAGGGAATCTCAATACTGTAAAGCTTGTAATTGCTCCTAAAATACAGTTAGGGAGAAAAGAGTCAGAGAGAAAGAGCCATAAGAGCTTACACTCTACTGAAGAGAGAAAGATAGGACCCCTCTGACCATTAGAGCTTACGCTCTACAAAAGAGACTTACCTGGTGACGCTGGATAAATTATACAAATGTGCTGTACAACCTGTGCTCTGCTCTGAACCACTGATCTGTGACGGCCCAGGTTCTGACCACCACTGTACAGGAGGTATGATAATACGCTAGATGTCATAGCTGTAGGGCATTGAGGGGGGCGGGCTCACACGGCAAAATCGTGTTTGCCTGCTCTCTGATGCTTCAGCAGTGTGGAAAATGGTGCCAAGCAAGTTTTTTTGGCTTTTTGGAATTGAATTTCAAAATGCTCAAATTTGCTTGGAACTGTAGAAATCAGGAAATTTGACTCGAACTCGATCCTCCGTGAATCAGTCTGCTTATCTCTAATGAGTTGGTAAAAACAGTGTCCATGTGTCAGCAATAGAAGGTCGAAACAGAAAAAAAACAGAGGTGCCTATGTGTGAATCCCAGCGGGATGGAATAGCTCACCTGGGATAGTTCTGCTAACTATGCACAACACTGGATCAAATTTACACTGAAAACACTCAAGGCTGCTGCACCATCCACCAGTCCCAAATGCAAGGCAAGGAGCCAAAGGATAATACAGGAAGGAGGAAAAAACACAAATTCCCTGGGCACTGCCACAAAAGATGACGAGCCAGATGGTAAGTGGGACTTTTATTTTCTAATGGTAACACATACCTAATGAAAGGGACAGATAATCCCAGAAACGCGTAGTCTTGCTACCATTTGAAAATAATAAAAAAAAAAAATCTCACCATCTAGCTCGTCATCCTCTGTGGCAGCACCGAGAGAAGCCACATTTTTTTTTCCTCCTTCCTGGATTAGTGATAGGAGGTTGGAGCTCTTGCTGGCATCAAAAGCCTCTTTCCACAACTTGGCGGAAGTTCATGTAAATTCTAGGAGCAGCGAAGCTAACTTAGTAGTTTCTATAAGTTTGGGAACATAACAGAATGACTTAAGCAGGAAAACCCCTTTTGGTTTCAGGCTTAAGGCTTCTGTGCTGTAGTTTTATTACATTTTTCTGCTTTTGAAATCTCCTCAAGTTTAAAAGAGGACCATCTATTGATTCTGAGAAATACACAAACAGTGATAGAAGATCAAATTAGAAGCCTAAAGTGCAGATGATTGGTCAAAAGATTTTGCTCAGTATTACACCAATGCAGGTTTTACTTTGATGTTACGAGAGGCAGCACAAAATCTGGGAAAGGTTTTATCCATGTAGTGGCTTCTACTAGATTCCTTCTCCTCCCCCTATTGCCCCATAATACATAGGAACACATCTTACATTGCTTCATACATTACTATATTCAGCATAAGGACAGCAGCACAGATATCAAACACGAACATGCTGCACTTAATGGTTTCATCCTGATTAGAGGAAGGAAGTCTCAAACTGCTGTCAAGACAGTAAGACAACAGAGAACCTGACTTCAGTGTCTTAAAGAGCCATTACTATTATTTATAAATTTGCTAGGTGATTTAGTTTTTCTAGATACTTAATCATCATGCAACACCAGCAGGGATTGGAGCCAAGCATATTCTGCAGAATGACAACAACCCAATACATACAGGCAATGTCATTAAGAAAACTCTTCATCGAATCTGTTCAAGAATCCATGAAAGATTTCTACAAGCTGACGTCCACATAAGATCTGTGTTTCCTTCTCCAAGGTGTTTGGAATAATCTCTCTGCCGAATAATTTCAAAAACTGTGTAAAAGTACCCAGAAGAATGAATGTGTTGATGCTGTTTTCAAGGAACTGGGTGGTCACACAAAACATTATTTGATTTAAATTCCTCTTTGGTTTATTCACTTTGCATTTCATCTTTTTCACTGATAAAAAAAAAAAAACTATTAAAGGGAAATGGTCAACAGAAAAAAACACTGGTAGCCGGAAGATATGGCATTAAACTGCAGGTTAATACAGTTATTAATGTGCGCGCCACCCGCACTTAGCCAAATACTGCTAGGAGAAATTGAACTTTATTCTCCCCGGCAATGTTTGGATTTCAGTCACAGGAGTGGCGCTGACGCGGCATCAGTCTCCCCTGAATATACAGAGCAGTGGCAGTAACCGCGTCCATTGCCCTGACTGACAGCCAGCCCCAATGCACAGCCAGTGTCAATTAGGGCTTGAGGCACGGTGACAGCCGCCGCACTGTATACACAGAGTGGTGACTGAGCCTGTGCCATCCCCGTGACTGAAAGTCAAGCATTGCCAGAGGGGAATGTTAAATTTCTCCTGGCAGAGTTCGGCTTAGTGAGGGCGCCAGGCCATATCTGCAGGTTAATAGCATTTTTTCTGGTTACAGATTCCCTTTAAAACACTTCTGTTTCTGAAAGCATTCTTACTTTACAGCACTTTTTCAACATTTGCCTAAAACTTTTGCACAATACTGTATATTTGAAAAATGGTTTATATTTCTGTTTCCTTTCACGCCACAATGTTTTTAAGGAGGTCATCTTTATGGTGCCAACACTGTGTTCAGCAAAAGTGTATATATTATAAATGAGAGTACTGGAAAGCTATAGTGGGTATAAAGATAAGAAACTAGACTAATGCATTGGATGGGAGCTCTCTCATAATGGGAGGTTAGAAAAATTGGCTTAATCGGCTTATAAATTATGTCACCTCTGTGACGCCCTTTCACTATGTATAAACAAATGTGTGGTTAAGACAAAGAACTGACATATGATTTGTTCCATAAAAGAACCTTGCAAAGGACTAAGATATTCATTACATGTAGAGCAAAGATAATGTAGATATTTTAACAGGAAAGAGGCTTTTAATGTTAAATTAGGCAGATACTAGATCAGCAATTAACGAAATACTGCTGCAATTCTTATGTATAATCCAAGGGTTAACACTAAGTAATGGCTAAATCAGGCAGCATACATGAATCTATTGAGGTCCTGCATTGGAAAACCGTGCAATTAGCATACTAACGATGGGTAGTCATTAGTGACGGGCGAACGTGATTGGATAAGGTGTTATCGGAGCATGCTTGGGTGCTGAGTGCCATAAGTGTTCTTGAAAAATATGTTCTAGTGCCCACAGCTGCATGTCTCGGGGCTGTTCAAAAGCTACAACCCATGCAGGGATTGTCTGTTTGTTAGGCAATCCCTGCATGTGTTGCGGCTGTAGAACAGATGCGAGACATGCAGCTGCGGGGACTCGAACATATTTTTCAAGCACGCCGATGGCACTCAGTTAGCACCCAAGCATGCTCCGATAACACCTTATCCAATCACGTTCGCTCGTCACTAATAGCCATGTGAACTGACGTCTTTTCTCCAGGCTGTTCACAAGGACGTAGTACAACATGGAGAATTGGAAGCAGTTGGCTGTGTGCAGGCAATAATCTATGACACTGTATAGAGTAGGGCATATTTGATTAAGGCAATTGATTTATTAAATCTAATAATTACACTTGCGTCAGCACAAAAAGTAGCTCAGGCTTTTTATGTCAATGCAATAGTGGGATTCATGTATTTATTGATTAAAGTGTATTTATATATGTTTGTATACTGCGTATGTGCACACTAATGTAATAATATTGGCATCTTGGACTTGTTTTATGTTTGATTTGTTAAATCTGTTCATGTCATATGGACAGCACAAAATCCCCCTGGGACAATGCCCCCCTCAGTTGATGGCTGTGTTAAAAAGCATGTTGGGCCTGGTGCTAGTACAAAATGGACAGACATGAAAACGTGGACTTAAAGTTTCCCTGGCAGTTTCTTTGAGATTTGCGCTTTAACTGCAGCTGTTGGTCATGTAAACCTTTTCCATTTGTTTTTCAAGCAACTCTTCCATTTAAGTGATTTACAAGTTTCAGTCTTGTAGAGTTTGTGGCAATCTTTTTTTTTTCCCTGAAAGTCACATTGAAATCATATATAATTTATTTGGCACCGACTGAAAACCGCTGTTTTTTTCTGCTACAAAACGCTAGGGAATTGCTTAAACCCCTTTTTAAATGGAAGCAGCAAAAGAATCAAAAATACAGGTTTGTATTGCGTCCTTTAAAGTTTGTTAAAAATTGTTATGTAGAAATTACGAAGTCTTAATTTTTGTGTAAAAAAAATAATGAACCAATATATGACAGGCTGCGTAGCAGCAATGGCAGATGATTGACATGCTGTGTATGACATGGCTACACCCTTATTCACGACTCTTCACCACAATACTTATTTCTTCTGTCTTGCATACTACGGTTTTGAGTTACATTTTATTGTCTCAATAGACTGTTCATTCAGAGTTTCCATTCTCGTACACATTTAGATTTTTTTTTCATCTTATTAAAACTTAAGCTCCATTTTTCAAAATAAATTTGCATCATGCACCAGTGCCCTGGACTTATGCATTATGTATATTGTAAAGCTTAGTTTGCCGGAAGGGAAACAAGTAACTATAAAAAGTCATATGAAACAACAAGTTTTCAAGTGATTTTTGTCGAAGGTCACTCAAAATGAGAAAGACATCCATTAGGATAGTTTGAGCATCCTAAAATGAATGAAAGTGCAATATTCCAGCTTCAGATCTTGGTACCATTAGGGCAAGTGACTATGTGTAGATAGTTTTCCCTCTCCTTTCCTTCCATTATTGTCTTTTGTTTGCTTCACAGTAGATGTAGTCTTTCTCAAAATTATTTTCCAATTGATGGATTAAGTGTCCCCTACCAGTAGCTCGGGAGCCTCATGTGGCTCGCGGTCCCTTGAATTGTAGCTCGCAACTGTCTGCCAGCTTTGTGCATTAGCTCCAGGTCTAGCAAACAGATATGAAGAGAACATCTCAAAATGGTGAATTTTGTGAGTAGCCCTGCACAGAAGAGCAGATCTGGATGCACAGACTGGTCTTGGGGTTTAGAGATGGTTTAGGTATGGTATGCTGGAGTATGAGATTACCTGTTAGATGAAGTTCTTGAAGCTGGATGCGACAGTGTGTTGAGAGTCCTTGATGGGAAAATACTGAATGGGGGTATTGTGGGAAACCCCGGATTTCAGTGTACTTCTTTGGAGTGATTTATGTGGAAAAGCTTTGGTTATGATTATACCTGTAATGGGGGCTTTGGTTGACACTACTTTGAGGGTGGTGAGAGCTGGATGTGGCTTGCGACCCTCTCTCAGTGCTGAATGTGGCTCGCGACCCTCCTTCTCAGCCGAATGTGGCTCTCAAGGTCAGAAAGGTTGGGACCACTGGGTTAAGCAATGCCAAAGGGTATATTTGCTGGCTGGAACTTTCCATATAGTGATGTCGATCTGGAAAATTTTAAGGTAGGCCATGATTTTCTTCATCAGACCTGATTGAAGGTGAAAAGTTTAGGACTGTGAAAATGCAAGGCATGCATCCAGTTGTAGTGGTTTGTCTAAGAGTATTGGTTCAACAGAATCATGGCGCTGATATTGATGTCAGATTCTCACTAAGAATGCTGCGAGTATTGCCAAGATACTTTACAACTGATACTGATATGAAGTACGGTACCTAACAGAGGTCAGACTAATGGGAGCACTCGAGAGTCACCAGGTAATAGTTGCAAGTAACCGATGTCTCGCTGCCATACAGGAGAATAATGACAGTGGCAGATATGACCATATAGACCATGGATTTGGTTTCTTTCTTAACCCCTTAATGTCCATTGACGTGCAGAGTCCGTCATGGCAAGGTGTCAGTTTTGGCACCTTGACGGACTCTGCACGTCATGGCTTTGATCTACCACTGTGTGTAAACACACAGTGGTAGTTCAGTGCCGACAGCTGTCTATGACAGCTGAGAGGCAGGGGAAGAGGTGAAGGGACCCATGACATCTGTCCCTGCACCCAGATCGCTGTGATTGGTCAGTCAATCTGACTGACCAAACACAGCATGATCGCACAGGAGATGCAGCACTTCCTACCCGATCAGAGGAGAAGCTGGCAGTGGAAGCTGCTGACCTGCTGCTGTGAGAGCTGGGGGGAGGTGCTGGAACAGCCAGGGACGAGCTGAGCACTGCCCCCGCTGATTAACCCTGCTGATGCCATGATCATGAGCGATCACTTCATTTGGAGGACAGTGAAGAGATGCAGGGACCAATGACAGCGTCTCTGCATCTCTTACTGCTGTAATTGGATACTAAATGTAACTATCCAGTCACAGCAGTGTGTCAAATGGTGGGGGGGGGAACAGTAGCTCAGCTACATCTTATCACTCTGTCTGTGACATTGTTAGAGATAAGAGCTGTGCTGTGTCAAGATCTGCTCTCAATTCCAGCCAATTTGACATTCAAAATCTCAAATGAGGCTCCTTCCATTCTGAGCACTGCCGTGCGCCTAAAGATTGGTCTTTCTCCACACCATGGGGTATCTGCGTACTCAGGAGAAATTGTACAACAAATATTGTGGTTCATTTTCTCCTGATACCCTTGACAAAATAAAAAAAATTGTGTCGAAAAAAACATTTTGGGGAAAAAAAGTTAGATGTTCATTTTTTCCTTCCAAATTGCTTCAATTCTTGTGAAGTACCTAAAGGGTTAATAAACTTCTTGAATGTGGTTTTGAACACCTTGAGGGGTGAAGTTTTTAGAATGGTGTCACTTTTGGGTATTTTCTGCCATATTGACCCTGAAAGTGACTTCAAATGTAAGGTGGTCACTAAAAAAAATGGTTTTGTAAATTTTGTTGGAAAAATAAGAAATCGCTGGTCAACTTTTAACACTTATAACTTCCTAACAAATAAAAATTTTGTTTCCAAAATTGTGTGATGTAAAGTAGACATGTGGGAAATGTTATTTATTAACTATTTTTTGTGACATATCTCTCTGATTTAAGGGCATAAAAATTAAAAAATTTGAAAATTGCAAAATTTTCAAAATTTTCGCCATATTTCCATTTTTTTCATAAATAACTGCAAGTTATATCGAATAATTTTTACCACTACCATGAAGTACAATATGTCACAGAAAACAGTCTCAGAATCGCCAAGATCCGTTGAAGCGTTCCAGAGTTATAAGCACATAAAGAGACAGTGGTCAGAATTGTAAAAATAGGCCTGGTCCTTAACCTACAAAATGGCTTGGTCATTAAGGGGTTAAAGTACATCTTGGCACAGGGCGCTAGATTTTCATATGCTTTGATTAGAGTGGTTTGGATTTAGACTGGTAAAAATGGTACAGTCACAAGGATTTTGGATGTATATTATTAATGTCTCAGACACTTTTGTCTTGGCCTTCAGACAATGTAGGTTGAAAAGACTTTAGTGGAGCTGGAACTAATTTAATATATATGCAGATATACACATATGGTGGATATAAAGAGCCTAAACATGTCGGTTAAAACAGCATGTTCTTATCATGTAAAAAAATTAAATTATATAGTACCTTTTCCACCTTTGATGTCACCTATAATGTGTACACTTCCATTGATAAGTAACTAAAGTCTTTTTGGGTGGAAAAAGAAAGATAATGTGGTTGATAAATATGTATACCCTTAAATTCATACTTTGTTGAAATACGCTTTGAACTTAATCCAGAATTTATTCTTTCTGGGTATGAGTATCAGCATGACAAATCTAGAATTGCCTTTTTTTTTTTTTTTTTACTTTTCCTTGAATCAGAGCTCCAAATCTGTCCGATTGTGAGGGCATCTCCTGTGTGAGTTATGGTGGGGACCCCAAAGATAGCAGGTATACATCACATAAACATATGTTATAAATAGTATAGTTTAATAGTACACTCAAACAAGTATTCAATCGCATGCAAACAAATACATAAACGGTGTCTATGAAGAAAAATGAGAAAATATGTTTAATCAACAAATATCACAAGTAATAAATAAATATAAATAATTTATCAAAGAAAGCTCACCCACCAAACACTGATGCATGTTTCACTGTTGCTTCATCACAGCATACAGTAATGTTTTTTATAAAAGGGCTGTCCAATATCTTAAAATGCCCTTTATTAATATGTATTTTAACCAATTACCACTTTTGTAATTTGCTTTATTACAACATACCCAACTCTTCTGCATATACAGCTTATACATAGTTGTGCTTTTTTTTTTTTTCCTTTACTTCCTGCAACACCTTGATCAGGAGGCTGAGGCTGCACTTACTTCTGCCTTCTATCATCCTTCCTGCAGCAGGACTTCATCAGGTGGTGGCGCTATGGTCACTTACAACAGTTTATTTAATCGCCAAACTCACACACTTTTTTTTGTCACTAATAGCTTTTTTCTCTGAAACAGGTCATCTTTAGGGGGTGGAAAAAGAAGCAGTGTGAGTGACACTCACTGCCCCTTAATTAAGATTGGTTTTGGGGCAGTGATGGGAGTAGGGTAAGTGACAGCAATGCTGTTCCTGTTGTGAATGTGTTAGAAATGAATTCTGAGCAGAAGCTCCCTCTAGTGGTTACAAACGTACTGAACCATTCAATGAAGATTGGCAATCAGGAGTTACAGACTGGTCTTATATAAGGGAGGTTCCCTCCCATCATGGTTGCCGGTGATCAATTGTTCTTGTCTCAACTGTGGTTCCTGGTTCACTTGAAGCTTGCTGAATCTTGACTCTTCTCCTGCTCTCAGATAAGATATTTCTGTTTTTATTTTTGTGCTTGCTTTTTGCATTGTTTCCTGCACTTTTGTGGAGGTCAGCCAGGTCCCCTCCGGGGGCTTGTGCTCCTCTCAGTTTGTCTGAGCCACTGTTTGTTCATTTGCCTTTTCCAGTTTTTTCAGTGGCTGCGGCTTAGTTTTGTTACACCAGAGAACTAATTTAGGTGGTAGAGGTCGTGTGATCTCAGGTGTTTTTGCAATTAGTAGAGTTGGTATTTTTTAGGGTTTTTTGGATTGCAGTAAGTGTCCTTCCTATCCTTTTCTGTCCAGGTAGATTGGGCCCCAACGTTTGCTCATACTATTTTCTGTCTGTGTCTGTATTTCCTCTTGTCTAACCGCCATTACATGTTTGGGGGCTTCCTATGTTCTTTGGGGATCTGCTTCGGGGCAGATAGCTTTCCTCTTTCTATCTTTAGGTGTAGTTAACCTCTCAGGCTGTGACGAGGCGTCTAGGACCAACGTAGGAACGCTCCACGGCTGCCTTTAGTTGTGGTGGTTAGTCAGGGTACTGCAATCCAGTAGATTCCAACCTCTCTGGTGTATTGCCGTTTTTGCTTGCTCTCCTCAGCTACCAAATCATAACATGTTCCACTGCTTCGATTGCTAAATTCTATTACATTTTAATTAGCAGAGAGTTGATCTGGAAAAATTCTAACCAGCCAGATCATGGCGATTTTCCCAGAGAATGTCATTCACAACAGACTTTTCAGCGAACTGTCCCTTATTAAGCTCTGGAATGTCTCCAGACTCCACAGCATAATAAACATAAGATGTAGAAAAATAATACTTATACTCACCTTACCATGGAAAATGGAAGAGGAAAAATATCTCCAGCGTGTAATCCAATAAAATCATTTTATTATTCAAGACATTTTAAAATGTATGTATCAAAAATACAAATGAACAAAGGAAAGGAAGGATGGGGTCCCCATAACAACCAACGCGTTTCAACCTCTTGCGGTCTTAGTCATGGTATGAAATGAGGTCCCTTGTCCAAACCTTAAATAATTAATTGCACATTACAAAACAGGTGCAGTAATCAAAAATCTTAAGAACACACAATCAAATCACTTGGACAAGAGAATGACAAAAGTACAAATATACATATCATAGAAAACCTATAACTTATACTGAAATACATTCATTAGAATCATATTATGACAACTTAGGACAGTGCACTAGAAAAAAAGAAAAAAAAGGAAGGGCCTTTACAAGTGTGGGTTAATGAACAGCTCCTGAAAAAGGGAAAAAAAAAATGTTTATTCAATCATATTGCAAAATAAGGTATTGTAGTTTATTTAAACCAAAGGGCACTCTTGTATTTAATTTAAAAATCCAAAAGGGTTCATGATTGAGGACTGCGTCTATAATCACCTCCTCTGGTGGGCTTATTAACCTTTTAAATACCCATAGCCACAATAGTGCTAGTACTGCCTGCATGAACCATTTTACAATGGTAAGATACCGCTGAAATTATGGGCAGTGGAGCTTGTGGCTTCCGAAAGATGTTTTCTAAATCTATATTTAAAAGGGACGATTGTACATCCCACATATTGTAATTTGCAGGTCACATATTCTATTAAATAAATTAAACCTTCTGTGCTACAATTCATGTGTGTGGTAACTGGATAAGAAAGACCTGTTGCGGTGGAAGTAAATCTTTTATTTTGTGGTGCATAGTTGCAAGTTTTGCATGGTTGATGCTCACACTTGTAAAAGTCCTTATAATTTAACCGTGTTATTCCCGTTCTTTTGGGTGCTTGTAAACAAACTAGGAGCAAGTATGTCCCAATGATGGCGCTTTTTTTTTGCAACAAAACGCAAATGAGAATTATTCAGAATTTGAGACAACCTAGCATCACCATGTAAAATGGGAACATATTTTTTTATAATATCAATGATAGAATCAAATTGTGGGCTAAATTCAGTAAGAAAATTGATACTAGTAGAAATTTTTCCTTTTTTAGCCGACCTATTAGACCTCGAGATCAGTGTATTCTTGTCAATTTTATTGACAACATTTTGTGCCTTACAGAGAGTTCAATTTGGATAACCTCTCCTTCAGAGTCTATTGATAGTTTTTTTAGATTCCACTCCTTTTCCCCTTCACCCATGCTACTGATCTTATACTCACCTTACCACTCACTTGTCCGACTCCTCCGCTCTTCACTGTTCACCATCCAATTTTTGGAGCAATTTTTATTCCTGCCGCTAAGCACTGAAATTCATCGGCCTCTTCACACTATGCAAGTCCTTCCATCTTTGAAGAAGCCATTGCTTTTTCCGGTAAAGTGTACGCAAGGTCACAATGTCATAACATTACTATGCGCGTCAAGGCCATGGGCAAGACATCCCGAGCATCTTCAGAACCAAAAGTCCCATCCTAGCATGAGGAAGCCCCAGGATTTTAGTGATTGGCGGTGATAAGAAGATGCACCATGGAATGGATGGTGAACTGTGAAGTACATTTTTTTTCTACTGGCTTCATGGAATTTCTAATAATTATACACAAATGCGCATTTAATCTATTCACTATTCTCTAATCAACACATAAAAAAGATGAATGTTTGTTATTAACGGTTTGTTAACTATTGCTAAAATTCTAATTTGTATAGTGCAGAGATGGCAGTTTTTCCAATATTCAGGGAAATTCCAACCTGTATTCCTCTGCAATTTATATTGTACAACTATCTGAAGCTATTATACAACATAAAAAAGACAAATGAGCTACATTGTAAAATGCTACATAGCAATGCCCCATTCATTGTATATATTATGCTTACTCTAAGAAATATCTCCCTCAGGTACTGGAAACATGCAATACAGCCCATTTGATTTTTCTTTTACACCGAAGTAGACAAATATGTGAAAAAAAAGTTGTAATCTAATGAATTTTAGAACAAAATGGATCAGTTCAAAATGTAAATGTGCAGTATACAAAATCTCTCCTCTGAAGGACAAAATATCGCATAAGACTGCAGCAAGGTTATTGGAAGCTAATATGCTTTAGGGCTTACGAGGAAAGAAAATTGATGGGGGATGTAGAGCATCAAGGTGTTATAAGATCAGAGAGACAATTTAGAAACCATCTTACCCAGCACTGACAGCTGAGGCAAGATTTCCAGATACCACTGCACAGACATTGTGATTTGACCTTAATGCCCTTGTGTCTTTTAACACATGAATTACCACATATAAGGGTATATTATCCAACAACTCAGAAGGCATTTATACTTTAGGATATAGCTTCCTTTACAAATACAGGAATTTAGTTTCAGTTTACAGTATATTTTTAGATATGACAGAATCTTTTGAAATTTAAAATACGTCAGCTTTGACAATTTTTTTCCAAAAATTTGATTTGCAGCAAATTGAATCGCTGTGACTGGCAATTAGTGTAAAGCTTTTAACTGCCCTGAACACACATGGACAACACAATCCCAGGACCCACTTTTCAAGCTGTTTAAAACAAATACAGCCTTTTTAATGTAAAAATATATATGTCGAAATATATGCACTAATGGTAGCGCTTTTTCCTCTGCATTCCTATTGCAATTTACTATTGGTCATACTTATTAAAAGAAGTTGGATAACTTCTTGTCATACCACTCGCTTGGCCCCATTACAAAAATAAAGCTTATACTCATCTACTGTGCTGGTGCCGTTCCCGCTGTGCCAGCACTCGCTCTCCCCAATGCTCCAGATCAAATCGACTCCGCACTTCCTTTTCATGCTCGATTTGTCCGAAGGCGGGGACAGTGACGCCAGCGCTGATTGGGCGCCATCATCACGTGTCACAACAACTGCACGGGAGGTAAGTATAAGCTGTCTTATTCTATGGCTATCAAACATTTTGATCAAGAAGGGGTTGTCCTACTAGTGGAAACCCCTTTTAAATGTTTTACATATCTTTCTTTCCTTATCTCTATTACTAAGGCTGCTTTCACATATCAGTTTTTTGCCGTAACATATAAGTTTTTTCATTCGTTTCTTCCATTTTTCGATGGATCCGTTTTTTAAAAGCTGGAAATTCAGTGCGCTGTACAGTAAAATCATACTAATATGTTTAATAAAGAATCGATATATACACATAGAATACATATATATATATATATATATACACACATCATTGAGATATATATATATATATATACATATATATATATATATATATATATATATATATTGTTCACGGAGTTCTACATAGCATAACAGCCGCTAAATCAATTGCTGGCTTCAGTAAAATCATTGCCGAACCTGAGATGATATGACACATGGTTTACATATAGTAAACCATGTCATATCAAAACGATTTATATATGTCAGTGTTTAATCAATTTAGTAGTTTGTGTTAGGAAAAATTTGGAACTCTAGGGGTTAAATTTAAGGCTATAATCAAGGAAAAAAAATTGTGTGGGCTCACGCGCAATTTTCTCCACCAGAGAGGGAAAGCCAGTGACTGAGGACAGATATTCATAGCCTAGAGAGGGACCATTCTTTTTGGGCCCCCCTGGCTACAAACATCTGGCCCCAGCCACCCCAGAAAAGGCACATCACTAAGATGCGCCTTTCTTGGCACTTAGCCTCTCTATTACCATTGCCTTTAGTGGTGGCTCATGGGTTAAGGGGTTAATATCACCTTGCTATTGAAAGGTGACATTAATCCGGGTTAATAATGGAGAGGTGTTTATCGGCCTGGCTGTAAACCACTGCAGAATGAATTAAATCATGTCTGCGCAGGATCCCCGGCTGACCGGAGATGAACTGATTAGTGTGGGAAAGTTTCTGAACTTTTTCCCACGCTATCGAGTTCACTTCAGATCAGCCAGGGACTCTGTGCAGCCTCACTGACGTTAGCGGTAGTCAGTGATGCTGCACGGAGTTCCTGGCTGACCTGAAGTGAACTCGATAGCGTGGGAAAAAGTTCAGAAACTTTCCCATGCTAATCAGTTCATCCCCAGTCAGGTGGGAGGCTGCGCAGACATGATTTAGCATCGGTCCCTGTTGTAAACTAGTTAACCCCTTGTGATGGATTGCAGCAGGGGACCTGACTGAATGGCGGAGAGGTATGGATATTGTTGTTTTTTTATTTTATTATCTTTTACAGGATTACAAGGGATTCAGTTGGATTGGCAGAATAATAAATTTGGTCAAAAACTTTGTGTAATTATTTTATTAAAATAATTTTTAACCAATGTGTGTGTGTTTTTTTAACCCTTAACTACTGTATGATTAATAATGGATAGTTGTCTTATTGACACATCTCCATTATTAACACGGATTAATGTCACCTTTCAATCGCAAGGTGACATTAACCCCTTATTAACCCATAAGCCACCGCTAAAGGCAATGGGAATAGAGAGGCTAAGTGCCAGAAAAGGCGCATCTTATAGATGTGCCTTTTCTGGGGTGGCTGGGACCAGATGTTTGTAGCCAGCGGGGGGCCCAAAAACAAAGGTCCCTCTCTAGGCTATGAATATCTGTCTTCAATCACTGGCTTTCCCTCTCTGGCGGAGAAAATTGCGCGGGAGCCCATGCAATTTTTTTTCCGCGATCATAGCCTTAAATTTAACCTCTAGAGTTCCCAATTTTTAGTAACACAAATTTACTAAATTGATTAAACACTGACATATATAAATCGTTTTGATATGACATGGTTTACTATATGTAAACCATGTGTCATATCATGTCGGGTTCGGTAATGATTTTACTGAAGCCGGCAATTGATTTAGCGGCTATTATGCTATGCAGAACTCTATGAACTATAAATACATATATATATATATATATATATACACACATATATATATGTGTGTGTCTCAATGACGTGTATATATATATATATATATATATATATATATATGTATATGTATTCTATGTGTATATATCTATTCTTTTGTTTGTTTTTTAACCTGTCAGGAGCATGCTCAGTTAAAAAAACTGAATCTGTCGACGGATTCCGTCATTTGACGGATGAATAAATAAATATAATAATAATCTTTATTTTTATATAGCGCTAACATATTCCGCAGCGCTTTACAGTTTGCACACATTATCGTCGCTGTCCCCAATGGGGCTCACAATCTAGATTCCCTATCTGTATGTTTTTGGAGTGTGGGAGGAAACCAGAGTACCCGGAGGAAACCCACGCAAACACGGGGAGAACATACAAACTCCTTGACGACGGATCCAGCGGCCATAGGCTTCCATTATAACAAACGACGGAGACAAAAAACGTTGCTTTGTGCGTCGCGTCCGGCAGACGGACCAAAAATTTTCGACAGATGAAACGTACGGCCATCCGTTGCTAAAACAAGTCTACGAGAAAAAAAACGGATCCCGCGGCATCAGTCGCCAGATCCGTTTTTTTTTCAAAAAATGACGGATTGTGACTGATGACAAAAAACTGATATGTGAATGGGGCCTAAGCTGTGAGTTGTGAATTGCTATCACTATCCAGACTCCCTACAAAATGTTGAAGCACATGGTCAAGCCTGAGGTTCTGTGAGCACCTTTGGCTCATGCAATCTACTGCTTTGTGGAAAATGGTGATGGGCATTGTTTTAGTGATTTCAGTGATGAAATGAATCGTAAATTGTTTCAATTCACCAGGTTCCCCAAATTTCGAAAAATTTCAACATACATTCCATTCTCATCTAATCTATTTGCTATTCTCCACTATACCTTTATTAAATTGCACATTTTTGATCTTATACATTTTCCACAAATTACTAAAACAAAAAAAAATCAGCATGCATGTGTACTGTAGATATATAAACTAAATAAAAATCATGTTTTAGAAAAATAAGCTATATATTATGGCACTTTTATAGAGCTGTATTATATCATCTATAAAAAGGTGTGGGATTCCATTGTACCTATTATACATGTCTTCAATTTAATATGGAAGCATATGGAGGGTGGTCTAGAACGCAGGAAATCAATGTACCTTTGCAAGACTTTATAGTACAAAAAAATGGCCATAATATTATAAGTAAAAGGAAAACAAAACAGAAATTCCACTAAACACTATATCTAAATAAAAGCAGCTTTAGCCATTGTTTGGTTGAATACAGTACTAGGAGACCTCAGAGGGTTACACGTGTTTTCAGGGAAATGGGAAATTTTGCAGTATTACAATTTGCAGCACATTGGTTTCCTGTGGATCTAAGTTTTTGAAAAAAATTGTCAAACCTGTCGAATATGAAAAGATTTGGTTAACTGTAGTAAAGATTTTTAAGGTTCACAAAATACTACATCTATTCACAATGATCATAAGACTAAATCATACTTTAGGACATGTTTTTTGAAGACTTAAAATGAAATGTAAACGGTCATATTCAATCAGTCTAATATTTTTCTATGGTAATGGAAAAATAGATAATGACTGTTTGTAACATAGCATATGTATATGCATTACTGACTCTTCATTACTGGAAATGACCACCAATTTATTATGTTATTTTGTCCATTTACTTCACATGCAATTTAGTAAGACTGCTGTTTCTTAATGGATGCCAGTAATTTACCCTGGCCCCAAAGGGTCACCATGCTGCTACAAAGCTATTTGCAGCAGATAAAAGAGCAAATGAAACCTTTAAGCAGCTAGACAAAATCCTTTTAATTTTAGAGCTTGGCAAAATAAATACCTGATTAACAAGAATGGACAGAAAATGCTAAAAGAATCTGGCTCATGCAGACAGCTTACAATAAAAATATTCTTTGTGAATTATAATTTAGGATGGAAATGATCAAAGCATCATTTTTGCATATTGTGAAGAACAGTTTAGTCTGTATGTAGAAAACAAGAATTACTCAATCTACATTGGTCAAAAATAATAATTTAAGTAAAAAAAAAAAAGAAACCTGAATCTGTCTGACATGGCAATTAGAATCGCATAAAAACTCTCAAAAGACTCCAGTAATATGTCACATTGATCATATTTGTCTCTGGCAGTAGATAGAGATTCATGCCGTAGAGCAGGGGTGGGGAACCTGCTTTCTGCCAAGAGACAATTGGATATTTAGGCCATCTTTGGGGGCCGTACAAATTCCGCTCACAAAGTAAATCTTGACGCTTGCACTGGTGTCAGAGCGTAATCTTTCATTACATCTCAGCATTCAGTAGTGAACTTTACGTGCATATGCACACAGGGCAAGAAGAAATTAAGAGGCCGGTTGCCATCAAAACAAAGCTGCCAGTCCAAGCACTGTGGTCCCCATGAATCTGCCCAGGGACCGCAAAAAAGGAAATCGTCATTTAAACCTGTGTGTGCACAGTTTCACTAATCAGAGTCATCTAGTGTTGATACTGGTGCTGATGCTGAACCATCATACTAACAGTCCCTCTAAGGGCTTATCTTGTGCTTTGCTGCATGTATCAAATACATTCTGCATTTTGCCTAGGGACAGTTACAGGAGTAGGGAGAGTGGGAGAATATAGCCTCCAGAAAGGGGTTAGGGGTTTGCAGTCTGTTGCTAAATATATAGCTGCTGCACGTAACCATATTCTTTTTTGTTGGGGTGACAAAATTGACTATAATGTTATCCACAGAGTATTATGTGCTTTGTCTTACATTTCAGTGGTATATAACACTCCAAAAAAGCGATAAAAAATGTTTCTATATTAAATTATTCATCCATAGAGTTTAACATGGTTAGTGTTACATTACGGTGGTACATAAACCTACAAAAAAAAGTTCCACATTTTGTTCGGATTAAATTTGTAATCCATACAGTGTAACATGTTTAGTGGGCAACGAGGTGACAAAGAAGGCAGAATCCCACGAAACTCCAGAGGGACTGACTGGAGGAACATCAGAGCCAGAGCAAGTTGAGTTGGCATTAGCCTGTAGTCCAGAACCAGCCGCTTTCCTGGAGCCACCAAGGCCCGAACCCAGTCAGCAGCCTTTACCGCTCAGATTCTTGTGGACTGTGGATGGGAAAGCCAGGA
>JARQOD010000004.1:371049378-371093918 GCA_033576555.1 Oophaga sylvatica | reverse complement strand
TTTTTAGGTTTTTGTTTGTCCACCCGTCTCTTGAGGATTGACCACAAGTTCTCAATGGGATTAAGATCTGGGGAGTTTCCAGGCCATGGACCCAAAATCTCTATGTTTTGTTCCCTGAGCCATTTAGTTATCACCTTTGCTTTATGGCAAGGTGCTCCATCATGCTGGAAAAGGCATTGTTGATCGCCAAACTGCTCTTGGAGGGTTGGAAGAAGTTGCTCTTGGAGGACATTCTGGTACCATTCTTTATTCATGGCTGTGTTTTTAGGCAAGACTGTGAGAGAGCCGATTCCCTTGGCTGAGAAGCAACCCCACACATGAATGGTTTCAGGATGCTTAACAGTTGGCATGAGAAGACTGGTGGTAGCGCTCACCTTGTCTTCTCTGAATGAGGCGTTTTCCTGATGTCCCAAACAATCGAAAAGGGGATTCATCAGAGAAAATAACTTTACCCCAGTCCTCAGCAGTCCACTGCCTGTACCTTTTGCAGAATATCAGTCTGTCCATGATGTTTTTTCTGGAGAGAAGTGGCTTCTTTGCTGCCCTCCTTGAGACCAGGCCTTGCTCCAAGAGTCTCCGCCTCACAGTGCATGCAGATGCACTCACACCTGCCTGCTGCCATTCCTGAGCAAGCTCTGCACTGCTGGTAGCCCGATCCCGCAGCTGAAACACTTTTAAGAGACGGTCCTGGCGCTTGCTGGTCTTTCTTGGGCGCCCTGAAGCCTTTTTGGCAACAATGGAACCTCTCTCCTTGAAGTTCTTGATGATGTGATAGATTGTTGACTGAGGTGCAATCTTTCTAGCTGCGATACTCTTCCCTGTTAGGCCATTTTTGTGCATTGCAATGATGACTGCACGTGTTTCTTTAGAGATAAAGATGGTTAACAGAAGAGAAACAATGATGCCAAGCACCAGCCTCCTTTTAAAGTGTCCAGTGGTGTCATTCTTACTTAATCATGACAGATTGATCTCCAGCCATGTCCTCATCAACACCCACACCTGTGTTAATGGAGCAATCACTGAAAAGAGGTTAGCTGGTCCTTTTAAGGCAGGGCTGCAATGATGTTGAAATGTGTTTTGGAGGATAAAGTTCATTTTCTAGCCAAATATGGACTTTGCAAGTAATTGCTGTTAAGCTGATCACGCTTTATAACATTCTGGAGTATATGCAAATTGCCATTAGAAAAAGTGAAGCAGTAGAAAAATTAATATTTGTGTCATTCTCAAAACTTTTGGACATGACTGTATAACGATAGTTACCAGAAAATTACTAAGGTATAAAAATGTAATAAAGATGTCATGCAAAATTGAAATGTTATAGTTTTGTTAAAAAAATAATATACACAAGTAAATCTCACTAAATTAGAATATCATCAAAAAGTTAATTTATTTCAGTTCTTCAATACAAAAAGTGAAACTCATAATATATAGTCATTACAGAGTGATCTATTTCAAGTGTTTATTTCTGTTAATGTTGATGATTATGGTTTACAGCCAATGAAATCCCAAAAGTCATTAACTCAGTAAATTAGAATCCTTTATAACACGAGCTTGAAAAATGATTTGAAAATCTGAAATGTTGGCCTACTGAAATATATATTCATTAAATGCACTCAATACTTGGTTGGGGCTCCTTTTGCATCAATTACTGCATCAATGCGGCGTGGCATGGAGGATATCAGCCTGTGGCACTGCTGAGGTGTTATGGAAGCCCAGGTTGCTTTGATAGCAGCCTTCAGATCATCTGCATTGTTAGGTCTGGTGTCTCTCATCTTCCTCTTGACAATAACCCATAGATTCTCTCTTTGGTTAAGGTCAGGTGAGTTTGCTGGCCAATCAAGCACAGTGATATTGGTATTAAATCAGGTATTGGTACTTTTGGCAGTGTGGACAGGTGCCAAGTCCTACTGGAGAATAAAATTTCTATCTCCAAAAAGCTTGTCGGCAGAGGGAAGCATGAAGTGCTCTAAAATTTCCTGGTAGACGGTCGCGCTGACTTTGGTCTTGATAAAACACAGTGGACCTACACCAGCAGATGACATGGCTTCCCAAACCATCACTGATTGTGGAAACTTCACACTGGACCTCAAGCAGCTTGGATTGTGTGCTTCTCCACTCTTCCTCCAGACTCTGGGACCTTGATTACCAAATGAAATGAAAAATTTACTTTCATCTGAAAAACAACACCTTGGACCACAGAGCAACAGTCCAGTTCTTTTTCTCCTTGGCCCAGGAAAGACGCTTCTGAAATTGGCTATTGGTCATGAGTGGCATGACACAAGGAATGCGACACTTGAAGCTCATGTCCTGGATACGTCTGTGTGTGGTGGCTCTTGAAGCAATGACTCCAGCAGCAGTCCACTCCTTGTGAATCTCACCCACAATTTAGTATGGTATTTTCTTAACAATCCTTTCAAGGCTACGGTTATACAGGCTGCTCAGATACCTTTTTCTACCACACTTATTCCTTCCCCTCAACTGTCCATTAATATGCTTGCATACAGCACTCTGTCAACAGGCAGCTTCTTTAACAATGACTTTTGTGGCTTACCCTACTTGTAAAGTGTGTCAATGACTGCCTTCTGGACATCTGTCAAGTCAGCAGTCTTCCCCATGATTGTGGAGCCTACTGAAACAGACTAAGGGACCTTTTTAAACACTTAGGAAGCCTCTACAGGTGTTTTTTTAATTATTCTAATTTACTGAGATAATGATTTCTGGGTTTTCATTGGCTGTAAGCCATAATCATCAACATTAACAGAAATAAACACTTGAAATAGATCACGCTGTTTGTAATGATTCCATATATGAGTTTCACTTTTTGTATTGAAGAACGGATATAAATTAACTTTTTGATGATATTCTACTTTAGTGAGAAGCACTTGTGTATATATATATATTTTTTCCATTAGTTTTAATGACATTGTAATATGACTTGAAAATGAGGAGAGTCATCTCTTGTAAATCTCTACTCCCTCACGTCTCTAAAGATTCATGGTCATGATAGACGATACATGAAATTCTCATACATCATGAGATTTGTTAATGGATTCTGGAATAGGGAATGAAACTAAATGATTGAATCTTAATAAAACATCCATATTAAAGAGGAGCTTTCACAAATTTTAGCATTATAAACTGTACATAGCTGCACACAGCAGAAAAAATAAAAAAAATGTTTTTATCTGCATTTCTGTACACTATTGCCTGTAAATGTATCTTTAATAAATAATTGTTATTTTCATATAGCCTTGTTGACTAAGTTTTCTTTTTGTCAAATAAAAACTAAATTACATAGTAGGAGAAATGTAGATTAATTTTTTTTCCACTCTATAGGGATAAAAAAAAATTAGACTCCCACAATTCTGACCAAAATTGAACGCGCACCGAGAAGGTCAGAACTAATACTATGCGTCAGTCTCATGTGACCATGCTTAATAAAGCTTCCCTACCTGCATCAACAGTAATACGTATTGCCTGTAGCAGGTTTGCTGTCCTCAGATGCTACTCATTCTAATGCTGTTCCTGCCTCCAATCCAAGTGTGATCACATGAGATAGATGAAGTCTCACGCAAGCAAGCTTTCTACGCCTCCCTCCCAACACTTTCTGGTAGTAAAGCAGTAAGAAAGCAGGAGGTAGGGTCCTGGATGGCTGGTATGTACGTACCACCGAGGGGGTAATGCAAGTGGATAAGTTTATGTTCTAGAATGAGAAGTGCCTGTAGTATCAGGTTGGTGAGAAGGTTTTGATCTACTTTGCCTTACCCTGAAAAAGGACTGTTTTGTTATTCATTTGGGCTAGAAAGGCTTGAGCTGTAGAGTTTACGAAGGACAATAAACTTTATTCAGTTTTGAAATAAATACCCTTTGCCTGTGCGTATCCATGCACCTACCAGAGAGCTGAAACCCCTGCAAAGCCTAGGAGAGGATGTGGACAGTAGCATCAGAGTGAGGAGCGTCACAGAAACAGCAGACGTTGGCAAATCCACTATGGTAAGTATTAGGGTATGTGCACACGTTGCAGATTTGGGTGCATTTCTGCAGCGTTTTTGGACACGCAGCATGTCAATTCAGTGGTTTGGCACAATCTCTCTCTCTCTCTTCCCCAGAAGGAGCACAGTCCATATTCATTCACAGCACAACCTCACAAATCCGCAAACCAAAAACGCATTAAAATCCGCATGAATTCGCAAGAAAATCCGCAAGTGTTTTGCCATGCGTTTTCTGCCAGGAGGTGCAGATTCTCTGCAGAAAATTCCGCACACTAATCTGCAACGTGTGCACATACCCTTACTGTTATGTTAGTGCAGCTACAGAGGCGTTGTCAGCTCCGTCATATGAGACAGATGAAGTCTCTCATGCCCATGCTGGCAGAATGTTGACCTGAATAAAATGGCCAATTCTATGATATTGGAGTCATAATTTTCAGCACCTTGTATCTCCACAACAGAGTGACGTAAAAATGTAAGTAAAAAAAAATCATCTACACTCCTGCTATGCGTAAGAATGTACATATTATAATGCTAAAGTTTGTAAAAAGTCTTAAGACAAATAAAATTCACAAATTTATAAAAAATATGAACCTATTGCAAAAAAAGACATCTTTGATTAGATCATCCATAGATCAGATTCTTTGGTTAAGTGTTTTAAAAGGGTTGTACCAAGTTTTAGAGGCATCCACTATCCATAGGATAGGTGTTAAATTCTTGCTCACTGGGGAGGGCGGGGATCACCACAGATCCCAAGTACGTGGCTCTACAGAACCACCTTGCCTTCATTTATTTTCTATTGGGATAACCTCAAAATTTGGTACAGGCCATTTTAAGGGTTAGTCCCTAAATAACTAGCTATCCCCTACTCATAAGAAAGGAGATAATGTCCTGATCAATAGAAGTATAACTGCTGAGTACGCATCAATCTCAAGATACTGACCTAAGAACCCCAAAACCAGGGATCTGTAGCCCCAGCTTGAATGAAGAGGAGGTGCAAAGTCTTGAACTCTGATCCCATCATTGTCTATGGAACTGCTGGAAAAAGAGGAGTAGAGGACTGCACTATTTACGGCAGTTCTACAGAAAATGAACAGAGCGGAGGTCGAGCATGCGCATCTCAGCTGCATTCAAGTCCTGTTGTTGGAGATTCCAGATTCCTGATTTCGGGATTGCTGTGGGTATCAGCAGTCAAAACATTAGCAATCAACAAATTAGATTGTGTACAAGAAATAACTTATTATTCTCGGAATAACCCTTTAATAATTCAATATCCATAATATTTTCACTCACCTCTGATAGCATTATGCCTATAGAAGACTACTTAGCACTGCAATTTGGATGATCATCTCAATGATGGTTTTTCTGCATGTTAAAAATTAACATATAAATATGACCAGATTACATACAAAAGGCCATCATAGTGTTGATATTCCATACAGAGAGAATATTGTCATGTTGGCATGAAATGTCTTTTTTATTGTGGCTCAGGAACAACATTAGTAGTACTTACAATTGACTCTCTAATGGTAGTGAAGGATCTATTCTTTCTCCCACTGTGATGATGTGTTCTACACTTGAGTTCTTGATAGCCTTCAAGTTCCCAGCTGAGTGTCTGTGCATGTGCCTGAATTTGTCCTCTCTGGATGGTGACATGCCTGTTTTATCATCATCATCATCATCATGATCTAATTGGGCTAAAGGAAAAGAGAACAACTCTAAAATATAATTCTATCAAACATAAAACAGGAACTCGCACACGTTTTGGGTTTGGGAAGTCTTGCCCAATTTTTAGCCTCTCCATACAATTTAATATCACAGCAGATGCCTCAGTTGTAATTATTTTCTATATACAATATCTGCTGCACGAACAGCAATGAAACAACGTATACAACTAAAATGTGCAATGAAATGCACTATTAAATACCCAATGGATAGTAACACGCAGGGATCTATTCACATCTCATTCTGTCCCTGACACTTAAATACAATACGCCCTACTAGTTGGCGGCCCCAATTTTTTCAAGAGTTTCTCAACACTCGCTTACTAATTTATAAATTATGACAGACAGTCCATTTATGCACACTCACTATGTACATACAGTATATGCACATTTACTAACATGCACTAATATACACATTTGCTACAAGCACACTCATTACATACTGGCACATGCAGATGAACACTGAACAATCACTTGTATAGAATACATTTGTACATAATACTTCATAATGTGTTTCAGTCCATGATGCTACAGACAACAGCATCATGTAATCCTTCAGTCACGGCTTACATACACAGTGATTATGGCAAGAAGAGCTACAGCTGCACATAAGCTGCCCCCTGCCTACAAAAACCGTCCTTCCAATCTGTTGTGGTGGATTCCTAGGCAATTGCTTGACCTCTGTGGCAGCAGCTAAAAAATAAAAAATACAGCCCCCCATATAAACACATAGTGCAGCCTCCTAAGTTCTGCTGTCCTAAATACCAGCCCATTGAAGAGGACCTTTTACCAGTATTAGCATGTTAAACTGGCCACGTAAAGGAAAAGTGGTTACAGGGCTGAAAAAATGTAGTCTTTATATTCTCATGTTTCCTCTCTGTTGTGAAATATTAGCTGGTAAAGGTAGGGTCCCGTTACACATAACGACTCACCAGCTATCCCGACAACGATATGCACTTGTCAGGATTGCTGGTGTGTCACTACATGAACGCTGCTGAGCTGCCAAACAGGCAGCCCTCAGCAGCGATCAGGACAGCAACTATGCCGGTAACAAGCTACGCACGTCGCTTAGTTACCGGCAGTGTACCTTAGATACCAGCGCGCTGGGGCAGGGAGCTGGTAACCAAGGTACACATCGGGTTTCTAGGCACCGCTCGGCACTTAGGAACCCGCTGTGTACCTTGGTTATCAGCTCCCCTGCATCAGCGTGCTGGTATCTAAGGTACACATTGGGTTTCCAGGCGCCGCCTGGTGCCTAGAAACCAGATGTTTACCTTGGTTACCAGTTCCGGCTGGCTGATCGCTGGTCTCCCGCCTGTCACATGCAGTGATGCTCGCTGGCCAGCGGGAGGCCAGCGATCAAAAAATGGTCCAGGACATTCAGCGACATCCAGCAAGGGGGCTGATTGTCGCCAAGTGTCACACTAAGCGAGATTGCTGGCTAGGTCGCTGCTATGTCACAAAATCGGTGATGTTTCAGCGATCTCGCTTAGTGTAAAGGGGCCTTTAAGGTTGTAATTTATGTTGAACTTACTTGGGATTTTTCTATGTGGGGTGTTAATCTTCTGTACAGCCCCTCCCCCCAAACTGGCAAATGAGACAGAGTTAAAGAAGTGTTTGTAATCACATTCAACTCTACTCTGCTCCTAGTACTTTGAAATAACACATAGCTCTGTAGTGAGAAGATCAGACTGTCCGTCATTACACATTTCACTAAAGAGAAAACCTTCTCTAACCAACTGTAGAGGCGTGTTCTTCTTTCCCTTGAATTTTATTGACGGCTTGTGATTAGTCAACATGATACAGGGGAAGAAATACATGCCTAAAGGAGAAAATCTCTGGTAACGTTCTCTCAGGCTATTGTAAATTAAAATCTAAACATTACAAGGAAATCTTTACAATGAGTAGGAGGAATCAAAATATAAAAAGTACATTTCACTCAGCTCTGCAGTCAAATGTTCAATGATGTAACCAGTTTAAAAGCTGAAACTGGTGAAAGGTCCTCTTCCTAGTGTCACAACTAAAACACATTTTAAATAGTTGTATTGGAAAAGGTAATTTAATGGATCAATTTGACTATACCAATGAAACATTCTTAGTTTCTGCTTTGTTTTAGCCTTGGGAAGGGTAGGTACCAGAGAATGCCAGGCACAAGGTTACAATCTAAATATGTAACTTTAAGACGAGCATTCCATAGAAACTTGTGAAACAAATGTAAGATAGAAAAAAAATGAATGTATACCCTATTATAAGTAAAAAGCAATAGTGCATAAAAATTGACATAGGGGACTTAGACACACTATTTACTTTTTATTTATTTACAGCAGGGTATATGTTCATTGTATTTCTATCTTAAATTTTGTCTGTTTAATAGCCAGTGTGAACATGCTTCTACATGAGTACCAAGGTATACTCCAGTTCAAGTATCCCATGTTATTTATCTGCACTATTGATTTTACTTACTTACTTGCAGCAGGGTAGATGTCATTCTTTTGCAGTTTATTTATGTAGGATGGCGAATATAGCGTCAAATTTAAAGTGTTAAATTTAGCCTGCGGGTCAGTGCAAATATACTGATGCCAAATCTATGTAGCTTTATTTACTCTTTTATTACTTTTGTACAATTAATATAATCATTGAACAAAAAACAAAATCATACTAAGAGCCATAAGTTTCACAGAGCTGTACGAAGGCTTATTTTTTACAGGATAAGCTGTAGTTTTCATTGGTGAAATTTTATATTATGCGACTTTTTGATAATCTTTTTATAAATTCTTTGGGAGGCAAAAACAACAAAACATTTTTGTGGCAGTACGCTATAATGGACATATCTTTATTCAGAAGTTCGATACAATCAGGCAATACCAAACTTTTATAGTTTTTGTTTATATTTTGCTACTTTTGCACAAGTAATTCTTGTAAGAGATTTCACTTTTTAATTTTTCTGTTTAAAGACCTGTTTTAGGGTTTGTTTTTTTGCGGAAGACCTGTAGTTTATGTTGGTACCATTTTGAAATATATATGACTTTCATCACTTTGCAATTTTTTGGAGCCAAGATTAACCAAAATGGCAATTATGACATAGTTTTTAATTTTCTTTTCATTCATTCACCATATCGAATGAAAATTGGTGCAGTTCAAACTGTGGCAAAACCAAATATGTGATGGCTTGTGGAGGTGGTCATGTGCTTTTTTTACAGCCAAATCATTTTTATTCTTAAAACTGTTATTTTATGATTTTTATTTTTACATTTTTAGTAACACTTTAAGGCATTTTTTTGCCTTTTATTTTTACAATGTGTACTGGCCTCATAAGGTACTCGGCCCTGCTTTACTTCACTGAAGTACTGCATTGTCTTCACTGACAATCTTTAATTGACAGTCAATCAAGCCTGCTCTTGGTGGCACCTGATTGGCTGACGTATATGTCATTGTCAGGCCTCCCTGCTGCAATAGCAGCCATCGGCACCCAACAATCACGCTGTGGTGGTGCCGATCAGCTGGCAAAGGAGGCGATTTCTCTTTGCCAGATTCCTAACATTCCATTATCACTAGTGACAGCGGACTATGAGGTGTTAAAAAGTTCTAAGTTTGGTACTATGTCTGTTCTTGGCCCATGAAGCAGGAGTCTGGCTGTGTACAACAGCTGGCTTTCTGCGGATGGCACAGGCACAACTCCTGTGCCAGCTACCGGATGAAACTGGATGCCCCATTGCGGGAGATCGTTTTCAATCTGGAAGTACAGTTACGACCATGTGCTGGAAGGGTGTTAATATAATATTGATTTCATTTCGATTTCTCTTTGTTTATTCACTTTGCTTTCAAAAATTTTAGTTTTAATAATTATTTTTTATCAATTAAAGTGCATTCTTACTTTGCATTTTTCTTTCAACACCTGCCCCAAACCTTTGCACAGTACTGCATGAAATTCAACATTTAAACTTTGTATGTAGGTATTCTTTATACAAAAAAAGTACAGGATGACATCCAAAGATGCTTTAAAACCATTTACAAGAAAAACCATATACAAAGAGTAAGAATGATGGATCAGCCAGATAAATACTGCACTGTAAAAACTGTACGGAGGTGGAGGAGGACAGGCAAACAAATTCTTCCGGTGCCAAATATCTTAGACAATAAATGCAGCTATCTTGAAGTAAAATCTTTAATGCATCCTGAAATGTTGATGGGGAACAAAAAGACCATCAGTGCAATAGTGACACGAGATGATAAAAATCAATAGAAAAAGGCTGGAAGGGGCAAAGGATTACGGCGTACACAGATCAGATCAAGAATACATTACTGGTTAACGGGCCATCACATCAGTATTTCTGCCTCCTCTCTCCCTCTGGAAACACGGATATTGATGCCTCCTAATGCAGTCTCAACATATTTCACTACCTCTTAAAGCGGTCTCTCACGTGAGCAGCACTTGCAGAGTTAATCCAGGTTAAGTGCTGTATTAGCATTTTAATTTTTCTGGTTTGTTACTCCAGAAAACACTACAGCAGATAATGTCATTTGTAACTGGAAAAAGACAGATGAGATCTATAATGTACGATTTTCTCTCCAGATTGTGGAACGGAGCAATCAAAGGACTTGTAACAAGAGAATTTACTGTCAGGACCTTTGGAATTTACAAACATGCCAGTCTATAATTGCTTTTCTGAACGGACTGCAAGGGCTACAATGCTTTTACCAACGTTTGGATTTATGGATTACTGTTAGGCTACCTAATAACACTTTAGAAGATGAGCATTGACTTTATATATAAATTATGAAATAAAGGAATGATAAATATCTACAATACAGGTTTAAACAAAAAAAATGGTGGGTCTGTTTGTAATAAATTAAGCTTTAAAGAGAATCTGTCAGGAGGTTTTTGCTATGACTTTTGAAAGCAGCATAATGTAGGCCAAGTAAAGCTGAATCCAACGATGTATCACTTAGATTATTGGGTGCAGACGTTCTGATACAATCAGAGCTTTTAGTTTTAGCATGAAGCAGAGCTGAGAAAGCTAACCCCGCCCACACCAGGTTCTCCATGCACACTGTCCATAGACACTGAGGTGCCTATAACATGGGGAGGGGGCATTGCTGGACTAATAATGTAGTTCAGCAATGTTAATCTTAGCAATAAATCCTTGACAGTTAGTAGACAACAGCACGCACTTTAACAAGTGACATCCCTGAATTCTGTGTTTCAGCCTTTATCTCCTGCGGTCTTCAGATTACATTAGTGAAACATGCTGAAAGATTCCCTTTAAAGGGAATCTGTCACCCCAAAAATGCCATATCAAGTAAAGATATGGCTGAATAGAGCGTCCCATAACTAAGCTAACGGTGGGTATCATATATCATGATACCCCCGTTTTCATAGAAAATACCTAGGTAAAGTTGGTGATTGAATGTGTCAATCACTGCGGTCAGGTCAGGAGGCGGCGGTTTTCATGTCCTCCCCCGCCTCCGCTCCTCGTCTTCTGTTGCGTATCGCCGTCTGTGAATACCACAGACAGCGTTCGGTTCCCGCAATTGCGCGATTCAAAATTGTGCCCGGAACATGCGCAGTACGCTTTGCCCAGCAGTGGGCAAAGCATAAAATGACTACAGCGCATGCGCTAGTCTTTCCTTGCCCCGGAAGTCGTCCAAGGCAAGCAGGATTTTCCGGGGCAAGGAAAGACTAGCGCATGCGCTGTAGTCATTTTATGCTGGGCAAAGCATACTCGCATGCGCCGGACACAATTTTGAATCGCGCAATTGCGGGAACCGAACACGTCTGTGGTATTCACAGACGGCGATACGCAACAGAAGACGAGGAGCGGAGGCAGGGGAGGATATGAAAACCGCCGCCCTCCTGACCTGACCGCAGTGATTGACACGTTCAATCACCAACTTTACCAAGGTATTTTGCTATGAAAACGGGGGGTATCATGATATATGATACCCACCGTTAGCTTAGTTATGGGATGCTCTATTCAGCCATATCTTTACTTGATATGGCATTTTTGGGGTGACAGATTCCCTTTAAGGGAATTGTCTCAACTACAAATGTTATGGCATATAATATAGTCATAAGTAATGAGCGAACGTGGTAGGATAAGGTGTTATCCGAGCAATCGCGTGTGCTAACTAAGTGTCTTCAGCGTGCTTGAATAACATGTTCGAGTCCCCGCGGCTGCATGTTTTGCGGCTGCTAGACAGCTACATCACATGCAGGGATTGCCTAACAAACAGGCAATCCTAACACAGCTGCAGGCTTCACTTCTACATCACCAGCTGGGGTGGACAAATTCAGATCGTGCTTAATGCTACCCCAGTCCCTTCAAACACAGCCTCTTCTATCATGATCTACGTCATTCACAAAGTGCTCAAAGTCTCACGCCTATACAGTGGAATCAAGGACCTCACTCTTCCCCATTGAGCAGCCGGAAAGCTGGTGATGTAGAAATGAAGCTGGCAGTTACACATTTTATGACTTCGCTCTGCTGGTCTCTAGACATTGCAATTTGCACACAGCACAGGACATGAATAAAATACTTTTTTGGAGGTATACAGAGGCACCTATAAGGGTATAAAACGGAATGTAGGAATGCTTTTAAAGGTGATGGGCATGATTTATAAGGAATAAAACTGGTGACAAGTTCCCTTTGAAGTTGATATTTCAATTGAATTAGCACATGGCGAGGAACAGGAGGTGGGGAGATTGAGAATGCTCATTCCTCTTCGTGGGTACCAAATAAACACGTGGTCAACTTTCAGGGACGATATCATAGCTGATATCAACTTGGTACAGTTCAAAATGGTAAATATAGCCATGTACAGATAGACATGAAATTAAACAGCTAGCCAGTCAAGATTTTTGGTTTGGTTGGAAGACAAAAAAATAACCAGTAAAGGAACCACTTCATTCCACAGCAGCTGCTTTTGCCTGTGTGTACTGGCACATTACTGGCTAAATTCATAATGTGTAATAGGATTAAGCAGGATAATTCTGCGCTGCCAGTCGAGAACTTGAAGAGAACGATATCCAGGAATGCGGTTTATTAGTCAACACGTTTCAAAGTTCCAAACTTCTTCATCAGGCTAAACCACAGTGCCCTGAAGAAACCACACTGTGGTCTGTCCTGATGAAGAAGATAGGAATTTCGATATGTGTTGACTAATAATATTGTTCTCTTCTGTTTCTTGACTAGCAGAGCAGAATTAACCCTCTTAATTCTATCACCGGAGTTTCTAGCTGTTGGGTCTGCAGCAGCCTTCAGCTCTCTAGTGATTGTCGTCTCCCCTTTGTTACACTGATTAAACCATATTTTCTCTTTATTGTTATTCCAGTTTTATTCCTGATATATTCATAATGGAGCATGCCTATTTCATGTATTTTTTGCAGACATATGAATGAAGAATGTGTCTCTGTATTCTGGAGATCTGTATAATTTTAGAAATTTTGCATGTATAACCCAGTCATTCATTTTATCCGGTAGCGACTATATTGCACATATTACCGAAACAGCAGATGGCAGTATTGATCTCTTTCTCATAGATCAAATGAACAATTCAAAAAAGTAAGAAAAATATCTTAATATAGACATTTTATATATACGAGGAGCAGGATGAAATGTATCAATATCAAGCAGTGCTATCCTGCAAGCTTCCTTTGGGCACTGAAAGGAAATGGCATATGTTTAAATCTCATGGGTCACTGATTTGACAAGTCTTAGTAGAATAGAAATGCTATTAATACTTCTAGCAATTAATACACTAGGTGTATGGTGATGGGAGTCTAACAGACATAGGCTAATGACAGCAACCTATATTGTAAATCATTCATCATATGAGACAGCGTTTCATTCTCATGGAGTATGTTACAATGATATGTTGTTACGGGAGTTCAGCGCTACAAGAGGCACTAACCTGTGATAACGCCTATTACAGCACCCACTAGTCAGCATCTGAAGGCTCTGGGGATGAAGGCAGTAATGAAATCCAACAGCAAAAATCACATTTATGGTATTTTGTAATACACACATCTCAATCCAACACCAACCACCAGTTCCGAAAAAATAAAGTTCAAGACTACTTTCCATGTTTTTTTTCAAGCCTCTTTTTCTATGGTTTTATGCTTACCTTTAAGCAATGTGCTCTTTTGCTGCACTTTTAACCTTTCTTTTTTTCTGCAAGATTCATAAGTTTTATGAAAATTGCAGTGAAAAAAAAACAGCAAAAAAGCAATATGCTTTTTTTTTTTTTTTAAAGAGTAGGAAAATAATCCAGCAAAAAAAAACCATATGTATAAAAATAAAAAAAATAAACCACTAACAGTGTTTTGCGAGTGCAGCATGCTGTTGGAGAGGCAGCCTCACTTTATGTCAGTCCCTTTGTGAGTTTAATTCTACAAAATAACTTCACTCCAAATATTAACCATATATCCATATCCATGCATCTTTTTGCATTCTAGGGGTGGTGGCTGCGGTGAAGCGGGGTCCCAGGGTCGCTGCTGGAGGATGCAAGAGTGGCGCGTTGCTGCAGGCTGGGATGAGGGTGTGTTCTGATGTACGCCGCTGCTGGTGAAAATGGCTGCGGTGCTCTGTGGTGTGGGGGGGCTCCACCGGCATTTTGTGAAAGCCCTGAGCCACCCACATTATCCATTACTGCGATGAAGTGGACGCTGGGAAAATGGCCGCTGGGGCGGCGCATGCTCAGATTGAGATCTCGGCAATGAGATCTCATCTCCCGAGATCTCGGGACGAGATCTCGCTGCCGAGATCTCGCTGCAGAGTTCTCAATCTGAGCATGCGCCGCCCCAGCGGCCATTTTCCCAGAGGCCACTGCATCGCTGTAATGGATAATGTGGGGGGCTCCGGACTTTCACAAAATGCCGGTGGAGCCCCCCACACCGCAGCCATTTTCACCAGCAGCGGCGCACATCGGAACTCCCCCTCATCCCAGCCTGTGGCCTGCAGCAACGTGCCACTCTTGCCTCCTCCAGCAGCGACCCTGGGACCCTGCTCCACCATGGCCGGTTAGGTATATCCACATTATAAGGTGCACCCCCCCTTTTCCCCTCAAATTTGGGGGGAAAAAGTGCGTCTTATAATCCAAAAAATACTGTACATTATCATCACTGACCCCATTGTGGCTCACAATCTAAATTCCTTATCAGTATGTCTTTAGAGTGTGGGAGGAAACTGGAGTACACTGAGGAAACCCATGCAAACATGGGGAAAACATACAAACTCCTTGTAGATGTTGTCCTTGGAGGGATATGAACCCAGAACCTCAGCACTGTAAAGTTGCAGTGCTAACCACTGAGCCATCGTGCTACCCTGATTCATCTGAAACAATATCATTTAGATTTATGGCCAAAATCTGCAGTGTGTATGAACCACAATGTCACTCTGAACTGCCTGTGGGTCCTCTGACAAACTCAACAGACAAGTAGGCATATATGAGCCTGTTGAGGTTGGGTTAGGAGAAATGTGTCTGGTTCAGACATTATAATCTGCACTCGGATGGTGAATTCTAGATTAGTGGAATTGGCTTTAAAAGGTGTCTACAGCAAAGTGCAAAAACAGGCAAACAAAAAACATAATTAGGCAGTCACTGCTGGAGGTTATTGCCTCCATATTTGGCAGAATACTCCTCCCATCAGCCTAAGGCTACTTTTAATTAGTCCTGGATCCTAACTGCCCTTTACAGGTGTAGGCTTTTAGCTTGGGAGAGACGTGTGATAAATGAGGTTTAGGGTCCTAAAGAAAAGTCGCCTTGTTGTGGCTGGTAAGCTCTGAAAAATTGAACAATTTGTGCACCAAGTACCTTAAATTAATAAGAATTTTCTATATACCAGTAACATAGTGCAAATTTCATACATTCACTCCTTGCATACATCTCGGCACTTACAGAGGACCTCTGTATTCTCTTGTTTATATCTACAAAATTGGTCATCCATGGCAGATCAGTATGGGCCGACCCCCAGCACCTAGTGTGGACCGACCCCCAGCAACTTTACTGATCAGTTGTTACTTGCTCTGGCCAGATGTAGAGACTAAGCGGAGCTGCTGAAAGTATGGAATGCGCTGTTGGGTGCTGCAGCACAACTCCGATTCTTTTGTTGAGGCTGCTCCACTATAAACGTAGCTGCGCTCAACAGCTCCATGTAAAGTGTTTACATCCAACCGCCAGCAGAGCAAGTAACAGTTAATCTGTGGGGGTGCCATCAAATATTAAATCTCTTTGCCAGTACAACCCCTTTAAGCAACAAAGTAGGTTTGCAGTTACATCGAATGCCACTAAAAACTTGTTGGACCCCATGTGTTGACATGTTCTCTACAACGCTGCAGAACATGTTGGAACAATCTAAGTGATCGTAATGAATACATTTAAGAAACTGTTCTCTACTATATCAGTATATAAGTCATGTATTAATAAAATGTGACTTTTTTTATTTGAATCCTAAAATCACCATTTGTTTTTTACTGAACAGTGCTGAATGGAAGTCAAATCAGTAAGAAGACGACTAAGCCAATACAATAATGAGAGGGAACAGCTGTCCTAGCTTCATCAGAGAATCTAGTTCAGCCAGAAGTTTGAAAGAAGCACTTACACGTCGCGTTTTCATGCGCTTGAGATTAGGAACCGATTGAAGAACATGACTTCATCCATCTAGAATAACTGTTGTTTGGCACTGTTATCTCCCCAGGCTCTCAGCGGCGCTCGTATAATGTACGTTTTTCCTTCCTTGGAAATAACGCATGTGGAAAGTATTCTATAAAATTTTCAGTAGTTGGAAAAATAGAACCTTCACTGACTAAATACAGCACAATATATAATAATATATATATAATATATATATATATATATATATATATATATATATATATATATATATATATATATATATATATATAGTATAATAAATAACTGACATGTAGCCAATTACTTTTAAGGTTGTTTTTTGCATTATATTGAAATAAAGGATGTGCACACGATAAAAATAAGAAAGCTTCAAAGTGGCCACCCTGGAGAGTAACAACTTTAGATCCCTAAAAGAATAAATAAATAGCCTGCAGTTCTACATGGGTATCTGTTATTTACTCTGGATCTGTAAGTTTTTAGTGTATATGAAAAGCAATATATTGCTGCTGCACAACAAAAAGCTACAGCCTGAGGCCGGTGTCATACTTGCGTGTGATTCGAGAAACGCACGCGAGTCTCTCGCATCAACACCCGGCACTACCGCCGCCTCTCGGACCGGAGTTTGCGGCTCCATAGAAATACATGCAGCCGCACGCTCCGCTCCAAGTGCCGGGTGTTGATGCGAGTTTTCTCGCATCACACACTCAAGTGTGACACCGGCCTAAATATAAGGCTTGTGTGAAATGGACCTTAGATTGCACTCTGTGTTTGCCTTGGTTTCCTCCGGGTGCTCAGGTTTCCCCCCACCCTCCAAGAACATACTGAGCAAATAACATGCAAATAAATAGCAATAGTGCATGAAAATAACAGGGTACTTCGTTAATATAATTGTGACAAAAAAAAGGAAAAAAAGCTATCACACCACATCAGGGTGATGCATCCTTTTCACTTACTTAAAGCAGGGTATATGTTCATTTTGCTACGCTCTTATGTTGTATATATACCAACTCAAATTCCAAATGCAAATAAAGACGTGGCCTTCCTTCTCTTTGAGCTGGAAATTATCATTTATATAGCATCCCACAGCTGGGTGTCCATTAGTCGGGGTCTCTGTCCTACTCGGCCCTTATTCATATTTACATCATTTTACATATAGTAAGGTTTTAATAGTAGAGGTTAGGACCGTCCCGAATAGGGACACTTTGATGTGGTGGGATGGCTTTTAGGTTTTTTTCATCAAAATTATGTAAACTAAAACCCTATGTTATTTTCATGCAGTATTGCTATTTATTTATATACTGTGGGTACTTGCTTTTTTTTATTTCTTATCTTAGGCTTTTTTTGTTAACTGGTCAGTGTGAACATGCACCTACACATTGCATGCATACCAAACTTCTATTCCAGTTCACATCTTTAGGTTTCTGCTGTACAAGTAAGCTAAATTTTAGTACAGGTTGAACCTTCCCGCTAACATATTGTTAGATACTATGTGTCGGACAACAAAATTGAGGGGCAGTCTACGAAAATGGAATCTGACATAAATACATGTACAAAATCAAGGTGTACCATTGAATTCCTCAATGCCAAAATAGAATTGTAGCCATTGACATCCATCAACGCTTGCTGAATGTTTATGGCGATAACACAGTGGATGTGGGCACAGTGAGGCGGTGGGTGGTGCGTTTTAACAGTGGCAAAAATTGAAAAAAGTGAAAACCAAATCATATTCTGGGTGGCCTTTCACAAATGTCAACCATCAAAACGAAGAGCGTCTGGATGAATTATTCCAAATTAATCTGCAGATTACGACTACGAACAGAGCTTAATGACTGCTTTAATGCATTGGAAAAGATGATGACAACGTTGGGTTATCAAAGTTTGTGCCAGAATTCTATGTGTTCCTCCTGTAATGTTATAAAAAAATTTACACAAAAATTTTTTTCTAGAGACATTTCCTTCTGAAAACCTCATAGCATTCCAGCAAACCGTAAACCTCTTTGGCACGCAACAATGTAAAACATACATCATGGTCTTAAACAATAACAGTAAGAGTGAATGTAATCTTTTCCATTGAATGAGAAGAATGAGCACTTTTCCAGCAGAGAAAATTGTGTGTTAATAGAGTCACAGGTCTTGAAAGAAATGCAGTGTTCATAACAGGCAGAGAAATGCAGAAATTAATCCATGTAGACTTCACATTCTCATCACATGGACTCTACAAATAAGTGAAAGCAACAACGAATCTGCTACAATGAAGGGCAGCAAAATGCAAAGAAAATGTATTTAGCCGCACAGCTTGCTGCCCCCACTGACACATCACTTACTATAACGCTATTCATTTGTTGGAATTGTAAATCCTCAATGCAACTGAATTTTCATTATGGAAATCAAGACTGGTTCATGAATTAAGCTAAACCTAAAATGGAACCGAACTGGCGAGTTGGACTTTTCAGCACAGCTCTACCGACAACACAAGAAGCAAGCAAGGAATCTATAGCAAAGACGCAGGGCTTTAAGAGTGTCAGAATCAATGTTAAATGTATTCTCTTGGCACCATCTCCATCAATGAAGCCTTTTCATTTTTCATTATATTTGCTTGCTTTGTGCACTGACCATTGACAAAGAATGGAGTTCACAGAACTGCTATGATCACACAATTTCAGATGGAAAAACTGCAGCATATTATAGTAGGAGAAAAGTGGAATGAATTTGAGCAAGTCTCATCCAGACTACACACAGCATATCAATGTATGTTACAGACCAGTTTCGATTTCGTAATTTTTTTCCCAGTTTACTTCAATGGGGAAGTCTGAATCCACAATAAAACCCAATTGTTGATTTTGCTGGGTGTCCCGTACACATTTCCCAGCACGTGATGTGGGTGTGTTTATAAGGGTTAATTTATCTCCTCATTCAAGGCTGCACTCAAACTCTGTTATAGGCTGTATAGTGAGCATAAAATCACATCCCCAACACTGACTACACAACACTGCTACGCAACATGTTGCCACCACTCAAAATACACAGGGTGATGTGTCCCCGAAATAGGTTACTGTCAGACAATCAAAAAAGGCTACACACTCTCTGAAAGGCAATTGATTCTTTAGAGCATACCAGGATCACATTTATTAAAGGTTTAAGCTTTAATATAACAATACAGTGCTTACAAGAAAATATATTAAAAGGTAAAAATAAAACAATACAAATATGCAAAACAGTTATAAAATATACAGAAATACCTAAACATTTCAGTCCACAGTTATCTTCTGTTTCCATGAGGGAAGGAGAAATTAATTATGGCTCACAATCAGAAAACGCCAATCCCCACATGGGAACACTTTCCTATTGTGTCACCCATCTTTTATATGCCTGGTTCTGGGCTCATATTTCCAGGACGCCTTGGATGGCACTATTTAAAAATTGCAGTTTGTGACTGGATGGTGGGCTAATATAGGGGTCTTGCATTTCAACCACCATGTGTGTCTAGCTACCCCCTCCATACAATATATAGGAAATATTCAGTTTGGTTACAAAGACCATTTACTAACCCTTTGAAGCTCAGAGTGACCAGAGTGGGTGTCAGGATTGACAATTCTGTATTCATAGCAATAAGACCCCTTTGCTATGTGTTCTTGCATTACTGGCAAATCCAGTTTGTCCTTTTGTCAATTAAATATAACTCTACTGCTGTTACATATTCCCCTACAATTATATTTTTTCTCTACACACTCGGGATTATGCAAGGATCCATGGAAAAGTCTGCAAGTCCAGATGAGTTTAAGGGCCTGTTCAGACTAACATATTTTGGTCCGTATGCTGTCCTTGTACCAAACAGACCACACATGGGCCAATGCAAGTCAATTGGGTAAGCTCGGCTGAAACTTTTTACTTTTGTAATTAAATAAAATTAAATTACTGCATGCCTTACTAGGATCTGTTTTGCAGATAAGGTTCGACCAATAAATTCAATGGATGAAAAAAAAAAAAAAGAATGTGTACCTTATGGACACCATCTATAAGGTATCCGTTTTTAATGGATCAAAGGCGATTAATAACAAAGGAAACTGTACTTGGCTCCGCATTAGTTTAAAATATTTTTAAAGGGGAAAACGAATCCCATAGAGGTGAAATTATGGATTAAAAATGTTCCATTTTTCCTTGGTTGAAATACGTTCAAATCATCAGTAAACCATCTATATACAGTGGATCTACAAAGTCTACACAGCCCTGTTAAAATAAAGTTTAAATCATCTAAAAAAATCATACCAAGGAAAAAATAATTTCAGACCGCTTTTCATGTTTAATGTCACCAATCTGTACAATTCTATTGAAAAATGAACACATTTTCAGGTAAAAAAAGAAAATAACTAAACAAATGTGGTTCCAGGCACTTAAGCTTATACTTTGTTGAAGTACCTTTCAAATTTATGAAAACAGTCATACTTTTAGGGTAGGGGGTCTGTCAGCATGGCACATCAAGAATTGTTAATCTTTGCATAATCTTCCTTCATGTAAGGCTCTATATCGGTGAGAGTATCTCCTTGCATAATGCAGTCTCCACCATGTTTCACTGTGGTATGGTGTTTTTTTGGTGATGTACTATGCTAGCAGTGCTTCAAACATACTTTTTTGGAATTACAGCTAAAACGTTCAACTTTGGTCTTATCAGACCATAATATTTCCCACATGTTTTTGGTGGACTTGATGTACGTTTGGGCAAAACATTGGCAAGTTTGGCTGCTTTTCTTTGTAAGAAAGAAAAGGCTTCTGTCTTGCTACCTTACCTCACAGGCCAAAATAAGAAGAATATGGTAAATTGTGGTCACATACAGGAAACAAACAGCACTTGCCAGAAATTCCTACAGCCTCCCAGACCAATGTTCTACTTGCCTTTTCTTCAATTTTTGAGAGATTTCCAGTTCTCGGTAATGTCACTTTTGTGCCAAATTTAAGTTTCTTCTTGATGATCGTCTTTACAGTCTTCCATGGTATAGCTAATGTATTGAAATTTTTTTTATTATTTTCTCCCGAATTAGAAATTTCAACAAGGAGATCCGTTTGCTGTGTTTTAACAGGTAAGTATAGACTTTTCATACCCACAGTATGTCCATTTTTGACATCCATGTGGCATCTGTTTTTATATATCAATAATTAAAAATAATAAAAGTATTGTTAAAAATACAGTACAGATCAAAAGTTTGGACACACCGTCTCATTCAATGATTTTTCTGTATTTTCATGGCTATGAAAATTGTAGAATTACACTAGGTATCAAAACTATGAATTAACACATGTGGAATTATACATTACACTTTACAAAAAAGTGTGAAACAACTGAAAATATGTCTTATATTCTAGGTTCTTCAAAGCAGCCACCTTTTGCTTTGATTACTGCTTTGCACGCAGAAAAGGTGAACGGATGGACTCTACATGCCTGGTTCCACCGTGAAGCATAGAGGAGGAGGTGTGATGGTGTGGGGGTGCTTTGCTGGTGACACTGTTGGGGATTTATTCAAAATTGAAGGCATAGTGAACCAGCATGGCTACCACAGCATCTTGCAGCAGAAAGCTATTCCATCTGATTTGCGTTTAGTTGGACCATAATTTATTTTTCAACAGGGCAATGACCCCAAACACACCTACAGGCTGTGTAAGGGCTATTTGACCAAGAAGGAGAGTGTTGGGGTGCTATGCCAGATGACCTGGCCTCCACAGTCACCAGACCTGAACCCAATCGAGATGGTTTGGGGTGAGCAGGACCGCTCACCGCTTCAATTTTGAATAATCCCCAACAGTGTCACCAGCAAAGCACCCCCACACCATCACACCACCTCCTCCATGCTTCACGGTGGGTACTAGGCATGTAGAGTCCATCCGTTCACCTTTTCTGTGTGCAAAGCAGTAAACAAAGCAAAAGGTGGCTACTTTGAAGAACCTAGAATATAAGACATATTTTCAGTTGTATCACACTTTTTTTGTAAAGTGTAATGCATAATTTCACATGTGTTACTTCATAGTTTTGATGCCTTCAGTGTGATTCTACAATTTTCATAGTCATGAAAATACAGAAAAATTTTGAATGAGGTGTGTCCAAACTTTTGGTCTGTACTGTATATTCCATACAGATTAAGTCCCTATGACACTTTAACACAGCCATTGAGTTTATTTAGCAAGTCTGATGGATGCGATAAACAGAATAGTGCAAGTGCATGCTCTGATTTTTTAATACATTTAAGTACCCACAGATCATCAGTCCATAGAACAAACACGTTCATCTGAACTTGCATTGGTCCATGTGCAGTCATGTTTGGCACATGGACATAGTATGGACTGAAAACACCACACCCTTGTCTGTTCACGCCGTGAAAAGAAAAAAATGGCCTCTATACTTCAGGCTCAAGAGTCTGGGAGAGAACGGAGAGGAGTTTCCAATGAGCTTCATGGAAGGATGTTTTTTAGGACATGTGAAGGAGTGTTTTTGCATGGAAATCCACACCACAATCAACAGTAAATCCAGTACAAGAGAACCTGCCCTTGCAGCTGAACATTTATAGGAATGGTATAAGCTAAAGGTGCTCTACATATACAAAACATTATATAATCAGTAACCTCTTCACTCAGATCTAGATACATGTAAAATATTAGGTCTCAAGCACATGATAAAGCCCTTGTGCACATACTGTATGGCTGCACCGTGTACTATAATACAGTACGATGCCTCTATATTGCATTGTGTTCTAGTACCGATCTCCCCCTTCACACACACTTTTTATTCAGCTCTTTAAGCACTGGTGAATGAAAAAACACAAAATATTTCAGTTTTTAGTTAAAAGCTCTGCATGTGAATCTGGCTTTATACTTCCAGAGAAAGTTACTGGGACTTACGCGGTTGTTAACTATTATTGGCATGTGTTGTTCAAAACTCAAGCAGCTAGGTAAGAAGCCAAAAATACACAGTTTTTATTTTTATAACTACATATTCTTACATCAACATTCGCTCGGTTCTTCATCGTACAGAGATATGAATAAGCTAACATTGGATGTATATGTGTATATGCTAAGGCAACCTCTCTTGTCCAATGTCAGTCCACCTTGTACAAATATGCATTGATACTTTTCCTTTTTGTTTGCACAGTCTGTATTTTCCCTGCCAAAAAAATTCTTGCCTACACAAGAAATTGTTAGAGTATGGCAGCATGGGTCAATATATTTTTGTCGGTGCCGTATTATAGCTCTGTAAAGTGGTGGACACAGACAGAAGAGGGCCCCTGTGCAAGAACAGTAGATGAGACCCTCTTTGTGCTTAGTTGCTTTCAGCTTTGGAGGTAGAAGATTGCCCCCTTATATCTTGGGTCCCTCTACTGCTCAATAGGTTATACCAATGGTATGGCCGCCCCTGGATCTACACAACATGGTATTTGGATTATGAATTTTAGAAGATCTAGAAACCAAGTTGATTATCACCTTCATTGATGGCGACATAGGGAAACTGAAGAGCATCCAGAAAATCAAACACTTCTAGTGTTGGGAAATTCTTACAAAATACATCTGGGTTTTTCTTTTTTTAAGTAACAATTCCAGTAGTACGTTATTACTCCACCGGTGTCTCGCTTAGTCATATTTCGTTCAAAACAAATTACTCAGTTCACATAAATCAGATCTGTTAACAGTTTCTTGGCATTAAGGATTTTTACAAGCGGAAATAATTAGTACATTTAAATAGTTTGGATATTTTATGGTGGAAGAATTAAATATCTAATATTTAATATGCTTTAATACGGTGATAGGAGAAATGAAACGGTCTAAAACCGAGATTTACAGAGGAGCTGCTATAAATGAAATATAGCTATGTAACCAAGGGTATTATGCACATTTATCACCATAAATACTGTGCTTATAGACCCAAAGTACGTGAGCGCTAGAGACGGAAACGTGATGAAATAATAACAATGCATACAAGTTCACCTCAAAGATCAGCAATGTCACGACTGTGTCCCGCTGAAGTCACATGAAGTTGTTGCGAGTTGTTCTGTCACATGAGCGCTGCAGTCAATGTCACATGCCCGCCATCCAGCATCGCTAGAGCAGTGTAAATCTGGAGGATAATATTTATTTTTTTTTGCTTATTTTTTAAAAAAATTATTTTATCTTGGGCACTTTCAAGAAAGTTATCAAGTACTAAACACTTTAAGGAAAGGAGAAATCATAAATCAGTGATCAAACTGGTGTAAGTAAGCAGATTTTGCTAATTTTAAGGAAAGCATATCTAATTTACAACAGTAAATGAGACCCTTGTGCTTTAACCCTTTTGACCAAAGATTTTTATGTTGTCTGCACCAATAAAGATGCATGAGCCTTCTGTACCTCTGATTTCATACGCAGTCGCTTATACAGGTGAAACCAGAAGATTATATTTACCGTATATACTCGAGTATAAGCCGACCCGAGTATAAGCCGACCCCCCTAATTTTGCCACAAAAATCTGGGAAAACTTACTGACTCGAGTATAAGCCTAGGGTGGAAAATGAGATTATGCCCTATATGCTGCCCATGTATTATGCCCCCATAGATGCTCCATAGATTGTGCCCCCATAGATTATGCCCCCATAGATGCTCCATAGATTTTGCCCCCATATATGATCCATAGATTATGCCCCCATATATGATCCATAGATTATGCCCCCATAGATGCTCCACAGATTGTGCCCCCTTAAATGATCCATAGATTATGCCCCCATAGATGCTCCATAGATTGTGCCCCCATATATGATCCATAGATTATGCCCCCATAGATGCTCCATAGATTGTGCCCCCATATATGATCCATAGATTATGCCCCCATAGATGCTCCATAAGATAGTGCCCCCATAGATTATTCCCCCATAGATGCTCCATAGTATAGGCCTCAATTGCTGCTTCAACCAAAAAAAAAAAAGACATACTCACCTCTCGTCGCTGAGGGCCAGGTGCCGGTGTCCTGAGCAGGCGGGGACACCGATGCGCTATGGGGGACAGGTGCCAGTGTCACCGCTCGCTCAGGGCCCAGGCACCTGTGATATTTACCTGCCACCGGGTAAACCGCTGCTCGCCGCTGTCTTCAGGGTCCTCCAGCAGTCAATGATCAGGCAGAGGGCGCTGCGCACAGTAACTATGTCATCGCGCCCTCTGCCTGAACATCGCAGCAAGAGGACCCGAGGACACAGCAGAACGGGACAGGTAAGTATCGCTTATACTTACTGTCTCGACCCGCCACCACAATTGTGGATTACCAGGGCAATGGGGTACTCAGAGCCGAGCCCATGGAATTCTATGGGGTTTGTCACAGGTAGCGGTGGCTCGGTCTGTGGCCCTGGCGGTCTGGCGTATGTTGGGGGAATATTTACAGGGGATAGATATATTTACAGTTCGTGACGCCACCTGTAGTCTCTGGTAATTTGTACCAGCGCTGCTGTAGATCTCTGAGGGGATGGTGAGGCAGCTAGATGTCGGGTCCCCTACAGGTGGGACTCTTCCCTCAGGTCGATGGTTATGGTGGGGTTGTGCAGGCATGCAATTAAATAACTCAGTCTCACACCGTCAGCGTCTTTCCATACCTTTTTACTTGCAAGATGGTTAGGCAGGTCCCAGGGAGGCTGATCCAATGGAGGATGTGTTTTGAGGTAGCAGCTGGACAAGTTAGGGGCCTCCTTTACTTTCACAAAGATGAGTCCAACCAGCATGAAGCGTAGTTCCCTCAATAAACTCCAGCTTCTCCAAGCTGTACTGCCCGGTCAGTTTTGTGGTCGGAGCCTTCCTGTGATGAAACTAGGTTCTTCTATGCTTGGCCTAGCTCAAAGTTCCTATTCCACCTGACCCCAGTTACGTACTGACACTCCAGGGGCTGCTTGCCGTTACCTAAGGTCCGGTAAGCCTCTGGGTTTTCTACCACCATGCGTGAAGCTATAGTGGTGCTTCGGTCTCCAGTGACCGGTGACAACGTGCAGGACTTCTCCAATCCTATAGCACTCAGAATTCCTACCACTGTGCCTTTCGCCTTGTCCGTGCTTGTAGCATAAGCATTTCTCACTTCACAGGTTAATAAAGTCAGTCCCTTACTTAATTCCTTTCTTGAGCTTGTTGCCAGACTCTCAGTAATCTTCTAGGCAGGAGCACGTCTCTGAACCTTCACTGTCCTTGGGACAGGAGACTGAAGTATATCTGCAACTCACTTCTTTCTCTTACTGCACAGACTGCACTCAGCTCTGCTGCTGACTGACTGGACCTCTTCCTCCCTCCTCGTCCAGGCTAGACTGTCTGACTTCTGATGCATGTGACTAGACTATATATATATATACCTGTGGGCGTGTCTAAGTGTGTGCTGAAATGAATGTTCATTGAGCATTAAACTGCTATCTCTCCACACATCCTCCAGGGTACTGCGTGTGCCTTCACACAGGGCTACACATTCCCCCATGGTAAACGACAGCACTCCCGGGCTGTAAAATACAAAGAAGACAGAAATTTTTGTTTTTGCAATAAACATTAACATTAACTCGTCCCATCCGGGAGGTAAGGATTTCTTGAACGTTGCAAACAAAACATTAAATATAGAAACATACAAAATATTAAATATACATGTTCATATATATAGACGACAAGATTCTTGTGAAGGACCCGCACCAAACCTTCAACGTGGGTCCTGGGTGGGCTGCAGGACATAGGAATGCAGACCTCACTCAGTGCCACACCACACGGGTTTTATTATTCAGAGGTAGTTGTGGTGGTTTTATGTAAAACCAAGATAATGCACAAGGTGCAACTATTTACAAAATCAGTTCTTGGGCTGGCTCAGTCCTCAGCCTCGAAGTCCATTGTGAAACACGATAAGAGAAAGACACAGATATAAATACATTTCTAATATGCATTAAATTTTCAACTTTGGTACCCAGCCGGGCATTCTACTAAATATAGAAAAGACATAGAAATTATCTCTGGCAATAAAGTGCAAAATTGGTAACATTCTCAAACTTTTTACAACATTACATATGGTAGACCCCTGTCTGGATCTTACCGGTTTTTCTTTTACTGTTTACTTATTTCAACTACATTTTCCACCCCGGGGGCTGGAACAATGCGATGGTCCCTAGATCCCATGACTAACAAGTCGTGTGCTGCTATTAGGGTCTGGGTCGCCACAGTTCTCGTGCGAACCTCTAGGGGCGCAACGGGTACTTTCTCCTTGCGAGACACCGATTGCGTTTCAATTTGCGTTACAGTTAGCGATATCGATCGTGTCATAGATTGCGATGGAAAATGGGTCGCAAGTTGCGATGCAGAAGGATGACTAGGTGATGAAGAGTATGTAGACGTTGCTTCCATTTGCGAGGAGCCTGCAGGGGGCGATGCTGGGGCACGGCCTGGTGTTGTTTGAGCTGGAGACGGGGACGCTGCGGTAATGGTGACGTTACCAGCGTCGGGGACGGGGTCACGGACGATTGTGACATTAAGGGCATACCATCCCTTCATACCCCAGTGTCGTGTATATGTGACAATGTCTCCATTAACTAGGTCCCTCCCGGGATGACCTTGCGGTAGGTGGGATTCTACATCACGTCTGCTGACAAAGACCCCTGGGTAGAGGCCCGGTTCTCTGATGAAGCCCCAGCCCTTCCGGAGCTGGAACTCTGTCACACACCCCTGCCGCCGCGGTTCCCTTAGAGTACCTTTTTCTCGACGGACACTCTCCTTGTCCGCGATCAGCTCTGCATGTTGCCGCTGTCGATTCCGCTGAGCTTCCCGCTCTTCCTCCTGCTGGCGTTGTTGTTTCTCCTCACGACGCTGCCACTCACATTCCCACTGGGCGGTATAGGCGACGTCATCCAGGCGCGCCATCTCGTCCCAGTCCACGTCTGGTAATGACGGACAGGACCCCTCCGGTGTCCCTGCCGGGGATCGATCATCTGCTGCGGCCTCCTGGCCGGGCGGGCGTTCCGGAACTGGCGGTACCTCCTCAACCTCCTTCGCCTCCACCGCTTCACCGGTGGGATCAGGATCGGTACTTTCGGGGGCAGCCTCCGGTTGCTCCTTTGCCTTGGGCAGCAGAAGTTTTGGTAATTCCAGACGTAGGGGGTCATCGAAGGGAGAGATCACCGCGTCCCACAGCCGCCGCTGCTCCAGGGTACGCCGGCGTCTCTCGATCTCCTCAAATCCAGGTTGTGGCAAAATCATCTTTTTCAGTCGTGCATTTTCTTCCTTGATTTCCAGCAATGCTTGCTGCAGGTGCAGGACCACGGATGACTCCGGTTCTAGTGGCAGCTTGGCTGAGGCACGGGGCCTGCCTTCCTCCGCTTCCCTGCTCGGCTGCACACGTCCTGCTTCCATGATGTTCCAGAGCGTTCTTTCATCTTCCTCCAGAGACGTCCGGTCTCTTCCGTGGAGGCGGGGTTTGCGTCTCCTCCTCTTTGCAGGAAAGGTGAAGAGGAGGCGGACCTCCTTTGCTGTAGGGCAGGATCGCATGTTGTAATAGCACTTTGAGAGGGCAGGCATTTTCTTCGCGCCACAGGGGGGTACACGCCCACGAAGGTACGCCCACCTTCTTCTCCAGCGCCTGAGGGCGCGAATATGGCGACAAAGATGGCGATTTTTGGCGCCAAAAGTGCAAACAGTTCTTTTTCACAAAAACAATTCCATAGGCACACAGGACTCGCAATTTTGCGAGTTTCGCATCCTGTTCGTGACGCCAATTTGTCTCGACCCGCCACCACAATTGTGGATTACCAGGGCAATGGGGTACTCAGAGCCGAGCCCATGGAAGTCTATGGGGTTTGTCACAGGTAGCGGTGGCTCGGTCTGTGGCCCTGGCGGTCTGGCGTATGTTGGGGGAATATTTACAGGGGATAGATATATTTACAGTTCGTGACGCCACCTGTAGTCTCTGGTAATTTGTACCAGCGCTGCTGTAGATCTCTGAGGGGATGGTGAGGCAGCTAGATGTCGGGTCCCCTACAGGTGGGACTCTTCCCTCAGGTCGATGGTTATGGTGGGGTTGTGCAGGCATGCAATTAAATAACTCAGTCTCACACCGTCAGCGTCTTTCCATACCTTTTTACTTGCAAGATGGTTAGGCAGGTCCCAGGGAGGCTGATCCAATGGAGGATGTGTTTTGAGGTAGCAGCTGGACAAGTTAGGGGCCTCCTTTACTTTCACAAAGATGAGTCCAACCAGCATGAAGCGTAGTTCCCTCAATAAACTCCAGCTTCTCCAAGCTGTACTGCCCGGTCAGTTTTGTGGTCGGAGCCTTCCTGTGATGAAACTAGGTTCTTCTATGCTTGGCCTAGCTCAAAGTTCCTATTCCACCTGACCCCAGTTACGTACTGACACTCCAGGGGCTGCTTGCCGTTACCTAAGGTCCGGTAAGCCTCTGGGTTTTCTACCACCATGCGTGAAGCTATAGTGGTGCTTCGGTCTCCAGTGACCGGTGACAACGTGCAGGACTTCTCCAATCCTATAGCACTCAGAATTCCTACCACTGTGCCTTTTGCCTTGTCCGCGCTTGTAGCATAAGCATTTCTCACTTCACAGGTTAATAAAGTCAGTCCCTTACTTAATTCCTTTCTTGAGCTTGTTGCCAGACTCTCAGTAATCTTCTAGGCAGGAGCACGTCTCTGAACCTTCAATGTCCTTGGGACAGGAGACTGAAGTATATCTGCAACTCACTTCTTTCTCTTACTGCACAGACTGCACTCAGCTCTGCTGCTGACTGACTGGACCTCTTCCTCCCTCCTCGTCCAGGCTAGACTGTCTGACTTCTGATGCATGTGACTAGACTATATATATACCTGTGGGCGTGTCTAAGTGTGTGCTGAAATGAATGTTCATTGAGCATTAAACTGCTATCTCTCCACACATCCTCCAGGGTACTGCGTGTGCCTTCACACCAGGGCTACACATTACCCTTCCGCTGGCGCGTCTCTGCCCTGCTCTTCTCCCACGGTCCCGGCGCCTGTGTTCAGTGGTCACGTGTTACCGCTCATTAAAGTCATGAATATGTAATAATAATAATCTTTATTTATATAGCGCCAACATATTCCGCAGCGCTTTACAGTTTAACAGTTTCAAAACATAAGTCATAAATAACAATGTTAACAATACAATAATTAAAGCAAAATAAGCCGACCCTGCTCGTGAGAGCTTACAATCTACAATGAGGTGGGGGAGATACAAAGTACAGGTGTGTATATACAATGGTGCATTTACAATGATGGTCCAGCCATCTTGAGGGAGTGAGGGATGGATGGAGGTAGTGAATGGGCTACATACACACACTTAAACATAGAACGAATTTGATTAGTGAATGTGATAGGCCACTCTGAACAAATGTGTTTTGAGGGAGCGCCTGAAACCATGCAAATTGTGGATAGTCCTAATTTCTTGGGGTAGAGCATTCCAGCAGATTGGCGCAGAGCGGGAGAAGTCTTGGAGTCGGGAGTGTGAGGTACGGATTAGTGCAGAGGTTAGTCGAAAGTCGTTTGCAGAGCGCAGCAGTCGGTTAGGCCGATAGATAGAAATAAGGGAGGAGATGTAGGGGGGTGCTGCACTGTGGAGAGCTTTGTGGGTGAGAACCAGTACTTTGAATTGGATCCTATAATTAATGGGCAGCCAGTGTAAGGACTGGCGAAGAGCGGACGCGTCCGAGCACCGATTAGCCAGATGGATGACCCTGGCTGCTGCATTAAGGATGGACTGGAGAGGGGATAGTCGAGTAATGGGGAGGCCAAGTAATAAAGCGTTGCAGTAGTCCAGGCGGGAGTGGATCAATGCTACAGTGAGGGTTTTTGTTGCATCCATAGTGAGAAAAGGGCGGATTCTAGAGATGTTCTTTAGGTGTAGACGGCAAGAGCGGGCAAGAGATTGTATATGGGAGGTGAAGGAGAGATTGGTGTCACAAATAACACCCAGACAGCGAGCCTGCTGCCGGGGTGTTATTATGGTGCAGCCCACAGAGAGGGAAATGTCAGATTTAGGGAGGTTAGTAGACGGCGGGAGCAGAAGGAGTTCAGTCTTGGAGAGGTTAAGTTTCAGATAGAGAGCGGACATGATGTTGGAGACTGTGGACAGACAGTCGGTGGCGTTCTGTAGAACAGCGGGGGTAAGGTCGGGGATGACGTGTATAGTTGTGTGTCATCAGCATAAAGATGGTACTGAAAGCCAAATCTGCTGATGGTCTGTCCAATTGGGGCCGTGTAGAGAGAGAAGAGAAGGGGGCCAAGGACTGAGCCCTGGGGTACACCGACAGTGAGAGGAAGAGGAGATGATGTGGAGCCAGAGAACGAAACACTGAAGGAGCGGTCAGAAAGATAGGAAGAGAACCAGGAGAAAACAGTGTCCTTAATACCTAGTGACTGGAGCCTAGACAGTAGGAGACAGTGGTCAACAGTGTCGAAAGCTGCAGAAAGGTCGAGTAGAATGAGCAGAGAGTGGTCGCCGTTACGTTTTGCTGTCAGAAGGTCATTGGTCACTTTGATGAGTGCAGTTTCAGTCGAATGTAGGGGGCGGAAGCCAGACTGTGAAGAGTCTAGGAGGGAGTGAGTGGAGAGGTAACGGGTAAGGCGGGAGTAGACTAGGCGCTCCAAAAGTTTAGAGATGAAGGGGAGATTGGAGACCGGTCTGTAGTTGTTTTTGCAGGAAGGGTCGAGAGCGGGTTTCTTTAGTAGCGGAGTAATGATGGAGTGTTTGAAGGAGGATGGGAAAATGCCAGAGGAGAGTGAGAGATTTAAGATTGTAGTTAAGTGAGTTGTGACAACTGGAGAAAGAAACTGGAGGAGATGTGAGGGGATGGGGTCAGTAGTGCATGTAGTCGGACAAGAGGAAGAGAGGAGTCTGGAGACTTCTTCTTCTGTGATGGGATCAAATGTGGAAATGCAGGTGGGATGGGAGTCACAGCACTTGGTGGTTGAGAGCAGATTTCCTGACGGATAGTATCTATTTTTTCTATAAAGTGGGAGGCCAGGTCGTCAGCACAAATGTCTGTGATAGGGGCTTGTGCTTTTGGCCTGAGGAGGGAGTGAAAAGTGTCAAAAAGTTTCTTGGGGTTGTTGGCTAGTGAGGAGATCAGGGTGGTGAAGTAGGTCTGTTTAGTGAGGTGAAGGGCAGCATTATGAGTTCTTAACATGAATTTAAAGTGGGTGAAGTCTTCTGGTGTGCAGGTTTTTCTCCAGAGGCGTTCAGCACTCCTAGAGCATCACTGAAGAAGTCGAGTTTGCAATGTGAGCCAGGGCTGTTTTACTGTGTGTTTGGAGGTTCTGAGGGTGAGCGGTGCTACTTGGTCAAGGGTGCTTCTAAGAATGTCATTGTAGTGATGAACAGCCAGATCAGGACAGGAAAAAGAGGAGATTGGGGACAGCGATGAGTGTAGGGAGTCTGAAAGTGTCTGAGGGTTAATGGCTTGTAGATTTCTGAATGTGTGGTAGGTAGGAGTGCGCTGGGGTGGTGGAGGATTTGTGAGCATGAAGGAGAGAATGTTGTGGTCAGAGAGTGGAAGCGGTGAGTTATTTAGTTGGGATATTGAACAGAGGCGGACAAAGACCAGGTCAAGGGTGTTGCCATCCTTGTGTGTCTCAGAGGTTGAAAGCTGTGAGAGGCCTAGAGAAGTGGTTAGTGATAGAAGCTGAGATGCAGATGTGGAAGTAGGGCTGTTAATGGGGATGTTGAAGTCTCCAAGGATAAGGGTTGGTAGTTCTGAGGACATGAAGTGCGGCAGCCAGGCTGAGAAGTGGTCAAGGAACTGGGTGGACGAGCCTGGGGGCCGATATATGACCGCTACTCTGAGGGAGAGGGGATGGAAGAGCCTGATGGTGTGGACCTCAAAAGAAGGGAGTGAGAGTGATGGAATTGGGGGGATGACCTGGAAAGTGCATTGTGGGGACAGGAGTATGCCAACTCCACCACCATGTCTGTTTGTGGGTCTCGGGGAATGGGAGAATAGGTGCATATTCATGACTTTAATGAGCGGTACCACTGATGGCTGAATACTGGCGCCGGGACCGTGGGAGAAGAGCAGGGGTTGCAGAGACCGGGCCGGCGGAGGGGTGAGTATACAGGACAGCTGCGCTCCCCCTCCACCGCCGACCCCTGGTATATGACTCGAATATAAGCCAAGAGGGGGACTTTCAGCCCTAAAAAATGGGCTGAAAATCTCGGCTTATATTCGAGTATATACGGTACTATATAAAAAGACACATCTGCATGTTTTTCTCAATATCTGACATGAAATCAGAATAAACCTTTCCCGTTTTCAGTCAATTAGGATTACCATAATTATTAATATTTGCCAATTGCCAGAATAATGAGACAGAGAATGTTTTAAGGCATTTTTATTACTTACTGCAAAGTCAAAAGTTTACATACACTAAGATTACTATGCTGTGCCAAGCATTTGCAATTATCAGGTTGCCGTATATAACAGTGGATTATAATTAAGAGACTAAATGACTTATTAATTCTAAATTTGCAATAAAGATGTATTACAATACTATAATATATAGTATGTGCTACAACACTTGAGACTGTAAAGCAGACTTAGCTACACATGCATAACTATGTGTTAACACCAAACACCAACTCGACTTCGGAAGCATAATTTCAAGCTCACAGGTCCCAGTAGCAGACTCTTTAACAGGGCTCCAAAATATCACAGATCTATGACATTATTGGCCTTCTCATATGGGCCAAAGGGAACTTATGAGCATTCTTTGGCTGCAGGGTGCAGGTGAAAGCACAACCCCTGAACTATTACGGTCATGGACATCAGGTCAATCACCAGATCTGATCAGCATCTATAAGTTCTTCATCAGACTAATATACAAAAGTGTATGTAGCCATTTCCCGATACTCTGTATTAATTTTAATAGGAGCTGAAGTACAGCATCTTGGAATGGCCTCTACATAATGTATGGATTTACGCTCCAGATCGGTATATGGCTTGTGTCCGGCTGCTGCCAGAGGTATCAGCTGATCAATGGAGGTGTCTGGTGTTAGACCCCCATAGATCTCATATTGATGACCTTCCGAAAGATTGTAAATATCACAGACCTGAATGGCCCCTTTAACAAATTGCTCAGCCTTTATATTCTACACATTTTAAAAGTGACAAGAGAAATTACAGTAGAAACTCTATATCCTCTGCTTAGAATCACAATCCATTGTAAGAGTCCTCAGTGTAAGTCTTTGCCACTTTACATGTACGATCAAGAGGTATATTTCAATGATACTGATGAAACGAGTTAGAAAATTATCAGACTTGCTTTCGAACACAGTGAAGACTTAAAATAGATAGCTTGACTTAAATCTCAAGAAATGTTTTATTGCTCACAGCCAATTTACTGCAGCTAGGCGACATGATTTTGTAATGTTGGCCTTCATTAGCACTTCATTTCACAGTCTTACATCTGCATAAATGTCTCTCAATTTAAAAAGCTGGTACGTATCACTGGTTCATTTTCACACACAATTCTACCATTATAAGACTCATTAAGAATCAAGCTTGTATAATTCACATCTACTTCATATACAGTTGTGCTCAAAGGTTTAATCTGGCAGAATTTCTTTTTCAGAGATATGAATGACACACCAAAACTTATTTGATGTTTTGGTTGCCTTAGATTAAAAGAAACAACACGTAATGGCATAAATGGTGCACCAATAACCATGACGGAAAAAATGTTTTGGTGGTATAATCAATTCTGTAAAAAAGGTCAGGAAGCAAAATCTGCAAGTATGTAATCTTTGAGAAATGTAAGTCATAACGGTCACCAACCGCACATTGTGTATGCAGTGTCTTCTCAGCAAGCCAATGTCAGGGTAGTCAGGGAGTTCAAGGTCAAAAGCAGGAGATCATAAAAATACAGGGAAGAGACAAAAGCATGTTAGGTACATGATCAAGGACAGTATAGAGCAACAAGCAGATCGAGCAAATGAGAGGCAACGGATGGTCAAACAAGTTCAAAGGTTGCAACAAAAGTCACAAAATTACAAGCCACAGGAGTAAACCACACAGAACTGATGTATGTCTGACAGAGATCTGGAAGAAGCCCGCACTTCCTTGGCTCCCCGGTTAGGGAACACCTGAAGAGCCCAGAACCTCCCAGTCAGATTAGCCAAGCATCAATTAAAACACTGACAGCTCAGCACTCACTGCACAGACTGCCTGAGCTGTCAGTAACTGCATTGCAGACACTTTAAGGGTGGAATCCGGGCACTTGGGCAGCTTGGGCATAAAAGTTACACTAAGTCATCATCAAAGATCTACATCGTTGGCAGATGCTAAAATAAACAAAACCTCATTTTACATTTTTAATTCTGAAAGAAGCAGTAATAATTTACATTGATAAGGTAACTCATCATAGTGCATATGTCATACATTCTGTCATATAACAATATTCAGGCTTACCATTGCTCATAGGCCAATTAAGAATATGGAGACCAGGGTATTAACGTCTGTAAGTAATGGAAAACATAGCTTACAATTAATTGAGAACAGTGTTGCATATTAGTTCCTACCCACATGAAACTGCGAAGGGATAAAATTGACTTCACAGACTGTAAAAGCTAAGACTCTATGTATTACCGCACATAGGATTTTCTTAACCTCTGCAACACCGCCACAACAACATTTATTAATGAGCATAATTTGTACAGTCTTCACATATGAGGCATTATTATGCTTTATATGAGGCTAAGAATGTTTGAAGCTATGGTCATTCAATGGTGCAATAATGTTAATTTCTTCACCATAATAAGTTTGACTTTAACTGGCAACGTGAAATTTGTTAAGATGAAAGCGAGAAATCGGATTCAGTGATAACGAAGACTTTCCATAGGACTCAATCCAATATCTATCCGATTAATGACACATAACAGTTCACATCGCAAGATGACCTAGTAAAAACTCTAATATCATCCACACCTTCCATTAGTAACAAAACTCTTCATTGGCTTATCTTTAGGAGGCATCGCCCCATCCACCTCACGCACAAATGTCCTGTTCCAACATCTCTGAAACGAAATCTGCCACCAGATTTGTGCTAAATAATCTGAAGACAGCATGAGGTTAAGTGTTAAAACACAGAATTCAGAGATGTTTCAAGCTGTGTGCTGTTTACTTATAGTGAATTTTTTATCACTAGGACATTATTATTGCTGGGACTAGCTGACTCGTGCCTTCTGGTCCACCCTCTTTTGTGATAAGCAGCTCACTGTCTATAGACAATGTACACTGACAGCCTGGTGTGGGTGGGGGCAGCTTTCTGAGATTTGCTACATCTAAGAACTCTGATTGTATCACAACTACTGCACCCAGTAATCTAAGTGATACATCGCTGGAATCAGGGTCTCTTTTCTTACATTATGCTTCTCTCTGTTCTTGGCTTATTCATTTGTACACCTGCCTGAAGAAGCCTTTGAGCACTGAAAGCTTGCAAATATATATTTTTGGTTAGCCAATAAAGGCATCACTCTTATGATATGTTTGTCTTTTTTGGGCATAAATGCATTGATATCAATTAGTCTGGCTAACACAGTGCTATAATATAATATAATATATTATACACACACACACATAGTGAAGGAAATAATATTTTGATCCCTTGCTGATTTTGTAAGTTTGCCCACTGGCAAAGACATGAACAGTCTATAATTTTAAGGGTAAGTTAATTTTAACATTGAGAGATAGAATATCAAAAATAAAATCCAGAAAATCACATTGTATAAATCAGGGTTCCCCAAATCCAGTCCTCAAGGCCCACCAACAGGTCATGTTTTCAGGATTTCCTTAGTATTGCCCAGGTGATAATTACATCTCCTGGACAGGGAAGAATTCCATCACCTGTGCAATACAAAGGTAATCCTGAAAACATGACCTGTTGGTGGGCCTTGAGGACTGGAGTTGGGGAACACTGGTATAAATTATATAAATTTGCATTTTGCAGTCAGAAATAAGTATTTGATCCCTCTGGCAAACAAGGCTTAATACTTGGTGACAAAACCCTTGTTGGCAAGCACAGCAGTCAGACATTTTTGCAGTTGATGAGGTTTGTGCATATGTCAGGAGAAATTTTGGTCCACTCCTCTTTGCACATCATCTCTCAATCATTAAGATTTTGAGGCTGTCGCTTGGCAACTCGGAGCTTTAACTCCCTCCATAAGTTTTCTATGGGATTAAGGTCTGGAGACTGGCTAGGCCACTCCATTACCTTAATGTGATTCTTTTTGAGCCACTCCTTTGTAACCTTGGCTGTATGTTTTGGGTCATTGCATTGCTGGAAGACCCAGCCATGACCCATTTTTAATGTCCTGGAGGAGGGAAAGACGTCACTCAGGATTTTACGGTACATGGCTCTATCCTTTCTTCCATTGAAGCGGTGAAGTAGTCCTGTGCTCTTAGCAGAGTAACACCCCAAAACATAATGTTTCTACCTCCATGCTTGACAGTGGGGACGGTGTTCCTTGGGTCATGGGCAGCATTTGTCTTCCTCCAAACACGGCGAGTTGAGATAATGCCAAACAGCTGAATTTTTCTCTCATCTGACCACAGCACCTTCTCTCAATCACTCACAGAATCATCCAGGTGTTTACTGGCAAACTTCAGACGTCCTGCACGTGCCTTCTTGAGCAGGGGGACCTTGCTGGCACTGCAGGATTTTAAACCTTTAAGGCGTAATGTGTTACCAATGGTTTTCTTGGTGATTGTGGTCCCAGCTGCCTTGAGATCATTAACAAGTTCCACCCATGTAGTTTTAGGCTGATCTCTCCCCTTCCTCATGATCAAGGATACCCACGAGGTGAGATTTTGCATGGTGCCTCAGATCGATGTTGACTGACAGTCATTTTGTATTTCTTCCATTTTCTTACTATTGAACCAACAGTTGTCTCCTCACCCAGTGCCTTACATATGGCTTTGTAGCCCATTCCAGCTTTGTGCAGGTCTATGATCTTGCCCCTGACATCCTTAGAAAGTTCTTTGGTCTTGCCCATGTTGTAGAGGTTAGAGTCTGACTGATTAATTGAGTCTGTGGACAGGAGTCTCTTATAAAGGTTACTATGCAAGACAGCGGTCTTTAATGCAGGTAACGAGTTGATTAGGAGCTTCTAACTGGTCTGTAGGAGCCAGACGCCTTAATGATTGGTACGTAAGGCTACTTTCACATTTGCGCTCGGGCGACCTGCGCCTATCTGCGCACGGCCGCCGCTAAGCTCCGCCCCCGGCCACGCCTCCTCCCGGCGGCTCCGCCTATGGGCGCATGACGGCGCATGCGACCTGTGTACCCTATCTTTATCATTGGGTACGCAGGCCGTGCGCAGTATGCGTTTGACTGCGCATGCGTCCAAAAGACGCTGCGCCGAGCGCACCAAAGCGCACCATGTTGCATTTTAGTGCGCTCGGCGCACCGTCAAAAAGGACGCATGCGCAGTCAAACGCATACTGCGCACGGCCTGCGTACCCAATGATAAAGATAGGGTACACAGGTCGCATGCGCCGTCATGCGCCCATAGGCGGAGCCGCTGGGAGGAGGCGCGGCCGGGGGCGGAGCTTAGCGGCGGCTGTGCGCAGATAGGCGCAGGTCGCCCGAGCGCAAATGTGAAAGTAGCCTAAGGGATCACATTTTTTTTTTCTCAGTGCAAAATGCAAATAAATTTATATAATTTATACAATGTGATTTTCTGGATTTTATTTTTGATATTCTATTTCTCAATTTTAAAATTAACCTACCCTTAAAATTATAGACTGTTCATGTCTTTGTCAGTGGGCAAACGAACAAAATCAGCAAGGGATCAAATAATTATTTCCTTCACTGTATTATGAACTTCTTTAAAACAATGCCACTTGAGGTGTACTATAGTTTTTATTTATATTGTTTTATTTTCATATTGAAGTACACTTCCTATAGATAATCAGTACTATCGATATCACATCTGCTGACTTGCCCAGGAACAATGATTGACACTTGGGAAACAAATTGTATGTTTATTCTCTTGCAGAAGGCTAGAGACAGGTCACTTCATTTTAGACATTACAGGAATAAGAGGAGGTCTAGTAGTCATTCTGTGCTGGGTGCCATGTATACACTGTGTTCCAAATTATTATGCAAATAATATTTTCTCTGATTTTCCCAAATTTCCTATATGAATTGCAGTCAATGTAATTTTCCAGTCAAATAACTATTAGAGTACAATTGAAAGGTTTTTGTACAAACTGCCAATGATAACAGTATATTTAAAAAAAAATAAAACACTCAAATTGCGCTCAAAATGCATGTTCCAAATTGTTATGCACAGCAGAGTTTTCAAACTTTTCATTTTAATAAAGAACAAAAAAATGGTCATTGTTGAAATTATAAGCATTAGCAGGTTATTACAAACTGAAATCAAACAGTTTTCAACTCAAAACTTTATTCTAGGTGATGTTACATTTGCACATAGGACCCTTGTTCGAAAGGAGCTTCTGAACTCTTTCGGCCATTGAATTTGTCAGGTTTTGGATGGTTTCTGCTTCAATTGTTTTGCATGAGGACAGAATACCCTCCCAGAGCTGTTGCTTAGATGTGAACTGCCTCCGCCATCATAGACACTCCTTTTGATGATGCTCCAGAGGTTCTCAATGCGGTTGAGGTCAGGGGAGCATGGGGGCCACACCATAAGTTTGTCCCCTTTTATGCCCATAGCATCCAGAGATGCAGATGTGTTATGTGCAGCATGAGACGGTGCATTATCATGCATGAAAATGATCTCGCTGCGGAATGCACGGTTCTTCTTCTTGAACCATGGCAGAAAGTGCTGTTTGAGAAACTCAACAGACACTATGGAGTTCATCTTTAACCCTTCAGGGATCCTAAAGGGGCCGACAATCTCCCCATGATTCCAGCCCAAAACATTACTCCACCTCCTCCTTGTTGGCGCCGTAGCCGTGTTTGCATGGGGTGTCCATCAACCAGCCATCCTCCACTCCATCCTTCTGGACCATCGAGCGTTGCACGGCACTCATCGGTGAACAAAACAGTTTTGAAGTCAGTCTTTATGTATTGTTTTGCCCACTGGAGCCATTTCTGCTTGTGTGCAGTGGATAGAGGAGGTCGACAGGATAGCTTACGCACAGCTGCAAACCTCTGAAGGACCCTGCATCTTGTTGTTCGGGGGACGTTGGAGGCACCAGCAGCTTCAAAAACTTGTCTGCTGCTATGACAAGGCTTTTTTGCCGCTGCTCTTTTAACCTGACGTAGTTGCCTGTAGGAAAGAGTCCTCAATTTTCCCTTATCAGCACGCACACGTGTGTAATGTGAATCAGCTACATACTTCTTGATTGTGCGATGATCACGATGAAGTGTCTTGGCAATGTTGATTGTAGTCATGCCTTGACCTAAACACTCCACAATTTGTTGTTCTCAGCAGCCGATACATCTTTTTTCTTTCCCATTTTGGCAGAAAATGTAGGCTGCTTAATAATGTGGGACAGCCTTCTTAAGTAGTCTTGCCTTTCATTGGACACACCTGCCAAACTAATTAGCTCAGGTATCTGCAATTGCTTACACTGATATAAAGAGCCTGACACACATCACCATCAATGAGTTTAACTGACAAACAAAAAAATTCTTACCTTATCACTCCTAAACAATTTTTGCATAATAATTTGGAACACAGTGTAGTAGCCCTCTCTGGCTTGCACTGTAAATGAGGTTACGCTCCATAGCACTGTATATGGGGTAACGATATCTTAATCATTTGTTTAAAAAAGGATCCATAAAAACAATATGGAGTTTATGAGACATTTAGGGAAGAGATGGAAAAACAGAATAGGGAGTACAAGATTCTCAGAAAAACAACATAAAATTATCTTTTTATAGCTTTTATCCTGCTCGATCCACTTTCAGTTCCCACATAAGCTCTAGTTCTATTATATCTGCATGGTCTATTATTCGCATCATAATGGATGAAGAAAGAAAAAGATTTCAAGCACTGGCTTTAAAGCATAAGCAGTCAAGCAAATTTCAAAACGCTCGCAATATATTTCAAAGGAACACAATAAGGACAATATTGATATTTCTGCTGACTCCACTATAAACTACAATAAGGTGCGGGCAGAAGTGCGGACTAACAGACTTTAGCGCCAGCAGAATTATTCCACAAATGACATTAGTTAGGGATATTACCAAAACTCAAATATTCACGAGTGCAAGATCGGCAAAGAGCTAAATTGCACAAATTAAAAGGACATTGTCAGCAACATACAAAATTAGATATTTTTATAGAACCAGTAAAACAAAATAACTGGTTTTCCCCTCTAGACATAAACGTAATGTTAATCATTTGTATGGAAAATGTACCCACATCTATATGTGTTGTGACACTTTTACGACAATAAAGTAAAGCAAGCTTTCGTGCTCAGAAACCTACCATTGCTGTCTTCAATACTGTTCTGGGATGGTAAGTGTGGAGAAGATGGAGGCTGCTGGGAGGAGAATGAAGAGCTCACATCACTTTCTTGGGTTTCGGCAGTGCTGTTCAGCTGTCCCACTGGTGGAGGCCAAGGAAGATCTTTGATTACTTTAATCTCAACTGATAGCCACATCAACAGGAGAAGAGACATGGAGACCGGCAGAGAGACAAAGAGGGGACAAAGACAGATCAAGATTGAGAACAGGCAAAGGGTCTCCAATATGAGAAGAGTAAAGCTACGTTCACAACTGCATTTGCACTTACTGTTTGTCTTTTACATTTTTAGGATCAAGTGAACTTTCTGTCCAAAACAGATCCATAGTATGCCTGATGCAAAAGGAGGCAGATAGATCCCATTTCTCAGGGTTACCTTATTTGTCGGTTTTGGACATTACATTTGTCTGTCCTGTTTTGAGGACCAAACGCTTGGAATTAATGTCCATGCAGGTGAGAATGTGGCCTAATAAAACATATACAGCATCTCTGAAGACAGAAAGGATAGGAAACAGAAGACTTAATACTGCACCTAAACCTCTGACATATAGTCTGTGATGGAGACAGTTATAGGGGTAGGAATGCTATACCCTGTATTATATTCTTTATTCAGGCTCCATCCTTTAAATTGTGTTACATCACATATTGTTCCTTTCTGCCTCTTTGGTGGAAAGCATGGTTTCTGAATTTCTTTCAATGTGGTCATGTACTTTAAAACACTTATTTGCTCCAATTATTTTGTAGTCTACAGTAGGTTAGATTGTTCATTGAATTTTTAATACCATTAACTGTACATAATACTTTCAATGACTCATTATACAATTTTACTTCCCTTCTGCAGGGCTTCTGTACTGCAGCCATCCTGTAGAACTCACTACCCTAAATTTCAGATTTGCATCCAACATTAAAGTTTTAAGACTACCACCGTATTTAGAAATCCAGAAGGCTTAAATCAAATGGCATTAGTGCTAAAAAGCCCCATAGAAATTAGATTAAGGCCACCTGGTCCACTGATTTTGGCCAGATCAGCCCAACATCTGATGTATATGAAGACTTCTTAACTCTCCCTCGCCAGCATTGAACATTTTAAACAGGATCTTTCTGAGTATGTTATACTTGTCGCATGGAAAAGTGGATGAGGAGCGGAGTTTTTTTTCCTAAGTTTTTTTTCCTAATTTTTCATCTCCGTTGTAGAGGTTATAACTTATGATAAGCCCAACTTATGAGAAAATTGTCTCTGGGGGTGTGTACTTTTTCCCCTGTATGCAGTTGACCATCATCAGCAGGAAGCAAGAAACAAGAGAAAAAAAACATGCCCGAACAATTGATTAGGCTTTCTCCGGTGTTAGACATGTAATGACAGACAGTTTGGCTCCCCTCACTGCAGAGTAGTATGTGATTACAAAGTGCTGAGAATAGAGAAGAGATAAAGGTGATTGCAAACACCTTTAAGCTTCTATCTCAAAACAGTCAGTGTGGGGTGAGATGGATTCATCATAGGGATACATCATAGATGACAGTGCTGTGAAAGGAGAGCTGTAGAGGTGTTTGTAATGAGATAAAGCTTTTCTCTATTGCCCCTTTCCCCAATCTTACTGAAGTGAGATAAATACCTAAAGGTTTATGTGATCACTCATCCATGCTCTAAACCCAACACTTTGTAATCACACAGCTTTGCAGTGAAGTCAGTGAGAGTGGGGCTGTCTGTCATTACATGTCTCATGCAAGAGAAAGCCTGCCCTTTCTATTGTGGGGGTGTATTGTATTTTTTCCCCTATATGTTGCTGCCCGCTTATGATTGGTATAGCTCAGTTGGGTTTATTATAAATTAACTAAACTTTACATCTATGCAACAGAGAGAAGTTAAAACATAAAAATACATTTTATTAAGTACTGCCACCACAATTCTAGGACGTGGCCAGTTTAAAATGCGAAAACCGGGGAAAGATCCTCTTTAAATTCAGTACCCGATCCTTTCATTTTGCAGCTAGACAAGCCACTGCCAGAGATGACAGGCGATGTCTTTCTTCCCTCTCTTCAATAAGAGAATATATACCGTTCACGGAGCAGAGTACTCATTGCTATGAGCTATGCACCTTGCACCTAACTGTATTAGCCCAAGACCAGACACAAAAAAAATCAAATAAACTAAAGTGATATGTTAGGAAAAAAAATGTTAGATAAAAATGCTATCGAGATAAAGTAGTGCTTCTCAAACTGTGAGGCTTTCCTATATTTTTGGGGAGGTTAATCTGGAGAGTAAATTTTGGCTTAGGTGATTATATGCCACAAATGGCATTCTCAGGCTTCAGCAATCTCAGTAATTTACTTCCTTTGTGTGGATTTTATTGTATTCATACTATAAAACAAAAACACAACTCTTGATATTTCTCAGAATGCAATATTCATCTGTACGTTAAATGGATTACTCACAATATTTTCCGCCCTGACATTTTGTATTCTCTATACATTGTACCTTTCTCATTCTTTTTGTCTTCAAAACATAAAGGCTTTTTGTGCACCTGTCAAGTCACACAATGAAATGACCCTTCATTATGAAAGCCACTGGCAGTCTGGTTTATTTTTAGGAAATCACATTTGATCCTGGCGCAGAAACGCTCTGATTAACTCAGCTGGGATTTCTTCATTAGCGTATGCAAAACTGCCATCCCAACACAGGGAGACGGAAGGGGAAAATTACAGTTGACGTCACCTCATAATGTAAGCGTTTGCCTTT
>JARQOD010000004.1:370885252-371049278 GCA_033576555.1 Oophaga sylvatica | reverse complement strand
TGTGTGTGTGTGTGTAAGGGTATAGAATCCCTGCTTAATGGAAAATATAGATGAAGCTAATGATGGTTATACTTCAGGTAAAGATGAAGCTGATGTTGGCTATGACTTGAGCTGTGTTCACTGTCTCTTTAGGTTTGTTGACCAGTCCTCCGGTCTGGATGACCAGCCCTCCGGTCTGGAGAAGAGGGGGGGGATATGTGAGACAGTGAGGATATGTGGTGAATGGGGTGTACATTTCACCTAGGTTCTTTGCTAACTATAAGGGAAATATGTGGCTTTGTAGACCTGGTGGTAGAGAGAGGTCACTACACCTTGCATTCATTGCACACTTGCAGCTTAGACCTGAAGCCAATCAGCTGTTAATTGGGAAGCCAGAAATAGGTGTCTGCGGACACAGTCAGAGAGCTAGTTTAGCCTGGACACAGGGAGGTGTCCTGGCACAAGAAACAGTCTCCAAGAGTGTTAGAGCTGTCTTCAGCCTGGACACAGAGAGGTGTCCTGGCACAAGGAAGCAGTCTCTGTGAAAATGCATGCGGATAAGCTACTGAAGAGGAGGAGAGCCGTCTCAGTCTGGGTGCAGGAAGGACCCGGACATAGGAGTGTCTCTGTGAACCTCCTTGCTGATGATTACTGAAGAGGAGGGGAGCTGTCTCAGTCTGGGTTAGAGGTACCCCGGACACAAGAGTGTCTCTGTGAACCTCCAGCATAATGACTACTGAATAGGAGTGGATCTCTCTCAAGTCTGGACGTCGGGTGGACCTTCAGACATAAGGAGGAGTATCTGGGAAACTCCATACTGGTAACATATATCATATGTGTTGTTTTGGGCACAGACTGATAGAGTCTGGGTTCCTGATAGAAAGGGACATTACATAAGTGTAATTTAGTGGCTAGACAAGCCTAGGTCTTTTGTTTATGCTTTGTTTTATCTGTGTGCTGTGGACTTTAATAAAACTGGTTGCGGCCAGTTTTTACCATAATTGCTGTCTGAATGAACTGTTTCCGTGCCATTCTGTCTACCCAGACAGCGATCCTAGAGCTAATACCCCTGGAAATGTTACAAACTACAAATAGTCAAACATGATAAAACATGTGAGACATATTGTTAGGGTTCGAGTTCCCGCTGCTGCACAAGGGGAGACTCGAACCAGTCCCGCTGCGGTCCCCCATTCATCTCTGGCCGCAGTGGAGCCTGCTCAGCAGAGACGTCGGTCCCAGCGTCTTTCCCATTCCAGTACTGTGCAGAGACTTGCTGCTGCCTCTCCTGGATCTGATATTATAGCCAGTACTGGAGCAGACGTCTTTGGGACGAAGTCCTGCGTTTCCCCTTCTGAGCATGCCCAGGGTAAGATCTCTCATTGGAGATCAGGGGTCACATGTTCAGGTACTGCAGCAGCTCCTATTGGTCCGCCAGGAAGGTCATGAAACCACATGTGTTTGGAACAGTTTCTCATTGGTCCTTGTTTCTGGCAGGTCCTGTAGCTGTTGCTATAAAAGGGTGGCATGGCTGGGCCGCCATGCGCTAATATCAATCATTATATGCTTAGCGCCAGTGTGGTCATGCGTGTGTGTGGTTAGGGCCCGGCTGAAATAAGCCCCTAGAATACAGACTTAATTGGTGAGGAGTTTGGTATGCTAGCTGGTCAGGGTCGGTGTCCTAGATGCCCTAGATTGCCGGCATAACCGGTGAGGAGTTTGATTGCCGTATTCAGGGTCTGGCGTTCAGACGCCATAGATTGCGGGTGACTCCCGCGAGGACATTAGCGCATGATCACGTTCTATGTTCGCTTAGCTGTTCACTGTGTACCTGGGTGCCTGACAGGACACAGAAGTTTGTCTCTGCGGCTCTGTGACGTAACAGGGTTCGCTTTCAATGCTAGACAGCGCCCTAGCGTGTTTATTTTGCGACTCAGTTGTGTTAAGTGAGTTCGCACACATCGCCATATAGCGCTGCGGCACTCCTTCTAGCGGCTCTGTGGATTAACAGAGTTCGCACATATTGCCACAGCGCGTTACGGCGTTTATTTTTGCGACTCTGCGGGATAACAGAGTTCGCTTCTTGCGCCATTTTACTAGCAGCAGGCTCCGCCTGCACGGTGGACCCCGGGCTGCGAACGCACCTCTCCACATCTTATATTTGGTGCGTTCCGCAGACCCTAAAACATATTGCATTTAAAGGACACACAGAACTACTGTAAATGTGAATATTGCTTGTAAGGTTGCACATACTCATTAGTCATCATGCATAATGGCAATAGTATAATAATGTTAGTTAATGCCAACATCGCGACAGAGTTCAAGTGAGTATTATGGGATCAAGTATCCGAGTACCAATTGAGTTTCCGAAGTTTAATATGTAACGTTATATATGACACATAGTCACCATACACATACACGGTACCGTCCCACAAGTACCTTACCAAAATTGGCATACAGAATAATGCACATACCCGGCATAGATGACAAAAGCAAAAGCTAAGCTATTGCTGAAGAAATTACAGACTAAGAAATATTCCGGCGATAGAATGAGTGAGACCGAGAGGGAGGCGTTACACAATCTGGAGGACCTCCTTGATGAACAGGTTGGTTACCAGCCAGGTGGTTTCCTACTTGCATCATGCCCAGGTCTACGAGGTTTCCCCCTTTGTCTCTGTGCCCAGCAATTGATATTTTTACTAACCTCGTGTCTGAGGACTTTAAGAGGTAGCCTACAAAACGGAGATTTGACAACAAGGAACGGCAATCCCTGACACTATTACAATCGCTGGATGATGTCGTGATTAAAGCAGCAGACAAGGGGGGAAACATGATGTGGCCCAAGATCAAATACGAACAAGAAGCCGTCAGACAACTAAAGGGTGCTCATACATATAGCAAGCTGTCTCGGAATCCTACAGCCTCCTTCTCGGCCGAACTTGAATGTATTTTATTTTCGGCATTTAAGTGTGGCATTATCACAAAGTGGGTTCTTAATGGCCTTTTAGTCAAAACTCCTAAAACTCCAAAATTTTACTTACTACCTAAAATCCACAAGGATGCCCTCGACCCTCCTGGGTGCCCCATTGTGTCTGGAATCGGTGGATTAAATGATCCAGTGTGTAAGTTTATTGATCATTATCTGAAACCCATTGTAGCAACATTACAATCCTGCATACGGGACACAGCAGACACCCTGGCTAGGGTCGATGGCATCATTGTGGATACTGACACCTGGCTAGTTACGGCAGATGTCGAAAGTCTATACACGTGAATTAAACACTCTCACGGCCTCAATGCGGATGCCTCTTCCTGGGGTCCTCAGACCTGGACAGCCCTTTATGCGAGTTTATCCTCGAGTTGATGCACTACGTCCTAACCCACAATTTCTTTGTGTTTAAAGATGTGTTTTACCATTAGATACGTGTCACGGCCATTGGCGCGGCCTACACGCCCTCGTATGCAAATCTCTTCCTTGGTGCATGGGAGATATCCTTGTTTGGCGACTGGGACGTGCAGGCCGCCCCCCATGTGCTGTGCTGGTATCGACATAGTGATATTATATTTTTGTGGGATGGGACGGTGCATCAACTCGATGATTTTATGTTGCATTTAAATTAAAACTCACTTAATATTAGTTTAACTTACAATTATGATCGCAAAAGGATTAATTTCTTGGACGTCGCTCTGGAGGTGGACTCATCTGGTCGTATCTAGACCGATGTCTGTAGAAAACAATTGAATGTGAACTCTACAATTCACGCCACTTCGGCACATAATCCTGCGACCATAAAGGCTGTCCCGGTTGGACAGTTCCTCAGGATGAGGCGAATCTGCTCATCGGAGGAAAAAATTCGGGGCGTAAGCATTGGACCTCAAAAATCGGTTCCAAGTACGTGGTTATAGCGGTAGATGTATTAAAAGAGCATATGACAGGGCCAGAAAGACCCCTCGAGGTGATCTGCTACACTCACAACTCAGGAGTAATGTTAGGGATGAGCCCATTAGATATATTTCAACTTATAATCACGAATGGGAACATATGCGTGAAATTCTCAATAAACATTGGGCCATCCTGCGTGCTGAGCCTGCACTGGGAGCCGTGCTGGGAGACATCCCCCTGATGACAGCTAGGAGAGCGAACAACTTAAGGGATCTGCTGGTTAAAAGCCATTATATCCCCACACCGGCCAATCCATTTGGGTCAAGGGGACCTACTCCTGGATCGGTACCATGTGGTCACTGTCTGGCTTGCGCGAATGTCCTGCGCAGCTCTACGTTCCGGACCTTGGGTGGTAAGAGGGAATATGACATCAGCAATCACATTTCTTATGGAAGTACTAATGTTATTTACGCCACATGCGGGTGTTCCAAAATTTATGTTTGCCTCACCACCAGAGAGTTGGGGGTCAGGATACGGGAGCATGTGCGGGACATTCGCACAGCAAGAACAGTGATAGACCCCTCTGATCTTAAGACCATCCCCCACCATTTTTTACAATGTCATAATGGGGATGCGAGGACTTTTATGGTTAGGGGAATTGATGTCTTGCATTTTGGTATCAGAGGGGGTAACAAAAAAAAAGATCCTGGCCCAAATGGAGGCCAGGTGGATAGTAACTCTGGACACTATGGCCCCAAAGGGCCTTAATGAATCATTATCCTTTGCCCCATTTCTATAATATAACTTCTCATATTGTTCTTTCCTACACCTGCCATGCCTCCATACCCCCACATAATGGATGCTATCAGGGTGGATAAAAATCATGATTTTTTTAAAAAAATCAAAAAAATCGGATTTTTTTGATTTAAATCGGATTTTTTTGATTTAGATCGGTTTTTTTATTTAAATAGGATTTTTTAATCAAGTTGTACACAAGCAAAACTTTGTCTTTTTGCAAATCAAATTATTTTACACAAATAAAAATATTAAAACAGTTGATGATTATGAAACCTAATAATTTTTATTTGCACTATTAAACAATCAGAATTGAACTACAGAGAGTAAGTACTTTTTAACAATAGCCTATCTCTAACGTTTGAAGTAAGCAAACATCTTCAGTGAATACATCAGTCCTTTAAGCCTACTGTTTATTTAGGACTTTTAATAGGAAAACTAGTTGTCCTGCTTTAGCAGTTCCCAAGCGGTTTCGGACTGTTGTGTGCACAAAACCAAATGAAGAAAACAATCTCTCTACTCCTGCCGATGAAGCCGATGCAGTCAGTAGCTGAGTAGCTACATTTATTATCTTCGCTGGAAGAACAAGTGATTGCGACTTCCACCAGTCCAGTGGTTTTAGTTCATTAACGACGTTATCTGCAAACATGTATTTTTGAAATGGTGCAGATTCACACTTCAATTTCAGCACAGTTGCCACAATGTCATGGTTAGTATTGGCGAGCCACTCCATTGCAGAGTTGATTTCCGCCTCAGATAGTTTTTTCCCTCTGTAGATGGGATGCAAGATATTGGCTAAATAGTGTTCTTCTTTTAATGCTTGGTCCTTGCGGTGGTGTATTGCAACCTTTACATTGTTTGAGAGGTTCAAGCGATCTAGCGAACCTTCTAAATCTTTCCAAACTTCTGTGGCATCAGCTATGGTTGCAGTATCTTTCTGCATTTTATCCAACGCAATAGATATTGGCTTTAACCTTTCCAAAAGGTCCTCGGCATTTCTCTTCACACCAAGATTTAATACTTTGCTTCGTATATTAGCATCAATTTTATCCCGATGTGTTTCGCAAATGGACACTAATTTTGACCAGTTGTTAATAAACAGTTCCAAGCATTCAGCAAAGGTATTCCATCTAACATCTTGTGGTAGAACCAACTTCAGTCCTCCCATTTCCTTGTAGGTTGCATGTGCAAAATGATTATTGCGGAAATATTTAACAATTTCTACAACATGTTCCTTGACACCCGAAATATGCAGGTCTTTTGCCAAAAGATGCAACAAATGGGCAGAACAACTGTATGTAATGACATTTGTGTCATCCTCATGTGCCAGTTCCGCTCGCATTTTTGCCACATTGCTTGCGTTATCAGTAACTAAGCTCCTTACTTTACATCCAAACTGTTCTTGGCATTGGTGAATTGAGTTCTTAGCAATTTCAAGTAAATATTCAGCAGTATGTGAATTTCCAGATGTGTCGATTGTGTCTGTAAGGTAAGTTTCACCATCTTCTGTTGTGACACAAGTGCAAATTATGGGGTCGTTGTGGATGTTGCTCCAACCATCCAAGCTCATGTTAACAACTTTGTCTTTCAAATATTTTGTACAAGCCGCTCTTTCTTTGTCGTATACAGCCTGAAGATGTTTTCCTGAGATATCAAATCTACTTGGTGGTTTGTAGCCTGGTCTTATTCCTTCGATCATTTGTACAAACAATGGGTGTTCAACTAGTCGGAAAGAAGAATTGGTTGCAAATATGAATTTAGCAATTAATTCATCAAAATGTTCTTTCTGGCTCGTAGTAGTCTTTAAGAGGAATTTTTCTACACTTTGCACGCAAAGTTTTTTGTTGGGCTGCTTTGTTGAAGTTGTACCCAGATATTGATTGTCACGTGCAGCACAAGCCATATTTGACCCTGAAAGCACAGTAATTAAAAATATAATTCGACTGCGTATTTGAAGAAATATAACGAAAATATTTTGAAACAAACTTTTTGAACAATGTAATGGTCCTCGTCCTATAAGGGCTGTCTCAAAAGTTATGCTACTCAAGTTTCCAGTGAAGTTGCTGTAATACTAGTAATATCAGAGCAACTGAAAAAAATTATGTCACAAAAGTTTTAAAAATGTTTTTTTAAAAAATGGTCAATTTGGCAGACTTCAAAAGTGAATTGTAGCCTACAATAAAAAAAAAAAATAGGCGTATACACACTTTTATTTTACTTAACGTTAATCTTCTGTGAAATATTGCCTTAACATAAATTTAAATTCTATACTCCAGAACTAGTGCTAGAAATTTTTCTTTTCATAGACTTTAACCATCCCAGTAAAACGTCTGTTAAAATAGGTTGTAATTGCCAGACTTACCACTAGTGCTAGGGTCCTGGTGCATAAGAAGCTGTGGGGGTTCATTGACATTAGTTGTATCACTATCAACATCTTCATTTCCCTTCTGGCTGCAGTTTTCATAATGTGATTTCAAACGGCAAACAAGTCCTTGGATATCCTTTTGACAGTATTTGCACTTTGCTCTCCCACCTTTCTTTCCAAGCTCTGCTGGCATCTCAACAAAATGAACCCAAATAGGGTCTCTACTTACACCTGCCATGGCTCACGCAGATCACTTCTGAAGTTTGATTGTTACTACAGCCAAGTACTGCTGACTGACTATCCAACAAGTTTGGGCATGTCAACTGAATGGAAAAAGAAACTGAAACCAAGCTACAGAAAGTGAAACCAAGCTAGAAATGTGGAGTTAATTGAACAATGATTGAAAGTTTTAGATTTTAATCGTGATTTATATTAAAAAAATCTTTTGATTTAAATCAGTGATTTAAATCGTTGATTTAAATCGGCGTGATTTAAATCAATCAACCCTGGATGCTATGTTTTTTTTTTTCTATTTTTTTGGTTTTAATTCAAGGTTTTTAATTTTATATTTGTTGTTGTTTTTAGTTGTGCTTTTGCTATGAGACTTTTGCATCTATGGATAATTTGACCAAGATTTTCATGGACTATCCTTCTTTATGCCCGGTTTTTGTATGACCTGCCATGGAAGGAGGAAATATGAAGCCAGTCATCTCTGACATATATATGCAACAGAATTTATCAAATTGTTCACAATATAAATACTCTGTATAATATGTGATACTGTGCGATATATATTATTGTTACTTGAAGTATTGGTGGTGGTGCGCATGTGCGGTGTTGCCCTCAGCTCTTGGTGTGCTGCTGGGTCGTCTGATGGCTTCCGGAGCCCGCTCGGGGGTTAATTACCCAGCGCGTGCGCTGTGGTGCCTGACGCCCTGGCCGCATGCTTCAGGACCTGCGGGGCACACTGCGCATGCGCCGCTATAGCCACATTGATTGGCTGCCTGGCAGCATGTGACCGGTCATCTGGGGCATAAGATGGTCCTTGTCATAACCACATCTGTACTTTCCCTTGAGAAAGCGGGATTGATACCCACGAAACACGCGTCGGGACCTAGTCTCCATGTGGGGGGTTGCCTATCTGTGCCTTGGGTAAGATATCGCTATCAGCGTAATTATACATTGAAGTATTCTTTTACAAATCCCAGGCCTTATCTGGCAACCTTTGGGAGCCTATCTATTTGTTATTTGCTAGTTTCCACCATGGCATCATGTCTCCCTGTCGGGGGCCTGCCTGCCTTATGTTTGGGTTAGACACCGCCATGGGCGTTTGGATGTGCTGATTTATTATGTGTCACATCCCAAACTATTGGTGGCAACTTTGGGAGCTTATGTATTCACTTCTTTGCACTACTGCACTTTTTCTTGTGTCATCTATGCCGGGTTTGTGCATTATTCTGTATGCCAGTTTTGGTAAGGTACTTGTGGGACGGTACCGTGTATATGTATGGTGACTATGTGTCATATATAACGTTACATATTAAACTTCGGAAACTCAATTGGTACACCGATACTTGATCCCATAATAATCACTTGAACTCTGTCGCAATATTGGCATTAACTAACATTATTATACTATTGCCATTATGCATGGTGACTAATGAGTATGTGCAACCTTACAAGCAATATTCACATTTATAGTAGTTCTGTGTGTCCTTTAAATGCAATGTCTCACATGTTTTATCATGTTCGACTATTTGTAGTAATTAATAAAATTTGTATTATTTATTTATGAAACCTATGTGCTCCCTGTTTTCTCCTGTATTTATACTTTGTATAAGTATGTTACGTGGTTCAGTTAACCCTATGGGATACCATTTGCTCATGTTTGGTGCGCCTCTCGCATACATGATTGTATGTTTGTCCACATGTGTTTATCCACGCCTACCCATGTCTATTTAAAGTAAATTATAAAATATAGGCATTTTATATTATTCACTTGAAAATGGACTTTGTGACTTTTGGATACACTTGTGCCCCTCTCTTTTCTTTTGGGTAATTTACAATTTCATCTTGGAACAGAACTCCTCTAGCATATCACTGCCTGTCACTAACATCTTGTGACCTTCTACTATGTGAAAGTCCATGAAAATTGATCTGATTTTTTTAATGGTCATATAAATTTGCATTTCAGATTTTGATCCAACACTCGGATCAAAATCAGACGTGTCCATGATTCTGCATTGACTGCCTGGTCCACGAAGAATCACAGACATGTGAAAGACCCCATAGACAAGCTCAGGTAGGAGCGCTATCCAAAAAAAACACAGATAGCACTCATATGCGAAAAATGGATAAGGGCTGAACATAGTTTATTATGCTGGTCGGGACTTTGGGCTCAATTCGCCATTGCATTTTCACCAATGAAAACCTCTCAATTAGTGACTTTTTATTTTGCAACAAATTCATCAAATGATTTGCACTTTTTAGAAATTGTCTTTATGTTAGTTTTCTGATTTTTACAACAATATGGCATTTGTTTTCAAAAGGTTAAAGAAATGCAAATTCTTGAAACAGTTGGAAAATTGGCTGCAAATCTACTCTCTTCCATTCCAAGACTGATTTTAGTTATGCCAGTTATTTTGGAGCATTTTTTGCAGTATTTTACGTAATGGGAGACTATTCCTGCTAAAAAAGTTGCTTAACCAATTAAAAATCAGACACAAAAAAAAGACAAATTTTGGGCTTTGCACAAATTTCATAAATCAAGTGCACCTTTCTAAATAATTTGGTGCAAAAAATGACAGTGAAAACGACAATTAAAAAAAAAGACTTAAACAGAATATGTCAGCAGGTTTTTGCTATATAACCCGAAGAGAACATGGTGTAGGGTTAAAACACAGATTTCAGTGATGTGTCACTTATCAGGCTGTGTGCTGTTTGCTTACAATCAAGGTTTTATCACCTGGTGATTATCACAGCCTGGACTACATGGCATGCTAGACTGACCTCTGACAAGCGGCTCTCTCTGACCTTTCCCGGCGCCTGCGCACTGCAGTACTTTGCTTTGCCCTCAACAGGGTAGAGAAGTATGCCTGCGCAGGAGCGCGATGCCGAGCAGACTGTATGGATGATGCAGGGAGGCGTCATCCACACGAACCAAGAAGGAGTACGGCGATCTAAAGAAGATGGGAGAGCCTGGACCAAGAAGTATGACACCCATCGGACCGGACCGCCATGCAGGTGAGTATAATAAGTAATTTTTCTTCTTTTCCAGGTCGGGTTGGGGGCAGATATACGGCATTATATATTGACTTACATCAGCCCAGAAAGTCGGTGGTCGCAGCGCATATCGGCCTAACCTGGTGACAGTTAACCTTTAAAGGTAGTTTTGTTTTTTCTTAGCAATAACTTAGATTACCTGATCAACCCCTTAAAACTATCACTTAGCGTAATGTATTCAATAAGTAATAAGAACATCCAAGCTTCCACTGAATACTGAAAATCTAAATATGGTTTACAGTGACTCATAAGGAAGTCAATCACTAGAGGGATACCATGTGAAGGGACACTACCTTTGCACCCTGCCAGATCGATTACAATTCACAAGACAACGTTGTTACTTAAGACAGCTTCCAATGCCCTTTAAACAGATCTGCTGCTAAAGTGTTAATACATCATAACAGCGATAACTTCCTAATTTCTCTTAACACCATAAAACAAATTATTCGCCTAACATTCATGTAACAGCGGTGTAAAAATAAAAATGTACTTGACAGATCTGATAGCTTGGTCTTTTCCCTGTAATGCCATGTGACTGCTTTCCTAAGACCTTAAGTGTTTTTTTGTGAAAACTGTTCTTCATATCCTAATAACAAATGTAGAAATGAAACCAGTAATATGAAGAACCATTGAACCTCAGAAAGGGCAACACTTTGTAAAAATAAATTAACAGTTTCAATAAAATATTTTCCATTCTATTTACGGAGCAAAAAATATTCTTTAATTGAATTCTACTCAAACTTTACAAAAAAAATCAGATTTTTTGCAATTTATTTCCAAAATGGTGATAGTTGGCTGACATTTTTCTGAACCACTAAGGACCATCAAAGGGTTAAAATATAATAAAAATCCTTATACTAACCTCACCGCTCACCTCTCTGGTCCTTTTGATCCTCACCGTCACCTATCTGGACCTCGCCACATCTTTTGATCACATGCACGTGTAAGGGGATGTTGTGAAATCATGGTCTTCTGCATGCAAAAGCAGAACATTCCCAGACCTTATCAGAGCCAAAAGTCCTGATCTAGTGGGAGGGGATTTCAGTGGGAGAGGCGATGGTCAGAAGATGCCGTGAAGACCACATGGTGACCGTGGAACGGCGGGGCTGGAGAGGTGAGGGCAAGGTGAGTATAAGGCTGTGTTTACACAATCCGGAATACTTCTGGAATTGCTGGTGTTTTGACGCTGTGCGCTGGCGCAGCGTCAAACACGCAGCGTCCAGATGTTACAGCATAGTGGAGGGGATTTCAAGAAATCCCATCTCCACTATGCTTAAAAACATGCAGGCGGCAGACCTGCGTTAACGGACATGTGGCGCGTCTTTTTAGACCGCAGCATGTCCTATTCCCTTGCGGCGACGCTGCGTCACCGCTGGGGAAATAACACAGGCCTGTGTAGCCCTGCGGTCATTCCGCATGTGTTCCGGATGTGTTCCATGAACACATCCGGAATGACCGTGCGTTCACTAGGGGGCGGGGCTTTGGGCGGAGCGGACTTTCCGCTCCGTCCAAAGCGCTGTGGTTCCGGATCGTGGAACCACAGCCTAAGGGTGTGTTTCCACGGTCAGGAAACACTCAGGAATTGCTGCGTGTTTGACGCTGTGCGCTGGCGCAGCGTCAAACACGCAGCGTCCAGATGTTACAGCATAGTGGAGGGGATTTCAAGAAATCCCGTTTCCACTATGCTTAAAAACACGCAGGCGGAAGACCTGCGTTAACGGACATGCGGCGCGTCTTTTTAGACCGCAGCATGTCCTATTCCCTTGCGGCGACGCTGCGTCACCGCAGGGAAATAACACAGGCCTGTGTAGCCTGCGGTCATTCCGGATGTGTTCCAGATGTGTTCCATGAACACATCCGGATTGACAGCGCGTTCACTAGGGGGCGTGGCTTTGGGCGGAGCGGACTTTCCGCTCCGTCCAAAGCGCTGTGGTTCCGGATCGTGGAACCACAGCCTAAGTATTTTTTTCCTTAGAGTTTACATCTTACTTTTTTTGCTTTGAGTTTTCAAAATTGTGAAAAATAGAATTTCCCGGGGAAAGCCATTTAAGAAGGCAAATTCGAATTTTGCCTGATCCACTTGTCTCTACCAATAACGGCAACACTACTTTGTCAACAATTCTAACGAAAAGACCTATGTGTTGGGCTTAAGCCATGGAAACTAATATGGGGCTGATGAGGCATCTTCACTCAGAGATAATGGAGAGGAAGATCTAAGGGGCAAAGGAAAATTTTTACACAATTTGTTACGAGATAAAAGGGCTTAAAATTAATGATAATCTTAATAAGTGGCGTTTGCCAAGTATATATGCTTGGGAAATTTGGATGGTCACGCAGTTTTGTCCATGTACTATACGTCTACATATATAATTGGCACAGAAAAATACTTCCGCTAAAGACTCAAAATTCCCATACGACATTTACTGGTCTTTATTAAATTGGCAGCCTGTGGTTTTCTAATCAAATCTAATGAATTGTGACTGTCTCCATACACATGAAGAAATATTTCTGAAAGAGAAGCAATCTAATTCTGCAGACTTACAGGACATCTTTACACAACCTCGGGGATTGGGGTGGAAAGGAGAAAAAAATGGGGTTTTAGTCCGTGATGATCTTAATGTATACATAAGTTCAGACTAAAACATGGATTTCTGTTCCACAAAATATGTTTGTGAGTTTTCCAACCGCTACTACTAACCCCTTTCTGCCATCCGACGTACTATCCCGTCCATGGTACCTGGGCTCGTATGACCATGGACGGGATAGTACATCGAGCCTTTAATGCGACATCGTGAGTTAAGTCGCGGTGATCGCATTAAAATTCCGACACCATCTTACCTGGAGGAAGACGGTGTCGGCATTCCAGGGCCTCTCTCCGCCCACCCGGCCTCCCGATGGCTGTGATTGGCTGTTCAATTCTGAACAGCCAATCGCAGCCTTTCTCATTGTTTCAGCCAATCAGATTGGCTGAAACAGTGAGATCCCAGGCTAGGATCGAGTACCGATGTACCAGACCCCCACCGGACTGGCGCGATGACTATCACATCGATCGCGCCAATCGCAGGGCACAGCTGCGGTATATCTGCGCTGTGCCCTGCCAGTACCTGCCTGGATCGGTGCAGTAATAGCACCGATCCTAGGCTGGAGCCTAGGACAGGCCCAGCAGGGCCTGCAGCTGCTGATTGGCGCGATCAATGTCATCGTCAATCACAGGGCACAGCCGTGGTGTCACCGCTCTGTGCCCTGCTTGGTGACCTGCCGGTGACCTGTCTAGGAATCGGAGCTGTGAGCTCCGATTACTAGGTCCGGTGCCTAGCAACCGGCATAACAAGGGTCTCCTCTGATTGGTGGGATTGATGTGATCATCGATCCCACCAATGACAGGTCACAGCAGCGATGTGACAGCTCTGTGACCTGTCTGCAAACTGTCCCTGACCTGTGTGACCGCACTGCAGGGGTCCTCATACTTGCTGAGGATTCCTGGAGAGCGGTCACACGCCAGATCTCCTCCTGTGCTGGGCCTTGTGGTGCCACAGTAGCCTGTGACACCTCAACTCCTGCTGAAAAAAGAAGAGAGAAGAAATAAGAAAGAAGAGAGAAGAAAGAAGAGAAAAAGAGACTACAGACGTAAGTTCTGAGCCCCAATCCCTGCCTGATCCACCCCAGTCCCCCTATTCCCCCCTCCCCTTCCACCTCTTTTTACCCCCTCTTTGTGCCGCCTCAGCGCACATTTAGCATCCGCCGAGCGTTTATTGGTGATGCAATTCACCAATCAACACTCGTGCTCGCTTTTCTTTTGCACACCCCTCCGTGCACACATCCAGCAGCCGCGGAACTTTGATAAGTGACACCGGTCACTTATAAGAGCTCGTGCCTGCCGTTTTTTTTTTACTCCCCTTTCCGCCACTCCCGTGCGCAAATCCACCAGCCGCGGAACTTTGATAAGTGACACCAGTCACTTATCAGAGCTCGTGTCATGTATAGTGTACAGTTCCTATAGCGTCTTGTGCTTGGGTGCGAGGAAAACACATGAGACATAGGTTGATATGAAATGACTTGTATTACTTCATACAAGCATGCAGAAAAGGTCACACAGTTTGCAGGAACAGAGGCAGGAGAACACAGCAGGCCAGAGTAACTTCAAGCTCTACAATAACTCTCCAAGTAGGTTCAGGATCTCTTCTCTGTACCGTAATTCCTCTGCAAACATGGATTCACCAGACAGCAGGTTTCCAAAGTCCAAAAGTGTTCCAAAGTTCCTCAGTAGGAAATAGCTGGAGTCCAAAATCCTTGGTTTCCAGGAGTCAGGTCACAGGCTGACTGAGGCTTGATTCAGGAGCACTGATTGTTCAGCTAAGGCTGCTTAAGAAGCAAGAGGGAGAGAATCAGGGCGGGAACATGAAAACTGGAAACTCCATATTAACTGAGGGCAAGAGCTGCAGAAAGACAGAAAGCAAAATGGCCGACGGAAAACTGAGTTTCAAGGAACATGTCAACAGAGACAAAGAACCTTACATTACTCCCCCCTTAAGGAAAACCTTCGGTTGACCTCAGACCAGGCTTGTCAGGGTACCTCTGATGAAACTGGCGGAGCAGGCGAGGAGCGTTTACATTATTGACTGGTTCCCATGAGTTGTCCTCCACTGGGTAGCCCTGCCATTTAATCAAATATTGCAACTGATTTCTGTACAACCTGGAATCTAGAATCCTTTCCACCATAAATTCTTCCTGACCATCGACCAGCACTGGGTCAGGGCAAGGAGAAGAGCGTCCAGGAAACGTATTGGGTGTTGCAGCCTTTAGTAGGGATACATGAAAGACAGGGTGGATTCTCATAGTTCTGGGCAGTTGAAGACGACAAGCAACAGCACTTATAATCTTACTGATCTTATAAGGTCCAATGTACTTATGTCCCAATTTAGACGATGGAATCTTTATTTTAAGATTTCTGGTTGACAGCCAGACCAAATCTCCTACCTTGAAAGCTGGTGCAGGTTTACGAAATTTATCTGCTGCTTTCTTGTACCTTTCCTGAGCCAATTCTAGATTTTCCTTTAGAAGATCCATATTCTTTTGTAAAGAAGTGATTCTTTCAGCCACTGCCAGCAAGGGCGTATCTATGGGAAATCGAGGAAGAATGTTAGGATGATAACCTAGATTGGAGTAAAAAGGAGACTGCTTAGTGGAGGCGCTCTGAGAGTTATTATAAGAGAACTCAGCCAGTGGAAGTAGATCCACCCAATCATCTTGTAGGTGGCAGATAAAGCAGCGGAGATACTGCTCCAGGGTCTGATTGGTTCGTTCTGTCTGTCCATTAGTCTGGGGATGAAAAGCAGAAGAAAGGTTTACTTTAATGTCCAATGCGGCACAGAAATTTTGCCAAAACCTTGAAGTGAATTGCACCCCTCGATCCGAAATGACCTCATCCGGTACTCCATGTAAGTGAAACACATTCTTAATCATCAAGTCTGATGTCTGTTTTGCAGTGGGTAAGCCGACACAAGGGATAAAATGAGCTGCCTTTGTTAGACGATCAACCACCACTAGAATGGTGTTCTTCCCTTGAGAGGTTGGTAACTCCACAATGAAGTCCATAGAAATGGATCCCCACGGGCGGGACGGGGTGGGAAGAGGTTGTAACAGACCAGTTGGTGAGGAGCGAGGTGTTTTGCATCTTGCACAGACTTCACATGAAGTGACATAGTTTAAAACATCTTTCCTGTAAGTGGGCCACCAAAAGAAACGAGAAAGAAATTCTTGTGTCTTTAGAATTCCCCTATGCCCGGCTATCTTGGAATCGTGGATGAGTTGCAATACTCTCAATCTGACTGTTTCAGGTATATACAGACGTTGTCCCTGAATCCACACACCATTCTTAAAGACAAGACTTACGTCCCTTGGGGGTTGAGCCAACAAAGAATCCGCATGGTATGCTTCCTTGATGTCCTTAAGTAGGTCTTGATTATGAATCACTCCCAGGAATCTAGAGTCAGGAAGAATAGTCTTAGGAGGAGTAAGTGGACGTGTCTCTGCTGAATGAATCCTAGAGAGTGCATCAGCCTTTCCATTGCGCGATCCTGGTCTATAAGAAATTACAAAATTAAATTGGTTTAGGAAAAGATTCCAGCGAGCCTGGCGAGGAGTCAGGCACTTAGCCGACCTGATAAATTCAAGGTTACGATGGTCTGTCAGGACGACTATTTGCTGTGCAGCTCCCTGAAGAAGGTGTCTCCATTCCTTGAAGGCGGCAATAATGGCCAACAATTCTCTATTGCCCACATCGTAGTTCCTCTCAGCCGAAGACAACTGCTGGAAAAGAAGGCACAGGGATGCAAGACATTCTTATCACCTGTTCTCTGAGAGAGTATAGCTCCAACGGCACAGTCTGAAGCATCCACCTCTATTATGAAGGCAAGCTCGGGGTTGGGATGTACTAAGATAGGTGCGGTGGTAAATTTATCCTTTAAACAGGAAAATGCTTCCTGAGCTTGCGGGGTCCAGGAGAACCTAGACTGTTTCCGGGTAAGTTGGGTGATAGGTGACACTACTCACAGAAATTCCTAATGAAACGTCTATAGAAGTTGGCAAACCCGATGAAGCGCTGCACCTCCTTCACATTTCTAGGAATTGGCCAATCCTTGATGGCTTGGGTCTTGCTTCCATCCATACTAATCCCTTGCGTAGATAGTACATACCCCAGAAATTGAATTTCGGTCCTATGGAATTCACACTTTTCAAGTTTGATGTAGAGATGGTTTTGTCTTAGGCGTTCTAAGACCATTCTCACATGTCCATGATGTTCCTCTGTGGAGTTAGAAAAAATTAGAATATCATCCAGATAAATCACCACAAATGTATCTAGGAGATCCCTGAAGATGTCATTCACCAAGTGTTGGAAAGTGGCTGGGGCGGTACTCAGACCAAAAGGCATAACTAGATATTCGAAGTGTCCATAGCGTGACCTGAATGCAGTCTTCCATTCATCCCCAGGTCTAATACGGACCAAGTTATAGGCCCCACGGAGATCCAGTTTAGAGAAAATTTTGGTGTGCCGCACTCTCTCCAACAACTCAGGGATTAAAGGCAATGGATAACGGTTTCTAATAGTAACCTTATTGAGTTCCCTATAGTCTATGCAGGGTCTCAGAGATCCATCTTTCTTCTTCACAAAGAAGATGGGTGCACCTGCGGGAGATGAAGAGGGGCGTATGAAGCCTTTGGCTAGATTTTCATCTATGTAGTCCTTCAAAGCTTTTAGCTCGGGCCCCGCTAGGGGGTAGATCTTACCAAAAGGTATCTCGGCTCCAGGCAATAATTCGATTGGACAATCATATGGACGGTGAGGAGGAAGCTGATCAGCGTTCTTCTTGTCACATAAATCCACATAGTCCTGGTATACAGCTGGTAGTTCAGGGACTGACATGGTTCCTTTAGGAACAGAGCAAGCTGAAACTCCTTGACTCATCTGTTTCTCCGGAAAGTGTAATTCCTTGGTCTCCCAGTTAATCGTAGGATTCTGCGCCTGCAGCCATGGTAGCCCTAGAATAATGGGAAAGTGGGGAGAAGAGATAAGCATAAAATACATTTTCTCCTGATGATCTTTACCCATAAGGACCCTCAAAGGCTCTGTTTCCTGATCCACTGGTCCAGAGGTCAGCAGGGAGCCATCCACAGTCTCCATCTGTACTGGAGTAGCCTTCTTCACTGAACGTATCCCCTGTTTCAGAGCAAAGGAGATATCCATAAAATTTCCACTTGCTCCTGAGTCGATCATAGCAGAGCTAGACACCCAGACTGAGTCCACCCAGAGTTTGATGGAAAGGAAGCAATGAGAATTATTTCTTTTACAACTCAGCTGGGACACCGCTGAGGAAACTTGAAAAATTGCAGCGTTTATACCGTCATTGTCCCCAGAACTAACAGAGTTTAAGTCCGAAAAATCAAGATCTCTTGCAGCAGATCTCTCTGGAGTCTGAGGCTCGGACATGACAGAGCTCCTCTCGCAACACTCACAGTGAATGACTGCTGCAGTAGTCTTACGAGAACGGCTGGGCAGTTTATAATGAAGTGCCCTGACTTACCACAGTAAAAACATAGATTTTCCTTTATACGATGTTCTTTGCGTGCATCACTAACCCGTCTTTGTAAAGAGTCCACCTGCATGGGTTCAGGTTCTGGTTCCCTTGTGATCCTACTCAAAGGTTCCTTAGCTGAGGAGGGAGGTAGGAAAAGGTTAGTGCGATTATTTTCGAACCATCTCTCTTGTCTGCGTTCAGTCAGACGAGCATCAATACGGATACAATAGTTAATAAAGTCACCTAACGCAGTGGGAGGGTCGGCACGAGCAAGTTCATCCTTAATCAGTGGAGACAACCCTTTCCGAAAAATAGATTTTTTGGCGGAAGTGTCCCAAGTGGTATCAAGAGCCCATCTCCTGAAATCCAAGGCATATTCGGCTACTGAACGCTTACATTGGCGCAAAGTTAACATGGCTGCTTCAGCTGTTGCACCTCGATTGGGGTCATCAAACACCTGCCCCATGGCTGAAATAAAAGCATCAAGGTGATTCAAACAATCATCCTCAGTCTCAATCAGAGGGTTTGCCCACATCAAAGCCTTATTGGTAAGCAACATGATTATAGTAAGCACTTTGGATCGTTCAGTGGGAAATTGTGAAGCATGTGCAGAGAAAAATAGATTGCATTGGTTAATAAATCCCCTGAATTTCTCACGTTCACCGCCAAAACGAAAAGGAGGTAACTTGGGGATCCCAGAACTCGGGGTTATGGCAGGAGCCTGGACTCGTTCCTCTAGAGCCTCAATCCTGGCTCGTAATTCCTGAGTAGTTTGTCCAAACACTTGCAAATTATGATTAGTGAGGTCCTGTAGGCTTGCAAAACGGGTCTTTATAGTCTGTATATCTGCAAGGATTGTATCAGTCACTCCGCAAAGCTCCTTTATGCGGCCCTCCATCTTCCAGATCTTTTAAGGCAGAAGTGCTGGAAGGAGAAGAGGAAAGGAAAAAAAAAAAAACAATAGTGTCTACCTGTGGTAACACTCCAGAGTAACATTTAAGGGAATGCGCTCACCTGGAATGGTTGTGAGAAGTCACAACCACTGTCATCACATAAGGTATTAAACGGACATCTGATATCCACAGTCACAGCAGACACGGCTTTCCCAGACCCAGCAGACACTAAACATTGGCTCCTGAATCTTGTCATGTATAGTGTACAGTTCCTATAGCGTCTTGTGCTTGGGTGCGAGGAAAACACATGAGACATAGGTTGATATGAAATGACTTGTATTACTTCATACAAGCATTCAGAAAAGGTCACACAGTTTGCAGGAACAGAGGCAGGAGAACACAGCAGGCCAGAGTAACTTCAAGCTCTACAATAAGGCTAAGTGCACACGATCAGGAATAATTGCGTTTTTTTCGCGGTTTTTCCACGGTTAAACCGCGAAAAAAACGCAAGCATTAAGCATTCTATACTTGTTAATTGATTGCGCATGTTTTGTACACATGTTGCGGTATTTTCCGCGAAAAAAACGCTTCGCGGAAAATCTAGCAACATGTTCATTAATTTAGCGTAACCGCGGTGATTCCGCCGCCATAGGAATGCATTGAACCGCTTACTTTCCGCATGTGGCTATGCCCACTATGCGCAATGTAAGCGGTTCATGTGCGGATGGTACCCAGGGTCTGGAGCAGAGGAGACTCTCCTCCAGGCCCTGGGTACCATATCCCTGGTAAAACAATAATTAAAATAAAAAATAATGATATTTCTCACGTTCCGCGTCCCACGCAGCTTTCCCGCCTTCAGCGACGCTCCCGGCAACTTCGGTCCCAAGAGTCCTTTGCGAGAATCACCCAGATGGCATAGCGGTCTCGCGAGATGCTACGTCATCGGTGTGATTTGTCGCAATGCATCCTTGGGACCGCGAGTTGCCGGGAGCGTCGCTGAGAGGGGGAAGGCTGCGGGGGACGCCGGAAGGTGAGAATATCATTATTTATTATTTTTTTTATTATTTTTACATTAGATCTTTTACTATTGATGCGGCATAGGCGGCATCAATAGTAAAAAGTTGGTCACACGTGTCAAACACTATGTGTGACTCGTGTGACCAACCTGTCAATCAGTTTTCCAAGCGATGCTACAGATCGCTAGGAAAACGCTAGCATTCTGCAAGCTAATTACGCTTGCAAAACGATATATTCTGGCGGGAATCAGCATACAAAAAACGTGCGTATTTCCTGCGGGAGAAGTGCGGGATTGCCGCGGAAATTTCCGCGGCAATTCCGCAACGTGTGAACTTAGCCTAACTCTCCAAGCAGGTTCAGGATCTCTTCTCTGTACCGTAATTCCTCTGCAAACATGGATTCACCAGACAGCAGGTTTCCAAAGTCCAAAAGTGTTCCAAAGTTCCTCAGTAGGAAATAGCTGGAGTCCAAAATCCTAGGTTTCCAGGAGTCAGGTCACAGGCTGACTGAGGCTTGATTCAGGAGCACTGATTGTTCAGCTGAGGCTGCTTAAGAAGCAAGAGGGAGAGAATCAGGGCGGGAACATGAAAACTGGAAACTCCATATTAACTGAGGGCAAGAGCTGCAGAAAGACAGAAAGCAAAATGGCCGAAGGAAAACTGAGTTTCAAGGAACATGTCAAAAGAGACAAAGAACCTTACAGCTCGTGCCTGCAGTTTTTTTTTTTCACTCCCCTTTCTGCCACTCCCGTGCGCAAATCCACCAGCCGCGGAACTTTGATAAGTGACACTGGTCACTTAACAGAGCTCGTGCCTGCCTTTTTTTTTTTATATTTTTTCACTCCTCTTTTCCGTCCCCTCCCGTGCGCACATCCAGCAGCTGCGGAACTTTGATAAGAGACACCGGTCACTTGTCAGAGCTCATACCTGCAGGGTTTATTTTTTTTTTTCACTCCCCTTTCCGCCACTCCCGTGTGCACATCCAGCAGCCGCGGAACTTTGATAAGTTTGCTGGAGTGTACGTGCCCCAAAGGGACATCTGCGTGGATGAATCCTTGGTTCATTTTAAGGGAAGGCTCCGATTCCACCAGTACCTGATTAGCAAGAGGGCAAGGTACGGAATCAAACTCTATAAGCTGTGTGAGAGTACCTCAGGGTACATCTACAGCTTTAGAGTTTACGAAGGAAAGGACACAAGGAATGAACTCCCTGAGTGCCCCCCCGTCCTGGGAGTGAGTGGGAAAATTGTGTGGGATTTGGTGCACCCACTGCTGGATAAAGGTTACCACCTTTACACCGATAACTTTTATTCCGGAGTCCCACTCTACAAATCCCTCTCGGCGCGAGGTACCACAGCCTGCGGGACTGTCCGCAAAAATCAGAGAGGCCTCCCGAAGACGCTACTTGGGCAGATGCTCAAAAAGGGTGAGAGCAGAGCCCAATGTAGCGACCACCTCTTGGTGGTCAAGTACAAGAGGGATGTCCTTCTCTTGACCACCATACATGGTGATGGCAGCGCCCTCAGCACTGTACGGGGTACCTCTACACAGGTCCACAAACCGGACTGTGTACTGGGGTACAATAAAAACATGGGGGGTGTTGATCTCTCTGATCAACTCCTCCAACCGTACAGTGATTTGAGAAAGGCCAAGGTGTGGTACAAAAAGCTGTCCATGCACATCGTCCAAATGGCAATGCTCAACGCTTTCCTGCTATCACGATGTGCACGCAACAGCGATACGTCATATCTTCAGTTTTAGTAGGTAGTGGTTAAGGCCATGATGTTTGGTGCTCAGGAAGTTGCGGGCCCCAGTACTTCCGGAACTGAAGGTGCTCGTATCATACCAGGTCACATTTCCCGGGGTTGTCCCACCAACTGGAAAAAAAGGTAAGCCGCAAAAAAGGTGCCGAGTGTGTTACAAAAGGGGAATACGCAAGGACACCACTTACCAATGTGACACCTGCCCCGAAAAACCTGTCCTGTGTATGAAGGATTGTTTCAAAGTGTACCACACCTCCATGCACTACTAATTATTTACAGGAAAGATTAGTTCCAGAAGAGGGGCACATTTAGAAAAGTTCCTTGGGAGTCTACTTTCCAAAATTAGGTCACTTGTGTTTTTTTTTTTTTCTACTGTTTAGGCACATCAGGGGCTCTGCAAACGGAACATGACGCCCGCAGACCATTTCATCAAAGTCTGCATTCCAAAACGTCACGACTTCCCTTCTGAGCCCCGACTTGTGCCCAAACAGTTTTTTCCCACATATGGGGTACCGGTGTACTCAGGACAAATTAGACAACAACTTTTGGTGTCCAATTTCTCCTCTTACCAAATACCAAATAAAAAATTGGGGACTAAAACATCATTTTTGTGAGGATAAAAGTAGGATTTTTTATTTTCACACCTGGGCATTATAAACTTTCGTGAAACACTTGGGGGTTCAAAGTTCTCATCACACACCTAGGTAAGTTCCATAGGGGGTCTAGTTTACAAAATGGGGACACTTGTGGGGGGCTTCCACTGTTTAGGCACATGAGGGGCTCTGCTAACAGAACATGACCATTCCATCAAAGTCTGCATTCCAAAACGTCACAGCTTCTCTTCTGAGCCCTGCCGTGCGCCCAAACAGTGGTTCCCCCCAACATATGGGGTATCAGCGTGCTCAGGATAAATTGGACAACTTTTGGGGTCCAATTTCTCCTCTTACCCTTGGGAAAATAAAAAATTGGGGACTAAAATTATCACTTTTGTGGAAAAAAAAATTATTTATTTTTTCACGCCAGGGCATTATAAACTTTAGTGAAACACTTGGGGTTCAAAGTGCTCACCACACACCTAGATAAGTTCCTTTGGGGTCTAGTTTCCAAAATAGGGTCACATGTGGGGGATTTCCATTGTTTAGGCACATCAGGGGCTCTCCAAACGCGACATGGCATCTGTTCTCAATTCCAGCCAATTTTGGTTTGGAAAAGTCAAACGGCGCTCCTTCCCTTTCGAGCCCTGCCGTGCGCCCAAACAGTGGTTCCCCTCCACATATGGGGTATCATCGTACTCAGGACAAGTTGGACAACAACTTTTGTGGTCCAATTTCTCCTCTTACCATTGGGAAAATAAAAAATTGGGGACTAAAACATCATGCTTGTGGAAAAAATATGATTTTTTTTTCACGGCTCTACATTATAAACTTGCGTGAAGCACTTGGGGGTTCAAAGTACTCACCACACATCTAGATAAGTTCCTTAGGGGGGGTCTAGTTTCCAAAATGGGGTCACATGTGGGGGTTTCCACTGTTTAGGCACATCAGGGAATCTCCAAACGCGACATGGCGTCCAATCTGACTTTTCCAAAGCAAAATTGGCTGGAATTGAAACGGCGTTCCTTCCATTCCAAGCCCAGCCGCGCGCCCAAACAGTGGTTTTCCCTCACATATGGGGCATCGGCGTACTCAGGAGAAATTGCATAACAACTTTTTTGGTCCATTTTCTCCTTTTTCCCTTCTGAAAATAAAAAAAAAATGTTTGTAATAGATCATTTTTGTGACTAAAAAGTAAAATGTTCATTTTTTCCTTCCACGTTGCTTCAGCTCCTGTGAAGCACCTGAAGGGTTAATAAATTTCTTGATTGTGGTTTTGAGTACCTTGAGGGGTGCAGTTTTTAGAATGGTGTCACTTTTGGGCATTTTCTACCATATAGATCCCTCAAAGTAACTTCAAATGTGAGGTGGTCCCTAAAAAAAATGGCTTTGTAAATTTTGTTGTAAAAAGAGAAATCGCTGGTCAACTTTTAACCTTTATAACTTCCTAACAAATAAAAATTTTGTTTACAATATTGTGCTGATGTAAAGTAGACATGTGTGAAATGTTATTTATTAACTATTTTATGTGACATATTTCTCTGTTTTAAGGGAATAAAAATTCAAAGTTTGAAAATTGCAAAATTTTCAAAATTTTCGCCATATTACCGATTTTTTCAAAAATAAACGCAAGTTACATTGAAGAAATTTTACCACTAACGTGAAGGACAAATCTGTCACGAGAAAACAATCTCAGAATCGCGAAGATCCGTTGAAGCGTTCCAGAGTTATAGCCTCATAAAGAGACAGTGGTCAGAATTGTAAAAATTGGCCCGGTCATTAACGTGCAAACCACCCTTGGGGGTTAAGGGGTTAAACACTAGATGGTGGCACGATTCTAACGCATCGGGTATTCTAGAATATGTATGTAGTTTATTTATGAAGATTTAAGAATAATGTAATGAATACACAGGATTTTCCAGGTAAAATATATACATTATCATTAAATGTTATTGCTCATAGAACTTAATACAACTGAACGAAATAATTAAACAGATCATCAAAATGTATAAACTATTACATGAATATCTAACTGTATTTAAATAAATCATCGGACGAAAAAAGTACATCGATACTAATATATTTGTTAACAATATCAACCCAAAATATTTTTGTACACCACATTTCTTGTGAATACCTTTTGACTATCTATAAGCAACTTTCCTTGTAAAGGGGTATCAAAAACTTGCACCTTGACATTGGATCTCATTTTAACTCTTGAAAATGCAACGTAGAGTTGTCCATGACCAAAAACGGGCTCTGGGTTGCTGCTGCTGCTGGGGTGCATATAGAGGCTTCTGGGTGTATATAGAGGCTGCTGGGTGTATATAGAGGCTGCTGCTGGGGTGTATATAGAGGCTGCTGGGGTGTATATATAGGCAGCTGTGGTGTATATAGAGGCTGCTGTGGTGTATATAGAGGCTGCTGTGGTGTATATAGAGGTGCTGCTGCTGCTGGGTGTATATAGAGGCTTCTGGGGTGTATATAGAGGCTGCTGCTGCTGGGATGTATATAGAGGCTGCTGCTGCTGGGGTATATGTGGAGGCTGCTGCTGCCGGGGTATATGTGGAGGCTGCTGCTGCCGGGCTATATGTGGAGGCTGCTGCTGCTGTGGTATATAGAGGCTGCTGCTGGTGGGGTGTACGTGGAGGCTGATGCTGGGGTTTACATGGAGGCCGCCGTTCGGGGTACTTCCGCTGCGAGCAGCCAGGAGATGACCGGCTGGCGCCGGTCACCTCCCGGCTGCATCGCCACTGACCTCCATGCGGCAGGAGATGACCCGCGGCTACCGTCGGGAGGTCAGCGGCTAGCGCCGCTGACCTCCCGACGATAGCGGTGGCATGCGTGGTTCAAATCCTGCGACAATTCACGGCCGGACTGCGCCTGTCGCTGATTGGTTGCGTCCGGCCGGGCGCAACCAATCAGCGACATGGGATTTCTGTTACATATTAAAGACTGGGCACACTCATGGTTGTGTGAAGAAAAAGATTTTAATACGTACACCTGATCACTAGTTACAAACGTTTCGGTCAATATTGACCTTCATCAGTGTACTAAAAAATAATAATAGGTGATCAATGTATTTGTTACAAAAATAGAAATAAAGTATTAACACATATATACAAGGGTCATAATGAGCTATGATAAATCTCAAAAGAGCCTAATCAGCATCAGGATTATGAAAAGTACTCAGGATGGTGAAATGGTATACAGGTCCTTCTCAAAAAATTAGCATATAGTGCTAAATTTCATTATTTTCCATAATGTAATGATTACAATTAAACTTTCATATATTTTAGATTCATTACACACCAACTGAAATTTGTCAGGTCTTTTATTGTTTTAATACTGATGATTTTGGCATACAACTCCTGATAACCCAAAAAACCTGTCTCAAAAAATTAACATATTTCAACCGTCCAATAAAATAAAAGTGTTTTTTAAAACCAAACAAAAAAAACATCAAATAATAATGTTCAGTTATGCACTCAATACTTGGTCGGGAGTCCTTTTGCTTCAATGCGGCGTGGCATGGAGGCAATCAGCCTGTGACACTGCTGAGGTGTTATGGAGGCCCAGGATGCTTCGATAGCGGCCTTAAGCTCATCCAGAGTGTTGGGTCTTGCGTCTCTCAACTTTCTCTTCACAATATCCCACAGATTCTCTATGGGGTTCAGGTCAGGAGAGTTGGCAGGCCAAATGAGCACAGTAATACCATGGTCAGTAAACCATTTACCAGTGGTTTTGGCACTGTGAGCAGGAGCCAGGTCGTGCTGAAAAATGAAATCTTCATCTCCATAAAGCATTTCAGCCAATGGAAGCATTAAGTGCTCCAAAATCTCCTGATAGCTAGCTGCATTGACCCTGCCGTTGATGAAACACAGTGGACCAACACCAGCAGCTGACATGGCACCCCACACCATCACTGACTGTGGGTACTTGACACTGGACTTCAGGCATTTTGGCATTTCCTTCTCTCCACTCTTCCTCCAGACTCTGGCACCTTGATTTCCGAATGACATGCAAAATTTGCTTTCATCAGAAAAAAGTACTTGGGACCACTTAGCAACAGTCCAGTGCTGCTTCTCTGTAGCTCAGGTCAGGCGCTTCTGCCGCTGTTTATGGTTCAAAAGTGGCTTTACCTGGGGAATGCGGCACCTGTAGCCCATTTCCTGCACACGCCTGTGCACGGTGGCTCTGGATGTTTCTACACCAGACTCAGTCCACTGCTTCCTCAGGTCCCCCAAGGTCTGGAATCGGTCCTTCTCCACAATCTTCCTCAGGGTCCGGTCACCTCTTCTCGTTGTACAGCGTTTTCTGCCACATTGTTTCCTTCCAACAGACTTCCCATTGAGGTGCCTTGATACAGCACTCTGGGAACAGCCTATTTGTTGAGAAATTTCTTTCTGGGTCTTACCCTCTTGCTTGAGGGTGTCAATGATGGCCTTCTTGACATCAGTCAGGTCGCTAGTCTTACCCATGATGGGGGTTTTGAGTAATGAACCAGGCAGGGAGTTTTTAAAAGCCTCAGGAATCTTTTGCATGTGTTTAGAGTTAATTAGTTGATTCAGAAGATTAGGGTAATAGGTCGTTTAGAGAACCTTTTCTTGATATGCTAATTTTTTGAGACAGGTTTTTTGGGTTATCAGGAGTTGTATGCCAAAATCATCAGTATTAAAACAATAAAAAACCTGACAAATTTCAGTTGGTGTGTAATGAATCTAAAATATATGAAAGTTTATTTGTAATCATTACATTATGGAAAATAATGAAATTTAGCACTATATGCAAATTTTTTGAGAAGGACCTGTAGAAGAAATAAAACATGGACATACCTAGTGGCAGTGTGTACCCAATATAGTAGGGTATAGAGATTATGTCTGTGGATCAGATTAATCTAATATTATCATACTATCAGAAAAGCTGTGCTTACATTGAATAGAAAGATAACATACCGATTGCAGTGAATGATCAGCTATGAATGATGCTGTGAACAGCTATGATAGAGGACAAATACCAGTAAGTGGCTATAAACTATGTCAATAGAATCGTTATAGATGGAAAAGTAAATGAACATACCGCTTCAAATAAATCTCTGGATTAATTGCATGAAAATACAAACTGTGGAGGATATAACATAAGCGCTCATAAGGTGTGGAACCATGCAGTATAACACAATGCAGTGTGGTATCGCTGGTAATGTGCACTTACCCAGAGCAGACTATAGCACGTGTGGGGTCACAGTGACGCGGTATCCACCGCTTGTCTCGTGGTGGTAGGAAGTAGTGACTGGCCAGACTAAATAGAATTTGCGGTCTGCTAGTGGCGCTAAGCGTCAGACCGGAAGTGCTCATACCGGAAGTGACGTTGGCGCTGCTGTACAGAATGTAGAGGCAGCGTTCTGCGTTCCACAGGGACCGCTTGCGTTCCAACTAAAGAGCGCATGTCAGGGATTTCGTGAAAGGAAGGTGCAGAGTGAAGGAGAAAGTGACCATCCAAAACAGACATGTTAATAGCGGTTCTGTAAGAAAAGACATAGGTATCAGTGAGCGATAATGTATAAATATAAACATAAGCAATGTTATGACATAATCATATACAATTTGAACACAGTAAATAGATAAATTAAAGAAAAGAATGGAGATCATAATCTCTATTTAACCCCTTAGGGTATAGGGTGTCCAATTCATGGATCCAGTAAGCCTCTCTCCGTTTAAGCTGAGTTATACGGTCTCCACCCCGCCTTGATTGTGGTACATGTTCTAGTACTTGATAGCGTAATTGTGCTATATTGTGACCTGGCGCAATAAAGTGTTGTGGAATAGGTAACAGTGTATCTTTGCATTTTATAGTGGATTTATGCTTTGATATCCTGTTCTTCACACTCTGTGTGGTTTCGCCTATATAGAGGAGGCCACAGGGACATTTAATCAAGTATACCACATAATTTGTATTGCATGTGAAGTAATCTTTAATGGTATATCTTTTACCAGTATGAGGATGGTATACAATGTTACCCTTGAGAACATTGTTACACTGGTGACACGAAAGACATGGAAATGTACCCGTCTTAGGATTTTGCAGAAATCTTTGAATAATGGTAGGTTTGTTTGGGCCAATATCCGCCCTAACTAGACAGTCCCGTAGATTCCGTGGTCGCCTAAAACATGGCATAAACGGTTGTTTAAAGGCCTCGACTTCAGGGTGGGCGGACTGAAGAATATGCCAATATCGCCGTATGGCTGAATGAATTTTGTAGGCTGCCGGACGATAGTCGTGTACGAATGGTATTCTAATCCCTTTGTTTATTTGTCGATTTCTACCAGGAGACTGTGTCCTAACTGTATGGGGTGGGTAACCTCTGTCTAGGAATTTAGACTGTATTTCTTTAATCCTTGTCTGTTGTATAGATGGGTTAGATACAATACGGGTAACCCTCTGAATCTGGGATTGTGGGATGGAGCACTTCATTTTGTAGGGGTGAAAACTGGAGAAATGAAGAAGGCTGTTTCTGTCAGTAGCTTTGGAGAAGATGTCAGTAGTCAAATTAGCCTGTGGATCCTTAACCACTAGGGTGTCCAGAAAGCTAATTTGTTCAGTGTCATGGGTCATAGTGAAGTCTAGGCCCGGCCACGATGTTCTGAGATAGTCAAAGAAGATATTCAATGTTATCAGGTCACCTCCCCACACACAGAAGATATCATCGACAAATCGACAAATAAACAAAGGGATTAGAATACCATTCGTACACGACTATCGTCCGGCAGCCTACAAAATTCATTCAGCCATACGGCGATATTGGCATATTCTTCAGTCCGCCCACCCTGAAGTCGAGGCCTTTAAACAACCGTTTATGCCATGTTTTAGGCGACCACGGAATCTACGGGACTGTCTAGTTAGGGCGGATATTGGCCCAAACAAACCTACCATTATTCAAAGATTTCTGCAAAATCCTAAGACGGGTACCTTTCCATGTCTTTCGTGTCACCAGTGTAACAATGTTCTCAAGGGTAACATTGTATACCATCCTCATACTGGTAAAAGATATACCATTAAAGATTACTTCACATGCAATACAAATTATGTGGTATACTTGATTAAATGTCCCTGTGGCCTCCTCTATATAGGCGAAACCACACAGAGTGTGAAGAACAGGATATCAAAGCATAAATCCACTATAAGATGCAAAGATACACTGTTACCTATTCCACAACACTTTATTGCGGCAGGTCACAATATAGCACAATTACGCTATCAAGTACTAGAACATGTACCACAATCAAGGCGGGGTGGAGACCGTATAACTCAGCTTAAACGGAGAGAGGCTTACTGGATCCATGAATTGGACACCCTATACCCTAAGGGGTTAAATAGAGATTATGATCTCCATTCTTTTCTTTAATTTATCTATTTACTGTGTTCAAATTGTATATGATTATGTCATAACATTGCTTATGTTTATATTTATACATTATCGCTCACTGATACCTATGTCTTTTCTTACAGAACCGCTATTAACATGTCTGTTTTGGATGGTCACTTTCTCCTTCACTCTGCACCTTCCTTTCACGAAATCCCTGACATGCGCTCTTTAGTTGGAACGCAAGCGGTCCCTGTGGAACGCAGAACGCTGCCTCTACATTCTGTACAGCAGCGCCAACGTCACTTCCGGTATGAGCACTTCTGGTCTGACGCTTAGCGCCACTAGCAGACCGCAAATTCTATTTAGTCTGGCCAGTCACTACTTCCTACCACCACGAGACAAGCGGTGGATACCGCGTCACTGTGACCCCACACGTGCTATAATCTGCTCTGGGTAAGTGCACATTACCAGCGATACCACACTGCATTGTGTTATACTGCATGGTTCCACACCTTATGAGCGCTTATGTTATATCCTCCACAGTTTGTATTTTCATGCAATTAATCCAGAGATTTATTTGAAGCGGTATGTTCATTTACTTTTCCATCTATAACGATTCTATTGACATAGTTTATAGCCACTTACTGGTATTTGTCCTCTATCATAGCTGTTCACAGCATCATTCATAGCTGATCATTCACTGCAATCGGTATGTTATCTTTCTATTCAATGGAAGCACAGCTTTTCTGATAGTATGATAATATTAGATTAATCTGATCCACAGACATAATCTCTATACCCTACTATATTGGGTACACACTGCCACTAGGTATGTCCATGTTTTATTTCTTCTATACCATTTCACCATCCTGAGTACTTTTATAATCCTGATGCTGATTAGGCTCTTTTGAGATTTATCATAGCTCATTATGACCCTTGTATATATGTGTTAATACTTTATTTCTATTTTTGTAACAAATACATTGATCACCTATTATTATTTTTTAGTACACTGATGAAGGTCAATATTGACCGAAACGTTTTAACTAGTGATCAGGTGTACGTATTAAAATCTTTTTCTTTACACAACCATGAGTGTGCCCAGTCTTTAATATATATTATACGGTTTGGGAACCTACTGGAGCACCTCCCTTATAGAACTGTGCCAATATTTATTTACTATAGGGATTTCTGTTACAGACAGACTTTATCTGTAGTAGATTCACTGCTTTTGAACAATCCAAAATCTTCCTTTTCTGTGATCTATTTCATGCTGAAATTTAAAATTTTTAGACATTAGTCTGTAAAAAGTAAATTTGCTGTGGCAAGACGAGATTTAAAGGTGAATTTCTTGCTTTGATGAACTGTACTTTTTGAACACTTTGTATAGAAGACAAAGGATTCCAATATAAGGCGATAGATGTACAACGCTCAATGCCAATCTGGCAACTGAGGGAGACTTTTTTTTTTTTTTATAATTTTACATTTTTCTTTTTTTTAGAGGATTAAAGATCGCCAAATGGTTTTGGAGCGAAAATAAAGTAAGAAAAATAACATTGATACAGTATGCTGACCTGTTGTGTTCTGTAATTTTATAAATTGTCAATTACAATGAAGCTATGTGAATTTTGTTTTTCTCTTTTTACAGATTGATAGATTTAAAAGAAAAAAATTCTAATCACATGCAAACTTTAAAAAAATACCATCGATTTTAAGGCATATTCATGACAATGGGAGTACAAAAGACTTTTGAATGGGCCAGTCAAACCTTACCAATTGTTTTCTAAGGCTGGTTTCACATTTGCGTCTGTGCACGCTGCGTTTGATCTGCATAGATCCGCATGTGTACATATATTTAACATGGTGTACGCAGGCACATGCGTTCACTTGCAGATGCATACGAATGCGTCGTTTTGCGGGGTCCGGCGAACGCAGCAGATTGCATTTTTTTGAAAAATCCGTCAAATATGCGCAGTCATGCGCATGTGGATGAGTGCATCAAGAAACGCATTACTGTCTATGGGAACGCATTGGTACGCAAGGACATGCGCATGGATGCATTCGATGCGCATGCGGACTTCAGACTGCGCATGTCCAGGAACAGATTACAGCACCTGGAAATATCGAACGCATGCGCATAAACAACGCAAATGCATGCAAACGCAGCTTTTTTTGGCGACAAACTCAAGACAGTCACATCTTTATATATTGGATATGTCATATTTCTATAAACCTTTAACGCTTATACTTTATACAAACTACAGGCAGAGATCCTCCCCCTTCTATACAGATGGAATATCATCAGTAGCAGCAGCCCTCTCCTGTCACCGTTATGAGAATACTCGACATTGCTAATGCTGCCGAATATGTTGACGCTATATAAATTCTAATTATTATACACTGAATACAGACTTTACCTCAGAATTTTGATTTTGGACAGAGAAAGAAGCACAATTTCTTGGAAAAGACATATTACAAAGTTTATTATTTCCATATGTACTACGGATTTATTAAATAAAAATTTACTATAAAGGTTAAAGTGTCAGTTGTTTTAATCAAAAATCAACTTTTATTTGATATGCAAATGATGGTGCTTTGGTGTACCCTTGCATGGTCTATGCTTCGGTGCACTGTCATGTCACCCTATTTTCATGATAAAGGCGGTACCGATGAACTTGTCTCCTAGTCTTCTGTCTGTGCCCGCACACCTACACTGGATGACACATGACGGCTGCTGGTGTGCTCGGATATCTGGCTCCTGCCTGTCTGTCGTCACCACTCTCTACATTTCCAGTACTACATAGCAGCAGCTTTACTAGTCCTGTAGTGACAATAAGATGGTGATTTTATCAAAACTACAATATGCAGCTCTTTAAATGACATTTCTGGAATCATGGCTTCTGCCTCTACATCATGCTGCTCTCAGATTAGGTGACAAAATCCTGGTGACCGATTCCTTGCAACCTTTATGGCACATTGCCGCTAGCCTACTCTTACACCACCACTATTCACTTGTCTGGATATACTGATGCAGAATCGCATATGGAAATGACGCCATACTAGAAGGTAGATGGTTCTGAGATGTAAACCTCTGACTCTTTACCTCACCGGTCTGGGTGAATATATATTTGTCACATGTAAGAAACTGAATAAGGAACACTTGTAACAGCCATGTTAATCCTACATGACGTTATCTCCATGGCCACTTTCAGCATAGAGCAGACTATTCTAAAAAAGTACAAAACTAAAAATAATCATCATGAACTAGTTTTATAATTCAACTCCTAGGAAATGTAATCACAACCAGACATTGTGACTACACACTAAATTAGATATTGCAAACGAACGATGCTTCTTATTAACAGTGTCTCAGGAATTAGTCAGTGTAATGGGAGCTAATGAGATTTCCCATTCACTTACAAAAAGAGCTGGCGTCTAACTGGCCAGAACATGTTATTGTCATTTCTGTCAATGATCATTTGGCACAGTCTTAATATCTGGAATATGAGTTTAGTAAGGAAAAATACCATTTCAATAATAGTTTCCCATAGAAAAAAAAAATCTCACAAAAAGTTTAATTCAAAATACACCAGGGGTAGAGAACTGAACAACACGTCCAATTTCAGGTTACCATCCAAAAATTAAGAGGAGATGCAAAATACTGATCAGTTGATCTTCACTGGACAGGAATGTTGCAAACAAACCTGTGGCCAACAGTCATTGCATGTGACAAATACAGCTACATGGCGACCATTCAGAAGCAAGTTAGTTGCATTTTGTCTCATGGGCATCCCTTCCCCATGTATAACCAACAAATTGTTATATATATACGGAGATGGCTAATTTTAGGTAAGCACCTTTTAACACCTGATTTCTGTTTGGAAGGGAAGGTCTGTCTTTTGATATTTGTATCCCTTTTAAATAATGCAAATAGACAGAGCTGTGCCCTTTATTCTCAGTTCATTATTAAAAAAAAAACGAAACACATGGTCATGTGATCCCAAGCTATTGTGCATATGGTGGGCACATCCATGAACCCACCAAATAAGATTTCTAGGGGAAATGTAATAAATGCTGTTTTCAACATACTCAGTATAGAACTGCATGTGCTGGGTGGGGACACCGTAAAGATGGCAAAGCTTTAAAAAAATCCAGGTTCCTAAACTTAACTTTTTTTCCATGGTATGGTATTACATTAGTACCAAAACTTTCCACAGATTGATACACTGCATTTATTTCTGTTAGGAGACCTGCTAGTGGTCATGAGATTGGGAGTCAACATTACGGCCGACAGCTCTGCCTCATTCAAGTAACTGGCGCCATTATGTAAGCAGTGTGAAGGGGCGCTTTAGTGGAAATTTCATCTCTACTCATTATTGGCTATGGCTTCTCGTTGATACTCCTGATCAGTGATAGACCGCTTTCTCTGTATGTATCCATGCTCATACAGGGATAGATGCCAATCATAGGAGTCCAGTGGCCGGTCTCTCTCAAACATTGAAATTCATGGGATTTTTTATTACATAGCACGTTTTACTTAATTTTTCCAATAAAACTAGAAATTAATCTGATCAGCTACTCCAGCTAGAATGCTAGAATATGCTGCCAGTAAGTTAAATTACCATTTTCATGATAACCAGTTCTCCTAAAATAAAGACTTCTTGATAGCTGTTTTAGAGATGATGCAAATCAATTCGCAGAACCGAGTCCAGTGGCCAATAGACGGGAGCCAAGCAAACCGCCTACCTGCTAGCATCCATTGTGCATATTTTGATTAGCCAGCCTGACAAAAAGTCCCAGGCGCATCATGCCACAATGATGTTATCGCATCAGGCCAGATAATCAAAACAAGAGCTGGGGGTAAGGTCCGAGAAGAGGCAGTTCGTAGGGCTCAAACCCGATGGCAACAATTAGTGATATGGCCACTGCACCGCGTCCTGAGAATCGATTGACATCATCTCCAGTCTGTTTAGGATTAGTGACGGAGCCATATCTCACAGAGCTTACAATATATTATATATCTGTAATATGTAGCTCTAATCAATATTTTCACAATGTTTCACATCCACATTTTTATGTTTGAGATCAATTATTGAGCAGGTCTCTTTCAAAGTAAACATGAACTTATCGAAAAAAAAAAAAAAAAGTTTTACGAGAAAAGTTTATGGCGGAATCTTAAATGGTTATTACAATCTCTACATCAATGCCAGAAAACAAAAAGTGCACAGTATACATTTTTCTTATTAATACTTTTATTGATATTACCGTAAAATATTTCAATGTACCGAAACCAAACAGAAGTACTGAAGCCAGGGGGAAAAACAGCACAAACAGACAGACAGACAGATTGTCAGACTATATACAAACGCATATGAAATGTACACACAGATCTATGCAGCAGGAATTAATTTACATGACCATTGAGCTTCTATAAATTGTAATTTCAGGCAATAGAAGTTTTTCAGTGAAACCTTGATGAGGTTTGCGCAGATTTTACATAAAATGATGAATTGCATCTACAACGCTGACAAATGCAATCAAAGTCAATTTTCAGTCTGTGCTGCAAGCAAGGTCAAAACATCCACAGTGTGGATTTCTTCTGGCTGACCTCTGGTTTTTTAGATCATATCTGTTGTTTTTCCTGTACCATTAATGGAGCTTCCTGCCATGATCATAGTGTCCTCATACAAAACATCCTTAGTGTTAATTTGGGTGACTGTACAGTATCAACTGACCTGCAAATGCTTTAGAGATTCGCTCCTTCTTCCATTCCCAAGGCTGGTCGTACTCTTCTGGAGGCCGCTCATCATCCTGTGGCAGCCTAGACTCCCGTGGTGGCCGTTGACCAGATGACTTTTCACCTTCAGATTCTAATCCATTTTCTGATGGTTCATATGGGGTATCGTATAAATGTAAGGGTTTACAAGGCAAGTCTTTGGATCCCCTTCTGCGAATTTCTGCATAAACATAGGAAAAATGAGATGATGTTGAGTTTTGGGAAGGTTTTTTTTCTACCTTTCAATTTTTTTCATAAAAAAAATGTTGCTTTTCTGAATAAATTAGAAGATGAAAGGACAACATGGAAAAAAATCTACACAAGGCATTAATTAAAGTTATCCAACTAAAAGACATGCATAAAAAAAAAACTTGCCACAGGATTTGTATTTGTTATTTATCACTATTTCCAAGCGCACATCATGTAAATAGGAGCCGTCAGCATCCTTTCCTGTCCATTTTATTTGCTATGTAGACCATGCATTATATATTGTGTTTGAGCATATTACTCTCTCGGGTAGGCAGTCACTATCCCTACAAAGAAATGCAAACAAATGTCTGTCTGGGGTGAAACGTAACTACAGGCACTTAAAAGGGACAGAACTTCCTAGTTTGTGGGAAAGGGTTCAGTTAGATTACTACTAGGTGGCTGCACCCATGTTGGTCCCTACGAGGGAAAAGACCATTTACAAGAGAAGAAGCCATATTCATAAAAGGCTTAAGATATTTCTCCCTCTGGCTTCTTAAAGCTGGTTATACAAAGTATATAAAAGTATGTATGGTACCTACGTTTTCATACTCTTCGAGGTATCTAAAGCAGGGTTCCCCAACTCCAGTCCTCAAGGCCCACCAACAGGTCATGTTTTCAGGATTTCCTTAGTATTGCCCAGGTGATAATTGCATCACCTGTGTAATACAAAGGAAATCCTGAAAACATGACCTGTTGGTGGGCCTTGAGGGCTGGAGTTGGGGAACGCTGATCTAAAGTGTACGGTGACCTCCTGGCACCAACCTCTGACAGTTGTTTTTTTTTTTATACGCAAAATACACTCATACTCACCACTACTTAGTCCTCATGCCAGAATTCCCCATTTATTCCTCTAATTTACTAATTCTTCACCCTCAAGGTCTTCAAATTGGCACCGTATTAACTTGGGCTCCTTTTGGGTATGTGTGCTCCAACACATCTAAATGACGTGCATCACATTCCAGGAGATGGTTGCTGGAGCGAGGTTCATGTCATTGACTTGCATTGCCTCCAATGTAACCATGTGGGGCCTGGCAAACAGAAGGGTCCACCAGAAAACAAGGAGTGAGAAGGAAGAGGAGCCAATTAGAGGACCAGGTGGGGAGCTTTCAGAAAGTATGAGGAGGGCTAAGGAAAGGAAGATTCAGTTATAACTTTTTTTTTTTTAACAAAGACTCCAGCTCCACGAATTGTGATTCACAAACAATTCGGACGACATACACAGTCAGAGATACAAAGAATCACAGTTTGTGGATCTGGAGTCTCTTCATTTTGCATTTTCTACAACCTGACAAGGCGCTTCCAGGCTCCGAACACCCTCAAGTTGCAATCACAATAAGTTGGATTTTATTTTACCTTTCTTACATTTTTTAAACCCCTTTCCTGATGATTCAATTTGCACTAAGTTTGATCAATGCAAATCAAATCTTCGCCCTTGAACTAAATACCTTTTGCGAGTTTCACATTACTCAAAATTCCTCCCCTTGATCATTGTACTCTAAAAATCACCAAAATGACGACAAACATGTACCCTGAGGGATAACAAAAGGAACTCCTCTAAAAAGTACTATTTTCAGTTAATTTGAACTTGTCAGTTGATTCATGCTGCCCAAACCACATGCAGCATGAATCAGAATCTGGTTACGTTTGCAGCAGCTTCAGGATTTGAGACAGTTTAATCCGGCTTGAAAGTCAAGACTAGCCTGGCGCTGCCCTTGCCACCATTCTAGGTAACTGACAGGTCACACATGGGAGAGACATATCAAGCAGCTGGAGTGGTGCAGGGCCAGACTAGTCTCAATTATTCCCATGTTCCTTCGGTCAGATCTAAAAACTAGATTTCCTCTGAAATGCTCTGGCCATCTACTATGTCTCATTACAATCTTGCAGCCAAGGTCTTATTTAAGCTGCCCGTGGTTTGGATGAATGAAGCAAGCTACAGGTTTAAGGTCATAATTTGGTAGACAAGAGCTACAGTATATTTTCAAGCAAATCTGTCATTTCTGGACTATAAGAAGCACCTTTCAGCAAGAAATGTGAAACCAAACCCTCCTCACCGGTGTTAAAAAGTTAAAAAGCATATAACAATTCGATTGAATAACCAATTTTTAAACATCTTTTTATATACAGGTTATATCTGATATTTTCCATTCTCCACATAATTCTTTTTTAAAAAAAAAAAAAAAAAAAACACAATGTTACAAGTGGTAATGTTATGTTATATCAGCGGTTTATGAAAGATAAAGCAAAATGTTCAGAATAAAACCTTTCAAAAACAAAAGATTCTTATGGATTGAAGGAACTCCTAAAACCTGCAGCACAGATCTATATAAACGCAGCACTGATCTGAAGAATGTGAGGTTGGTGCAGGAGTTAATATTTTACCTAGGATAATTTCCAGCCTCGCGCTTTAGAGCAGTTCTGGAATACAGCCAAGGATGATGTGTGCTCCTTTCCAAATGCTCCTTAATCATTGAACGCTGGGTATTGTCCCATATTGCTCTAAAGCAAAACATCAATAATGACAGAATTGCTCTGGCAATCAGTCTCTTCTTGTAACACAAATGTTTGCTTAGGTTTTCCTCCCATGCCAGCAATGTATTAACTGGCTATGTGCTTAGTAGATCAATATTATTATGAGATGATCCATCTTCTTCAGATGCTGTAATAGAGATCTGTCTCAAACCCACACAGATTCCCAGGAGCACCAAGTGACAAGACACTATCCTTACGGCACAGAACGCAACAAGCTCAACAATTGGGATACTATAATGTGCGGTTACATCTATTTATATAAAGATCCCAAATGATTATAGTGTGAGGTTTTAAAAACAGTTCTAGAATTTAAAAAATAGGAATACTATGGCCTGGGCGTGCTCACTTCATCCATCAATTTTATTTTTGAAGTAAGAATATCCTGATGCCCATGGCATTATACCAGACCTAGGGGATCTGTCGCCAAATCTGGCCCTTTGGCTATTTCAGTTTGGCTCTCAGACTGGTAGACGGCCAAAAGGATTGGAAACAGTAGCGTACTACCCAAGAGTTGGAGAAGCCTAGTGCCGATTGAAGAGTTCGGCATCACAATTTCAACCGTATCTGTTTCTTCAGATACCGCTCTGGCCCCAATGCTCATCACAGTCAACCATCTGGTCCTTGTCACATGTTCTGATCCCCGCCACAAGTGCTGAAATCCCTGGGCCTCTCACACGGAGACGGGACTTTCATCTCTGATTGGGCCCAGAAGGGTTCTGAGCAAACGCAAAAAAGGTTGCAGTGTTATGACATGTGCCATGACCTGCACATGTGTGACTTCAACATTCGCAGCAGGCATCAGAAGATGTGACAAGAACCTGAAAGAGAAGAGGTGCCGGAGCAGTAAGTTCAATAAAATAATTATTACATTTCTTTATATCTTTTTGAAGGAACTTTCTGAGTAAAAAAAAAAAAAAGAAAAAAAAGATATACGTACACGTACAAATGTGGATTTTTGTAAAATTTGAGTACCATTCGATTCCACCATAATATATTAGCTCACGTCTAGTCCTATGTTTTGGGACATACTTTTTACATTTGTTGTATATCTGAAGTTTTGATCAGTTTTCATTCCATATTTTGTGAGACAAAGTAACTTAACAGAATGAACCGCATGCTCATCTTAATTGTTGAGTGCTGCGGAATATGTTGGTGCTATATAAATATATTACTACAATTACTATTTTTTTATTCAATGTTAAGTGAAAATGATCATAAAACAGCAATTCTGACTTTTCTTATGTTTATGGGGCAGGATAAATGGCATGCTCATTTTATAGTTTGGTAGGTTATGGACACGGCGATACTACATACTGTATTTTTTTACCTTTCTAAACTTTTTTTTAATAAATATTTTGCTGGTGCGCTACACATCTATCTTTACACAGGGACGAGAGGCGATCATACACCATCTCACTTCTGTTCTCGCTCTTGTCTTTCAGCTTTACCATAGGCCCCCCTGTCCTTCACACTAGTCTGAAGGGGGGTTTAATGCGCCATATATTTTTGCCTAGATCGCATGTGCTAATCGAGACCAGAATAACAATTTCTCTGTAAAAGAGCTACATACAAGTATTTTAGGGTGTGAAATCCTGCTGACAGATTTATTGTAAAGGGAGGTCATTTTAAAAGTTGCTTAACTTTGCATTTAGGAAGCAACTAAAAAATTATGTGCAATGGTGTAAATAGCCTTTAAATGAAGCCAAGCAGAAACACCAGATTCAACCCAAAAGATAGAAGTCATACTGCTTAAGAAAGAATGCACACATGTTTTTCTAATCCTGTTCAACTTAACTTATTTAACCCTAGAGCAGCAGAAAAAAATGCACATGATGTAGAGCACATTCAACCAATAAAATCTACCAGTGTCTATGTTGGTAATTGATTATAAATCTGACACCTTCTGTACTGGGAAATGCAAATGAATCGTCATCACACAGGAAGTAGGGAAAAAAATACAATAGCTGTTAAGACAGTAAAGTTAGGGAACTTTTAAGGAGAACCTGTCACCTTGTTTTCTGCAATAAGCTCCGGCCACTGCTTTTCGGGGCTTATCTACAGAATTCTGTAATGCTGTAGATAAGCCCACGATCTAACCTGAAAGAGAAGAAAAACAAGTTTTATTATACTCACCCGGGGGCGATCTGGTCCGATGGGTGTCGCAGGTCCGGGTCCGGCGCCTCTCACCTTCATGCGATGACGTCATCCTCCTTGCTTCGCAGGCGCTGGGCCTCTCTGACCTTTCCCGGCGCACTGCAGTACTTTGCTCTGCCCTCAACAGGGCAGATCAATATGCCTGCGCAGGAGCCACGACACGAAGCAAGGATGATGTAGACATCGCATCAAGATTGGAGGTGCCGGACCCAGACCTGTGACGCCCATCGGACAGGACAGCTCCCGCATTAGTATAATAAAACTTGTTTTTCTTATCTTTACGGTTAGATCGAGGGCTTATCTACAGAATTATAGAATGCTGTAGATAAGCCCCGAAAGGCAGTGGCTGTAGCTTATTGTGGAAAAACGAGGTAACAGGTTCGCTTTAGGGGAATTTTTAAAGCAAGTATGTTCGAAAATAGCTTAGATTATTGCAGTAGATACGGAGTGAGGCTGGTTTCAGATTTGCGTTGGGCAGAGCTGCGGACTTCCTCCGTTAAGCCCCGCCCACTGCAACACCTCTTCCATTCAGCTCTGCCTATGTCTGCATGCGTCCTGCATACTTATCTTTAACATTGGGTACGCAGGCCATGCGGCTGTATGCGGATGCATCAGCATGCCTCGTTTTGATGCTGCGCCCAATGCAAAACCTCTTCCAGAGTGCTCTGGACCTCAGACTTGGCCATAGGTTCACCTTCCAACAAGACAATGACCGTAAGTACACAGCTAAAATAACAAAGGAGTGGCTTCAGAACAACTCTGTGACCATTCTTGACTGGCCCAGCCAGAGTCCTGACCTAAACCCAATTGAATATCTCTGGAGAAACCTGAAAATGGCTGTCCACCAACGTTCACCATCCAACCTGATGGAACTGGAGAGGCTCTGTAAGGAAGAATGGCAGAGCATCCCCAAATCCAGGTGTGAAAAATTGTTGCATCATTCCCAAGCAGACTCATGGCTGTACTAGCTCAAAAGGGTGCTTCTACTCAATACTGAACAAAGGGTCTGAATACTTATGACCATGTGATATTTCAGTTTTTCTTTATTAATACATTTTCAAAAACTTCTACATTTGTTTTTTCAGTCATGATGGAGTGTAGAGTGTACATTAATGAGAAAAAAAATGAACTTTTTTGAATTTAACAAATGGCTGCAATGAAACAAAGTGTGAAAAATTTAAAGAGGTCGGAATAATTTCTGTACCCACTGTATATATTGGAAACCCCAAAATTGAGACCATTTTAAAAACTGCATCCTTCATGGTATTCAAAATTGCTTTCAGGTAGTTTATTAACCGTTAAGGTGCTTTTCAGGAATTAATGCAAAATGACATGACAGGAATGAAGAAATTTATTTTTATCATCTAAATGCTAATAAATTCTGAACTATAGCTGGCAGACTAAAGGCTGGGTCTCACATAACGATACACCAGCGATCCCGACAACGATATGCACTTGTCAGGATCGCTGGTGTATCGCTACATGATCGCTGCTGAGCTGCCAAACAGGCAGCGATCTGGGACAGCGACACTGCGGGTAACATCGCTTAGTTACCCGCAGTGTACCTTGGATACCAGCGCCCTGATGCAGGGAGCTGGTATCCAAGGTACACAGCGGGTTTCCAAGCGCTGCGCGGTGCCTGGAAACCCGCTGTGTACCTTGGATACCAGCTCCCTGCATCAGGGCGTGGTATCCAAGGTACACAGCGGGTTTCTAGGCACAGCCCCGCGCCTGGAAACCCGCTGTGTACCTTGGTTACCAGCGGATCGCTGGTCTCCCGCCTGTCACACGCAGCGATGCGTGCCTGTCAGCGGGAAACCAGTGATCAAAAAAAGGTCCTGACATTTCAGCGACGATCAGCGATACCCGGCAGGGGGCTGATCGTCGCTGAATGTCACACACAGCGATATCGCTGGTGAGCTCGCTGCTGCGTCACAAAACTAGTGACTCAGCAGCGATCTCGGTAGCGATATCGCTATGTGAGACGGGCCCTTAAGGTCATTATTTGTCCACGAATTACCATGGCAAACATCAGGACCATACGATCAAGATCTCAGGGAGTCAATGGGGTTAAAGAGGAAGCCCACACACTCTGTTAACCATCTAGATGTTGTAGTTATTAATGACAGGAGCATTTAAGGGGTTAAATGGTTATAGTCGGTACCAAACACTAATCGTGGCTGATGCAGGAAGTTGTCAGCCATAGTGCACAGCCGACAGGTGCTGGATTGTCATCTGTATAGGGATGCCATTCTCTTATATCGCAGGTCAGTAAAAAAAAACATTGGTGGTCACTAAAGGGTTAAAACAAAGTCTACTTAATTGATTGCCGTGCAACCCTGGATGGTCCAGATGGATTGAGTTTGTCGATGGCCTTGTTGGAATGGCCACCATGCCCCAACAAGACATGTGATGACAGCAAGGAGGTGGCAGAGACATTTTTTGGGCTGGAATCTTGGGGGAGAGAGCTGGTAGAAACCTTTACTATCCAAAAAGGGGTAAAAATGACCTTGGCAAAGTATACAGAGTTTCTGATGGACCACTTTCTTTAACAGTGCCATCCGGCATTGGGAAGCTACGAGTATTCTGACATCCTGCAAAGATACTCAAACAGAAACTGTCCAAAACCTCACAGGTTCAATGGATGCAAGAATTGTGAATTGTGCATGGTGTTATCAAATAAGAGATCCTATGTTGTCATGTATCTTAGCCTGTTAAGATGTTTTGATAGGAAAAGCTTTTGATTTCAGTAAATGTGACCTCTTAATGCTAAAAATTCAACAAAGTGACCATTTTCAGTTCTTTACAACCTATACAATCTTTGGGAACTCTGTTGTGCATGATAATTTGGAACAGTGCATTTTAAGTCTTTTAGTTTTGAAAAAAAATACGGTTATGATTGGGAGATTTGTTCAAAAAACATGATTTGTAGTGCTAAAGGTTGATAGTTTGAACATTATAGTGACTCCTTTGCATCAGTAATTTAGGGAAATCAGAGAAAAATAGCATTTGCATAATAAATTGCAACACTGTGTGCATCAACTCCCTGTTATTCATTCATTTCCCTGTGTCTCATAGATTTGGATTATTGATGATGGATTCCTCTTTTACCCAATATGATTAAAAAGCTCAGTAAAGCGGACTTCACTTCTGTACAGACTTGTCATTCTGGATTTAATCATTATGTATAACAGCAGGATGATGGACAATGGTCTCTAACTAAAGCTTTTAATTACTCAGAGTGTTCATGAAATAGGCACTCCAATTAATGCCCGATTGAGAAAACAATATAGTATCCCTGAGGCACATCTGCATGGAGGCAAGTCAGCAAGTATAATCTATTTTAACCAAACTGAGAATTTTAGTGTACACGGTAAGTCCAGGCGGTGTTGTATGTAATGGCCTATACTAATTTATCTCAAAGCTACCATGTGAAAGAAAGGTCATAATGGAAAGTGGTTATACAGCAGGTGAAATATGTATTGAACATGTCACCAATTTTCTAAGTAAATATATATCTAAAGGTGCTATTAGCATGAAATTATCACCAAGTTTCGGTAACAACCCATCCAATCCACACAGGCAAAGAAATGAAATCATAGCTGTCCATAAATAAGTTATCGTACTTTTCGGATTACAAGACGCACTTTTCCCCAAAAAAAATTTGGAGAAAAATAGGGGTGTGTCTTCTAATCTGAATGTAGCTCATCAGCTGCAGTGGAATGGGGTAACAGGAGGCAGAGTCGTTGCTGCAGGAGGCTGACGGTAGCACAGATGGGGCAATACTGTGGGCCCCAGGATGGGAGGAGGAAGTGTCCCAGTGGTTCAAGGCTGTGTGCCCTGGGCTTTAATAAAATGTCAGCAGTGAGTTGAGTCCCTTTCCCATTGATTTCCCGGTGGTGGGCTTTGGGAAAATGGCTGCGGGGGAAGCGCATGTGCAGATTGAGATCTCGGGAGCCGAGATTTCTGGAGGCAAGATCTCAATCTGCACATGCGCTGCAAAGCCTGTGAAATACTGGGAGAATATAGTCTCATCAGAGACAAAAATTGATCTCTTTGGATGCCATAATACGAACCATGTTTGGAGGCCAAAAGGCACAGTATATCACCCCAAAAACACCATACCAACAGTGAAGTTTGGAGGTGAGAACATTAAGATGTGGCGTTTTTTTTCAGCATAAAGCACTGGCAAACTTCATATAATTGAAGGAAGGATAAATAGATAAAATGTAGAGAGACATTCTTGGTAAATAAATGCTGCCATCTACCAGGATCATGAAGCTGAAATGATAGTGGACATTTTGGCAAGACAAACATCTCAAACGGTTTCAGAGAAAGACAATAAAGCTGCTAGAATGGTCAGCTTATCATCTGACCTGAAACTGATCGAAAATGTATGGAAGGAACTAAAGCTCCGAGTTCTTAGAAGCCCACTGAAGCTTCAGGATATGAAGAGTGCTTGTGTGGAAAAATTAGCCAAAATCTTACCCGAGCAATGCATGCAACTCATTTCTCCATACAGGAGGCATCTTGAAGCGGTCATCACCAACAAAGGCTTTACAAAGTAATAAATACATTTCAGTGTGTTGAATACTTTTTCCCTCTGTCATTTCTCATCACGCAAAATTTATTAACATCTATGGTTTGATTTAGTTGCCTGTGTTGATTGAAAGGGTTGTTATAAGCACGTGATGAAAATTTAACGTCAGTAACACCTTTAGAAATATATTTATTTAAAAAATTGGTGATGTGTTTAATACTTATTTCACCCACTGTATATACTGTACACTTAACATTGTAAATGCAACACCAAGAAGGAAAAGCTGTGGACTAATGAAAATCACAGGATTAATAGACATATTATTGATAAGTTTGTGAAAAATAAAATGGCACTGAACAAATCTAGAAATTTGAACATTTTGTTCCAAGTATGAGTGTCACACACAAATACACACACCTGCATTTCTTGGTATGTTATCAGTGAGGTAATTCATGGTGTGCTGAGGAATGTTCTGCAGCGCTGAATGTACTTGGGCATACAAATCATCAAGATCGTCTGCTGGCAGCTCCCTTTACAATTGTCGACCAATGGTGTTTCAAATATTCTTGATAGTAGTCAAGTATGAAGATTATGTAGGCCAAGGTAGCATATTTAAGCCATGCAGACTGCTCACAGTAGCACAAGTAATATATGTAGCCCAGAATTATCATATTGAAAAATGGCGACTGGTTCACTTTAGAACAATTATGGCACCAGTGCCATCTCTCTATTCTGCACAGCAAGTTAATTGGACATCACATAGCAAACCTAAGGCATCAAACAGTGTTTATACAAATGATCAGATGGCATTTGCACGGCATTGGGCATATGTCAGATATGCATTTATAGATGTTTCATTGACCTCGTGCCACCACTCTCTAAGGCCATCATAGAGCAGAAAAAAATTGTCAATGGAGGCTGGAATGAAGGTCTATCCTCTTTAGTGATGATTCCTGCTTTTATCTAGGACACAATGATAATTGAATATTGGTTTGGAAACCAGGTGATTAAAGGCCCCATTACACATAGCGAGATCACTGAAACGTCACAGATTCTGTGATGTAGCAGCGACCTAGCCAGCGATCTCTCTTAGTGTGACACTCAGCGACGATCAGCCCCCCTGCTGGGTGTCGCTGATCGTCGCTGAATGTCCTGGACCATTTTTTGATCGCTGGTCTCCCGCTGGCCAGCGCGCATCGCTACTTGTGACAGGTGGGAGACCAGCGATAAGCAAGCTGGAGCTGGTAACCAAGGTAAACATTGTGTTTCCAGGCACCGGGCGGCGCCTGGAAACCCGATGTGTACGTTACATACCAGCGTGCTTGTGCAGGGGAGCTGATAACCAAGGTACACAGCGGGTTACTAAGCGTCGAATGGCGCCTGGAAACCCGATGTGTACCTTGGTTACCAGCTCCTGACACCAGCGCGCTGACATCTAAGGTACACTGCCGGTAACTAAGCGACGTGCGTTGCTTGTTACCTGCATAGTCGCTGTCCTGATTGCTGCCTGAGCTGCCTGTTTGGCAGCTCAGCAGCGATCATGTAGCGACACACCAGCGATCCTGACACGTGCATATCGTTGTCGGGATCACTGGTGTGTCGCTATGTGTAACCGGACCCTAAGTCCATGGAGGGAAGGTCACACAAGTCCTACTAACGGGATTATGGTGTGGGGGTGGAATAATTTAAGGCAGCCAGACACCTCTAGTCTTCACTCTAGGTACTCTAGACTCTAGATAGCTAAGCATTGCATTGATTTGGTGGTGGAATTTGTGGTACAACCATTTCTTTACAGTGACCCAAGAGCAGTTTTTCAAAAAGACAATACCAAGCGACATGTTGCTTATGCTTGGCATGCAGAATCTCCAGACTTGTCTCTCGTTGGATACGTCTGGGAAGCCATTTGTAAGCAATTGCAATGGAAGCCACCAGCAGTGGATCTTTATAATTTGGGTGGCCAAGTGCATTCAGCAAGGCAGAACATTTCTCAGACAACCGTTAATACCCACACTGATAGCATGTCAAGGTGTGCAAGTGCATGTTTTTCCACATGTGCTCATACACAACACTGAATAAAGCAAAAGGTTTTAAGAAATTGGTTTCCATTACTCCATCATTTGCATATCATTAATATGTCTATTCTGTGATTTTCATGATTCTATGACTTCCTTCTTGGTTTTGTCATTTCAACATTCATTGAGAAGTGCATTTGCCACACTGTACTCAACAGTAGCACATTGAATCACTTTGTGAGCCCTGGAAAAAAAAGATTATACCGAGAAAAAAATCAATGGTATTGTGTATAAGGCCGGGGTCACACTTGCGAGTGCAATGTGAGAAACTCACGAGAGTCTCTCGCCTTGTTATCCGGTACTGCCACCGGCACTCGGACCGGAGCGTTCAACTGCATAGAAATACATGCAGCCGCACACCCCGGTCCCGAGTGCCGGCGGCAGTGCCAGGTATTGATGCGTGAGTTTCTCACAACACACTCGCAAGTGTGACCCCGGCCTAACCATGTAGTACTGAACTGATTAGAATATATAAACATAAAAGTTCTAGTTTCATTACAGACATTTAAAAATCCTTAAGTTAAAGATGGCACATTATCGAGAATAGCGGTCTACATTCAGCTGCAAAGAAAAAGCAAATGTAATGTCATATTTTATGAGTTACATTAAAAGAAAGATCTAATAATTGATCCTGTAAAAAAGTCAAGATTTTATTGTTTTAATAGCATTTTATAAAATTACTTTGTGAGCAAATTGTGATTGGCGTTTATAGAACAATAATTGTAGTTTGCCCTTTTCACTGACCTTTCTGTTAAATTATATCATACTTCTAATTTTGGAAAAAAAAAAAAAGACAAAATCGTATGGAATGGCCCATTTTAGGGTATGTGCACAAAATGTCTTTCAGGTGGAGTCAGCCCAAAATCCACCTGAAAAAGGGGTTCAAAAGTGCCCTAAGAAGTGAACATAAAGCACAGTCCATGTCAAAACGACTGCTGTGCATATGTTCCATCTTGTGTCATGTCTTCTTTTATCTGCTTCAGGGTTAAAAGAAGTGAAGCGGTTAACAGAGCAGACATCTTCATATTTCAGGTGACTTCCGCTCAGTCTGCCTGCTCTCTATACATCACAGTACAGAGCAAAAGACGCCAGAGGTGGTCGATGACAAAAAGGAAAATGACCACTGTCTTCAACTGGGAAAACTTGGCAGCAGCACTGGCGTTTAAAAGACACTTTGTGGGCATGGCCTTTGAGTAGCTGTCCCATTCCTACAAGTGAAACTTATCCATAGGGAAGCATCTGCAAATCTTATCTTGGACATCTATCATTTACATATTAGTAAATGGAGCCCATAGAAGTTTATGGATGCTAGCGAGTGCATTAACGGCTTGTTGCTGCGTATGCTCAACTCAGAATTTTATAGCCATCACTGAAGTCAATGGAGCTATAGAAGTATATGAGAGGCTAATTATGACCAAATAATGGCAACGGGTAATTAAGGAAAAAAAGAGGGAATGCCAACGGCACAGGCTCGACCAAGAAAAGAATGGCTCCCAGGAGTTAAACGTTTTACTTTTTTTCATTTCAATTCAAATTGAAATGTTTTTGAGATAAAGTAAATTAAAAATTATAATTTTTTTTTTAAAAAGGGACTTTAATGAAACCATTTTAGGTAAGGTAAAACCAACAATAAAGTTTACTTAAAGCATCACACCAGATTTATTTTATTGCACCGCTGGAGTGGTGCTTTAAAAGTACTGTAAGTCCCCTGCCCTCTGCCTCATACTCACCTGCAGCTGCCTTCATTATTTCCAGCATCGCTCCAGTAGGTCTCCAGTGGAAAGTGGCTTGACTGCAACTCCCGTGTTTCATGAAGCTGCGCAGTGGTCACTTTTCAACACGAGTCTATGCGAGACTCATTCTGGCACTCAGACTTTCATTGAGAGCGTGTGACGTAGCGTCTGACTAGTCAGAAGCTACACTCACAAGATGGCATTGTGGGACCAGAGCGGTGGAAAAAAAACGGTGAAGACACCAGAGAGTGAATATATGACTGGGGGCATTTAATGCGTCACTCCAGCGCTGAAAAAAAAAAACCCACAAACATTGGAGTGGTGCTTTAATGAAACATACAAATAGCCATATGTTCTTAACACTTTGCCATAGTACTTTGGGAGATAATAGAGATTAGCACCTATGGAACAATAATTGCAGTATGTCCTTTTCAATAACATCCTTTATGATTATTGTTTATGAAATTATTAATATCATATCATATAAAAGTCCCATCTTCAGTCTCCAGATATGCTTTCTGATACTCACTTTCTTGGATATGAAACTGTTGGTGTTTATATTCAATATCCATCAACCTCAATTTCCAGAAGAACGGCTTCTATGCAATTTACATATTCAAATTATACCGTACAAACCATCGAAGAAAACGAATGGTAGGAAAAATGCATTCATTTCTACTCCCTGCCAATCATGCTCAAAAAGCAGTCTTCACTTCTCAGTTTTTTGAATGTCAAGTATATTAACGGCTTTATCCAATAGAGACGTCAGGTCACGCATGAACAGCATCTACTGAATGTCTGTACAATTCAGACCAGAATAACCCGCACAGTATGGAGAATTGGGCACGTGCCAGAACCATCCAACTTCTTATCAGACTCATACGGGTTATAGCACAGGAGGTGGCGTAGGAAACACAGCAGTCATAAATGAGAATGAGAGAAATCAACAGCCAATCTTTTACGACACTGACCACATAACAACTTGTCTAGGAAAATTACATAGGGCTGCCCAAGACAAATTGTGTCTATGGTGTACTCTAGAATGACAAGTGTACATGTGAATTTCCATTTGTGATCATTATACCGTCCTGTGAAGAAGTTTTCCAGTAAAACCCAAGGGTCCCCAGGGTGGTGGGTATCATACTCGGCAATATGAACCATTTTTCAAAGTGTCTTTCATTCACATATCATCACTACCTATAGGCCAATCAAATATAGCCAACATGCTACAGCACATGGCCGCTTTGTCACAGGGACCAATGCCCTCCGGCTAGTCCAAGAAGAAGAGGTCGTACAAGTCAGCTCCTGCACGCCGAGAACATAGAGCTGCACACATTGCCAATCATATCCCCAATTTGACAGTCACTGTAATGCCTATTAGTGCTGGTCACATTACAAAACAAACACCGGTAGGACAGGACAACGACAAAGCCAACATTACCAGGTAAGTGATATTTTACTTTAGAGAAAAATTTTGAAATTAACTTTTAGACGCATGCTACCAGATATGTTAAAGTTTGAACGCGTAATTAAAAATTACAACATTATGCCAATCTCATTAGTAAATCCATCCAGGAATATTGCGGTGATGGAGACTTCATTATTTGCTGGCCCCAGTAGTCCAATATTCTACAGCAAACTAGAACTCCGCATCTGGCCTCACACCAAGATGCCAGGACACCCACAGCTATTTTACACAAACCATTTGGAGACAAATTTGTGCACTCTAAGTGGCAGAAAAAATGCATATAGCCACAACTAAATAATAAATATTTTAATACTTTTTTTTTAACCAAAGTTTTATTTTAAATTTTATTAGGTGTGTAATTCAGTTTGATAAGAGCAGCAGACAGGATTGTAGCACAATCAAGTATGCTATGTCCGTCTAGTTGGCATCAATCAACTGCAAAACTTGGAAGTGCCCAGTGCTCAAAGAACTTCTGCCAGAAATTCACAGGCTGGAAATGAAGAGGAACACAGATCATTGTTCCAGTGAGGGTACCAAGGCAGCACAGACATTAAATGAGAAGTGGAGAGCTACAAAGCAGAACTACACTGTGTGAACATATAACAAACTATGTTTTGCTAGATAATATATTCCCTTTTCAACGGAGAATTATTAAAAGGAAACGGTTTAGTGTTTGTGTTTCAGAAACATGACTAAACATCAACGGGGCCGATTCATCAAGACTGGAATTTTGTACATCTTCGGGCTCATGGAGACATGCATGCAAATCAGTCCAAGAACGGACCAGTAATGCACAGATTGGCATTGGGTCTCCAGACCAGAGCGTAGCAGCTTCATATAAATATATGAAGCGGTCAACCGAGAATTATTATTCCCAGACAAGGTATGCACATCTAGTTAGAGATTTATGGCACATCCTGGTCTGAAATGATGAGAGCATCTTACGAAATTCATTTTGGCCACAATCAATTGATTTGCACAGCAGATTTGATTCAGACCAAATTTATTAGTGCTGAATCAAAAGTGCCCAATAAAAGACATTATTATCCAAATTCACTCCAGACAAAAAAGTACAGTAAATAAACCAAAGGGAGTATAGGAGTTAAAAAAAATAATCAGAGATTGTAGTCACCTGTCCTAAGCTCACCCCTCAACTTTTCTGGCAGCAGAGCTCCTTGCCTGGTCCTTAGCTCACAGCCTTAGGTCTGACCATCTTGCCCCATATGACTATGTGAGTTCCAACAGGAGAACAGGTAAAGGGCAGATGAAGATAATTTTTTACTATAATTTTTTTAGCCTCTTTCCATTGCTCAAAAGAATGCAGCAAGAAAGAATTTACTGAACATTTCAGATTAATACAAATCTGAAATTTTGGGAAAATTTGTAAGAAATTAGATTACAAATAGATTTCCTACTTATCGATTTCATTTTATAAGGGTTTTCAAGAATCAATTTTTGCTTATACAACCAATTCTATTTATTGTAAGAATAACTGAGGGGCCAGTATATTAACATAACCAGTTAACAGAAGGAGAAAATTGAAAGGTATCTGGGGCACTAAAAGCATAAGCAGGCAATAAAGAGAAACAACAACTAAAGGCAACCTATACACATTAGACTAACATTGGCCAAACCGTCCTATATTGATTGAGCCTCAGAGATGATGGCAGGGGGAGACAACAATCTGACATGTCTTGATCCTTTTTTCTCTTCCTGACATAATCAGAAATGTCTGTCAGCGGTTCTCTCCTAAAGAAAACCAAGGAACACTAGGACGACTGAGAGCTCCTGTGTATGGAAGAATAAAACATGATGGCTGCCAACCAAATCATTTTGCAAAAGCGATACAAAGTGTACGGAGAGTTTAGCGTTACAAAGTCATGTTAAAGTCCGAGGCCCCAAGGGGCCCGTGGCCAGATTGCCCTCATGTGTGGGGGGCAGGGAGCAATTCCTGCAGCTCCACTGCCTACAGGAGAAAATGTCAGTGAAGCTACAGGGTTCCATCCTCTGCTTCCTGCCCGGCGTATTCTCTAGAGTTTTCTGTCAGAGAAAGTTGCCGGCAACGATGCTGCGGGGGAACGAGGTGAGAGGTGTTATGGTTTTTTCTTTTTTTTTTTTTTACCAATACACTGGGAAGAGGTCCAGGACAGTGATGTGTGGTGGGGAAGAACAATGATGTGGGTGGTGGAGAGGACAAATTGCGGTTGGGTAGAACAATGATGTGGATGGTGGAGAGGACAATGATGGCAGTGGGGGAGAATAGTTGTTGCTGCTAAGGGTGGCCAAACCAGTTATTAGGTTTAATGGGCAATCACTTTTTCACACAGGACCTTGCAGCTTTGAATTTCTTTTTCCTTAAAGGGAATCTGTCACCCCATTTTTGGACTATGAGATGCGGCCACCGCCATCAGGGGCTTATCTACTGCATTCTGGAATGCTGTAGATAAGCCCACGATGTCACCTGAAAGAGAAGAAAAACGAGTTATATTATACTCACCCAGGGGCGGTCCGCCGTCCGGTCAGATGGGCGTCGCGGTTCTGTCCGACGCCTCCCATCTTCTAGCAAAGCCGTCCTCTTCTCAGCTTTACGTCTCGGCTCCGGCGCATGCGCACTGCTCTGCCCTGGTGAGGGCAAAGCAGAGTACTGCAGTGCGCAGGCGCCGGGAAAGGTCAGAGAGGTCCGGCGCCTGCGCACTGCAGTACTCTGCCCTCACCAGGGCCGATCAGTGCACCTGAGCAGAAGCCGCGACGGGACGAAAAGAGGCCAGCTTTGCTAGAAGATGGGAGGCCCCAGACCTGACCGCGACGCCCATCGGACCGGACGGCGGACCGCCCCTGGGTGAGTATAATATAACTCAATAAATAATTTTTCTCTTTCAGGTGACATCGGGGTCTTATCTACAGCATTACAGAATGCTGTAGATAAGCCACTGATGGCGGTGGCTGCATCTCATAGTCAAAAAATGGGGTGACAGATTCCCTTTAATAATAAAGACCTTCATTTAAATTACTGCATTTTGTGATTACTTGTGTTATCTTTGTCTAATATTTAAATTTTTTTGGTGATCTGAAACATTTAATTGTGACAAACATGCAAAAGAATAGGAAATCAGGAAGGGGGAAAGAACTTTTTCACACAACTATATCTCTGTAGCTTTGTCGTCAAAAAAGGAGGGGTGCCCAGACATATTTCTTGGGCACGGGCTCCAAGCTGTCAGTGTCCGCCCCTGTGCCATATTACAGATCTCTTCCATCTATTCTATACGTATATCTTCCGCTGTGTGATCTATCAGAAATTAGAATTCCTAAGTCTACACTATATAAATAGGTTTTCGAAATACATTTAAAATAGACCAGTATGATTGTAACTGAGAAAAAGTCAAAAGTCTGCTCCGATGGAGATAATGGGATATTGGACACTGCGAGTGGCAAAAAAGTAAAATCATCATCTCTTGCTGCTTCAGAAACTTCCCTCATGGGCAGATGAACTTGGCCATTAAACTCTTAACAAGGTCAAACAAAGAACATTTCTGAGCTTGTTTTATAGGCAAACATTTTTTTTAACAATCACTTTGAAAGAAAGAAACAAAGAAAGGTTGTGAAACCGCAAACCTCTGTATCTCATATAGCAAAGCTGCTTCCAAGCCAAGATCATTGATTTTATATGCTTGAATGCACCCAATTTCTCAAATACTGTGTGCAAAACTGTCATTGAACTAAAGCTAGATGCACTTGGCTGTAAGAAACACAAATATACCAGTACCATACAATATACAGATGTACACAGTTACAAGTAAAAAAATATCTAAAGTAAATTTTACATATTTTCAATCAGGGTGAGCAACGATAATGCATCATGAAGCCAAAAAAAATTAATACCCTACCATGGAGGATAGGCTCACAGTTTATCGACAGGTAATCCGTTACAGAACCCCAAGACTATATATATATATATATATATATATATATGTATATATATATATATATACATATATATATATATATATATATATGTATATATTGTAGCATTTCCAGGGGATATAGCTCTAGTATCGCTGTCTGGGTAGACAGAGTGACACGAAAACAGTTCATTCAGACAGCAGTTCTGGTGAAAAACTGGCCGCAACCAGCTTTATTAAAGTCCACAGCAAACAGATAAAAATAAAGCATAAACAGAAAACCTAGGCTTGTCTAGCCACTAATTACACATAGATCGATTTCCCTGTTTATCCGGGTCCAGACTCTACCAGTCTGTGCCCAAAACAACACATATGATATATGTTACCAGTATGGAGTTTCACAGATACTCCTCCTTGTGTCTGAAGGCCCCTTCAGCGTCCAGACTTGAGAGAGATCCACTCCTATTCAGCCGCTATTCGCACGGATTCTCACTGAGACTACTCCTGTGGCCGGGGTACTTCCTGCACCCAGACTGAGATAGCTCAAACTCCCGGAGACTGCTTCTTGTGCCGGGACACCTTCCTGTGTCCAGACTAAGCCAGCTCCCACTCCTGGAGACTGCTTCTTGTGCCGGGACACCTCCTGTGTCCAGACTAAGCCAGCTCCCACTCCTGGAGACTGCTTCTTGTGCCGGGACACCCTCCTGTGTCCAGACTAAGCCAGCTCCCTGATTGTGTTTGCAGACACCTACTTCTGGTCTCCTAATTAACACCTGAATAGTTTCAGGCCTGAGCTGCAAGTGTGTAATGAATGTAAGGTGTAGTGACCTTTCTCTACCACTAGGTTTACAAAGCCACACATTTCCCTTATACCTAGGTGAAATGTACACCCCATTCAACACATATTCCCTCACTGTCTCACATATCCCCTCCCTCTTCTCCAGACCGGAGGGCTGGTCATCCAGACCGGAGGGCTGGTTAACAATCCAACAGAGACAGTGAACTCTGGACCAGTCATGGCCCTCATCAGCTTCATCTTCACCACTGTCATAGCCAACATCAGTTTTCTCTTCATCTGAAGCATCCGCACTACCCTGTACCCTCCCAGGCCTATGCTCTCTGCGGGCCTCGGGTATTCTGCACGGTTTCATCTTGACCTTAGGGCCGGGCTCAGTTTCGATATAGTGCCTGGCCAGAGAAGTACGACCCGGCACATCAGAACACTTCTGCTGACTCTTCCTCAGAAATTCACGTACCTCCTGTGCTACCATGCCTTCCTCATTTACACTGGTTGCTTTATGGTCATCAGATGATTCACTATCACTATCTGACCCTCTTCTCTCAGCCACATCTGGCTCACCGTCAGGGTTATACAATTCATTTTCATTCACATCCTGCTCACTGTCAGGGTTATACAATTCATTTTCATTCATATCCTGCCCACTGTCAGGGTTATACAATTCATTTTCATTCACATCCTGATCTGGAACCTTAGTTAACATGTCATCCACAACACTAACTTCACCATCTGGTCCCTCAAGCACGTGACCATGTGACAACCCCAGCACTATACCTCTATATAGCTCAGGTACTAGGAGCTGACTCACGACCTCTCCCTGGACTTCAGTGTCCCTATACAATAGGCTATTGTCCATGGCAGCATGAGGAAACCTCTCCTCAGAGCCAGGCTCCTGGGAAACCTCATTTAGAACAATCATATTTTCCTGTGCCGTCCTAAGAGTGGGGTCTCGCCACTGCTCACTCTCAAAATTGTCACAGGACACAGGCAAGTCAGGGACACTCGGTTCCCGAGAACCACCATCCTCGTCTCCCAACATTACCTGCAAAGGAATTTCATCACTATCACAGTCATCATTATTATCAACATCATTATCATGACTATGATCAGTATCATCATCACTATCATGATCATCATCATTATCATTATCAGCATCAGCATCAGCATCATGGTCATCATCATTATCATCATCATCATCATTATCACATAAGTTTAACGGCCCACTAGCATTGTGTTCCGCCCCTCGGGACTGCGCACCCTCAATAGGAGCTTCATCACACTGTCCATCAGAAACATTTTTCCCCCAAAGATCCTTAGATCGGGGAAAGTCATTACCCAATATAACGGGTTGCACCAGGTTCTTCACTACCCCCACTTCATATGAAACCTCCCCGAGTTTGGGGACCAAGTCCACGGCAGTCTCTGGGTAGACTTTGGTGTCTCCATGGATGCACACCATACTCAGGTGCTTATCAGGGATGAAGTCCCTATCAATCAGGCTGTCACATACGGAAGTCACTGGACTCTCTGATTCCAAGAGGGCCTGTGCTGGGCAGTCATTTACAACCCCCGGGGACACCTGTGGTCCAGTCTCTTCGGCTGAGGTGGACACACACACAGGTTCTGCGCAGGGAGAGAGGGATCCGCCAACATCACAACACATAGGCTCCCCCTCTATTGGACAGTTGGCTGCAATTTCACGACATCTCCAACACTGTCCACCACAATCACCCTCCCATATGTCCCCTCGGGCCTGAACCCGCTTATCAGCATACCCCATGTCCCCAACAGCTGGAACGCTCTTACCGGGAGAGTTCGGCGTCCGGGAACTCTGAAGTGACGATCTCTCCGACGGCTGTACCTCAGGAGGACATGCTCGGGTGTAGCGGTTCACTATCACCTTTTCAACTCCATAATCAGGCCTGCTGACTGCAGACTCCCAACTGTATCTCCAGTCATGAACTCCCCTGGCACGGGCTGTCACCGTAACACCCAGCCGGGTACGAATCTCCGCTTTCAGCTTGGCATAGTCTTGGCTGTCCTGCTCGCTCAGGTCAGCATAGGCCACCTGGGCACTCCAATCAGATAGGGTGCGACCATCATGGCCCACTCAGATAGGGGCAGATTCTCCTTCTCTGCCAGTCCCTCAAACTTAGTAAGATATTCCTCCACATCATCACGAGGTGTCATCTTTTTCAGGGACCGTCTTACCGCCTTCTTTACAGCGGACAAGGCAGGTGCCTTCACAACATTACTCTGGGACGAGGTGCTGAGAGCTGCAATCTGCTCCAACACCCGGTTATTCTCCTGCTGCTGCTGCAGGATTTGCTGCTGGTGCTGCTGCATGCACTGCTGGTGCTGCAGGCGCTGCTGCTCCATGCTCCGCTGGGCCTGCTGCATGTACTGCTGGTGCTGCAGGCGCTGCTGCTCCATGATCCGCTGGGCCTGGACCAGGTACTCAACGAGCCCCTCCATACTGCCGGACTTATCTGTCTCAACCACGGCAGTCTTATGTTGCACATTAACTTGCGCCATTTGTTCAAACAGCGCCTCCATGCTGTCAGACTTCTCTGTCTCAACAACGGCAGTCTTCACTCAAGACATACACACTCCACAGTCTTTTCCATAGAAAAATTCAGCTCTGCTGTGCAGACACTTTTTTTTTTTTTTTTTTTCTTTGCAAAGTCTATTAGGGCTCCTGTCTCTTTAAGACTGCTCCAAACAGACGTTTCTGCTGACACACACTTTTTTTTCTCTGCTGCTATTTCAACAGACTTCACCTTTATTGCTGTCTCTAAGCCACTGTGCTGCATGCACACTCCAGCACTAACTGTATCAGCCACTGCGTTGCCCCAGCATTCTCCGCCAATTGTAGCATTTCCAGGGGATATAGCTCTAGGATCGCTGTCTGGGTAGACAGAGTGACACGAAAACAGTTCATTCAGACAGCAGTTCTGGTGAAAAACTGGCCGCAACCAGCTTTATTAAAGTCCACAGCAAACAGATAAAAATAAAGCATAAACAGAAAACCTAGGCTTGTCTAGCCACTAATTACACATAGATCGATTTCCCTGTTTATCCGGGTCCAGACTCTACCAGTCTGTGCCCAAAACATCACATATGATATATGTTACCAGTATGGAGTTTCACAGATACTCCTCCTTGTGTCTGAAGGCCCCTTCAGCGTCCAGACTTGAGAGAGATCCACTCCTATTCAGCCGCTATTCGCACGGATTCTCACTGAGACTACTCCTGTGGCCGGGGTACTTCCTGCACCCAGACTGAGATAGCTCAAACTCCCGGAGACTGCTTCTTGTGCCGGGACACCTTCCTGTGTCCAGACTAAGCCAGCTCCCACTCCTGGAGACTGCTTCTTGTGCCGGGACACCCTCCTGTGTCCAGACTAAGCCAGCTCCCTGATTGTGTTTGCAGACACCTACTTCTGGTCTCCTAATTAACACCTGAATAGTTTCAGGCCTGAGCTGCAAGTGTGTAATGAATGTAAGGTGTAGTGACCTTTCTCTACCACTAGGTTTACAAAGCCACACATTTCCCTTATACCTAGGTGAAATGTACACCCCATTCAACACATATTCCCTCACTGTCTCACAATATATATATATATATATATATATATATATATATATATATATATTAGGACAGGTTGCTTTTTTCAATGCCAAAAGTAAAAAAAAAAAAAAAAAAAAAAGCTTTTTACTACTTAATTTAAGAGCAGAGTCTTCTCCGGAATCCTCTTCAAGGAACTCTGTGTGAACATGGCTTTACTGGGAATAACAGGCAGAATACAGGTAGTAGGCAGTCTACTGTATCCTGCTTATAAAGAAGCATAGAGGATTCTAGGAAAAATGAAAAATTTGCTAACTTTCAGTATGGCACATTCTCCGCATGAATTAGGTCAGGTCTGATGGGTCATAAATATTGATATGATATCACTTTGAATTATTTTAGACCTCATTTCATGTATAAAAATGGACGCTGCTGGTTTGTAAAGGATAACATTTCCTATACATGTAATGTGGCTGCAGAGGAGGGAATTAGAAATATAATGTTACTTACATCGAGGATACAAAGCTTTTCTAAATTTAAATGGATATAAGTAAATTGCCCATGGATTTTTTAAAATGGGGAAATGGCTAAGATTCTTAGGGGGCAAAGGAATTCCTCATTTAGCAGATAAAAGGGATGTTTTTTTCCTGGTACTGATCAATAATTATGTCAATACAAAGGCTAACCGGATTCTGAAGCTGGTCACCAAATCTGGTTATTAGTGTTACAACTCATTAGCGAAGTTAGAGAAGCAATTCATAATTCTCAAACTAATAAATAATGCTTTTAATGATTCAATTCGACTTTAGTCAGATGCTAAAATAAGGAATGCACTGTTCTTCTGTCATGTATACAAAGTGGTAAATACACTCGACATTGAAATTTGCAAGATCAAGAAGGAAGTCATGGAATTATGTATATCAAATGACCGACAGACATGTTCATGATCTAGAAATGAGGGGAAAAAAGGAAACAACATTTTCAGCACATCACATATTAATTCAGCATCAAATAGGAGTGCTACATGCTGAAATTCCTGCCCTTAAGCACCTTGGCATGCTATCAATGACTGAGGTTATTAATGGTGGTCTGAGGTACAGTGCATGTTCTGCCACACTGAATGCTCTTGGGCTCACAAATCATGAAGATCCGCTGATGGCAGCTCCCAATGCAGTTGCTTACCAATTGCCATGCAGACCGCTCACATTAGCAAAAACAATGTGTGGCCTGGCGTTGTAGTGTTAAAAAACTGCTCTCAGTACACTATGAAAAAAAAGTGTTCATACCACTGGTTCTACCACCAAATCAATGTTAGTGATTGATTTAAGACTATAGGAACCAGCTATGGTACCATTATGCTACACCAAACAAGAATCACGGGAGTAGTAGCTAGTGTGAATTTCCATTGTAAAGGCTTCTTCAGTATGTTAACCATGTGTCTGTCAGATGGAGCAATGAAGGATGGAATTGAGGTCTATCCTCTTTTCGTGAGGAATCTCAGATTTGTCTTGGATACAATGATAGCTGGAGACTGGTTTGTATACCATTTGGGCTACGCCATGAAGAGGTCTTCACAAGAGAACAATACTGTGTTACTTCCAGAATTATGGTGTGGGGTGGGACAGTGTATGGGAGCTGGACCCCTAAAGTCTTCATTCCAGGTACACTAATAGCTCGACATTACATTGATTTGAAAACAGTGGCAAGAACATATCTCCAAAGAAACCTAGAGGTAGGTTTAAAACATGAGGCTACATTTTGTTTGTGCTACTCTGAGCATCTCAATTGGCCAAAATTAGCTACCATTGTCTGCAGCATCTCTGGACTTTCTTCTCATCGAGCACAGATTGGTCAGCAATTGGAAAGGAGCTGCCAGCAGCGAATCTTGATTTGTGCGCCCAAGTACATTCCTCAAGAACATTCCTCAGATAGCATGTTATTAACGAAGTTAGTAACGGTTAAGACATGCGAGTGTATTTTTATGTGTGGTATATACCAAGTAAAATTGGCAAACTAAAACATCTTATACATGCAACTAATAGCAATAAAATCGGAAATAGCTTGTAAGGTAATTTCTCCCCCAATCCTCCCCCAACCGGCCACTACTGTAATATACTTCTCTCCCAATATTTTTTTTTATAGCTAATGTTTATTAACCTCGGGAAGGTCCTTGTTTTGATGGGGTAAAAGAAAAAAAAAAAAAAAAACTATTTGAAGATAACTGCACCAATAATTTGTGTACAATGTCAATCAAAAAGGTGGAGACAGGTGCAGAGAAGCATAGATTCACTAGAGTGAAGATATCACGGTAACTGGGCTGTGCTTGCGAGAATTAAAAATCCTCAATGGTATAAAATTAAAGTTTAAGGTAAAAAAGAAAACCAAATGAAGACGGTAAAATGATTGGCAAAAAAAAAAACAAGTCTGGCACGGAAACGCATTTGCATCATAAAAATCTTAAATTTTATACCATTGATGATTCTTCATTCTCCACTAAAGTGAGTTGCTATCTGAATTTTTCCTCCAGACATAGGGGATGAGAGGGCGGCAGTTTCAGATTCTAAGGCTCTTACAGGAGGGAGCTGTGTTCCTACACAACCACCACAAGTGAGCAGAACCATCACCGTTCCCCTCTTATTTCCCCTGCAGTACTGCCCTACTTAGCGCTTCTGTCCCAACCAGACTAGAAGCATAATACCACCCAATATGGTTTCAACAACGTCCTTAGGGACAAGATAAGATCTTCTGAATGCAAATTCTAGCACATGCATGTTTGATACCTAGTACAACAGCAAGAATAACAAGTTGGTGGATTTGATAAAATGTCAACGACTTTGCTGTCATTGTAATATGCTTGAAAATCTGTTGGGAAAATCATAAGTGTATCCTTGCCATGTGAACATAACCCATTGCTTACTACACACTGCTAAGCCACATTAATTTCAGTCTGAGCCAAATTTCTCTTGATCGTTTTTCTCAGAATCCTAATTATGCTGCTTAAAGTACCAACCCAAACGTCTTCTCTACGAGAGCTATCGAATACAAATGAAAGGCAGATAAGCCAAAGTAATTTTTCAAAATTAGATCAGACCACTCAAGGACAAGCACGGCGCAGCAATAATGTCTCACTGGTCTTGATTGGCAACCTGTTAGATCCACTTCAGCTTTTCCAGATGGCTAATTTATACCTGTGAATTAAGGGGGGCCATTAACCTCTTCAGTGTTGAGGAAGACTACAGAGATCAGATTTGTGAAAATCGTACATTAACTATGAATTGAGATGTCTGTTGAAACACATTTCAATTAAGGCAGTCACGTTAGTGTTTACAACATAGATTATTGTAAAAAGGAAATATTTGCTGGGCATACACACACGTTATATACTTCTAGTGATAACGCATTCGCACCATGAAGAACTAAATGAGACATTTTGCAATTTATATCAACTTACAAAATGCCTTTGAGGGAAAATCCGATATAACTAAACTTTAACCTCATCGGAGTTGCCTCCTAGGAGCCAGACAAGGTGACCAAGATGGATCTGCACATTGTAGTGTGTATCAGCATGGACACCTTCTGCTCAGCACAAGTGTGCGTCACCAACACCCGCAACGCCACTCCTGCATTGGGAAAGATGGAAAAGAAGGTTTTCACCTAGTCGAGAGCTTTGAGGAGCTGACAAGAGAGGACCACTGATACGAACATGGGTTCTTTTGTCAACAGAAGCAACCTTTGGCCTAACAATTCAAGAACAAATGAGACCAAGCATTATGTGGGCACATGATGCATTGTAAACTATTTCAAACCACTGTATGGACAACTCCAAATGATTATTCCCGTCCTATATATTTACTGTATAGCCGTTGTTGGACTTGGCACTTCTTGGCATAGGGAAGAAATAAATAGAAATCAATCACTAAGGGTCACTAATAAAAAGGAGAATAGTTGTATGTATCTTACTATCAATGAGAAGCATAACTGCATTCTAAAATAAAAATTATTATAGCGTAAAAGGTAATAGGACAAACTAGCTTCAAAGTATAACAACCCTACTATATCACCTGGGACAGCAGGAGAGACATCCATTATTGGATCTTTTGTGTAATGGATATTGGTCAGTAACTAATGTAGATAATGCAGGAAGGCATTTTTAATGCTTTGTAATAATCAACATTTCTGGACACGAAGGCAGACTTCAGATTTTAGTGCAGACCTTGTTCCGTTATAATACGACGCCATAAAATTAACCATGCAAATGCTCTACAGGTGACCAAAGCATAATTCATCCCGGACATAAATCTCATTTTCTGCAGTGTTCAGCAAAGAAGAAAAAAAAAATAAATGATGACTTCCAGTACATTATTTGATTAGAACAGCAGAATGGTAATGTGCGCACATTTGTTCTAGCAGGGTTTCGGAGTTCCATTATTTGTTCTCCTGTATTTAAACACCATATGGGCTATTCATCAGGGATGAACATTAAAGAAACTTCATGCATACATTTATAGCTGGAACTAAAATTCACCCTGGAGAGTAACCAGGGATCTACCTGCAGCCTACCCAGCTGGTCTTCATTTAAAAATAAAAGTCTCTGCTGGTTTGGAAACTTCTGTCTGAATGTAGCCACTTTTCTTGGACCTGTCAAGTTCACAAATCGGAAATCTGACTATGTATGCACATTCGTACACTGCTCCACATTAAGGGAGGGTGCAGGAGCTGCCTGCTGTTATATGCACTGTTCTCTTTTGTAAAATACACAAGTCTAGTCCAGGCTGTGAGTTTTTCCCCACTTGGACCTGTAAATCGTTCGTGCACTACTGGCTTCCATTGGTCAGTGTGCTGTTCGAGTGCAGTCAGTTGCGCATACTTACTGGAAAAAGCAGGTCATCTAAAAGTTGGCAAGTTATTGGAACTCAACTTACAACTCCAACTATTTAGAAGTCTTTGAAGGGAACCTGTGAGGTCCCTCATGCCCCCAGAACCACCAGCAGTTGTGTCTGCATGTGTAAACTCCCTGCCTAACAGTCCCTTTATTACATTAAACACAAACAGATCTTTAGAAAAAGTATTTTTGAAGTCAGGTTATGATATGTAAATGAAGCCTTTAACTAATCGCTGGGGCGTTCCTGTCTCCAGACTAGTAAGTCCACTTAGCATAATATAACGTCACTGTGGGCGTAATAACATGGCTTACAAGTATCGGCGCCATTACCAGCACTATACAAACCTCGGCTTCTTTCCCTCACTACATTGAGCCTCTGAAGCTACACTTCTCGGCTTCAGAGAGGAGCACTGTGCATGATCAGAGGAGCAGAAGACTTCCAATCATGAGCAGTGCGCCTCTCTGAAGCCAGTGATGAGTACACTCTGCTTCAGAGGCTTAATATAATGAGGGAAAGAAGCTGCGCGCATGCGCGAGGTTTGTATAGTGCTGGCGAGGACTCTGGCACTTATAGTCACAACACACAGGCTCTCCATGCATGCGCTGTGACTGTCACACAGCCGCGACGCATGCAGCTGCGGCGCCGAACAGCTGATCAGTAGCGCTCCAGGTATCCGGGTTCCCGATGCAGCTTCTTCAGTAAGCGCTATAGCTAAGGAGGGAGCCAACGATGTTCGCTCATCTCTAGTCATTACAGCAGCGAAGTAAACAGTCTGGCCTTACCGTGCACTGGGAGGAACCCCGTTCATTTCTGGAATCAGTGGAGTTCTTCACTCATAAATGATCAATATATCTTCTCAATGGGAGGTCAGATAATTATCAAATGTGTAAATTTGCTCAAACGTCATCACAGTTTTAAGAAGTTTAGTTTTGGTGTCAAACAGGAGAGATTAATGTAGGAGGTTATTATAGACTGCAGCCATTTTATTAGCATTTGTAGAACTCTTTTTTACTCATTTTCTGCTCTTTTTTTCTGTAAAGAAGCCTTACGGCAGGCAGCTTTATGGACTACAGCCGAGAAGCAGACTGGAAGAAAGGAGAAATGGAACAGCTTTAAGTACAAAGCGCCAAAGACAAAAGTACAAGGAGAAAAACACACTTCACAAATGGATGCCAAGTGCTAATTTCCCCTTTGGGCTTTCCTCCACAAATCTAAGAAAGGACATTACACAGAGATAGTGAAAGAAATACGCTGCTGCAAATCAGAGTCATCAACTTACAGAAAGGAGTTAATGTGAAGTGGTTCTGCCGACTGCATTCAACCTTACAGATTATTTTAGCAGATTCTTGTGCATGGAAGAATGAAAAGATTAGTTTATCCATCACCTAAAGTACAATTTATAATCATCAACATAAAAATGATGAGCTTTGGCATCACAACCACTGTTGATGCCTTGTGAGGCCGAGGAACAAATTTCAGCCAAGAGATTCTTTTTTGTTAATAATCTCAGCGGCAGAGCGAGGTTTCCTCTAAAGTGTTATTCAAAATGCATTCACTCTATAAAAACCGTCAGCCGTGATCGGCTTCTAATCTGAGCTCCGAACATCAAGCAGAAAAAAAGTCCACGGTAAGTGCGCTGTAAGAAAGCAACGTCTTGTCATTAGACGCACCATGCTACATTCAGGACCTGATGTATTGTAAAACCCACAGCAGAATGCCATTAAGGTGTAAAATCAATGTATTCATATCACATAGATCTAAAAGCACGGTTGTCCGGTTATCTAGGGCAGAAAGTCAGGTTATGTATTGCTTCTGCACTGGAAGACCATAGTCTTTAGATGGAAAAAATGGTGCTCGTTGGTTTTAATTGGAGCATTATTTGATAGCTCCGGGAAAACCAATGTCTGAAAGTGGCTTCAATAGGGACTTCCAACAATTAGTTACCGTATATTATTATTATTATTATGCATTATATATTCCATGGGACATGTAAAAACCACACTGGACCATCCTTAAAAAATGGGATTCTCTAGGACAATGGAAACGAGTCCGTCCGTACTTTTAACACAACTATCTGTATTTTAATAAGTGTACAAATCAATTTTTTGAAAGCAATTTTCCATTCCAAGTACCCAGAGATCAAAAAAGTGTACTGCAGCTTTATATAAAAAAAAGTTGGCCATCACTTTTGACGCTGATTTTTTTTTATTTAAGATTGCTGGGGGTCTGATATCCAACACCCCCACCAGTCAGCTGTCAGGGACAATTAGTCTTTGCCAAAACCTTTTGTGGCTGCAGCCAGGTACTGGATCGGCTCGTATTAAGTATCGCTAACCACTGTAAGGCCTCATTCAGACATCAATGTTTGTCACATACGTAAAAAAAAAAGGTTTTGATTTGTGGATCAATGTGTCATTCGTGCATCATCAGTATTTTCACATATCCATAAATAGATAAATTACAAAACTTTGCCTATCCTTTGCATTGTTAAACGTGGACAGCACCCAGATGCCATCCCTGTTTCTGTATGTATTTTTCATTTACCCATAGACTTGTACTGGTAATTCTCATCCATGCTAACAGTAAAAAATGGACAAGTATTTGACATTCATTCTTTAAAGGGGATTGTGTAGTGTCATGTCAGAAGTTTTGATCAGTAAATGGGCTATATCCCTAGATCTTTATGATCACTGAAGTAAAGGGGCAGAAGTGCTCATCTGAGTGATTCATTCCATGAAGATTTAGGATAGCCTCAGTGATTCCCAAGACATAACAATAGCTAACCCAATTTTCCCATAAAGAGAGCTACTCTTCTGTATTCTTCTGTACCTCTGCTTTAACGATCACTGGTCTTAGTCTCTGGACTCCCATGGATCATAACTTTCAGTTAAGACAAGTTGTTGTTTTTCAAAGACATTTACTTTTTAACCTCTTTATGACCATGGACGTATAGATACATTTAATGTTGCCTTTTCCCTGTTAGATGCGGGCTCCGGCAATGAGCCCGCAACTTTTCTGATTTCATCAGCTGACATATGGCCCTAACAGCCGCAGGTGGAACTACACTCCACCCACGAGTGTTAACATGTTAAATACGGCTGTCAATCTCAGAGAGCGGCATTTAACATGCCCACACCGGAAGTGTGTCACAAACCCTGCCATTGACGCTCTTGTCACATGACCGAAGGTGGCTGATGAAGCCCTGCTATGTGTGGAACAAGCGATTGGAAGACAGCAGCTTCTAGTATACCATGAAAGACTATTGTAGCCAGTAAAAAAAATAAAAAATAAAAATATACAAAAAAATAAAAAAAATTTTTAATCACGTCCCATTCAAAATAAAAGACAAAACAAACAAACAAAAAAAAAAAAAACTTAGATTTGGTATTGCCAAGTTCAGAAATGCCCACTCTATCAACACATAGAAGGAATTCATCCGATTGGTAAACGGTGTAACAAGAAAAAAAAAACGAAAAAAACAAAACAAAACACAATTACGTTTTTTTGGTCACCACAAAGTTTTTTATGCGATAATGGGCAATAAAAAACATCGCATCTACCTCAAAATGATGTAAATAAAAATGTCATCTGGAATGTCAGATCACAAAAAATGACAACTTTTTTTTACCAACTTTGGATTTTTTTCACCACTTAAAAGAGAAGCTATACATATTTGGTATCTACAAACATGTAATGACCTGGAGAATCATAATGGCAGGTCACTTTTAGCATTTAATGAACATGGTAAAAAAACAAAAAACAAAGAACAATTATGGAACTGCACTTTTTTTTGCAATTTCACTGCACTTTGAATATTTTTCCCATTTGCTAGTACACAATATGGTAAAATCAATGGTGTCGTTCAAAAGTAAAACTCATCCTGAAAAAAAAAACAAAAAAAAAAAAAAACAAGCCCTCACATGGCCATATTGACGGAAAAATAAAAAAGTTGCGGCTCTGGGAATGAGGGGAGCGAAAAACGGAAACACAAAATTGGAAAAACCCAAGGTGGCGAAGGGATTAAGAGACAAAATTTTGAGTATAGTCTGATATATCTAATATTTCAGGTAAAGACATTGGAAACCATTAAAATTTCAAATACCTTCGATCAGATGAACCATTACTTTTTAGTGAACAATAAGTAACATTTTTTTTAAGCTGTGATGACTCTGGAACAAATGCTACTGTTACTCAATCTAGCCAGACCGTCTGCATTACCGACATCAGGTTTCACGCTGTGACTACAGAACGATGTTCAGGTTCAATTGTAAAAGGCGTTAGATACACAATATTCTGCAGTCATTGTTTTCAGCTGAATATTACATGAAAAATCACAAAATCACAATAATTCTAGCAAAAATAAAACTATAATAGCTGTAGAGTATAAAAATATCACGTTCCCTTATCTTTGGAGATAAATGTGGCAGCATGAAGACAAGGATAGAAGATGACAGAATTTTCAACGCTGCATGATTCCTTTATAGGGCCATGGTGCAGGGATGACCTCAGAAATGGGATTGTCATCCAGTGAACATAAAAAGTGATCCCTGAAGAAATCAGAAAGGCGGCTGAGAGCCAAGAGAATACATAACACAGTGACCTCAAGTCTGACACGTTTCACATTGAACAGACAGAAATAATAGAAATGCTCCTTCAGGGAAATGGCATGCAAAGATGGAGTTTTTACCATTAATGTGCATTTTATTTGTTAAATTGTGCTTTCCCCTTCAGTATCTTGTCCCAATCCATTATTTTACTATTTTGCTTTAATACAGCGTTTCATTAATCGGCATCATTTATTAGGAAATAGAGGTTACTAGGAAATTGCTGCATATTCAATTTTCAAAATTGTTATTTTTTATAAGAGAATTTCAACAAGTCCTACATTCCTCTTTTATTGCTCCCATAAAGTATGATGCCAACAAAAGTGCTCCCCCAAAAAACAGTATGATACCCACATGGTGAATTCCTCCACATAATACACATGCACAGTATAATGACCCTAATATACCCCACCTCAACTCCCAAGACAAAGTATGGTGACCCCAATACAGCATGATCCCCTAACTGTGACACCCCATACAGACCTCTATGCAGTATAATGGGCCTACATACAGTATAATGGCACGACACTGTATAATGGCCCCTCACAGTATGATAGGCCTCACACAAACCATCACACTTTCTAATTGCTGGCATACAGTATAATGGCCCATATAGCCTTCCATATAGTATAATGAGCCCCATGTAGTCCTCCATATCACATAATACACTCGCCATGGTCCTCCATATAATAAAATGCACTCCCCATGATACTCCATACAACATCATGCACTCCCCATAATTTGGCACCAAATGAGCTAACTTTTATATTTTTTTAAGTTTAAGTGGGTGTTATTAGAGCTTTCACTTGGGGTTGTAAGCTCTGCAGTGTGTTACTACATCTCACACAGGAGTAATCCAGAAAAGGAAGGTTACTCCTGTGCGAGATGTAATGACAGCTCTGATCTCACTGCACAGCAATTAAAACATGCCCCAGCACAGAAGACATAAGGGTTATTACTGATACACACAGTATGTAGGAGAGTCAATATAAATGCTTGTAATGTGACAAGCTAAACTCAGCTGCACTTCTGTCCAACACACATTGTCTCTCACCCCCCCACCACGCTTAAACCAAAATGTAAGAGCTGTATCATTTCATTTCACACACTGATAAATCTACTTAGAGCCGTGTTGGCAGTGTGACTTTTTTTTCTCTTGAGTGTTGCTACCTGCTTATGATTGATCAGCATCATACAGGGAGAAGTACATGATCAGATAACACTTCATTCATTTTTTTTTTAAATCAGACAGTTTTTAGTGATTAGCGAGCATGCTCGGAAGTACTCAGTGCTCGAGCAAGAGGGTCCATTCCAATACTGTCTGCTGCTGCTGCCTGTTACAGATATTTAACGTATATGCATAGCCCTAGGTATCAGGGTCCAGGAATAATTTTTTTGGGATCTTAATCTTGATTATTTTCTTCAAAAGCAATCCAGAGCACACCTTTTTTTGCTTGTTGGCACTGCAGAATACAGTCAGATCCTTTCCATATTACAGCGTAAAATCCAGCTATTTTAAATAGGGGTTTGGCTGTCAGACGGATCACTTCTGAGTGCGCTGAAAATTCTGCCATTCATGGCCTACTGTTAAATTTTGTTATAGTGTCTTATATAAGTTATTGACATCAGTTTTACTGGAAAAAAAAATAGTTACCTACAGGCTCTTCACAGGGTCATTGGGGTGCCTCCAAATTTAGGCAGCTCTGCCACTCACTGCATAGGCAATAACAGTATAAGAGACCCACTGTTTAATAATGAGAACAACAAAGCATAGCCGGTAGAGATGAGCGAGTATACTCGTTGCTCGGGTGTCCTCTGAGTATTTTGAATTTAGTTTCTGTCGACGCAGCTGCATGATTTATGGTTGCTAGACAGCCTGAATACATGTGAGGAATGCCTGTTTGTTAGGGAATCACCACATGTATTCAGGCTGTCTAGCAGCCACAAATCATGCAGCTGCGTCGACATACAATCTCCGAGCACGCCAAAATACTCGGAGGACACCCGAGCAACGAGTATACTCGCTCATCACTAATAGCCAGCTGATGGATCTCTAAGAATAGTAAAGGCACATGATTGCCCTATAAAAATAGGCTTTGTGACTTTCAGAGTCCCTCCTTCATAAATGAAACAGGAAATGTCTGATGTGTCACACACTACATGGCCAGCTAAGGTTGTAAAATGTTAAAATGAAATTTCCCAGTGAATGCATTTGTCTTGGTTGAAAGCAATGCTAAAGTTCAAAAACCCATCAAAAACGCTACTTGTAAAAATAGCCCAAAGTGTGGAGGAGAGTTTTAGTTTTTGGTTATTATTTTGTCTTACATACAAATCATTACCCAGGAAAAGATATTACCGTATAAACTCGAGTATAAGCCGAGATTTTCAGCCCATTTTTTAGGGCTGAAAGTCCCCCTCTCGACTTATACTCAAGTCATATACCAGGGGGTCAGCGGGGGAGGGGGAGCGCAGCTGTCCTATATACTCACCCTCTCCTGGCGCGGTCTCTGCAGCCCCTGCTCTTCTCCCACGGTCTCTGGCGCCTGTGTTCAGCTGTCAGTGGTACCGCTCATTAAAGTCATGAGTATGCACATAGTCATGACTTTAATGAGCGGTACCACGTAACCGCTGAAGTTAGGCATAGCGCCGGAGACCGTGGGAGAAGAGCAGGGGCTGCAAAGACCGTGCCAGGAGTGGGTGAGTATAAGCGATATTCACCTGTCCCCGGTCCACCACTGTGCACCGCTGTGTCCTCGCGTCCTCTAGCTGTGAATGTTCAGGTCAGAGGGCGCGATGACGTGGTTAGTGCGCACCACGCCCTCTGCCTGAGCGTTCACTGCCGGAGGACCCGGAGACAGCGGCGTGCAGCGGTGGACCGGGGACAGGTTAAAATTGCAGGTGCCGGGGCCTGAGCCAGCGGTGACACCACCACCTGTCCCAATAGCGCACCGGTGTCCCCACCTGCTCAGGACACTATAATCTATGGAGCATCATGTGGGGCATAATACATGGGGAAGCATATGGGGCACAATCTATGGAGCATCATATGGGGGCATAATACATGTGCAGCATATGGGGCACAATCTATGGAGCATCTTGTGGGGCATAATACATGGAGCAGCATATGGGGCACAATCTATGGAGCATCTTGTGGGGCATAATACATGGGCAGCATATGGGGCATAATCTATGGAGCATCTTGTGAGGCATAATATATGGGGCATAATCTATGGAGCATTATATGGGGCTCCTAATTAAATATGGATATTCAAAAACATTTAACCTACTTTAATTTTACTTTTATTGGTATCTATTTTTATTTTTGAAATTTACCATTAGCTGCCTCATTTTCCACCCTAGGCTTATACTCGAGTCAATAAGTTTTTCCAGTTTTTTTGTGCCAAAATTAGGGGGTCGGCTTATACTCAAGTATATACGGTAATTAACATATTTCCCAGGAAAATCCATTTTGGTTTCGTTTTTGGATGTTTTACTGTGAGTCTGTAAAAGTGGCACAAGACTCTGACAACATCGTTCACAGCAGTGACCTGGGAGTCAGAAATGCTTCCAGGGGTCTTCCACATGATGTTCCCATGTAATTTGAGCACTGTTCCCATCAATTTCTAGATCCTATAACAACCGCAGTGGGGCTGCCGGAAAAATGCTCGAGTTTCCCATAGACTTACATTGGGCTCGGTGCTCGGGTCGAGCATTCCAATATGCTCGACCCGAGCAATGAGCACCTGAGTATTTTAGTGCTCGCCCATCACTAATAGTTTTCACTGAGCCACGTACCGTAACAATATAAAATGGAGCTGCTTGGCCAGCCCTCAACTTTTATAATGGCTGTTCTAGTTCCCCCTGATTTGATGTGCTAGACAATGTGATGTGAAAGCTCCAGGACATTATGGGGCTACTTTGTGACTCTTCCACAGTGTGAAATGGCACCGGCCAAATTTTTTATTTTTTTCATTTTTTGAGAGGGGGTGGTGTCATATCCACGAGAAATAAAGTATAAACTGTGCAAATTTGCAGAGACCTGATTATTTTTTTTGGGAATTCTACTCAAAGCCAAATCTACTAGGATCGATTTGATCATCTCCATTAGAAAGCATTGACTTTTTATACTCACTAATTGGTATAATTAAGGTTTTTACTATAAATGGAAGGCTATGAAAATCAACAAATAGACATTGAATGCAGAAAGCTACATAACAATCATTCATGTGAAGCAGATGTGGTGGCCAATAGTAAGAACCTGCTGAGACAATACAGTCAGGTACACCATGATGTGAAAATGTCTGATCCCATATTAGAGGAATGAACTTTACAGCCGTTGTTAATCAATACTATTTTCCCCCATCGAGCCCTTTGTTGGAAGCACTTTGTCTAGTTGCTAATTCAGGACAACCACCGTTAAGAAAGCGAGGTCAAACAGTTGCTACTTCCAGAGCTCTCACACTACAATAAGCACCAGACAGCAGAATGTGACAGAAGTATTGATTTTGATAAAAGCTATGGCTTTAAGAAATAATCATAAGGTAGTGTTATTATATATGATTAACGCTTTAGGAGCAAAGAAAAATTATATTTTAGGGATTTAGAGGTCAACAGCAGGTTATTCCATAGTAAGAAAGCATGTGATGGTATGGACTGCAACCATCCAAAAAATCATTATCAGCAACGTTTACCTGGGCTTCGCTAATAAATGTGTAAGTTTATGTGGTTTGTTTTAAAGAATATTTTAAAAATAAATGTTAACGTTTTTAATAATTTTGAGCAAAAATATTTTAACTTTGTACAAAGGCAAAATTTCAAGAGCCTAGACATTGCCTTTAAATGCATACATTTAACTAGTAAAAATCTGGATTTTTTTTTAAAATATTGTGACCTCAATCATCAATGTCTGTGACCCCAGTAGAGCATCAGAACAGGACATCTCAGTGTATTTGCAAGTATTTCACCAATACTAACTATACCACTTGCCCAATATCGTGTAGCTCACTTTTTTCTTCCACCAAAACTGCTCTCACTTGTTACAATTGTAATACATCATTTAAGCTCTGTAAAATTGTGACGTTGGGCTTCCATGGACCAGACTTGATTTTCCAGCATATCCTACTCAATTGTACGAGATCTGGGGAACTTGGAGGTCAAGTCAAGAGAACCTGACAACCGATAGATGTTGACTGTACAATCACAGCAAGGTGTGTTTGACTCTGAAACACTGCGGCATTTTAGAGAAACAAATGTAATAGCTCCGATGACTGAGCTGCTTAGCAGACTAGTTGTACAGGTGGGTCCCTGTCTTCTGCCAACTCTTGGAAATGACTGACAGGTCTTTGTCTATACGCGCACATATAGAGAGCTGTCAATCCAGGGTAGCGACTCAAATAAAGACTCGGCTGCCCAACAAGTCCCAGGATTGGGCAGCATGTATCAGTTGACAGGTTCTCTGTCATATTCCTTAATCCATTCCTGAACCATTCTTCTAAGGTACAAGATTCTACTGAAAGTGGTCGCTGCCATTAGAGAATACAGTTGCTATGAATGGGATGTACTTGGCTTACAACAATGTTAATGTAGAGATGTACCACTTCCTAACAAAACTGACATAACAGTATATAGAAAAGGGATCTGCTGTACTAAATGTCCAGTGTAGCATTCTGCAGCAAAATGTCTTCCTGTGACATAGTTAACAAATCTTACGTCTGCAGGTGGAAGTGTCAGAGTATCAGCAACATGTATGCCAAGAGGTAAAGTTTCCAGGCAGAACATTGTTCAGACTATCACACCGGCTCCACTGCATTTTTGTCTTACTACAGTGCATCCTTGTTCCCATTTCTCTCTCAGCTAAGCAATGTACGCACCCCTGGCTGCCTACAAGCCAGAATTGATGAGGACAAAAAATTAGTTCTTCAAAAACTTTGTAGTTGTTATTTTGTGTTAGATCACCACAATGTTGTCAGCCAATGAAAACTCTAGATATCTGCTTGAATTGCAGGCCATAAAAGTTATGGTATAAAAGGTTTGTTCTTGTGGCTGATTCCCAAATAAATGAGATGAAATTGTTTATTTCTTCTTCGACCCTTTTTTAATAACATTATATAGGGACACATCGGCAAATTCAGTTTAAAATGCCCTTTAGATTATCTGAGGCAACAATATTTACTAGTAAATTTTAGCATAAGGGCTCACTCATACAAGCGATGATTCTCTCTTCTGAGAGAATCGGATCGAATACAGCTCTGGCAAAAATTAAGAGACCACTGCACAGTTTTATAAGAATCCGCTTCTCTACCTGTCCTGACAGCCATTCCATTCCAGTGTCAGTTGAATTCCAACCAGAGTACACTCATTCTACTTAATGTGCTTCTGATTAGATGATCACCTGAACCAAATCTTATTTAATGAAGGAAAGTAGAAAAAACACTGCTGTGGTGTTCACAATTCTCTTGCAATGGGACAAGCTGGATGGCAAAACAAGTGCTAGTAATATCCCAAAAGAAATAGGAATGAAAAAATAACTTTTAACCATGCCAAAGGAGTTGAAAAGAAAAGTCTTGATTGAGAAAAAGAAGGGCTCAATTCTGGTTTACTAGCAGAGGGATACAGTGAGCGTCATGCTGCCTCCATCCTTAAAATTTCTAAGACGGTAGTCCATTAAAACAACGGTCAAGCAGCAGACATTGGGGACCTCAAAGCTACAGACCGGCAGAGGGCGAAAACGACTCTCCACTGACCGGGATGACCGTCATCTTCTTCGAATGTCATTCACAACTGCAGGATGACATCAAGTGACCTACAAAAGGAATGGAAAATAGCAGCTGGAGTGAAGTGCACGGCAAGAACAGTTCGTAACAGGCTCCTAGAGGCAGGGCTCAAGTCATGTAAAGGTAGAAAAAAGCCTTTCATCAATGAGAAGCAAAGGAGAGCCAGGCTGTAGTTTGCAAAGACCATAAGAATTGGACCATAGAGGACTGGAGTAAGGTAATCTTCTCTGATGAGTCTAACTTTCAGCTTTGCCCAACACCTGGCTATCCAATGGTTAGACGGAGACCTGGAGAGGCGTACAAGCACAGTGTCTTGCACTCACTGTGAAATTTGGTGGAGGATCGGTGATGATCGGGGGATGCTTCAGCAAGGCTGGAATTGGGCAGGTTAATCTTTGTGAAGGACGTATGAATCAAGCAGCATACAAGTTATCCTGGAAAAACAGTTGATTCCTTCTGCTCAGGCAATGTTCCCCAACTCTGAGGACTGTTTTTTCCAGCAGAACAATGCGCCATGCCACATAGCTAGTTCAATCAATGTGTGGATGAAGGACCAACACATCAAATCCCTGTCATGACCAGCCCAATCTCCAGACCTGAACCCCATTGAAAACCTCTGGAATGTAATCAAGAGAAGATGATAGTCACAAGCCATCAAAGAACTGCTTAAATTTTTGTACCAGAAGTGGCATAAGGTCACCCAAAAGTAGTGTGAAAGACTGGTGGAAAGCATGCCAAGACGCATGAAAGCTGTGATTAAAAATCATGGTTATTCCACAAAATATTGATTTCTGAGCTCTTCCTGAGTTAAAACATTAGTATTGTTGTTTGTAAATGATTATGAACTTGTGTTCTTAGCATTATTTGAGCTCTGCAAGCACTGCATTTTTTTGTTATTTGACCATTTCTCATTTTCTGACAATAAACACAAAATTTATTGGTTGAAAATTTGGAGACATGTTGTCAGTAGATTATAGAATAAAAGCAATTTACATTTTTGTAAAAAATATACCTATAAAGAGAAAAATCAGACAAACTGAAAATTGTGCAGTGGTCTCTTAATTTTTGCCAGAGATGTATAGTAATGACACTCTGATCAAACGCTGATCAGTTTACTGTGATCTGATTCTCTCGGATGAGAGAATCGTATCACAAGTGCGGAGAAGGAGAACTCAATTTCTCGATCTTTTCCATTGTCTGTCAGCGCAAATTGGACTGTACTCTGATGACAGCCAAGTGAAGTCCGATGCTTTACATTCATTCATAAACTTGCATGTAATCCGATTTGGGGAGCCACCCCCCGCATGTGCTGATTGTTTTCCACAGACTTCTAAGGTCTATAGAAAAAAACGCAGATCTGCACTGTCCAAGTTCTATGCTCGTGAGAGCAAGCCCTAAGGGAATGTTTTCTTTTAGCAAGATGCAAAAACTCTGAATTCCCAAATAATATGGTAAATATGTAAATTTATATCACTTTGTCATATTATTCTGCTGTTAACACCACACATTGCAGGCCGACTGGGAGCACATTCTGGAGGGCCCTCAAAGGGAATCGGTCAGACGATTCATGCTGCCCAACCAACCATGAATCGAAGTCTAGGTGCACGATTTCAGCCGTGTATGTTGTTCTCTGAAACGCTCTAGGGTTTCAGAAAAAATATACTTTGAGGATGCGGCTGGAGACCATAACCAAAGACCAGACTAGTCCCGCACCATTTCAAGTAATTAACAGGTCTCTCACAATAGCAAAAAAAACAAACTGGCTGGGGCAGCGCCAGATTAACCTACTCTCTGGTCCCTGGCCAGATTGCCCAACTATGTTCTCGGAAATGCCAGAGAGCTGCAGTGAAAACATCCTCTCTTCCCAGCGCTACTGAGGTGATTGTGTAAGGGAGAAAAGCTGTAGAGATCCTGAGAAGAGCTGGCCAAGGGGTGAAGTTGGACTAATCTCATCTCTCGCTCTATGGTCCCCAGCCAGATCTTCAACATATAACTTCTCTGCAATGTCGGAGCGTTGGAGAATAATATACATAACTGCAATCGTGTAGGCAGCCTGTGATTCCCTGCAGTTTGGGCAGCATGAATTACCTAACAGATTCCCTTTAAAAGACAAATGGGGGAAAATGTATTAAAACTCTAACTCCAATTAGTAAATTTGGTAAATCTTTGGCCTTCCTTGCATCAGAGAGTCAAGTTTCTGCCACTACATGGCGGTTAGTACTAAAATTTTTATGCCAATTTTGTTTCATAAAAAAAGTACATTTGTAGGGCCACAATAGGGCCCACCTTAACATGAAACCGCTTTTTATTATTCATTTTTATAGCGCCATTTATTCCATGGCGCTTTACATGTGAGAGGGGGCGAGTAAAGACAAGTACAATAAATATAAGCAATACAGGACACACATAAGTACAGAAGGAGAGAGGACCCTGCCCGCAAAGGCTCACAATCTATAGGGCAGGGGTGGGGAATCTTTTTTCTGCCAAGGGCCATTTGGATATTTATACCATTCTTCGCTGGTCGTACAAACTCCGCCCACAAAGTACATCCTGACTTTGGCACTGGTGTCAGGACGCAATCTTTCATTGCATGCTCTTCAGTGTTCAGTAGTGAACACTGCATGTGTGTGCTAACAAAGCAAGAAGAAATTAATGAGTGGCAATCAAAATACAGCTCCCTGCCAAAGCACTGCGGTCCCTGAGAATCTGTCCGGGGCCGGTTTAAAGGTCATCGAGGGCCGTAAATGGCCCTGGGGCCTGAGGTTTCCCACCCCTGCTATAGGGGATGGGTGAGGATACACTAGGAGAGGGTAGAACTGGCTGTGCGGCAGTTCAGTAGACTGAGGATCACTGCTGGTTGTAGGCTTGTCGGAAGAGGTAGGTCTTCAGGTTCTTTTTGAAGGTTTCCATGGTAGGCGAGAGTCTGATGTGTTGGGTAGAGCGTTCCAGAGTATGGGGGAAGCACGGGAGAAGTCATGTATGCGGTTGTGGGAAGAAGAGATAAGGGGAGAGTAGAGAAGGAGATCTTGAGAGGATCGAAGGTTGCAGCGGGGGTAAGTAATGGGAGACCATGTAACAGATGTATGGAGGAGACAGGTTGTGGATGGCTTTTTATGTCATAGTTATGGTTTTGAACTGGTGCCTCTAAACGATAGGAAGCCAATGAAGGGCTTGGCATAGGGGAGGGGCTGGGGAATAACGGGGAGACAGGCGGATTAGTCGGGCAGCACAATGTAGGATGGATTGGAGTGGTGCCAGGGTGCTGGGGGGGAAGGCCAGAGAGTAGGAGGTTGCAGTAGTCAAGGCGGGAGATAAGGGCATGCACTAGTGTTTTTGTGGTGTCGTGGTCAAGGAATGCACGGATCCGGGAAATATTTTTGAGTTTGAGACGGCAGGAGGAGGCTAGGGTTTGGATATGTGGCTTGAAAGAAAGGGCAGAGTCGAGGATCACCCCGAGGCACCGAGCATGAGGGACTGGGGAAAGTGAGCAGCGGTTGACATTGAGGGATAGGTCTGGTGGAGGCGTAGAGTGAGATGGGGGGAAGATGATGAATTCTGTTTTGTCCATGTTCAGTTTTAGAAAGCGAGCAGAAAAGAAAACTGAAATAGAGGACAGACAATGTGGGATTTTTGTCAGTAAGGAGGTGTGGTCAGGTCCAGATATGTAGATCTGCGTGTCATCGGCATAGAGATGATACTGCAAACCATGGGATTCTATGAGCTGTCCCAGGCCGAAGGTGTAGATGGAGTAGAGTAGGGGTCCTAGAACTGAGCCTTGAGGAACACCGACAGAGAAGGGCGAGGTGAGGAGGTGGTGTGGGAGAGGGAGACACTGAATGTTCAACCTGTTAGATATGATGAGATCCAGGATAGGGCCATGCCTGTGATGCCCAGAGATGAGAGAATCTGGAGCAAGAGGGAGTGGTCCACAGTGTCGAAGGCAGAAGACAGGTCCAGGAGAAGGAGGAGAGAGTAGTGTCGCTTACTCTTGGCGGTTAGTAGGTCGTTGGTGACTTTAGTTAGGGCAGTTTCAGTTGAGCGATGCAGTCGAAGCCTGATTGCAAGCGGTCAAAGAGGGAGCAGGAGGAGAGGTGGGAGGACAGTTTGAGATATACATGCTGTTCCAGTAGTTTTGAGGCATAAGGGAGAAGAAATATCGGGCGATAGCTAGACGCAGAGGATGGGTCAAGGGAGGACTTTTTGAGGATGGGTGTGTTTGAGGCATGTTTGAAGGATGAGGGGAACACACCATTTGTAAGTGAGAGGTTGAAGAGGTGTGTTCTAGAGTAGGGATGAAGACTGTGGCGAGGTTAGGGATGAGGTGGGACGGGAGCGGGTCAAGTGTGCAAGTGGTGAGGTGTGATCTTGAAAGGAGAGTGGAGAGTTGATCTTCTGTCATGGTGGAGAAGTTGTTTTGGAGGAACAGTGCTGAGCAGCTAAGAGGGGCATTGGGGGCTGTGGGCCAAAGCTTTCCCTGATCGTATCAATCTTCTGCTTGAAAAAGGAGGCAAAATCTTCAGCAGTAATGAGATGATAGGGGGGAGGTGGTGGGGGAAGGAGTAGAAAATTGAAAGTGTTGAAGAGTTGTTTAGGGTTGTGAGACAGGGAGGATATGAGAGATGAGAAGTTTGCTTTGTGGCAGTGAGTGTGGACTTGAAGCTGGTGAGGGACTGCTTGTATGCGGTTAAGTGCTCAGCAGAGCGGGATTTCTTCCATCTCCACTCAGCAGCCCTGGAAGCCCGTCTCAATTCTTTGGTGAGGCTGCTCAGCCAGGGCTGTCTGTTGATTGTGCAGTTTTGCTATGTGCAAGGGGGGCCGCCGAATCAAGTGCTGCTGTTATTGTGGTGTTATAGAAGGTGGCAGCAGCATCTGTGTCATGAAGTGAGGCTATGGCTATGTAAGAGGGAGGAGGGACTCAGAGCGATTGTAAGTTGAGGTGTTTGAGATTTCTGCAAGAATGAGCGAGTTTGTGGAGCGGGGGTTGCGTACTAGGAGAGGAGAGGGAAGAAAATGTCAGTAGGTTGTGGTCAGACAGGGGTTAGTGAAATTAGTAAGGGAGCAGATGCGGGTGAAGATAAGGTCCAGTGTGTGACCATCTTTGTGAATGGGCGCAGAGGACCATTGAGTGAGGCCAAAGGAGGCAGTGAGCGATAAAAGTTTGGAGGCAGCGGAGGTGGAAGTGTCAATGGGGATGTTAAAGTCACCCATGATGATAGTGGGGATGTCAGCAGAGAGGAAATGAAGCAGCCAGGTGGTGAAGTGATCGAGAAAGGTGGAGATGGCTAGTTCTGGGGGGCGGTAGATGACATCTGGCTGGAGGTTGGAAGGGGAGTAGATGCGGACGGAGTGCACCTCAAACGAGGGAAGAGTAGCGGAGTGTGGGAGAGGAAGTGGGGTAAAGGAGCAGAAATCGGAGAGGAGCAAGCCAACTCCTCCACCACGTTTGTTGCTGGGGCGGGGGGTGTGAGAGAGATGGAATCCGCCATAAGAGAGTGCAGCTGGAGAGGCTGAGTCAGAGGGGGTGAGCCAGGTTTCAGTGATAGCAAGGAAGGAGAGTTTGTTGGTGATGAATGGTCGTGGATAAATGACAGTTTATTGCAGACTGAGCGTGCGTTCCATAGTGCTCCAGGCAGGGGGACCGGAGGAGTGGGGGCTGGGTGAATGGGTATGAGGTTATCATGGTTGCAGAAATGTGTAAAGGATCGTGGCAGGGTGTTAGAAATGAGTGTGGGGATGTGTTCAGGAGGACCAGGATTTGGGGATACGTCGCCAGCAATGAGGTGTAACAGACAGAGTGTTAGAAGGTGGAGCAGGATGAAGCCATGGTGTGGTCGTGTGTGTCTGGACAGAGAGGCTTGTATGTGGAGGAACAGTTCTGAAAAGAAGGTGAGGTGGCTGGGGAGGATGGAGGGAAAAATGAATAGTTCCTTACTAGGTGGGGGGATTAATGGAGATCGGGCAAAATAGAGAAGTGTGGGGGTGAAAGTGAGAAGAAGTCGAAACATTGTTGTGGGGTTATAGTCCGTTACCTTAGTCAAATTCCAGTCCAATTCAGAGTGTTGTAATTAGAAATCTGTAATTTGAAATATGGGATTTGAAATATGTGGAGCAGACCCATGCCACTGAATATATGTGCAGCTTAAGACAATCAGGTGTGATTGGAAAATGGGCTGTGACTGCCCAGGCCAGATGCTCAGAGTTAAGGGTATGCCACACTAAGCGAGATCGCTAGCGAGATCGCTAATGAGATCGCTACTGCGTCACCATTTATGACACAGTAGAGATCTCATTAGCGACTTAGCTGTTAGATTCCAAACACAACTCATCAGCGATCTGTGATTCCAAACACAACTCATCAGCGATCTGTATAACGACCTCTGCGGTCATTGGGAAAACCTAGTCCCACCTGCGATGCTGGTGAAGTCGTTCATAAAGGGTGTCACACTCAGCGATTCAGGCTCACCAGCGGGACACCAATGACCAAAAAACGGCTTAGAATGTTCATAAACGATCAACGACATCTCAGCAGGGGCCACATCGCTGCTACATGTCACACACAGCTGCGTCGCTAACGGATCGCTACTGCGTCATAAATGGTGACACCGTTAGCGATCTCGCTTAGTGTGGCATACCCTTTAAGCAAAGCTTATAAAATGGGGGGAGGGGTTACACAGACCACTCCGATGTGTGGTAAAGATAAGAAGAATGGAGTACAATTATGTATACTGGAAGTTGGTGAGCCAAGCAACAAAATAATGCAATTCACATGGGGCATTCAGGAGCATGGGAGCGCTTTTATTTGTAAATGTCATTTTATTTGCTATATCAGGTTTGAGAACTATGGATAGATGGGAAGAACGTAGCTAAGTAGTCGGGGTGGTGTGGGTGCCTGTATGGGATAGGACAGCATATGTACTGTACTATCAGCAAGAGTTATTTATTAAAACTTTATTATTAAGAGGACATAAACGCTACATTAGTAGCAGACTTATTTTGTATGTTGCAGTAAAGGAGCCAAGCACATTCGGTCTGTTGAGACGACCATGTACGGTACTTTGTATGGTTTACTATTTTAAGATCAAGCAGCATTTTCTAACATCATTGAGTGTCTTATTAGAAGACTACGTCCATTAACGCAAAATGACCAGACATTTTATTGGCATGTAAAAGAAAAGCCAATCCATAGAATGGCTTCTAGCTACTTTACATAAATCAGTATGTAGCATTATATATGTCAATATCTATAGTTATAACCGAGATAACCTACAGTATATCATGCTATTTAGGACTACTGGAAAACATGTGTATCTTCGTACCGTGTTAGCCAGTAGATAGAAAAATATTTAGACTTGAGAGTCCTCAGTGGTTGATACCTTTTAATGGCTAACTGAAAAGATGGTAACAAATTGCAAGCTTTCGAGACTACTCAGGTCTCTTCATCAGGCTAGACTAATACAAAATCTGAAGAATCACATATTTATATACACAACAGGACACAGGAATAATGCAATAGGTAAGACAAGTGATGTGAAGCAGAACTGTCATTATGGCAGAGGGATGAACATAAATATTGGAACAGTTCATAGATAAGGAGTGAAAGTTTTATTACCCTCTGATTGGGGTCTGGTATTGTGTTGTGATGCCCCCAGAAGGTCAGAGAAGCAGATTCCTTAATTGATATAAAAATATATTTAGACTTGAGAGTCCTCAGTGGTTGATACCTTTTAATGGCTAACTGATTGATATAGAAAGACATAAATCCATGTGACACGTTCATTCCAGCACTAAGAGTGTCAAAGGTCATCATAAGTTTATATTCCCAAACCTTTCTATCTTTCTCAGATTTGAAGTTAGATTTTAATACAAGTAATTCCATATCCATCATGCTATGACCGGGCATACAAAAGTGTTTTGCCACAGGTAAATCCATTCTTTTTTCTCTTATTGTGTGGCGATGAGAATTCATCCTTGTTCTCAGTTTTTGCCCGGTCTCCCCCACATACAGACCCCAGTTGGACATTTAGTACATATAATGAGGTACACCACATTAGATGTGATGCAGCTGAAAGTACCTGGGATCTTGTAGTCCTGATGTGAGTTGGGGATCTTTATCTTGTCCGTGGTCATTATAGATGCACAGGTTTTACATTTCTTCTTGTTGCAAGGAAAGGTTCCTGCAGCTGTTGGGGAGGACAGGGAGCTTCTGACAATGATGCTTCTTAGATTTGGGGGCTGCCTAAAACATAGTAATGGGGGGTCTGGAAATATGGATTGTAATCGGGCATCTTTTTGTAGTAAAGGTTGTAGTTTCCGTGCAGCTCCCCTTAGCATCTCCAGATTTGGATTGTAGGTGACCACTAGAGGCACCCGGTTATTTTCTTCTTTAGCTTTGTAATGTAGCAGGTGATTCCTTGATATTCTGGTGGCTCTTGTAATTTGGTTTTCAATTGTTCTTGGATGGTAGCCCTGGTTCAAAAAAGTCTTTCTGAGGCGACCAAGTTGTTCATCTCTATCCATGGGGTTGGAACATATACGGTTGTATCTGATGGCTTGGCTGTAGACAATAGAGTTTTTTATGTGTTTTGGATGGAAACTGTCCCATTTAAGGTATGTTGGACGGTCACCAACAAGAGACAAGCATCCAACATCAGTGCCCAGGAGAGAAAGGCCATACAGTCTCTGAAAACCAACAAAGAAATCATCATTAAACCTGCTGACAAGGGAGGTGCAATAGTCATGATGAACACATCAGACTATATGAAGGAAGCAAACAGACAACTTACGGTCACACGCTACTACAGAAAACTGGAGTCGGACCCTACACAGGACTATTACAAGGAACTAAGCAAGTTGGTATCTTGTCTGTCTGACAAATCCATAAGAGCTGATGACCTTGTGTAGCCCTGGTGTGAAGGCACACGCAGTACCCTGGAGGATGTGTGGAGAGATAGCAGTTTAATGCTCAATGAACATTCATTTCAACACACACTTAGACACACCCACAGGTATATAAAGTCTAGTCACATGCAGCATTCAGTCAGTTTCCTGTCTTCAGACAGAGCAGACAGTGTGAAGTTTGTGCAGGAGGAGAGAAGAAAGAAGTGAGTTGCAGATATACTTCAGTCTCCTGTCTCAAGGACAGTGAAGGTTCAGAGACGTGCTCCTGCCTGGAAGATTACTGAGAGTCTGGTAACAAGCTCAAGAAAGGAATTAAGTAAGGGACTGACTTTGTTAACCTGTGAAGTGAGAAATGCTTATGCTACCAGCGCAGACAAGGCGAAAGGCACAGTGGTAGAAATTCTGAGTGCAATAGGATAGGAGAAGTCCTGCACGTTGTTACCGGTCACTGTAGACCGAAGCATCACCATAGCTTCATGCATGGTGGTAGGAAACCCAGAGGCTTACCGGACCTTAGGTAGCGGAAAGCAGCACCTAAATAGTCAGTACGTAACTGGGGTCAGGGAGAGTGAGAACCTTGAGCCTGATCAGCAAGAATAGGAACTCAGCTCTCTCACAGGAAGGCTCCGACCACAAAACTGACTGGGCAGTACAGCTTTGTAATAGCTGGAGTTTATAGAGGGAACTACGCTTCATGCTGGTTGTACTCATCGTTGTGAAAGTAAAGGAGGCCCCTAACTTGTCCAGCTGCTATCTCGAAATACATTCTCCTTGGATCAGCCTCCCTGGGACCTGCCTTACCAACTTACAAGTAAAGGTATGGAAAGACGCTGACCGTGTGAGACTGAGTTATTTACTTGCATGCCTGCACAACCCTGCTTTAGCTACCGACCTGAGGGAAGAGTCCCACCTGTAGGGGACCCGACATCTAGCTGCATCACCATCCCCTCAGAGATCTACAGCAGCGCTGGTACAAATTACCAGAGACTACAGGTGGCGTCACGAACTGTAAATATATCTATCCCCTGTAAATATTCCCCCAACATACGCCAGACCGCCAGGGCCACAGACCGAGCCACCGCTACCTGTGACAATCCCCATAGACTTCCATGGGCTCGGCTCTGAGTACCCCATTGCCCTGGTAACCCACAATTGTGGTGGCGGGTCGACACAACCTGATACCAGAAAGTCCAAGAACAGGGACGTTTTACATGCTTAACAAAATCCACAAATCTCAGATTCCAGGGAGGCCGATTATTTCATGTGTGGACACCTTACTGAGCAGGTATCTGGATGGGTAGAGGGTATTCTTAAACCCCTGGTAAGGGATACACCCAGCTACATTCAGGACACAACTGACCTACTGAATAAACTAGCAGCAATAGGTCCCCTACCAGAAGGAACCATCCTGGCCACCAAGGATGTGGAATCTTTGTACTCTAATATCCCACACCAGGATGGATTAAATGCCTGCAAAGTCTTCATGGGAAACACCGGGAATGATGCTGATTCTGTGGTGAAACTCACAAAATTCATCCTCACCCACAATTACTTTGAATTTAACAACAAGATCTATCTTCAGGAGACTGGCACAGCTATGGGAAGTAAAATGGCTCCACAGTATGCAAATCTTTTCATGGCCAAGCTTGAAAGCGACTTTCTGTCCTCATGTCCCATCAGGCCTCGGGCCTACTACCGCTACATTGATGACATTTTAATCATCTGGACGGAGTCTGAACAACAGCTAAAGACGTTCCATGAACAGTTCAACCAATTTCATCCCACCATCAACTTAACACTTAACTACTCCAGCACTGAAATTAACTTTTTAGACACCACCATTAAGCTAAAGAACAATGAAATAGAGACATCCCTGTATCAGAAGCCAATCGACCGTCCAACATACCTTAAATGGGACAGTTTCCATCCAAAACACATAAAAAACTCTATTGTCTACAGCCAAGCCATCAGATACAACCGTATATGTTCCAACCCCATGGATAGAGATGAACAACTTGGTCGCCTCAGAAAGACTTTTTTGAACCAGGGCTACCATCCAAGAACAATTGAAAACCAAATTACAAGAGCCACCAGAATATCAAGGAATCACCTGCTACATTACAAAGCTAAAGAAGAAAATAACCGGGTGCCTCTAGTGGTCACCTACAATCCAAATCTGGAGATGCTAAGGGGAGCTGCACGGAAACTACAACCTTTACTACAAAAAGATGCCCGATTACAATCCATATTTCCAGACCCCCCACTACTATGTTTTAGGCAGCCCCCAAATCTAAGAAGCATCATTGTCAGAAGCTCCCTGTCCTCCCCAACAGCTGCAGGAACCTTTCCTTGCAACAAGAAGAAATGTAAAACCTGTGCATCTATAATGACCACGGACAAGATAAAGATCCCCAACTCACATCAGGACTACAAGATCCCAGGTACTTTCAGCTGCATCACATCTAATGTGGTGTACCTCATTATATGTACTAAATGTCCAACTGGGGGTCTGTATGTGGGGAAGACCGGGCAAAAACTGAGAACAAGGATGAATTCTCATCGCCACACAATAAGAGAAAAAAGAATGGATTTACCTGTGGCAAAACATTTTTGTATGCCCGGTCATAGCATGATGGATATGGAATTACTTGTATCAAAATCTAACTTCAAATCTGAGAAAGATAGAAAGGTTTGGGAATATAAACTTATGATGACCTTTGACACTCTTAGTGCTGGAATGAACGTGTCACATGGATTTATGTCTTTCTATATCAATTAAGGAATCTGCTTCTCTGACCTTCTGGGGGCATCACAACACAATACCAGACCCCAATCAGAGGGTAATAAAACTTTCACTCCTTATCTATGAACTGTTCCAATATTTATGTTCATCCCTCTGCCATAATGACAGTTCTGCTTCACGTCACTTGTCTTACCTATTGCATTATTCCTGTGTCCTGTTGTGTATATAAATATGTGATTCTTCAGATTTTGTATTAGTCTAGCCTGATGAAGAGACCTGAGTAGTCTCGAAAGCTTGCAATTTGTTACCATCTTTTCAGTTAGCCATTAAAAGGTATCAACCACTGAGGACTCTCAAGTCTAAATATTTTTCTACTGGAAAACAATAATTCACATCAAATCTAAAAAAAAAAAAAAAAAAAAAAGAAAAGAAAAAACGAACATCTACAGCAAACAAAAGAGCGGCACGGACTTCAGTCCTAAAACTGTAGCCTAAAATGTCCCCCGGAAAAAAAAAAAATCAAAGCTGGAGGCAAAACTAAAGGGGTCCACTTAAAAAAAAAGTTTCAGTTGGGGAAGCTTAACTGTTGCACCTAAACGGGTGACATCTAGGAGCAATGCTTTCACCTTCCCACACACACATAATATCTATATAGTAAAGAATGTAAAGAAGTTGGTGAAAAATAAGTCATTACATTATTTAACACCTTTAGGAAATTACTTCTACTGCATTTCAGCAAGCGCCACTGATACAACAAAGAAAGCACGCATCAATGCATAGACTTCACTTAACGTAGCAATGCTAAATTATTTATTAGTAAAATGACTCTGTAGGAAGTCAGAACAAACAAAGCACAAATTCAGAGCAGTCAAGGTCATGAAGCATCAAAGACTTTGGACCATGTATAAATGTTTAAGCAATGATTAACATGGCACAGTCAGATCAAATTGATCAGCACAGACAATGCTCACCTTCACTTACCATGTGATTCTCATGAATAAAGGCGGCGAAAACATGTTAAAAAAAATTACTATACAAAGTCTGCAGACAAACCAGAGGTATGTATACCCATGCAATAATGTATATAAACAGCTGTTCACAAAAGCATGCGAGTACTCTGGGACAGGGTATCACAAATCCTGGCCACACAAAGCAAGGCATGTGAGCAAGTAATAGACACAGTTACCCAGACTCCAGATTGCATTAGTGTCACCCTTGATTGTTGCAATTTTTGCCATACCATTATAATGGACAGTTTACTGTATCAATCAGCCATTTACATCTGCACATGGTAGGTGCAGACTGCACTAGACAGGTAAACACATAGGTGTGCAGTATATTTTATAATCGTCCCTCATTATAGACTTTTCTTTATATGTAGTATCTCATGGTACGGATTATACAGACCTCATTCTGGACATATTGTTGCTCAGTGTCTTTTTTCATTTCCTGTATGTTGCATTTGGCATCTCTGTAATTTATATGTTTTTATCCTTTTGGTTTGTTAATAAAATTTATTTAATCTCTATTGTTATTGGAGGGTCCCTTCCATTTTCTAGGTCTTTTTCAATATTTCCGGGCCTCCGTGTTACTGCCTAGAGCATTATAGGCTCGGATTACTACCACACCTGTTCTCAATCAATAAATTGCTTAAACAGGACCTGCCTGACAAAGTGAAGTGGAGCAAAAGATCCTCATGAGCTAGAGAACATGCCGTGATCCAAAGAAATTCTGGAACAAATGAAAAACAAAGTAATTGAGATCTATCACTCTGGAAAAGTTTATAAAGCCATTTCTAAAGTTTTGGTACTCCAGCGGATCATAGTGAGAGCCATCCACAAATGGTGAAAACATGCAACAGTGGTGAATCTTCCCAGGAGTGTCCGGCTGACCATAATTACCCCAAGAACACAGCGATGACTCATCCAAGAGGTCACAAAAGACCCCACAACAACATCCAAAGAACTGCTGGCCTCACTTGCCTTAGTGAAGGTCAAGAGTTCATGACCCCACCATAAAAAAAGAGACTGGATAAAAGTGGCCTGCATGGCAGAGTTCCAAGACGAAAACCACTGCTGACCAATAAGAACAAAGGCTCATCTCAGTTTTGCCAGAAAACATATTGATGATCCCCAAGACTTAAGAGAAGACTTTGTGGACTGATGATACAAAAGTTGAACTTTTTGGAAGGCAGTCCATGCTAGGAAATCTTCCAATGTGGCTGAACTACAACAATTCTGCAAACATGAGTGGGCAAAAATTCCTCCAGAACATTGGAAAGTATTAATTGCCAGTTATCCAAATGCTTAATTGTAGTTGTTCCTGCTAAGGGTGGCCCAACCAGTTTTTAGGTTTAGGAGACAATCATTTCTTACACAGGGCCCTGTAGGTTTGGATTTCTTTTTCCCATAATAAAGACCTTAATTTAAAAACTGGATTTTGTGTTTACTTGTGTTATCTTTGTCTAATATTTAAATATATACGGTGATCTGAAACAGTTAAGTGTGACAAACATGCAAAAGAGTAAGAATCAGGAAGGGGACAAACTTTTTTTACACCACTCTATATGGAGATGTACATTATTTATGATTAACGACTAAATAAATGTATTTATATATACAGTTTTATACAGTGAAAGCTGCAGAAAAATGTAGCATTTACAGCCTTTATTACATTTTTATTTATGTTTTCTTCATTAAACCCATAAAAAATAATTAAGATTTTTTTCCCTTTGTACTGCTCTCCCAAAATTGTACTGCCCTGCTGGATCCAGGGTGATTGCAATCTATGGGTGTAGCAGAGACAATCAGGAGGTACTATCTTAGCCTGAATAAAAACAGAAATAGTGAGTGCAGCAGCTATTTAGTGGGAATCTGGATAGTGATGCCAGAGCTCACAGCATAGCAGTAGATAGGGAGAGAAAATCTTAAACCGCTGAAGAAAGTTTACAGAAAGTGTGCGAAAGTACAGCAGTGAATAACAGTTAAAGGGCTTTCCCATAAACAAACTTAATTTTAACCAGTAGACTTGGTATAAAATAAGTTCTACAAACAGATGTGTTTAAAAAAATGTTCCTGTGCTTCCTCTCGTGCCAAGAGCTGCAGTATGATCAAACCATGTCTCTCCATGGTCAGACACAGCCATTACACAGTACACAGCAGGCGCATATTTATAAGATTATCTCAGCACAGGAACATTTTTTTTTAAAACACATCCAATTGTGGAACTTCGTTTTATACCAAAATCTATTGATCCCATTTACCCACAGACATATGTTGAGGTCTCTAAAATGGTTTGCATTAGAGCTTGAAAGAGCTTGGATGCAATGCTAGGACACCTTTGTGTGTCATCCATGTCTTTTCAGGGAAAGTCGATCCAATATTGAAAACCCTGTCTAAATTATTATTATTATTATTATTATTAATTTTTATAGCGCCATTTATTCCATGGCACTTTACATGTGAGAGGGGGCGAATATAGGCAAGTACAATAAATATGAGCAATACAGGACGCACATAAGTACAGAAGGAGAGAGGACCCTGCCCACGAAGGCTCACAGTCTACAGGGGATGGGTGAGGATACTCTAGGAGAGGGAAGACCTGGTCGTGTGGCGGTTCAGTAGACTGAGGATCACTGCTGGTTGTAGGCTTGTCAGAAGAGGTAGGTCTTCAGGTTCTTTTTGAAGATTTCCATGGTAGGCGAGAGTCTGATGTGTTGGGGTAGAGAATTCCCGAGTATAGGGGAGGCACGGGAGAAGTCTTGTATGCGGTTGTGGGAAGAAGAGATAAGGGGAGAGTAGAGAAGGAGATCTTGAGAGGATCGAAGGTTGCGCGAGGGTAAGTAGCGGGAGACCATGTCACAGATGTATGGAGGAGACAGGTTGTGGATGGCTTTGTATGTCATAGTTAGGGTTTTGAACTGGTGCCTCTGGACGATAGGAAGCCAATGAAGGGCTTGGCATAAGGGAGGGGCTGGGAAATAACGGGAGACAGGTGGATTAGTCGAGCAGCAGAATGTAGGATGGATTGGAGTGGTGCCAGAGTGCTAGAGGGGAGGCCAGAGAGCAGGAGGTTGCAGTAGTCAAGGCGGGAGATAAGGGCATGCACTAGTGTTTTTGTGGTGTCGTGGTCAAGGAATGCACGGATCCGGGAAATATTTTTGAGTTTGAGACGGCAGGAGGAGGCTAGGGTTTGGATATGTGGCTTGAAAGAAAGGGCAGAGTCGAGAATCACCCCGAGGCACCGAGCATGCGGGACCGGGGAAAATGAGCAGCCGTTGACATTGAGGGATAGGTCTGGTGGAGGGGTAGAGTGAGATGGGGTGAAGATGATGAATTCTGTTTTGTCCATGTTCAGTTTTAGGCTAATTAGGCTATGTGCACACGTTGCGGATTGTTAGCGTTTTTGCGCGGTTTTTCGTGGCAAAAACGCTTCCCCAACGCAACTCATTATATTCAATGGGATTCCGCAATGCTGTGCACATGCTGCATGTTTTTCCGCGGTGGAATTGCATCGCGGAAAAATATGCAGCATGCTTTCTTTTTCCGGAATCACGGCGATTCCGCCGCCATAGGAATGCATTGAACCGCTTACTTTCCGCATGTGGCTATGCCCACCATGAGCAAAGTGAGCGGTTCAGGTGCGGATGGTACCCAGGGTCTGGAGGAGGGGAGACTCTCCTCCAGGCCCCGGGTACCATATCCCTGTTAAAATAATTAAAATAAAAAATAGTGATATTCTCACCTTCCGGCGGCCCCCGCAGCTTTCCCGCTCCTCAGCGACGCTCCCGGCCAATCCCGTTCCCAGTAATGGAAACGGTCTTGCGTGATGCTACGTCATCTGGGGTCATTGTCGCCAGGCATCACTGGGAACGCGATTGGCCGGGAGCATCGCGAGGCCCAGGAAGGCTGCGGGGGCCGCCGGAAGGTGAGAATATCACGATTTATTATTTTTGAAATATATTTTTAACATTAGATCTTTTTACTATTGATGCGGCATAGGCAGCATCAATAGTAAAAAGTTGCTCACACTTGTCAAACACTATGTGTGACTCGTGTGACCAACCTGTGAATCAGGACGTGCGGGTAGGAACCATTGAAGCGTTCCAGAGTTATGACCATGGTCAGAATTGAAAAATTGACCTGGTCAGGAAGGTAAATTTTAGGCCAAGGAAACAGGTCCCGGTGCAATGTGTGCATTTTAACCCTTATTTGTCTTGTACAGGTTTTTGTGTTTGTTACTTAATAAAGATTTACATTGTGACACATCGCTGGAATCAGGTTCTAAGACCTTACATTATACTGCACTCCGATTACATCATATTAACCTCTGATAGATTCCATTTAATATTCCCTTTAATATTAATCCCCTCACCTCCCAGCCTGCTATCACCTTCCTGACCAGGCCAATTTTTCAATTCTGACCACGGTCATAACTCTGGAACGCTTCAATGGATCCTACCGATTCTGAGATTGTTTTTTTTTTATGTCGCATATTGTACTTCATGATTGTGGTAAAATGGTGGTAAAAATGTGTTTAATAAGACTTGCGTTTATTTGTAAAAACAGAGGAAATTTGGCAAAAATTTTGTCATTTTATCTCTTCCCAGCCTGGGGCCTGTAGCATTGCCCAACTCCTGCCACCGACTCCGGACTCCTATAAACCCATTCCACCGCACGAGATAAGCTACATCTGGATTATAAAGATGCACCCCAACTTTCCTCCCTAATATTTTTTGGAGGGAGTGCATCTTGTAATCCAATAAAATATGGTACTTTAGCCCTAAATTTTTCGTTTTAACAAGGGTAACAGGAGAAAATGCACAATCAAATTTGCTGAGCAATTTCTCCCGAGTACCCCGAAGAGCCCCTGTGGAGCCAGAACAGAAGAACCCCCCATAAGAGACCCCATTATACAAACTACTCCTCCCAATAAATTAATTTATTTTTTCCACCGTTCCTCGTGCGGTATAAGTGAATAGGCAACTTTATTCTTCGGGTCGGTGCGATTACAGCGATACCAGATTTATATGAAAATTTTTTATGCTTGACTGTTGTGTTGCTATATTTGAGAGCTGTAAATTTCTCCATATTTCTGTTGACAGTAATGTGAGGGCTTGTTATTTTCGGGACAAGATGACATTTTTATTGGTACCATTTTTGGTCACAACGTTTTTTGATAGCTTTTTATTCCAATTTTTCAGGGGAAAAATAAAAAAAAAGCCTCATATCATGCTCGGAGCACAATCTAACAGGCTCTCCTTACCTTGGTGACCCAAATGCGGTTATGACGAGCTCGAGTCACCAAGGCAATGATCGGGTCCTCGCGATGACATTGTGGTGGCGCCAATCGGATGGGAGATGGAGCCGAAAATGCAAAAACAGAAAATCACCGTGTCGGTAGAGGTTAAAAAGACCACAAAACCTTTAGCACCTTGCAGCTTTTATGTTGGCAGATCCAGATTTGCAATGTCTGTGTGACGTCCACAGTAACATGACAAAACCTGTTGAAATCCTTAACCGGTCATGGGTAATTCCTTTATTTCTATAGATATCACAATACAGTACACTTACAGTGAAGCAGAGGAATTTGACAGTTAGGGTGATCAATGAGTGGAACAGGCTGCCACAAGAGGTGGTGAGTTCTCCTTCAATGGAAGTCTTCAAACAGAGGCTGGATAGACATCTGTCTGGGATGATTTAGAGAATCCTGCTTTGAGCAGGGGGTTGGACCAGAAGGCCAGGAGGTCCCTTCCAACTCTACCATTCTATGATTCTATGATTCTATGAATACAGAGAGAAAACCCAGAAATTCCAGAGCATTTAACTGTTTGTTTGCCAGAGGGACAACGCATGATCTGAATTATTTTAGCACAAGTTTAAGAACGTATAGTAAATGAATGCACTGGATAATACACTTAATTCTACATTGACTTATGCTTTAAAGAGAACCTGTCAGCTGTTTTGGCCGCTATAAGCTGCGGCCACCGCCTTTCAGGGCTGATATACGGCATTCTATAATGCTGTAGCTAAGCCCCCGATCCGACCTGCAAGATAAGAAAAATAAGTTTTATTATACTCACCTGCGGGGGGCGGGGCGGTCCGGTCCGATGGGTGTCGCAGGTCTGGGTCCGGCGCCTCCCATCTTCTTGCGACGCTGCCCTCGTGCTTGCTTCCTCACTCCCCAATCGTGCTTCTGCGCAGGTGTACTTGACTGCCCTGTTGAGGGCAAATTCCTGCAGTGCGCAGGGCATCTCTGACCTTTCCCGGCGCCTGTGCACTACAGTACTTTGCTCTGCCCTCAGATAAGTATGCCTGCGCAGAAGTGCGATTGGGGAGTGAGGAAGCAAGCAGGAGGGTGGCGTCGCAAGAAGATGGGAGGCGCCGGACCTGGACCACAGCGGACCGCCCCCCTGGGTGAGTATAATAAAACTTATTTTTCTTATCTTGCAGGTCGGATCAGGGGCTTATCTACAGCATTATAGAATGCTGTAGATAAGCCCTGAAAGGCAGTGGCCGTATCTTATATCGGCCAAAACTACTGACAGGTGCACTTTAATAACAAAGCAAATCGATTTGCTGGGGCCTTATATAGCACCACTGACTTTTTTTATTTTTTTAATATAGAGCTGCAAGGTTTAGGTGCGCCATCATAAAATGCCTTTACAATGGACCAAACAATGCTTTTTCTCTTATGGTGGGATTCATAAATCAGCAGATTTGGACCAGACAACACCTTTAAATATCTGCAGGAGTTGTATCATGCATTTACATAACACAGATCCATAAAAGCCCCTATGCATGAATCCTTACTTGCAGAGTTTTGCTAGTGTATTATTTTAATGCAAATAGAAATGAAAGTCCAGCTCACCAGTGCAGCATACCAGGAATCGGAGCAAGGAACCGCTGTGTCAGACATAGAACATTGCAAAAAGAGAAAATCCAACTCAACGATGAAGTGAAGATAAAAAAATCTTTATTCACTCGTCATTCCAAATACAGAGGAGTATCAGCATAGATGGCAGCAGATGAATGCGTTATCAACGCGTTTCAGGTGACGCAGCACCCTCATGACTAAGGGTGCTGCGTCACCTGAAACGTGTTGATAACGCATTCATCTGCTGCCATCTATGCTGATACTCCTCTGTATTTGGAATGACGAGTGAATAAAGATTTTTTTATCTTCACTTCATCGTTGAGCTGGATTTTCTCTTTTTGCATTATTTTAATGCAACAATGTCACACAGAAGGGCAGGGCCGGATTTAGACAAAGTGGGGCCCGTGACAAAAGTTTAAAGTGGACCCCCAAATGCTCACATATTGCACCATCACACAAACATTTCGGTTGAATTTACATGCGCTGAGTTCAGGCCATTAACTGAGCATGATCAAAAAAATTGAAGTTGTTGGACACTCGTTTCCCTGTCTCTTTACATAGGATGATGAAGAATGATGGGGACAGAATGATCACTAGTAGTTCAATCTGTCCCCATACAGTATCATGTTGTCAGCAGCATATCTGCAGCTTACATTGGGCAATGTGCTGCTGAGAACAATGATACCTATTCCAGAATAAACAAATCCAATCACTCAATAAATAAGCCGCATTTTGCTTGTTTAGTAAAGCAAGTCTTGCATATAGTATAATGCACCCCATAGTCCTCCATACAGTAAAATACACGCCATAGTCCTCCATATGGTAAAATGCACAGCACATAGTGCTCCATACAGTATGATACATCCCATAATCATCCATGTAGTATAATACACACCCCTTAGTGCTCCATACTGTATATTACACACCCCATAGTCCTCCATATAGTACAATGCAGCCCCACACAGGAGTACAATGCAGTCCCATAGAATCTAATGCAGCCCATGGAAAGCAATGCAGCCAGCCCCCATAGAATGTAATTGTGAAGATTCGGTTGTCAGATGACCCAGGCCCAGAGGCTCCTTCCTGTTAACGCTAGGGGCACCCTAACTCACCCTGTTCTCCAAGTTACTTCTGAAGGTGAAGATGCCGGGGCCACTTGCCCTGCCTTATCTCCCAAATCCGCCCTCCGTCTGTATCCTTCTGCCACCCAGGGAAGAGGGGAGTAGTAGTGCACCATAGTACACCAACCAGATGAACTAGATAACATGAACAGGGGCAACGGAATAAGCCAGGCATACAAATATTCATTCACATATAACAGAGGTATGCACCGGGGAGGGGAGGATGTGGAAAAAAATCAAAGTAGGAGAAGGAAAGGGAATTATCAAACTTACTAAATCAAGCATTCATAGATAAACCCATCAAACGCCTTCTCATATAACCACTAACTTCCATCTTCCCAGCCATGCAGCAAAGATGTGTGTCACTCAGGACCCAGATTATATCGGGGATAGGAGTGGCTAACGGTGCTGAACTGAAAGACTTAGCTCCCAACAGTGCCGATCAATCCCTGTACTGCCAAAAGAAATTTACACAGTTTAAAAAGAAGGTGAAGTGCTTCTTTTCAGCACAGGAGTAGGAGCAATCAGAAGCTGCAGTCTTCTGGCTCCTCTCTGCCGCAGTAATGCCATGACAGCAATGTAATCATCTCTCATAGAATGTAATGCAGCCAGCCCCCATAGAGTGTAATGTAGGCTCCAAAAATAAATGCATTACTCACCTCTTCTCGTTCGCCGCTGCAGCGCATCTCTTCACCTCAGCAGCTCCACTGCCGACACAGCGTGGTGGGAGAGGACGCCATCGCACCCACTGCGTCAGAGGCAGAGGAGGATGATGGGAGAGGGGGCATCATGTGACACTCTCTCCTTCATCATTGCTTTCAACTGTATCGGCATCTATGAGGCGTTGACACCAGGTCTCCCTGACTTATGGGCCCCATGTAGACTGCGTGTTTGTCACTGTACGTCACTGGGGCCCAGAGGGGGCCGTAGGCAGCTGCCTAGTCTGCCTGTTCCTAACGCTGGCTCTGCAGATGGGGAGTCTACAACTTAGGCTCTGGTCACACTTGTGCTTGAGTTCCAGAAACATAAATGGCATTCACATGGAATATACATGCAAACAGAAGCAGATGGGTCACTTGAAAACAGAAACCAGACAAACCCCATTATAGTCGTTTTTTTAATGGAGAAAATATAAATATGCTGTAAAGAGAAGAAAAAGTAATAAAAGGATACATAGCGGATATCAGGAGACGTCAGTCACTGACGCCATTTTGCCTCCATCTGCATGCATTATGGAATAGATCTGTATTCCACATGAATTCCGTTTACCTGTTCCTGAAATGGAATTCTGTGGAAACAAACCTTGGAACCAAGAAAAAAAGCAGTTCCTGACACAATCTAGCATTAGGCCTCAGTCAGAGGTCAGTGTTGTATTAGTTTTCTTTTTTTATGGATACAACATGTACCCATTATAGTCTATGGTGTTATTCACATGTCTGTGTTTTTTCAAGGACTGTGTGCTCGTGAAAAACTCACAGAAACATGTCCATTTTTTCCCAGTAGTTTGAATGGAAAGGGCCAATACAATTTTAAGGATCCATGAAAAAACACGTACAGCCCACAAATGGCATCCATATCATGTCCGTGTTTAACATCGCAAAGCATAGGAGAAGCTTTGTAATTTATTTATTTATCAATCCATGAAAAATACTGATGACACATAAATGGTAAAAAAAGGACACGTACCACACATTGATCCAACACACTGACACCGGAGCCATTTTTTAATGTACATGCTTAAACACAGATGAGAAAGAGGCTTTGATAACAAGATTAAAAATTAATTATCTAATTATACATTACAATTTTTTCTTATTTAAAAAAAAAAACTTGTTATGTTATTACACACACACATACTGTACATACACACGAACTGCATTGCAATAATGATTGTAAGGGCAGACTTCTTTATAATTAATGTTTCATCTGAAATCATATTAAAACCCTTAAAAGGAATTTGGACACCAGGTTTTTCCACCTAATCTGAGAGCAGCATAAGGTAGAGACAGAAACAACTGACTCCAGTGATGTGTCACTTACTGGGCTGCTTAGTGAAGTTTTGATAAAATCATTGTTTAATCAGCAGTAAATCATCATTAGCAGTCTACTAAACCTGCCTCTGGAGCGCCCGCCAGGGCAGTGGGGATACTCGGTACCAGGTCGCTTCTAAAAGGGGCAGTGTCATGGCAGCAGTGACCCGGTTCGTGGCCCTGGCGTCCAATAAAAGGGGATATGATGAAAAAGGGGAAAAATAAAGAGTTTGTAATAAAGTATTCGTGACGCCACCTGTGGTACTCGGCAATAAAAGATGTTAGCCGACGCTGCAGATTCAGTACTCTGAGAAAGTTGTTGATGCAGCAGAGTTGGTGCAGCCCTCCACAGGCATGGCTATGTCCCAGGGCAGATGTAGTATGTTCAAGATAGTAATGATGTAGTATTTGGCAAGGGATGTAGCAGTGCTGAGTGGGTGTTGCAGGAAGAACTTGAGAGGACACAGTCAAGTGCAGTTTCCAAAGCTTTACTCACAGTTCTCGTGTGCACAGATGCCTGCTTGGTGCCATGTCCTCCAGGTGAGGGGTCCAGCAAACTCCCTGGTAGATTAGGATACACCTTTCCAGGACTCCCATCAATATGTTCCTTTCCTGGCCGTCTCACTGTGCTGACTTTCCACCCTTCCTGTCCAACACCTCACAGTCAGTGTCCTGAACCAGCAGCCATGGACCTTGTCGGGCGACGTCCTCTCTGCGTCCCCTTGCTCCTATATGTCTGCCTTTTCAGCGAAGATAACTGTGGGTGTTGCTAAAGCACCTACAGGTGCCACTGCCTCCAGCTTGCTAGCTGAGTCTTGAAGTTCTTCACTAGGCTTGGGAGCCGGTACCACTACTGCGAACTGGTCCCTCCACTACTGGATCGGGCCCCACGAATGGACAACTCACTATCCGTGCCCCTAGGACTTCTTCTGTCCTTCCGGAAGCTTCTTTCTGCCTCCTGCGTAATACTAGCTTTCTGCATCTGGGGACAAGCTCCTTACAGCTTGAGTTCCCCTCACATTCTGACTCTACAGTCTCTTTCCCGCTCTCTAAGCTTCACTCCCTTCCTTCTTCTCAACACCCTTTACTACCAAGCCTGGGATGAGAAAATCCTCCGTTAGGGTACGTCCAGGGTGCCCTGCTGCAATAGTCTGTGTTGGGTGCAGGTGTTAGAGTCCTGGGTGCTGCCTCCTTTCTTACCTGAGAATGGGGTACCTCTGTGGTGACTGGACCCTAAAGGCACCACACCTCCATGTAGTCTTCCATATTCATGAGCTCTGTATAAACCCAGCCCCCACCACTAGATTGACAGATTTCTGCCTATGCACAGTGTACACAGACATCTGGCAATCCGTGCTATGGGCAGGATGATACAGAGTGCAACATTCAGATAACAGCTAGATCTGCAGCAGAGAAATCAGTGATTTTAGCATAATGGCAACAAGCAGATTAATAAGTGACACATCACTGGAATCGGGGTCTCTGCCCGTACATTATACTGCTCTCAGATGAGGCAGCAAAAACCTGGTGATAGATTCCCTTTAAATAAAACTCTTCAAGGACAAGGATTCCACTTATTGGGATGTTGTCCGGTGGAAGCACAGTTACTAATAATAAATCCTGAATCTCCAGAACGCATTTTGTCCTGTAGTTTTGACATAATAAAGCCTTATGCGAGTCGTAGGTTGGAACAGCTGAATACTTGAATTAATTTATTCTAGGAATAAAGCACTTGAAGGGTATTTGCCTTCTCCACCCCCACTGCTCCCGCGTAACTTTGTAATTTATTTATAGATCAGATTGTCATTGGAGCGCAGAAGTCTTTGTGACCTATGGCGAGTCAATACACTACTGATGAATCTACATCAATCCTGCTGTTTAAGGCTGGGAGAGATATAGTGTGCTACTGTCAATATAACAATCGACTTGAAAAGCCATGCACAGCATCCACTAACCATGTAGACACATACTGCAGATCTTTCCCGCAAGAATCAATATTCCACGCAGCTATAAGACATTTTTAAATACTAGAAAACTGGAGCAAAGTTCGATTTAAAAGGGGTTAATCCAGCCTAGAGGGAAGAAAGATTAAATGCAGATGTGACAAAATTACAAAATAAACTATGCCCATTTGCTCAATCCGATGGCAGTCCAACCCAAAAGTATCAAGGCGCTTCCAGTCTATTTAGTGATGGACAGCCAACCATTGAATGCAGAAGTCCTGTGCCATATAACTGGGGAGAGGAGAAGAAAGTATAGTTTTGTTATTTTAACACTTTTGTTGTTTCTACATTTTTATCTAAAGACTGGATAACCTCTATATAGAGGCCACGGGTGACGGTCCTGGAGAAACTAGTCCGGTAAAGATCCATGGTCCTATATTCTTAAAAGGGTTCTCCTTGAATATGCTAATACTAGATTTGGGCCCGATGATATCGCATCGGGAGGGCAGAAAGAAGGTGGTTTGCGGCCTGTGCTGGAGATGGGGTGTGGCACCACCAGAAGGCGCCTGCACCCCATCTCCAGCACAGGCCACAAGCCGCAGCCTTTCCTGCCGGCTGTGACTGCACGGAGGTGGGATCCGGCACGTGTAGTCAGGCGGCGGGTTCTAGCGGGAGGCCGGCGACGGGTCCTGGTGGCGATCCGGTGGTGTCCCGCTGGTGGTATTGCGCAAGGGCCTGGTACCACCAGTGGGTGCCATATTGGAATATACATCACTTGGGTATTCCAATATGGCGATCGGCGTACTTCTGCTGCGGCGCGGTGGATTGTGGGATTTGAGGACGTCCGAACGGTAGTGGATGACAGACAATTTTAGGTAATTATATAAATAGATGCATGAAACGGACCTCATGAAATGCTCTAGCGAGATCTTGGCAGCTAATCACACCAACTTGAACCTCTAATCTCAAAAAGTGCATTTGAAGGCAAAATTGACTTGCCATTAAGGCTAGTTTGCACAAAATATGCATGACATATGCATGAGATTTCCTTACTTAGCCCAGCAATCTGCACAAAATAAGGAGATGTCATGCTAACATTACCATTGGAAATCCTCCTGGCAGACAAAAATAATTCCAGACTATTGGTTCCTACGTGACAAATAGTACAGAAAAATGTAGGGTACAAGAAAACTTGAATAGTTAAAGATTAAGGTCAACTAACGTGACACAGCCATACGGCAGGCATAATTTATGAAAACATTTCAGGACTACAAGCTACTCGGCAAGAGTCTAGATATTATAAAATCAAAAGATTACAGTACAAAATATTCTAAATGGCAGAGAATTCAGTGACCAGATGGGAAAACCAAGGAGAGAGCGCCAAGGAATAAGACTCATGAAGTAATGAGAGTACTGGCATTCAAACCCCTGAAAAACACGAGCGTTTGAAAGATAAAAGAACAAATCTTTGCTCAATACAAGTTAGGATAGAAAATCAAAAAGAAGAAAATTATAGAATGGAATCATCACATCGGTGTATTAATGTGAAGTACTTTGTCACAAACAGCCACAACATTAAAACCAACTGCATAATATGTAGGCTAAAACATCTCTGAGTTATCAAAACATGGACTCCACAAGAATCTCTGACTTATGTCTTACAAAAAGGCTATCAGCAGATCCTACATAATCCTGTAAGTTACAAAGTGAAGCCTTTTTTCGGATCTGACTTGTTTCTTCAGCTCACCTGACAAAGGTTAGGTAATTTGAAGTCAATACCACTTTTCAAAAATTATTCAGGAATGGCATGAGAGGCATGACATTGTGACAGCAAGCATCATCCTGCAGAATGGGACCACTGCCATAAAGATAACATACCTTCCATGATGTCCTCACTTGGTCTGCAACAGTGCTTCTCAACACATGAGGAAGTCCCTAGGGGAGGAAGCAGGTTGCATAATGGGCTGCATTATACTATGGGAAGTGAATTGTACTACATGGATGACTATGGCGGGTACATACTATATGGAGCACTAGGAGGAGTGTATTCTATATGGAGGACTGAGTAGTGTATTATACAATATGGAGGACTGAGGAGTGTATTTTAATATATGGAGGACTATAGGGAGTGTATTATACTATATGGAGGACTATAGGGAGTATAGAATACTATATGGAGGACCGAGGAGTGTATTTTAATATATGGAGGACTATAGGGAGTGTATTATACTATATGGAGGACTATGGGGAGTGTATTATACTATATGTAAGACTATGGGGAGTGTATTATACTATATGGAGGACTATGGGGCATATTATATTATATGGAAGACTATGTGGTGTGCATTTTACAATAAGGAGAAATGTGGTGCACATAATTTATGGAGGACTATGGGATGTATTACTAAACAAGCAAAATGCTGCATATTCATCGTGTGATTGGATTGTTTATGCCTGAACAAAAATCATGGTTCTCAGCAGCAAATAACTGGTGTAAACTGTAGATGAGCTGCTGATAACATGATACTGTATGGGGATCTATTAGTGATCCATTAGTGATTGTTCTGTCCCCATCATTCTTTCTCAGATGGTGGAAAGAGGCCGGGAATCAAGTGTTAAACAATTTCAATATTGTCGATCACACTCATTTAAGCGTCCTGAACTCTGCGCATGTAAATACAACTGAAATGCTTCTGTGTGATGTGCAATATGTTAGCATTTGGGGCCCCATTTTAAAGTTTGCCTAGGGCCCCAATTTGCCTAAAACCGGCCCTGTGTGAAGACCATGGATAGAACTCATTTGAGAAAATTGGTCATGTGCATGAGCTATTAGAGAGAGCAGCACAGAGTGAAGAGGAGAGAGGGTGGGGGTAAAACAATCCAGAGTCTCAGAGAAAGGAAAAAACAAACAAACACAGGATACAGGCAAGCAGGAGAGCACATAAATAGGAAATAGGTGCAGGATAGAAGCTGTACAGATATATGAGCTACTGAAGACTGCAGAACTATGGACCTCCCTATCCAGCCATATTACTGGGAGGAACACCATCGCAAGAGAACATTCTGAAACTTCTCATAGGTAGTAAACTACATCAGGGCATCTGAAAAAGGATGAAATAATGAAGAATGCTAACTTAATGGTTATTTTACGTTTAAAAATATTGAACTTGATTTTTCTAAATGTCAATAGGTATCCACAACCATTAAAGCGATCCTCCACCACGACCCTAAAAAGTGACTATACTACTTCTCATGTAAAGTCACTGTACCTTATGCTCTACAGCCGCCTCATCTGCTCAGATTGGTGCTCCATTCTCCGTGCTTCCAAGGTGGCTGCGACAGTGGCATGGGTAGGGCAGTGGTTAGTCTAAGCCATAGCTCCCCCCACCTTTTCTGTCCCCCAGTACAGTAAAGGCAGGCTTTAGACTTACCACTGTGCTCCCCCCCATACAAATGCAATGGTAATCTTTCATGCAGGAGGACTAGAATGTCACTGAGTAGTGGGAGGCAGAGGGCAAAGGTACGGTGACTAAAAATGTGATAAGTGTAGTCACTTTCCATGACGGTGGGTGGCTTTAAATTCATTCAATAAAAATATTGCACAATTACACATTATATATAAAACTAATATTAATTTTACAATATACCATACCAATCTCTCCAATAAAAAAAGTAGGAACGTACTGAATAAACCTTTAGCTGTAGAAGAAATATTAAGTTAAAAGCTAATGAAGAAATCGCTTCAATACAAAAAGAAAATTACATATAAAGATTGTAAAAGCTCTGCTGACAGTCATCATTCCACACATTCTAAGATTGCGCAAAGCCAATTATTTACATACATATAATCTATTAGCAGGGAATGAGCTGATTTTCCTCTGGTGCGAGTTCCTGAACCCCTGTGACTAATTGTTCAGACCTTTGTGAAATACTTCAGATTTCTTCATACTAAAAATGCTGCCAAACTAGTATGTCCAACATAATGAATGGAGTGTTTTGGTTTCACCCTTACACTGCATTTATGAAATACATGTCTTTAAAATAGGTGTACATTATGAACAGCCACCAAAGTTAAAGTATGCGTCACACAGAATAGGAAAATGATTGCACTATGTGTTAGTAATGACGCCTCCTGCTGCAGCTGAAAGGTAGCCAAAATTTTATATTTATTATATACATAAGCACACATCGATTATGCAAATTTTCCCACCTACAAAAGAATGGAGAGGTCTGTAATTTTTATCGTAGGTACACTTCAACTGTGAGACAGAATCTTAAAAAAATATAATCCAGAAAATCACATTGTATGATTTTTACAAAATCAATTTGCATTTTATTACATAAAATATTTGATACATTAGAAAAAAAGAACTTTTATATTTGGTATAAAAAAACTTTGTTTGCAATTACAAAGGTCAGACGTTTCCTGTAGTTCTTGACGAAGTTTGCACACACTGCAGCAGGGATTTTGGCCCTCTCCTCCATACAAATCTTCTCCAGATCTTTCAGGTTTTGGGGTTGTTGCTGGGCAACATTAGAGTTTCAGCTCCCTCCAAAGATTTTCTATTGGGTTCAGGTCTGGAAACTGGCTAGGCCACTCCCAGACCTTGAAATGCTTCTTGCAGAGCCACTCCTTAATTGACCTGGCTGGCTGTGTGTTTCGGGTCATTGTCATGCTGGAAGACCCAGCCACGACCCATCTTCAATGCTCTCACTGAGGGAAGGAGGTTGTTGGTCAAGATCTAGCGATACATGACCATCCATCCTCCCTTTAATACATTGCAGTTATCCGGTCCCCTTTGCAGAAAATCAACCCCAGAGTATGATGTTTCCCCCACCATTCTTTATGGTTGGGACTGTGTTCTTAGGGTTGCACTCATCCTTCTCCCTCCAAACAGAGTGAGTGGAGTTGATAGCAAAAAGTTCTATTTTGGTCTCATCTGACCACATGACCTTCTCCCATGCCTCCCCTGAATTGAATCATCCAGATGGTCATTGGCTAATTTCAAACAGGCCTGGACTTGTGTTGGCGTGAGCAGGGGGACCTTGCATGCCCTGCAGGATTTTAATTTATGATGGCATAGTGTGTTACTAATGGTAATGTTTGAGACTGTGGTCTGTTATGTTAGGTAGCTGAGGAGGACAGGAACAAAAGCCGGGCAGCCGAACACCTGAGATGTTGGTAACTAATGGGTTGCAGATTCCTAAACTAACCACACAACTAGAGGTAGCCGTGGAGCGCTCCTACGTTGATCCTAGACGCCTCGTCACAGCCTGAGAGATAACTACATCTAAAGGCAGAAAGATGAAAGCTATCTGCCCTGGAGCAGATCCCCAAAGAAAATAGGAAGCCCCCAAACATGTAATGGCGGTTAGACAAGAAGAAAGCACGAACACAGACAGAAAATAGAATGAGCAAACGCTGGGGCCACAAGCTGACTAAATAGGATAGGACAGGAGAGATTACTTTCTGCAACCCAGAAAACCCTACAAAAATCCAACAATTCTGATTACAAAAATACTGAGATCACACGATCTCGCCACCCTCTAAATCAGATCTCAGTGTGAACAAAACCAAGCCGCAGCCACTGAAAAAACAGGAAAAAGAAAATCAACAAATAACAGTGGCTTCAAATAAACTGAGAAGAGCACAAGCCCCCCGGAGGGGACCTGGCTGACCTCCACAGAAGTGCAGGGAACAATGCAAAAAGCAAGCACAAAAACAAAAGTCGAAAATATCTTATCTGATAGCAGAAGATGCAGGCAAGACTCAGCAAACTTCCAAATGAACCAGGAACAACAAGTGAGACAAGAACAATAGATCACCGGCAACCATCATGGGAGGGAACCTCCCTTATATCAGACCAGTCAGTGAACCCAGATTGCCATTCCTCGCTGAAAGGTTCAGTACTGTCTGTAACCACCAGAGGGAGCCTCTGCTCAGAAACCATCTCTAGCACATTCATAACAGTGGTCCCAGCTTTCATCAGGTCATTGACAAGGTCCTCCCATGTAGTTCTGTGTTGTTTTACGCAACTGTCACACTCGGGTCAATGGACTGGTTGCCAGCTCTGTGATCCTCGTCATCTAATTCTTCCTTAATACTCATTGTGGGAATGTAACCTAATATATCATACAGCTAATGCATGCCAAATGCATGCCAAAACGATCAGTAATCTATTAGAACAAACTTCTATTTGCTTTATTTTGTATCTCCAAAACATAAATCGGTTGTGGTTGTGTGCAAGAAGATGTAAGATGCAACATTTAGGCCTTTCTAGTGACCCATTTGATTTTCTTACCATCTAAAACTACCATTGGTAATAATATACTGTAGAAAGCTTTATTAATGACTAGGAAATGTTGCATTGTACCCATCACCCAACTATAAACTGAAATGACCCGGTAATAGAATTCCTTTACTTCACATCAGAGAGGCTCAGCACATGTCAGATAGAGATTCAAGGTAAAGTCTTGGAAAAGCTCTCTCGTGAAGCAGAACAACATAATAAGTTAAAGCAGTCAGCTAAGAATTGATGAGCAGCCTTCAGTAATCAATAGTAATTAATGAATCCAGCACTGATCCTGATAAACTAGTATAGAATCATTTCAATAGACCTTAGCAAGTACAATATAATATTAAAGTCACCAATATATTTGTTTGCTGTCACTGTATAATCCATCACCCAAATTAGTTATTCTGTAATCCTTCCTGTTCAGCATCGGCACATTTTGCTTTGCAAGTATCCAGAGATATTGCTAATTCTGTGCACAGCTGGAGCCCGCTTACCATTCAGCAGAACAGCACATTTTGGTGGTGACGGACTACCCAACTGAGGAGTTAACAAGTTCAGCAAATGCTGAGGACACTAATTAGAATGAGGAAATGGACAGCGAAGGGAATATCTGGCATCTCAAAAGATATATTAAACTAATTGAAAGCAGAAATTTCATAGAAGTTTATATAAACTAATACAACAGGAGATGCGAAGCTTACAGCAGGAGATGCGAAGCTTACAGCAGCCGCCTTATTAATCGGTGGAGGACCAGAGGTTATTCCTGAGGAAAACATTTCTTACCAACACATTTTAGGAATATACAGAAAGATATCACCATTCTTATCTTTGTTATCACCAGTTCTAAATTTCAAAAGATGAATTCGCTTTGTTTTCAATATTAACCAACTTACTGAAATTTCCTTTATATTGTGTAGAAAATTAATTACATTTTTTATGCAAAAGAAAATGTAATAAATATTACTAAAGCTCAAGACAATTCTGTATGCAGCAAACTAAAATACACACAGACAAGGGCTAAGTTACAGAACTGAAAATTATCAATGAATTTACTCATCTCTCAGATTAGGGATGACTGCAGACGAGTGTAGGAATAATCATCAGTTTCATCTAGAAAACTCAAATTTTTTTCTAATTTTCATCCATATGCCATCTGTGTGTGTTTTTTATGTCCGTGTGCGATCTATTTTCATACAACTGCATTAAAATATCACACACAGTTTCCTAGGTTTATAATAGAAATTTATCAGTAAAAATCGGATGCCACTCTGATGGTCTGTGTGGGCTCCGACTTTTTTTTTCGCACCCATAGACTTGAATGTGTGAGTCTCATCCAAGGCTTAGATGAAAGTAGTGCATGCTGCGATTTCTTTATCTTGGACACTCGGACAGAGAAATAAGATCATTCATCTAAACAGCCCTAGTCAATACCATGGGTCAGTGTGCAGTCTGATTAAAATTCAGATATCAAGAGTCCATTTTATGCGCTCCTCCGCATGAGCCCTTAAAGAGGATATTCAAAAGCTCAACACTTCCACTTTGGAAGGTAGCAGGCATCACTGATGTAATTTTCGACTGCCACGTCTTGAGCATGTAAATGTAGTCTATCAGCCCATGAGAAGAGTCCTCACAGGATAGGTTCCAGCAACAAAAATGGCCTTATCACGGCTGCCGGGTACACATCAATTGGCCAACTTATGTGCCAAGAATTCTCAATTTTTCATATTTTCGGTAATGCAGTTCAAATTTCATGTATTTCATGTTTGCATGCTATAGTGCTACAGAGACCAGATTTAGTTTGTTGTGCATGGCCGGCAGATATTATATTTTTCCTCATTAATTAGAATAGACACAACTGCAAATAACTGCCAATTATAACCGTGCAAAACCGTCCCAAGTCTTAACAGAGCCAAAAGTCCTGGCCTAGTGTGAAGCAGCCCAGGGATACAATGCAGGGCAGCAGTGATAAGAAGATACGAGGACCAGATGGATGTTTGGTAAGGTTTGTACAAGTAATTTTTTTATTTTATATATCTTATGTCTCCAAGTCTCTGATCATAATAAGGGACATTCGATTTGCAGAAAATAACTTCTTTGGCAATCAAGTGTCCAGAGAAAATGCACAAGAATTCAAAATTTTCACTGATCCGCTCATCTTTACTTGCTACAAAGTAATAAATCTATATGGGTATATTTGCACTAGTATATTTGCACTATTCATGCATTTTCTTTTCTCTCGATTTAGTTTTATAACTGATTTTCTTTTTCTTTTTTTCTGCCCCCGGTGTTAATATAGTGATGATCTGTGATTTCAAATAATGAAGCTTCTTCACTGGTGTTAAATTATCTTTGTGTAGTAACCAACGCGCGCTGCCTTACCTGCGTGCGTGATCGCTTTTGCCGTCGTTTGGCTGCTGTGAGTGTGGTGTGCCTCCTTTCTGCAGGGGGGCTGTCCGCGCTCGCCTCATCCTTGTGACGGTCGGGTGATCAGCTCTGCGGAGTTGTGACAGTGTGTGTGGATCCACTAGGTGGATGGGCGGAGTTGTTAGGCGGATGGGTGGAACTATTCTACATAATGCCTCCCCCTTATGATGTCACACTATACGAGGACACACTATGAGGTCAGGTGAGCCTAGGAAGGGATCGTCCCCTAATCTTTTTTCAATACTCCCATTGGTTGATGACCGGTATAACTAAGATGACGCTGGATAGCTAGACACACCCCCAGGAAGCGAAACGCGCGTCGGGGTGCGGGGATACAGTGTGTCATTTGGCGTTCATGTTGGTGCAGCACAGACATAGGTAATATGTACCTGTCTTTATCTAGTTATGTGTTCGCAGTTGATTTATGTCTATTAGGGTAATTCAGCAGTTGATGTATTGGGCAGTTTCATGCCGAGAAGGAATATTTTCAAAATTTTTAAATATTTTGGAAATGGTTAATTTTTTGTAAGTTGGTATTTCATTACACATGGCATAAGGTGGCATCACTGTTTCTTTCAAATTCCATATATTTCCAAGATGGCAGAGGGTCGAATGTGAACACCTACTGTTCTTACTGGAATCATACAGTTACAGGCCATATTGGTAAGTGGATTACTATTAACTAGCAACATGCATAACTTAAGTTCAGTAAATATAAAAGATGTACTGTTAGTAAACCAAAATACTATAATATCTTTGGTTCTGTAAGATTAATGTTTACCAGAAATTTTGCACATATCCATTGTAGACATTTTCTCAGTAACGTAAGTTACCTAAAAAAAATTTGTAGGATTGAGAACTAAGCATAAATTAAGTTGTAACTTGCAGAGTTCTTATATTGCATAATGTATTAACTATTCACTAAGTTTCATGTTGCTGCTAAAAGTTTCAGGGTATGTTTCCACGTAGCGGAAACACTCAGGTTTAGCTGCGGATTGAATGCTGCGTCCTACCGCAGCGTTTAATCCGCAGGGGCCAGATGTTCCTGCATAGTGGAGGGGATTTTATGAAATCCCGTCTCCACTATGCGTCCGATTACGTGGGTGACACACCCGCTAAACGGGACGTGCGGCGCGTCTTTTCAGAACGCAGCATGTTTTTTTTTTACCTTGCAGCGACGGAGCGTCGCCGCAAGGTAAATAGCAGAGTCCTATGAAGCACTGCGGCGATTCCGGATGTGTTCAGTGAACACATCCGGATTCACCGCGCGTTCTGAAGGGGGTGGGGCTTTGGGCGGAGCGGGGTTTCCACTCCGTCCAAAACGCCAGTGTCACCAGCAAAGCACCCCCACACCATTACACCACCTCCTCCATGCTTCACGGTGGGAACCAGGCATGTAGAGTCCATTCGTTCACCTTTTCTGCGTGCAAAGCAGTAATCAAAGCAAAAGGTGGCTACTTTGAAGAACCTAGAATATAAGACATATTTTCAGTTGTTTCACACTTTTTTGTAAAGTGTAATGTATAATTCCACATGTGTTAATTCATAGTTTTGATGCCTTCAGTGTGATTCTACAATTTTCATAGTCATGAAAATACAGAAAAATCTTTGAATGAGAAGGTGTGTCCAAACTTTTGGTCTGTACTGTAGATGCATTTATTTGTTTGCACTAGGCACTTTTATAATATTGACAACTATCATATCCCTATGGCATGGCTTAAAGAGTAAAGGATTGCCTTATGAGATAAGGAACATTATAGTCCTTTCATTATTTTCCAGGAACTCTATAAGATAGCCTTGTGTAAACAATTGATGCCAATATCCTAATGATAAAAATAAATTTTAAATCTGCATGAATTTTTGGAAAATCGACATTATATAAAGGTTATTATCTGTTGAATGCTAAATATAGCTAAACTGCGTAGAACATTATACCTTTGCTGCCATAGCTTTTCTCCCTGCCTAACAGATATTTCGTTTGAGGCAACCATTTTTAAAATTTTGATTTGCTTTTAATTACACATGAGTGACACTCTTGATCTATATGTCACGTAATCTTTAGGATATATCAGTTTATGGAGTGTAGCCTGCTCCTTGGTTAGGATAACGGGCTTGGGTATTGTGCTTAAAAGTTATAAATCTAGCAAATATTTCCATTCATTTTGTTCTAAAACCATAAATTTTATCCCAATTTGCACAAAATTTGTCAGAGATTCATAAAATCCAAGCAGGAATTATTAATAGTGAGAGATGTAATAACATCAACTTGAAAATACGTAAGACCGCGCGTTCTAGTGCTCAGAACATTCTGCATTGTACAGCACTGTTTATACAGGAGACTTCACTTATGAATGTAAATGACACTAAGGACTAGCAAGTCATCAATAATTAAACCAATTTATTCCAGATCTTAAGTATTTTACAAGAGGAAAGCTTTTAACCTTGCACTCTCTTAGCTCCTGTGAGATACAGTGTAACCAGGAGGCGGTTTTAGTATTTTTCATCCTTTACAATGATTAAAAAAAGGAAAAAAAAAATATATATATATCTGAACAAATCTTTTTCTTGTATAAGAGCATGTGATTAAACATGTACAAGTCATTTAACCATTTTTTTCTCTTTTGAACCTCTGTCAAAATGTTTAATGTTCCTAATGAAACAATTCATAGGCAGCAAGCCTACATTTCAATATTGTCTATGGAATAACAACAAATAGCTGTGGTGACTTTACTAGGACATGGCATATCAGTATTAATTCACATACAAGTAGTATCCGTAGATTTGCTTACCCGCCATCATCTTCTGAGCTTCGTATGGCTCCATATAGCCATCATTCTCAGTCACTATTTCGGCAGCTGTCTGGCTTCCCGGGCCCTGCTTAGCATCAAACGGGTCTGCATAGTCTTCAAGAATGATTGGCTGTAAAGAAAAAAAATAAAAAAAAAATAAATTAAAAATGACCTAAGAAAAAAAAAAAAGGAGGGAGAAGTGGAGAAGTTCAACATTTCAAAGACATAAGGGCACTTCAATAACATCATGACTATAATAAAGGTGCAAGACTTCACTAGTTCCTACACAGTCTATGGGAAACTGATCTAGGTGGTCCACACCTCTCAGCCGTTAAAACGCCCTGCATAGATTCCCCTCCAGGATCTGCTTAAATCAGTCATCAGGTGCAGAGAAAGATGCGCGCTCAGTGCCGGAGCCCGCATCAAAAGGCAGGGGGGACCCAACCGAAGACTTATGTATATGTCATTAGTCGCTAAGGGGTTAAAGGTAATTCACTGAAAAAAAAAAAATATGTGTAACAGGCGTACTATACAAGCCTAATCTCGGTGTATTGAGAAAATTAGTCAACACACCCCTCTCCCAGATGTGATAGGTGTGCGAGTAGTTGTTTTAGGAGTATTTTGCACCTGTGTTACTTCCGCCTTGTATCATCATTAGTAATGTGACCAGGTATTAGTAATTCTAGCGCTTATTTTGTGAGGTTTTTGAATGCAAGTTCTTTTTTAGTGAATTTCTTCGAACCCACCCTTCGTTCACCACCTGCATCAGTTTTGCGTCAAACCTAGTTTGACCTTTGTATGAAGTTGTGCCTGTCATTTTTTAAACTTCTGAAGAATACAATTGCAAATATTATATAAAAAAAAAACTTTGATCCTTTGATTAGCATAAAAAATAACAGCGCTAATTGTTTTTCCACATATTTGGGGATATTATACACCATTGATCCAACAAGCACTGTAAGCAAATGTGTAACACAAGCTGTATGTAAGCATTATTGTAGCTGGATGTCTGCCACGTGTCACTCAAAACACTGCAAGCGCTGGTGGCAAGTATTGATCTACGCCACATAGGGAGAATGATTGTAACCGTTCCCCAATGTAGGAGTAAAGACAGCGAGGCAAATAAGAAAATTAAAATTAATATTGCATTCCTACTGTTGGCTGGTTTGAGACCCCATACAAGAGTTTTAACTTTTCTAGATGGAGATTTCCTTTTAAATATTTCCAGTAGAACTTTTTATACAATGATCATGTTCAGATGTAAAAGAGGTTGCTCGCTGTTTTTACATTATCACACATTAAACTCTTTACATACATAAATATATATGTGCATGCACACGTACACACAGTAAATAAAAAAATAATGCTTTAAGTTTTTAAATAGTTTGCTTATCCTAGATTCCTCCACAAGATTTTAAAATCATTTTCATACTTAAAATAGAATGAGTTAATATAGTTTACAGCTTATTTAAATATTTTAACCCCTTCACCCACAAGCCTGTTTTCACAATTCCAACCAGGGTCACTTTATAAGGTAGTAACCCTGTAACCCTTCAACAGATCCCACCGATTCAGAGATTGTTTTTTTGGTGACATTGTACTTCATGATAGTTGTAAATTTGTTCGATATGTTTTGCGTGCATTTGTAGCAAAAATGGATTTCCGGTGAAAATTTTGAAAATGTTGTCATTTTCAAACTTTTAATGTTATGCCCTTAAAATCAGAGAGATATGTCACACAAAATATTTAATAAATAACATTTCCCACACGTCTACTTTATATCAGCAGAATTTTTGAAACAATTTTTTTTCGTTAGGAAGTTGTAAGGGTTAAAAAGTGACAAGTGAATTCTCATTTTTCCAACAATTTTTTTTAGGTACCACATCACTTTGAAGTAATTTTGAGGGGTCTATATGACAGAAAATACCCAAAAGTGACACCATTCTAAAAACTGCACCCCTTAAAGGTGTTCAAAACCACATTCAAGAAGTTTTTTTTCAGGTGCTTCACGGTAATGAGTGGAATGCGGAAGGAAAAAATTAACATTTTACAAAATTTTTTAGGAGAAATGGACCCAAAAATTTGTTGTTCAATTTCTCCTGATCACGCAGATCCCCATACGTGGATGACAACCACAATTTGGGTGCACGGCAAGGTTCAGAAGGAAAGGAGCCCATTTAACTTTGAATGTAAAATTTGATGAACTAATGAACGGACGTCAAGTCGCATTTGGGGAGCCCCTCATGTGAGGGGTTTCCACTGTTTAGTCACATTAGGAGCTCTCCAAATGCGACGTTCATTAGTCTATCAAATTTTACATTCAAAAAGTCTAATGGCCTCCTTTCCTTCGGAGCTCTGCTGTGCACCTAAACAGTTGTTTTCCCCCACATATGGGGTATGACACACTCAGAAGAAATTGCACAACAAATTATTTTCTCCTTTCATTGTGAAAATGGGAAAAAAATGGGGCTAAAAAACATTTTTTGTAGGGAAATATATTTTAATTTTTACAGATCAACATTGTAAAATTCTGTGAAGCACCTGTGAGTTTAAGGTCAATTCCTTGAGGGGTATAGTTTTCAAAATGTCACTTGTGGGGGTTTTCCACTGTTTAGGCACTTCAGGGGCTCTCCAAACGCAACATGACACCCACAGACCATTGCATCAAATCTACTTTTCCAAAACATCACTCCTTCCTTTCGGAGCCCTGTTGTGCACCGAAACAGTAGTTTTTCCTCACATATTGGGCATCTGTGTACTCAGGAGAAATTGCACAACAAATTTTAGGGTAAATTTTTCCGGTTACCCTTATGAAAGTAAAAAATTTGGGCTAAAACAACGTTTTTGAGGGAAAATGTGTTTTTTTTATTTTATTTTTATGTTCACGCCACAATGTTCTAAAATTTTGTGAAGCACTTTGGGGTTAAAGGTGCTCACCACACATCTAGATCAGTTCCCAGAGGGGTCTAGTATTCAAAAGGTTGTCACTGTGAGGGTTTTCCACTGTTTAGGCACATCAGGGGATCTTGAAAACACGACATAACACAGGCAGACCACTCCATCAAAGTCTGTGTTCCAAAACATCAATCCTTTTTTCTGAGCCCTGCCGTGAGTCTAAATAGTCTAAATAGTATTTTACCCAAACATATAGGGTATCTGCACACTCCAGGAAATTGCACAACAAATTGTATGGTGCAACATCTCATGTTACCCTTTTGAAAATGCAAAATTTGGGGCTAAAATACATTTTTGTGAGGAAAATGTAGATTTTTATTTTCACAGCTCAATGTTAAACTTCTATGAAGCACCTGGGGGCTCAAGATGCTCACCACACCTCTAGATAAGTTCCCCTAGGGGTCTAGTTTACAAAATGTCAATTGTGGGTGGTTTTCTTTAGGAACATCAGGGGCTCTCCAAACTTAAAATTCCTCCATTAATTAATCCAGCAAAGTATGCATTCAAAAAGTCAAATGGCCCTCCTTCCCTTCTGAGGTCTGCCGTGTGCCCACACAGTGGTTTTCCCTCACATGTGGGGTATCGGCATGCTGAGGAGAAATTGCACGAGTTTTAGAGGTCCATTTTTTCCTGTTACTCTGCAAAACTAAAATATTTTGTTTCTAAATTAATTTTTTTTAATTCCTGTGAAGCACCTGAAGAGCTAAACTTCTTGAATGTGGTTTTGAGCACCTTGAGGGTGCAGTTTTTAGAATGGTGTCACTTTTGGGTACTTTCAGTCATATTATGGACCACTCAAAGTCATTTCAAATGTGATATGGTCCCTAAAAAAATGGTTTTGTAAACATTTTTGGAAAAAGGAGACTTGGTGGTCAACTTTTAACCCTTATAATTTCCTAACAAAAAAAATTATGTTTCAAAAACTGATGTAAAGTTGACATATGGGAAAGTTATTATTTATTTTGTGTGATATATCTCTCTGATTTTAGGTTCATGAAAATTAAACGTTTTGAAAATTTAAGTTTTTATCACAATTAAATAAACGCAAGTCATTTGATTAATTTTTACCACCATTATAAAGTACAATATGTCATGAAAAACAATCTTAGACTCAGTGGGATCCGTTAAAGCGTCCCAGAGTTACTACCACAAAGTGACACTGATCAGAATTGTAAAATTTGGCCTGGTCAGGAAGGTAAAAACAGGCTTGGGGGTGAAAAGGTTAAGTTGGACCTGAAGATCTCAGACATATGAAGTATGTCTATCTATCATTGTGACTTTCACATAATACTTGTCCTCATCTCCTCTACAAGTGCAGTGTAAATAAACACAAACGGCAAGAGAATGAATTGTAGTAGGACTCAGCGACAATCTAACTGGCTTCTCTTGCCTTTTGTTATTTCGTAGAATGGTTTGATGCAGCTGTGAGCAGTGATAGCATACAGTCCTAATTGATCACTGAGGCATAGAGTAATAGAATGAAGGTCGGTGACACCAGCCACTGTCATTCATCAATGAGCTCAGAGAAGCAGAAAAAAATAATAATATTTAACAGATTCAACACTTAGCAATCACACAACGGTAATTAACTTTAAATGTCACGCTTCTTCACCAAAATCAGCTTTCAAGGACTCGCATGACAAACAGCTAATAAAATGGAAGAATCAGACATGGAGGTAAAGGTTGGATGGAAACTCAAAATAGCTCAAATTTAGATACGGTAATTTGTTCCCAAGTTTAAAGCATGAAATAAAAGAGGGGGAAATAAATTAGAGAGTTTTTATAGCAAAGAGGCCAAAGTCAAAATCATATTCAGAATACTACTAGAAAAAAAAGAAATGTATCCAAACTCAAATACACTTATAATCTGTCATAATCACAAAGGTGGTGGATTTTGCCAAACAACAGTCAAAACCAACAAGTCATTCGAATTATAATCATGAACACTGTAGAATCAATTTAATAAGAAATTGGATTAACCCATGAGCAAACATTCTGCATAAACAGGCAAAGAAGTTTCAGGGTATATACAGACGTTGTGGAATTGTTGGGGATCCGCAGTTGGATTTTCCGAGCGGAATTGCAGCAGATCAGCAAGTGTTTGACCAATCAATGTTATTAAATAGGGGAAAAAAATTGCTGTACGCATGCTGCGGAAAATTCCGCACTGATTCTGCAGCGGTTTAGTTTCCGCAGCATGTCAATTTTTTGGTGGACCTGCTGCGTTCCTACACCCATTGAATTAATGAAATCCGCAGGGCAAAAAAACGCATGGCAATCCGCATAAAAAAACGCACAGATTTTGTCATGCGTTTTCTGCCAAGAGAGGCAGAATCCGCTCATGAAATTCCACAGCCCAATCCGCAACGTGTGCACATACCCTTAGGCTGTGTGCTCACGCTGCGTTTTTGTTGCGGTTTTTCAGTGCAGATTTGTCACAAAACCTGAAAGGTTTCACGGTGCCAAAAGAATAAATGAGAATCCTAAAGTTTAATGCACACATCGCTTATTTTGGACTTGCAGATTTGGTGCAAGTTTAAAGGGATTGTGTCAGCACAGAATGACTGTGAAAACCAAGTCCAGAACTCAGTGCTTGATTGTGGGGCTAAACATATACACCTTCCCCCTGCTTGTTTTCCATCCATCTCCACCCCCCTATGATTGATAGCTTTGCTTCATAGAAGAAGAGGAGGGAGAAGATAGATGGAAAACAAGTCGGAGGGAAGGTGTATGTAAGTGATCGAGCTATGAAGCACCGAGCGACTGAACTTTGTTTTAACAGCCATTCTGAGCTGACAGTCCCTTTAAATCTGCAGCATGTCAATTCTTTCAGAATTTTTGCTGTAGATTTCACCCATACTGATTAGTGGGGAAAAATCTGCACCAAAAATGCAACTAAAAAATGCAGCAAATATGTGCACATTCGCCGACAAGAGATGCAGAAATTGCGCAGAAATTTCAGCAAATACTTAACGTGTGCACACGCTCTTGGAGACAGAAGTTTTTATTTTACAATATATTGCACAAAAACAAAGAAAAAAGCCATTAAAATGCTGGAGTATAGGCAACGAAATAGCCCTTATATTGGCTCAACAAGACAAAATCTAAAGAATCTTATTAACTAGACCAGCAGCTAAATTTTCTCTTGTGTGTAAGAGATCAGTGTTTTACTGTCAGGGCTCATACACTTCAGCGAGAATAAAAATCAGTCCGATGTTGTTCCTGAAAAGTCGGGCGAGTGACACACAAGTACAATCCAATTTTTCTCAGCTATCATCATCCGTATGACATGTGAATGTAATGCATTTTTAACATCAGCCTTTACATACAGTAATTCTCTCTCATTTCAACCTAGTTTACTAACCAAACAATCTTATATACAAATGTAGATAGACAAAAAAAAAGAAAAATACATTGAGGTCATGGAGCTACAAAATCAGTGCAGTTTGGTGTACATGTGTTTAGATCATATTTACATAACTGAAAGCAAAAAATGGCATAGGGAGGGAATGCTGACAGCTGGGGCTGATTTTTATAATCTGGGAAGGGGAGAATGAACAGAGCTTCCCAGGCTATTAATATCAGCTCACAGCTGTCTACTTAGCCTTTACTGGTTATAAACAAGGGGTGACCGCAGAAAAAAAAATGATGTGGGGGTTCCCCCCATAATTAATAACTAGCAAAGGGTAGGCAGACAGCTGCGGTCTGATATTAATAGCCTAGGAAGGGGCATGGATATTGGCTCCCTTCCAGACTTAAAACATTGCCCTCAACTGCCCAGAAATTGCATATGCATTAGATATGTCAATTCTGGCATTTAGTCTCCGCTCTTCCCACTTGCCTTGGTGTGTTGGCAAGTGGGGTAATTGTAGTGGAGTTAATATCAGCTTTGTAATGTCAGCTGACATCAAGCTCCCGGGTTTAGTAATGGAAAGGAGTTTATAAGACTCATAGCCAACTCCATAGTCAAATGTAATAAAAGACAGAGACTGAGTTAAGTCCATTAACTGAAATACTAAACTTCCCGACCTGCTTTTAACCATTTATTAATGTATAAATAAATAATAAAACACCATATTCTTCGCCTGTCCGCAGATCATCCCCAGGTGATGCAGCCCCACAAAATACTTCAGCTCTGCTACATTCAGATTGTTTGTTGAGCGGTGGCATGATGCGAGCACTCAGCAAGTCAGCCGGAATTCAATGAGACAGGAGTCTAGCAATGATGTAAGGTTGCTGGAGTTCATAGCCGATGAACCCCGGTCACCTCACTGATGTCACCACTCGCATCATGAGAAAACTCTGTTTTCATATTCCCTTTAAATTAAGCTGCTTTGCTTTTGATAATACCTGGTATTTGGCTTAGACAAAGCTTTATTGATCTAGTTATATGTGGATTACATAAGTTTTTAGTGTGTTTCTGCCCTAAAAACACATGTGAAATTTTTACCTGCAGATTTTCTTCATCTAATACAAGTCAATGGGGAAAATCTGCACAGAAAAGTAAAGGTAGTCTACTAAAAAACAATTGTGGGCACACAGCCTTATTCACACAACAGTATTTGGTCAGTATTATGATCAGTGTTTTAAGTTCCACTCCTTGTTTTGGATAACAGGGAAAAAATATTGACATCTGTTCTGTGTTTTGGAGACATTCCTGGTTATGGCATGCAAATACTGATGTGTGAATGAAGCAGTACTCGTCTTTTAGAACCCATGCACCCTTGGATGAGTTGGGAGGAATACCTGCAGGTCAAAACAGCAAAAGATGGATTTTGGTAAGACCTTACCTGTAAAATCCTTTTCAGCGAAGGAAGGAAGGGAGACACAGTCATTACTAGTGGGTAGGCAGAGCCCACACAGGATAGAACACCTCAGATTAAAAAAAAGTGTTGACCGGCCCCTCCAGCTTGGGCTCCTCCTACTCCAGCTCTCCAGTCCGTACACAAGCTAAGGAAGAGCAAATATCACCAGCGGAGCAACATAACCCCTTCTGAAAGACTTCAGAGAAAAAAACAAGAAGACAGGTTATGCATATAACAGAAAAAAACACACAGTCCCAGGTACTACTCACTGAACCTGACCACTGCGATGAGCTGGCAATGCTGGAACAGAGCCTTATCGCGCCGACCTCAGCCCAGATAATCGCTATCAGAGAAGGGTCACGCCGCATCTGAAAACACAACAACACACTTCTGCCATGGGAGGGAGCTGTGTCTCCCTTCCTTCCTTCGCTGAAAAGGATTTTACAGGTAAGGTCTTACCAAAATCCGTCTTTCAGCAGCAGATGGAAGGAAGGGAGACACAGTCATTACTAGTGGGACGTCCCAAAGCAGTCCAGAAATTAAGGGTGGGCAAAAAACCAACAGGCAGATTCCCAACAACTTAGATAAATGCGCAACTGACGCTAAATACAAGTCAATGAGAACTTTAAACTACAGCCGCCTGCAGGACCCTACGTCCTAAGGCCGCATCAGCGGAAGCACTGACGTCCACCTTATAAAATTTTGTAAACGTGTGGACGGAGCGCCAGGTCGCCGCCCTGCAGAGCTGAGCTGCCGAGGCCCTTGATGGAAGGCCCACGATGAACCCACAGCCCTCGTGGAGTGAGCTTGAATCTTAATCGGACAAGGCTCGCCCTTAAGTCGGTAAGCCTCTAAAATGGCCGACCGAATCCAACGAGCTATAGAGTCCTTGGAAGCTCGTTGACCACGCCGACGACCTGCTGGAATCACAAACAGAGAATCCGACTTCCGAAAACTTTGAGTAATAGACAAATAGAACTTCAAGGCCCGCACTAAATCCAATGTGTGCAAGGCCCGTTCCTTCGCATTCCTCGGCTCCGGACAGAGCGAGGGCAACACAATATCCTGGTTAACATGAAATTGTGACACCACCTTAGGTAGAAAGTCGCCCCGTGTGCAAAGCACTACGCGATCCGGGTGAAACTTCAGAAAAGGAGGCGAGCAAGAAAGAGCCGCCAACTCAGAAACCCTTCTCAAAGAAGTGACCGCCACTAGGAAGGCAAACTTCCAAGAGAGCAAAGAAAGGCTAACAGAGTCCATAGGCTCAAAAGGCCCATGTTGAAGAGCCTCCAAGACAAGATTGAGCCGCCAAGGAGACACAAGCGCCTTCCGCGGCGGAAACTGACGGTTACTCCGCGAAAAAAGGAACGTACATCCCTACACGAGGCGATAGCCTTCCGAAACAGCAAGGACAGAGCAGAAACCTGACCCTTCAGAGTGCTAACTGCCAAACCCTTGTCCAGCCCGTACTGCAAAAAGGCCAACAAATTGGGAATGGAAAAAATCCTCGGGTTCCTTGAAGAACCCGAACACCACGAAAAGAAGCCTTCCCAAGTCTTGTGATAAATCCTAGTAGTAGCCGGACCTCTGGCAGCTCGCAGAGTGGCAATGACTTCGGCTGAAAAACCTTGACGGGTCAAGATTTCGGTCTCAAGAGCCACGCCGTCAAACGCAGAGACTTCAGGTCCGGATGATGAACGGGCCTTGGGTTAACAGGTCCGGGCGAAGAGGGAGTGGCAGTGGAGGCGCTGCCAGAAGCGACACCAGCGTCGAGAACCACGTCCTCCTCGGCCAATCTGGGGCTACCAACATAGCTGGGACTCTCTCCAGTCTGATCCGACGCAATACCAGAGGAAGTAAGGATATCGGCGGGAACACATAGATTAGCTCGAATTGGTCCCACGGAGCCACCAGAGCATCCACCGCCACAGCCTTCGGGTCCTTGTACCTGGACATGAACGTCGGTAACTTGGCATTGAACCTGGATGCCATCAAATCCACTTGGGGAGTTCCCCAACGGGAGCACAGCAGTGCAAAAATTTCCGGATGAAGACTCCATTCTCTGGGATCCATCTTTTTGCGACTGAGGAAGTCCGCCGTGATATTCTGAACTCCTGGAATGTGAATCGCAGAGATGGCTGGCACCCTGACCTCGGCCCATACCAGGATCTGAGACACCTCCATCATGAGCCTGAAGCTCCTTGTCCCACCTTGATGGTTGATATACGCGACCGCCGTCGCGTTGTCTGTCTGCACTCGGACTGGTAGACCGCTTAAAGGGACCGTCCAGTGTTGGAGGCAAAGGAAAATTGCCCTCAATTCCAGGATGTTGATCGGCAGAACAGACTCTTCCGACGACCATACTCCCTGAATCCAGAGATCGTTCCAGACACCCCCCCAGCCCGTCAGGCTGGCATCGGTGGTTATGACCGACCACCTCGGAGGGAGGAAGGACTTCCCCAAGGATATCGCTTCCGGACGTAACCACCATCCTAGAGACTCTCGCACCCTGTGGGAGATGATGATACTGCAATCCAGCGAAGCCTGCGATCGATCCCAACGGTTCAAAATGAGCATTTGGAGAGCCCTGGAATGAAATTGGGCAAACGGAAGTGCCTCCATCGACGCCACCATCAAACCCAGAAGGCGCATACACCTTCGAAGGGACATTGCTGTCGAAGACTTCATAACCTGTACATGTCGAAGAAGAGTTGCTTGCTTGTCTGGAGGCAGGGACACCACTGCTCGTACCGTGTCGAAATGCATCCCCAAAAACAGGATTGACTGCGACGGTTCCAGAGACGACTTCTCCCAATTGACCAGCCACCCGAAGTCCTCCAGGAGCTGAAGGGATAGATTGCGAGCCGTCACCGCCTCCTCCTTTGTGGACGCCACAATCAAAAGGTCGTCCAGGTAGGGAAGAATCGTAACCCCGTCTTCGAAGGATCGCCATGAGAGGTGCCAGAATTTTCGTAAAAACTCTGGGCGCTGAGGCCAACCCGAAAGGCAGGGCCACAAACTGGTAATGGTCCTGACCTATGGCAAAACGAAGGAAGCGTTGGTCGGCCCTTCCGACGGGAACATGCAAATAAGCGTCGCGAATGTCGATTGACACCAAAAAGTCGTTCTGCGACAGGGCCGCCACAACCGAGCGAAGCGATTCCATGCGGAATTTCCGGGTGCGGACATGCCGATTCAATCTTTTGAGATCCAGAATGGGGCGAAATTTGTCCTCCTTTTTGGGGACCACAAAGAGGTTGGAATAAAACCCTCTTCCCCGTTCCTCCGGCGGAACCGGTACCACCACACCCTTCTGCAGAAGGGAATCGACCTCCCGCAGTAGAGCGGCAAATAGTTCGGGCTCTGACGGAATGCGAGATTGGCAAAAACTGTCCGGGGGTCGAGAAAGAAACTCTATGAAGTAGCCTGCCGACACAACCCGCGTCACCCAGGCGTCCGAAACGCGGGAAGCCCAAGTCGATTCGAATTGGAGCAGGTGACCCCCCACTCGAGAGCCCTCAAGTGAGACCCTGGCGTCAGTCCGCCTTAGCGGGCTTTTTGTCAGCTTCCCGCTTGTCTTGACGGAAGCTCTGTTTCCAGGGAGTGCGGGATTTCTGAGAGGTCTTTTTTCCTGAAAAAGAGGGACCACCCGATCCCCAAGAGGGCTGACCGAACCGTCCCCTGGACCGAAAATGCCGCCGACTACTACTGGCACTAGGCCTGCCAGACGCAGAAGTCACAGCTCTTCGCTGCGGTAAAGCCGTTTCTTTTGCCTTTGCCTTGACAATCAGCTCCATGAGGTCAGATCCAAATAGCTGACCACCCTTGTAAGCTAAAGATAGCAACCCTTGCTTGGAAACCGTGTCCCCGGTCCACTGTCTAAGCCACAGTGCTCTTCTGACTGTGACCACCGAGGATTGCGCCCTGGACAGCAGTGACGCAGTATCCAAACCTGTATCACTGCCATATCGTGCTGCATCCTCCAACAACTTAAAAAGCCCATCTACCTCGGATAGCGGGGATCCATCTTGCCACGCCGTCCGTAGAAGGTCCAACCAGCTCAGGGAAGCTTTACAAGCACACATGGATCCTAGCACTGCTCTGAATCCATGACCCGCGGCCTCGTAGATGGATTTCGCAGCCTTCTCCGTTTTTCTGTCCAGCGGATCCTGCAGACTCGCCTTCCCTTTAACAGGAAGTAATGAGGATTTGCTAAGCTGGGATAAAGGGACATCCACTTCAGGAGAAGGAATCCAATTATCAATCAACTCCGTCGAACACGGATACAGTGTCTCAAAAAACCGTGTCCCCTGAAAACGTTTATCTGGACACAGGCGTTCCTTCTCCACTGCCCCATTAAGCTCATCCAGAGATGGTAATGCCGATCGCGACCTATGCGACTCCTGAAACATCCGGGCCGACTTACCAGGACGTCTAGTTACCTCCTCCGGTAACTGTAACGCCTCCTTCATGGCTCCAATAAAAGCCTCTGCACGGCCCAAAAAAGAGGTAGAGTGTCCCTGCCGATCCTCCTTATCCGAATCGGACATCTCCCCATCCGAGCTTGAAGGGGAACCCTCCATACCAGAGATCTCCGAGTCGCTACACGGGAAGGATAGCACCGGCCTGTGGCGCTTCCTGCCATGAGAAGATCTAGCTGACACCCAATAACCTAGAAGGTCAGACAGGCCATCAATAGAACGAGTGAGGGCCTCCATTTTGACATCACTGAAACCTCCGACCGCTGCGCTTGACGCCGTCGAGGACTCCTGCGTGTCAGATACGCGAGACTGATCCTGTAGCGGACCTGGGAGACGGTCCGCACCCCCTGGACCCTGATCTGACATGCCCTCACACAGTATATGGCAGATTAAACCTGTCAGTAACTAGAACAGTGTGGTTTCTTAAGGGAAAGAAAAAAGAACGCTGAAGGGTTAAAGCTCTTAAAGAGAGAGCTACCCCAGCTGTCCCTCAATTAAGGTTTAACCGTCTATCAAGGGGTTAATGTCGCAGACTCCCCACAACCTCTGTTAAATGAAAAGGGTGTGCGAGCCCCAGACAAAAAAAAAAAAAAAGGCCTCTATATGAGGCAACAGCTGCAGGACAGCTCAGTCTGCCACCTAATTGTGCCTCAGAAAGGTGCCCTGCGCTGTGGGGGTGAGGGGGTTAAGCTTCTGCCCTGACAGGCAGAAGCGACTCACCCAGCTGGCCGCGGTGCAGTGTTCCTTCGGTCTGTCGGGAGGAGAGAGTGAGGAGCCCGAGGAAGCCTTCAGTAATGGCCGCCGCGCTGTGAAAGAGGGAAGCCGGAAAAGGAGAGGCAGGAGAAAGCGCGCGCTCAGAGCGCTTTTTGCCCGCGAAAGACAGAGAAAGCGCGAAGCCACGCCCCCCGCCGGCTTCAAAAAAACGCGCGCGACTCCTCCGCTCTCCCCGCTCCCATGTCCTGCAGGCATCCACCTGCGGACAAAAAACACAAGTCACCAACATGAATACATGTAGCAGCGGCTGCCGCAGTAGCCGCTGAAGCACTCAAAATACATTTAAAATGCTGAGTACTCACCCAGCTGAGCACCACAGGGACCCCTAGGGATTTGTGGCGCTATGCCCATAGCTTCCCCCCAGGGCGGAGAATGCAGTGACCCCAGAAGCGCGGTTTGCGTCCCCGCCAGGGAAGCAACCCTCATCCCCAGGGGCCGGCAGGGTTCTGCAGGGACCACCTTAAAGGGTAACACAGATCCGCCAAGGGAGGGGTGGGGGTCCAGCAGCGCTGAGACCCCTGAGACCTCAAGACCACTGGGGTCCAAGTCTCTGTCCGATAAAAATAAAAAAAATTTCTGAGGAGCTGCTCCAGCAGCGACTATCCTCTGTGATCTCAAATTTTAGACTGGAGAGCTGGAGTAGGAGGAGCCCAAGCTGGAGGGGCCGGTCAACACTTTTTTTAATCTGAGGTGTTCTATCCTGTGTGGGCTCCGCCTACCCACTAGTAATGACTGTGTCTCCCTTCCTTCCATCTGCTGCTGAAAGAGTCAGCACTACTCTTCTATACTCATTAAACAGTTAAGAGCCATTTAAAAAAAAAAAATGTTTCTAATATTTTCATTAATTCTCAGCTACATAGAGAATCTTAAATTCAAAACAGATTTAAAAGCAGCCAAATTTGTAACCAGAGTTAACAGTCATCTGAGAGTATTGTATATGGAATAAAAAAAATACATAAAAAAAAACAAAAAACAAACACACAGCATGCACAAATGACTATGTACATACAATAGAAATATTCCAATTTATTTTCCTTGAAGCCTGTCTCATGATTTAGCTCCTGCATTTAGCTGTAGGTGTACCTACTTGAGATGGAAATAGTTTGTTCTTGCGCTGCATTACTGCCAGACAGCTACAAAGAACATTCATTTGTAAAAAGGTAAGAAACAAAAGAACTGTCACTTCTCCAGCAGACTTGTCAGCTTCCAAAGCCTTAAAATTGGTGGCACTAAAATGACATTTTAATAAAGGTCTAGGATTTTGTTGAAGTCTATTAAAAAACCTTTACATGCTAAAAAAAATCAGCAAGACTTCCCAAAACGTCAGCAAGTTGACATGTTTGCCCTGGGAGATGTGGAAAATAAAACCTGATTTAATTGCAGTCCATTATCTTCTTAAAGGAGACTTCTTTTTAAATGAAAAGGATGGATACCAAAATTAACCCAACAGGCACTATAGAGGACAGACAGCAGAGCAATCAGCAGATCCAGAATGTTTCTTTTACTGTATATCAAATACTTTATATGACAGACGATATCCATTTCCTAATCTGGAATCAGTGTAATAAATTGCCTTTAGCTTCACACTAAACAAATTAGTATTGAAGCCAAGATGAGAGAGGACCAAAAAAATATTTAACTTTCTGGAAGAGATGATTGAATCTTTTGAAATTCGAATTAGCCAGAATTGGTAAATTTTTCAAAAAGTTTGATCTGCAGCGAACACATTTTAGATGAATTGGAAGTACTGAAAAGATATGTATAATACTCTGATGCAGGGTCGGACTGGCCCACCGGAGAACCGGAGGATTCTCCGGTGGGCCCTGGCATCTGGGTGCCCTGGCACCTGCTGGCATACAGGGGCCAGTTGCCTAGGGCCCCCACTGCTCCAGGGGCCCCCAGCCGGTGGCGTGTCGCTAATATCATTACTTACCTGTCACCCGCTCCAACCGCTGAGCGCCGCTGTGTCATCGGTCCTCTCTTGCTGCGATGTTCAGGCAGAGGGTGCGATGACGTCATTAGTGAGCGCCGCGCCCCCTGCCTGAGCATTCACTGCCGGAGGACCGAAGACAGCGGCGCTCAGCAGTGGACCCGGTGACAGGTAAATATCGCAGGTGCCGGGGCCCTGAGCCAGCGGAGACACCGGCACCTGTCACCCATAGCGCGCCGGTGTCCCCGCCTGCTCAGGACACCAGCACCTGGCCCCCAGCAACGAGAGGTGAGCATGTATTTTTTTTGTTGTTGTTGCAGCAGCATCTATGGGGGCACAGTCTGTGGAGCATCTATGGGGGCATAATATATGGGGGCATAATCTGTGGAGCATTTATGGGGGCATAATCTATGGGGGTATAATCTGTGGAGCATTTATGGGGGCATAATCTATGGGGGCATAATCTGTGGAGCATTTATGGGGGCATAATCTGTGGAGCATTTATGGGGGCATAATCTAAGGAGCATCTATGGGGGCATAATCTAAGGAGCATTTATGGGGCATAATCTATGGAGCATCTATAGGGGCATAATCTATGGGGGCACAATCTATGGAGCTTCTATGGGGGCATAATCTAAGGAGCATTTATGGGGGCATAATCTATGGGGGCATAATCTGTGGAGCATTTATGGGGGCATAATCTGTGGAGCATTTATGGGGGCATAATCTATGGGGGCATAATCTAAGGAGCATCTATGGGGCATAATCTATGGGGGCATAATCCAAGGAGCATTTATGGGGGCATAATCTATGGAGCATCTATAGGGGCATAATCTATGGGGGCATAATCTAAGGAGCATTTATGGGGGCATAATCTATGGGGCATAATCTGTGGAGCATTTATGGGGGCATAATCTATGGGGGCATAATCTTTGGAGCATTTATGGGGGCATAATCTGTGGAGCATTTATGGGGCATAATCTATGGGGGCATAATCTGTGGAGCATTTATGGAGGCCTAATCTGTTGAGCATCTATGGGGGAATAATCTAAGGAGCATTTATGGGGGCACAATCTATGGAGCTTCTATTGTGGGCATAATCTAAGGAGCACTTATGGGGGCATAATCTATGGAGCATCTATGGGGCATAATCTAAGGAGCATTTATGGGGCATAATCTAAGGAGCATTTATGGGGCACAATCTATGGAGCTTCTATGGGGGCATAATCTATGGAGCTTCTATGGGGGCATAATCTAAGGAGCACTTATGGGGCATAATCTATGGAGCATCTATGGGGGCATAATCTATGGAGCATCTATAGTGGCATAATCTATGGAGCATCTATGGGGGCATAATCTAAGGAGAATTTATGGGGGCACAATCGATGGAGCTTCTATGGGGGCATAATCTAAGGAGCATCTATGGGGGCATAATCTATGGGGGCATAATCTATGGGGACATAATCTATGGAGCATCTATGGGGGCATAATCTATGGAGCATCTATGGGGGCATAATCTATGGAGCATCTATGAGGGCACAATCTATGGAGCATCTATGGGGGCATAATACATGGGCAGCATATGGGGCACAATCTATGGAGCATCTTGTTGGGCATAATACATGGGGCAGCATATGGGGCATAATCTCATTTTCCACCCTAGGCTTATACTCGAGTCGATAAGTTTTCCCAGTTTTTTGTGGCAAAATTAGGGGGGTCGGCTTATACTCGAGTATATATGGTATCTATCTATCTATCTATCTATCTATATATATATATATGTATATATATATGTATATATATAGCATTATACCCTATGAGGAGGGGCAGCATTATCCTCTATGAGGGGGGCAGCATTATACCCTATGAGGGGGGCAGCATTATCCCCTATGAGGGGGCTGCTTTATAATCTATGAGGGAGGCTACCCCAACTCCTGCTACATAATTGAGACATGTACTACCTTATATTATACCCTGATATTAGTGTGTTTTACTGCACAATTTGTGGTCTTGTATTTATTTCTATGTAGCTACATAGTGGGCCCCAAGAATGATTTTCTCTGGTGGGCCCAAGGTGTTCCAGTCCGACGCTGCTCTGATGTCTCCTAATACTGTCCTGCACATTTTTATCACAAACACATCCTTAGTAATGGTCAAGAGACCACACCACCAAATATGGCTATGGGTAAATGCCGGATGGTAACATGTTGTGTTTCGGTAGCTGAGGAGAATTAGCAAAAATAGCCAAAGTAGCAATACACCAGAGAGGCTGGAAACTATTGGGCTGCAGGACCATAAACTAACCGCCACACTAGAAGTAGCCGTGGAGCGTACCTACGGTGATCCTAGACGCCTCGTCACAGCCGGAGAGAGAGCTACACCTAAAGGCAGAAAGATGAAAGCTAACTGCCCCGGAGCAGAACCCCCAAAGAAATAGGAAGCCCCCAAACATGTAATGGCGGTTAGACAAGAAGAAAATACGGACACAGACAGAAAATAGAATGAGCAAACGCTGGGGCCCAATCTGTCTAGATAGAAAAGTATAGGAAAGAATTCTGACTGCAACCCAAAAAAACCCTGACAAAAATACCAACACTTCTGATTAACAAAAACCTGAGATCACACGATCTCTACCACCTAAATCAGATCTCTGGTGTAACACACAGCAATTCAGCAAATAAAAAGACACAGGAACAGAGCAAAAGTGCAAACACAAACTGAGCACAAATGCAGAGCCAGGCCCCAAAAGGGGACCAGGCTGAAGTCCACTGCTAGGCAGCAAACCAGCAAGGAAAATCCACCCAGAGGAAAAAAACAAAGCAAGTCACTTATCTGAATGGAAGCAGGAATGCAAGCTGAGCTCCAAGCAAGACCTGGAAGAATTGATTACTGGCAAGGCTGATGGGAGTTCAGGTCACTTATATAGACCATTCAGACCCAGCTGAAAGCCAATCAGAAATTGGTTCATTACCCTCAGCAACCACCGGAGGGAGCCCCAGCTCCGAAGTCGCCTCCAGCGTGTTCACAACAGTAACAGTTCTTCACACAATTTGTAAAATATATTCCTAGCTTGTTTTAACTTATTAGCCACAATTTTATTGCCAAGCTGTCATATCCTCTTACTAAACGGATTCACTCCAAAATGGTTATAGAGCTGAATTCCCCATCTTGGCTTTTATAGAGGCTATTACAGCTGTAACTCAATATTCGGAAGATTGCCTGGAGTTTCTGAAGGTCATTTTGAGCCTTCTCTAGTTGACACAATGCTCTACTTTGGGTAAAAAAAAAGTGGTAAAGTGTGCAAATCGAGTCACGATTTGTTCAAATTTGCCAGGTCCAAGAAATTTTCTAAAATTAAAACCGCAAATTTGATTCACATCAAATCAATTGGTTCAAAAAGTTTCTGGTAAAGAGGCACAAAGAGATTTAAAAACTAAAACACATGCCATTCACATTTGGCAATGAATAGTGATCATTTTTATGTGTACCTTTTTGGGGAGGAAAAAAAAATTTAAAGCTTTGGAAATTTGCATTTTAAAATGGATAGTTTAACATCTGACAGTATAAACCATATTAAAAAAAAGCCTTTGAATAGAAATTAAAATAAAAATGGCTCATAGGTAGTTTAGTAAGGAGGACAGGGTAATCAACAATGCATGCATATAAACAAGTTTGCATCAAAAGCAGAACTTCAATATCAAAATACCATCAAACTCTTAACTAAAACAAAATGTGTACACGTTAGGAAATGCCAATTTATCATGGCTTTAAATCAAACATGATTATTTAGAAAGCAAAGGTGAACAGACAGTATGTGAACTATCGGAGGGGCCACATTAACTAGAACTCAAATTCTATGTTAAAATCTAAGTATGCCCCTATTGGGACAACTAGTAGAAGAATACATGTTCTTGATTCATTTTGATCAAGTCTCTTTAAACTTGTTTTAGGGTTATTTCCAAAATATTAAGCTCTTCCCTATCCACAGGATATGGAATAACTTACCGATTGGTGTGTGTCTGACCACTAGGACCTTCTGCAATCCGAAGATAGGGATTCTGGAACCCAAGAACCAGGCATGACTGACACCTCATGAGGTGCACATAACATTTTTTGGTTTTGCAAATTTGCCACTAAACAGGTGGTTTGTGATTGATTACAGAAGTTAGTATACTAGATTCGAGTCTACAAATAAACAATTTGTTACCTAAACAGACCTGTTAACTCAACTGGTTTAACAGGGGTTGACATGTTTTAGTCCCCTTCAACCAATCGCCCTGTGAAATATGGCCAATTTGTTTCTGGGTGTGGACACAGGAATCACAATTAAATATATTTTATTTGTATTTAAAGTCAGTGCAGGGAGGTGCCTTCATAGCCACAGAACTTTTCAATTTGCTGCAAAGGAAGACAGGTAGAGAGTGATATGTGCCGCACTACAAATGGACAGCCCAGGTGAGGACCCAGTGTAGCGATTCTTGTCAGTACAAGATAGAACCTTTCTGCCATAGAACTGTCTTTTGGCAGGTCACTGGGTGAGATGGCACCACAGACATGAAGAGTTTCGGCGTTTTCCTCTTTCAGTAGCCAAAGCTTATGGTGTGCCGGTATAAGACTATGGCAAGATGCTTTAGGGCTCCAACTTTTAATTAAACCGTTGTGGGGGGGTTATTAATATTAGCCCTCAAGCTGCATGACATTCATTTCGTATCATAAATGTGCTCATATCACACAAATATATGTGACTGAGGCCAGTCAGTTTGTCTTTAGTTAGCTGAAGAAAACAGGACAAGCTGTTACTTCTGGCTCCACCATCGAAGTAGAACTTGGCAAGATGTACTGAACTGACCATAGGGTGCCCCACTTTTTTTTTTTTAGATATGCCTCTTCTCATCTTGTGTTACACTTCAATAAAAGAGATGGGTAAAGACACATGACTTCAACCAAAGTGCAATCGCCATTTTGCCTGTGAAAGTGATGGCAGAAGCGTGAAACGAGAGCAAGAACGGAAAATATGTAGTCTGGCCTTGGGATCCATGTACCCAGTCATAAAACCCACTCACTTTTTTGCTGGTGCCTGCCCCTTGTATCACCCTCTGAAGAGTGCTCTCAATGCAGGAGATGCCAGCCTAAGAAGGTAAGGCTAAAAAAAAGGCATTATTACCCTCGAGGTTGAGTATTGTAGACGTCTGGACCAGTTTACTAAGGATTATACAACATCTCTAACCCCAGTGTTGCTCAAGGATGACTCTACACCAGATGAATCTCTAGCAGCCAATTTCACTCACGCAGAACCTTTTGTTGTGCTAATTCTGCCATTTATTTCAGTTCCCTTATACGAGAACAACTCTGCTGTATGACTTCTGTTCAGGGAATTTGTGAGCCCTTGTGGACGTCAATGTCTTTTAGGCATCCAATTATTTTATCCTGCGATGCTTAAGAGGTATAAAAATATGTGAATTTTCTTCTGGCTAAATTTGATGAAACTCGAAGGACAAGTGGAAAGGCAAAAAATCCAAACGTGAACTGCTGTAAAATTTTGCAAAGGGCACATACAGTAGTGTAAGTGGGTAGGATAGGAAAGTTAGGGTGATATAAAATTAAGACTTAATATGAGCTCTGCCTAAGGGCGCACTCACACGACCATTTTACATGGATGAGTGCTATCTGATGTTTTTTTCGGATAGCACTTGGCCTAATGTTATAATATGAGGCAGTGCCGACCAGCGTTTTTTTCTCATGCCGATTCAGCGAGAGAACACAATTGCAGAATGCTGCGAGTGGCTCTGCAAATCAGATCATGCACACCCTTACAAGTCTATGTAGGGTAGCAGATCAGTGAGAGTCCCACCCCAGAACTCCCACCAATTGGCTGTTTTTTTCCTCTGGCTTAACGTGAACACTTTGAACGGAGCTACCAAGCGCATCTCCATTCAAAGTATAGTAGCCGCTACCGCCTACTGCAGTACAGCTTCTATGGAAAAGAATAGAAGCCGAGATAGTTGGCAGAGGCCACCACACTATGATTGGAGCTGCTGTGTGTATATCTAGCAACCATAAGAGCATAAAAGAAGCAGCCGATTGGCGGAACCTATTCAATGACAGATAGGTAATCAAACGCCTAAGCTGAAATAACCCACTTTAACTTCTTGCTTCAGTCTCCCCCTTCCTCATTAAATATACCATTTTTTTTTCAGACTATAGGATGCACCTTACTATAAAAGGCACCCCATGTTTAGATATAAGAAAACAGGAAAAATATAGGTCCTTCAAATTAAAATTTATTTGGTGGTCTAAAGAAGTGAAGAGAGTTAGGCTACTTTCACATTAGCGTTTCACAGACCTGCATCGCTCTGCGCATGGCCACCACTAAGCTCTGCCCCCGGCCGCGCCTACTCCCGGCCGCTCCGCCTTTGGGCGCATGACGCTGCATGCGACCTGCGTACCCTATCTTTAGCATTGGGTATGCAGGCCGTACGCAGGTATGCGTTTGCCGGCACATGCGTCCTTTTGACGGCACGCCGAGTGCACCAAAATGCAACACGGTGTGTTGGGCGCAGGTCGGCGCACCGTCAAAAGGACGCATGCGCCGGCTAACGCATACCTGCGCACGGCCTGCATACCCAATGCTAAAGATAGGGTACGCAGGTCGCATGCAGCGTCATGCGCCCATAGGCGGAGCGGCCGGGAGGAGGCACGGTTGGAGGCGGAGCTTAGCGGCGGCCATGCACAGAACGCAGGTCTGTGAAACGCTAATGTGAAGGTAGTCTTAGTATTGTGAATTTTCATGCACTAGGACAGAATAGAGAAGGAATAGTGTGCATAGTGTTTCTCTGCAGCATGCGCATTATACACAAATAGCTTTAGAGTATTTCATCTCCAAGATTACCCATCTCCAAGAGTACCCATGGTTACCACAACCACTGATATCGTGACGGTTAGATGGTTATGACCACTAGCAACTATGGATACCCATCAAAGGCTGAAGTCACACTAGTGTATAACATCTGATGTGAGAACATTGGACACGATATGCTAATAACCATCGGCTCCTGGTCGCAGTGTCAGTGCTCCGATCCTCTCGCATGACAGGATGTGCACACAGCTGCGGAAGAGACGGGGAAAGCAATTTCTCCATCTACTCTGCTGCTGGCATCGGAAGGAATTGCACTGGACTCGGGTGATATCCAAGTGCAGTGCAAGGTTTCACCTGTATGTGTGTGAGTGCGCAGAGTCTCGCTGCAAATCGCAGCATGCTGCCATTGTTCTCTCATGCCAAATTGGCATGAGAAAATTACCACAGCAGTGAACTGCCCCATAGAAGAACACTGGGCCGAGCGCTATGCCATGTTTTCTCCCATAGCACTTGGCCGTGTTATATGGTAGTCTGACTCTGGCCTAACTGTCCCTGTATCAGTGGTTGAAAAACTATACTACATTTCTAATTGGAAGTACTTGCTAATATTATTATTACACCTACTATATATTGGGATAAAACCTCGGAGATGGGCATACCATTTTAACAATACATGTCTCTGCTGCATATACACAAATAACACGCACAACACACAGCAACACTTCCCCTCTAAATATTTTTTTCAATTCAGAAGTAAAAACAAAAAAAATGTATAAATGTAAAACCACAAAAAAATCTGAAAAAAAAGAAAAAGATGGTTGTGGAGCCGAGAAAAAAAAAAAAAAGTTTCTAATGGAACTGGTAAATGGTGTCACTAAACTACCATGTGACATCTGGATAGAAATAAAGCCTAAGTAGTGGAGGAACAAGATGTTCAGTGCACGTATTATCACATAAACAAACCTATAAGAAAATACAGACTTACAACCATAAACCACAGCAAGGAGCTTTCTGCCTTCATACGCTCAGCAAATTATTCTGCAGCGTACGCTGTGCGACGCTCTGCGATCAATAAAAGGAATCAGTCAGCTGTCAGATGGTCGTGTAATTCCAGGGAGGCTTTTTTTTTTGCTTCCACTAATTGACAATTTTTTTCTCAATCTTTATAGCAAGTTACAATATAGTATTAAGGAAAATAAGAAAATCCCTTTATAAAAAGATAAAATTATAAATTGTATACCTACAGTACAGAAACATTCAACTCCTCTGTGAAATTAGCATTCAGGAATTTAACCCTCACAAAGTCCATGCTGCTGTTCAATAAATTACATTACAAACTGTTTTATTGCTACAAAATGATAAAAACTAAGTTATTTTTTACTCTTTTGCAGAATGTAAAGTCTGTCGGAGGCTATCAGCTCAAAAAGGCAATCTCGGACAGACTTCATGTGCACAACTATGTCCAGCAGGTCCGAGAGGAACCCTGGATTTCACCCTTTAAAGGGAATCTGTCACCCCATTTTTCGACCATCAGCTGTAGCCACCGCCATCAGGGGCTTATCTACAGCATTCTGTAATGTTGTAGATAAGCCCCCGATGTCACCTGAAAGAGAAGAAAAACGAGTTAGATTATACTCACCCAGGGGTGGTCCGCCGTCCGGACCGGCGCCTCCAATTTTCTAGCGAAGCCGGCCTCTTCTTAGCTTCCTGTCGAGGCTCCGGCGCAGGCGCACTGCTCTGCTCTGTCCTGGTGAGGCAGAGCAGAGTTCTGCAGTGCGCAGGCGCCGGGAAAGGTCAGAGAGGTCTGGCACCTGCGCACTGCAGTACTCTGCTCTGCCCTCACCAGGACAGAGCAGAGCAGTGGCCTGCGCCGGAGCTGCGACAGGAAGCTAAGAAGAGGCCGGCTTCGCTAGAAGATGGGAGGCTCCAGACCGAACCGCGACGCCCATCGGACCAGACAGCGGACCGCCCCTGGGTGAGTACAATCTAACTCTTTTTCTTCTCTTTCAGGTGACATCGGGGGCTTATCTGCAGCATTACAGAATGCTGTAGATAAGCCCTGATGGCGGTGGCTACAGCTGATGGTCGAAAAATGGGGTGACAGATTGCCTTTAAGCCCTATATTGGGATCGGGACCTAACAGCAGAAGTTGGCACACTAAGATACGAGATGTGGCGCCACACTAAACCGTGGCTCTCCCTAGCTTACCCTGTTATTAATAAACATCTATAGCAGCAGTAATAGTAATCAGAGCATCAAATAGATATAATCAATATTTATAATGAACTAATACTTTGCCTTAAACCCTATTGCAAGAGAGATGCTGCGGGCATTGACTTTGCACGGTATCCCGGCGGTGCGAGTCCCACATTGAAAATGGCGTTGATTGCAAATTCAGATCTCTGCTCAATAACCAGCTGAGATCTTAATTTGCGCCACTTCTAGCGCCATTTTACTGAAGACCGCCGTGAGATCAGTGTGCGCCCCGACACGACATCCTCCTCCTCCTAGCTAAGGTCCCGCAGCATCGCCCCATTCCTGCTATCAAATTATATAAATGTGACCCTGCTCCACCACCGACTCCACCCCTCCCACCCCAGTAAGCTACATACAGACCGTAAGACCCACCTGTGACCCCTTACATGTCTCACTCCGATGACAGGTTAAAAATGCTTTTTTTTTTTTACCGTTTTTCACCTCTAAACATGGGGTGGATCTTACAGTATAAAAAATACATTACTCTTTTATGAAATCTTGCTTGGCTGTTAGTATCAAATTTATGAAAACTTTATCCACTTTATTTTTTACAGAATCACAAGCATTGAGTTTCACCAAATGTGACAAATTTACGAATGTCCTAAAGTCGTTCTGAGCAGATAAGTGACAGCAAAGAAAATTAGGTACAACTGCCGTGTTGGGGACGATTAAATTAGTAGCTTGCATGCAATGACCTGAGGATAGCAGTTGGGTTTGGGCCCCTTACTTGCCAAAATCATTGAGAACTTAAAAACCTGTACTGCCTTGACAACATCCTTACTTATGCTGGCCAACATTGCCCCCTAAAATAGGTATTCCAGTCTCCAAGATCCTATATGTAGTAGGTGTAATATTAGCAAATACCTCCAATTAGAAATGTAGTATAGTTCTTCTGATTCACTATGTCTTTTTTAATGTGCAGGCATTGCAGGACCTTAGGTATCCATGGTTATGACCACTAGAAATCAGCTAGCGGTCACTATATCAGTGATCGTAACCATGGATACCTAAGATCCTGCAATGCCTGAACATTAAAAAAAATGACACAGAGAATCAGAAGAACTATACTACATTTCTAATTGGGGGTATTTTCTAATATTATTACACATACTACATATTGGGATAGAATCTTGCAGATGGAAATACCTGTTTAAGGCCTCATTCAGAGGTAACAATAAAATACATAACGTTGTTCATGACTAGAGATGAGCAAATTTGTTCGGATTTTGTCCCCGAAACTGATTTTGACATCTTCGAACACTATTCATGCCGAATGTATGTCTTATGATCGGTTCCGAACATATTTGGTAATTTCTACTCTCAATGACTCTAATGACTGTGTTCGACGAACATTGCAAAAACAATATTCAAATCCGATCATATTCGCTCATCTCTATTCATTGGCATTTATGATCAGATTTTCATCAGAGTCAGCTTTTGCCATCAGTTTTATCAGTGATTTCTATTGAGGGAAAAAAATTAAAAATAAAATTGCAAAAGCTTCTCCTATTCATAATAATCTGTATGCAATTTTCACAGACCTATAAACTTGTATGGATAATTCTGATTAATGATGCGGAGCAACAACGGACCTTTGTCTGTAACTTTTGAGGACAAGGTCCGAAAAATTTAAAAAAAAACAAGACGTTTGAACGAGGCCTAAAAGGATTTCCAGAGTAAATAGCTTTAAACTCTGTTGCTGATACAGGGAAAAAAAAAATCTGAAGGATATAAAATGTGTCTCTGAATTATTTTTGTCTAATAGCAGATTAGCAGGATTTCTGGACTTCAAGACGAGCTGGGAACATTATTCTTTCGCTCAGAATTTATTTCCCATCAGCCTATCTCAGAAACTGGGCTGATTATTTTTCGGAGCATGCAATTTATTTACTTGTAGTGCCTTGGGCTGTTGGTTTCAAGAAACTCTCAATATAGAGTATTTCTGTTTTCCAGGCTTAGTTTAATGTTCCTGTCACTTCTGTCGATTCCGAATCAAATAGGGAGCTAAAATGAAATATGATTTTTATTTCACACAGAATAAAAAGAAAATGATTGGCTGTATTAACCCTGTGCGCAACCCACCACAAGGGAAAGTGACTGATCAGAATATATGAAGTTCATATTTGTGTTCAGATCGATTCTATATCATAAAATAAAAAAAAATTAAAAAAAAAAGATGAAGCTCGGTTCACTGAGGTCTATGCAGAGCATGCTGCCAGGGATGAGGAGACAGGAATCCAAATATGCCGTTTGTCAATATGTTTCGAAGCTTCAAACTTTTCTGTAGTTTGTCCTGATGAAGACGTTTTAAATTTCAGAAAGCGTTGCAAAATATGTATGAGGTTCATTTGACAGGAGACTTCAGGGATCTCATTCACTTTTGCCGGTACTAGGAAATACTACAGTTTGTGACACCATAGTGCAAAAAATTGTAAAAAAATTGCGACTTGCACACATACCATTAGGCCATGTTCACATGCAACATCTTTTAATGTTCCTTTTACAGTACCAGCAAAAGCTAGGAGAAATCTCATGCACATACTTTTTTTCCCCGTGATTGAATTTGAGAACTGCAATTTTGAAATCTGCAGCATGTCACTTCTTTCATCGTGTTTTTAACAGATAGAGAGCAATGAGAAAATGAAAAAATGCTGCAAAAAGAGCAAACGCGTTTTTTTGTGGCGGCTTCAGTGAATAAAACAAACTTTTTTAAACATGTATCATAGACAAAGTACACCTGTAATCCATACCCAAAAAACCACCCCCAAAAAAAAAAAAAATGCTGCAAAAAACAGCAAAAAAATTGAAAAACAGGCATTTTGAATGTAGTGGTTTTACAGCTGAGAGAGCAAGTTATGGCTGAAGAAAGAAACTGCGGCAAAAACACTGTGAATATAGCTTTAGTCTCCAGTAGCAAAATCTTCGATAGGATATTAACGGTGGAGTCTCAGAAGAAAAAAAAAAAGTAAGAACCATTTTGTTAGAACAGCATCTGGCGCCCCTGTACACGAGTCCCCTTACTCCTAAAGCAGGGACGATGGGGTGTTCACTTACCCTCCCGCGCAGCTCCGGTTCCCGCGTCCGCTTCTTCCCAGGACCTGTGCATGGCACACAGGTCTCCAGGGAGTATGCTTAGTAGCAAATGAAGTGTGAATAATTATTATTATTATTAACAATGAAGCAGATCTTTTCTAAAGGTCTTTTGTGACACTCAGTCATAAATGTGATGCCGAGTCACTACTTATGGACAAGCTGTCAGACAGGGAATTCAAGAGGTCAAGGGTCAGATATAAAGAGAGCTTGTCATAAACAGAGGAGTAAGACAAGGGCGTAGTCAGATCACAGTGCGAGGTCAGAATTCAAGGAAGGTAGCGAATCAAGAAAAAGGGGCTAGGCAAATGGATGGTCAAAAGGCAAGATCCAAGGTCAAGAAGCTTAAGATCAGGAACAGACCACTGGAAAACACTCACTGCACCCAGGACACAGTGAGTGGTGGAATCATTACATCTTTTACAGAAATCAGATACTATAACTCCCTAATTAAGTTCAAATGTGATAGTTACAGTTGTGCTTGAAAGTTTATAGCACTTCAGAATTTTCCATATTTCTACATAAATTTACCGTAACCTAAAATTGATTTTCACAAGTCCTAAAAGTAGATAAAAAGAACCAAATCAAACCAATGAGTCAAAAATATAAAAGATTGCCACCTTTAAAATGACAAAATAATCCAATAACAGGTGTTTGTGGCTAAAGTATTTGAAACTTTGCTTTCAGTATCTGTTGTCACTCTCTTAGCAGTAATAACGGCATCTAACCATTTCTGGTAACTGAATCGTTAGCACTACATGTCAGCTTGCAAGAATTTTAGCCCATTCTTCCCTACAGAACAGCTTTAACTCTTATGTTGGTGGGTTTTCTCTCATGAACTGTTCGCTTCAGGTCCTTCCACAACATTTCTATAAAATTTAAGGTCAGAACTTCGACATGGCCATTCCAAAACTTGTAACTTTATTCTTCTTAAACCATTCTTTTGTAAAGTGACTTTTGTGCTTTGGGTCATAGATTGGTGTTCATGCACCAAGACCATTTAAATTCCGCTCATGAACAGATATCCTGACCTTTTCCTACAAAATTTGCTGGTATAATCAATTAATTTAAACCAAAAACTCAATATTTTGTGGATGAATAAAACCAAAATAGTTTCAATAGCATTCTGACTTGTCAAGGTGATTTTGAACAAACTGCAGATGGGCATTAACGTTCTTTTTGGGGAGCAGTGGCTTTCTCCTTGCAACATAGCCATGAACACCATAGTTTTCAGAGTTCTTCTGATTGTGCATCATGAACATTATTTAATCTGAGAGACCTTTAGTTGCTTAGAGGTTATCTTGTGTTCCTTTGTGAAGGTCTTGTAATAAAAGTCTTGAATTTCTTCTATTTGTGCATAAACTGATGGTGGATAGGAATCGAAATTTGTTAAAGATGGTTTTGTAACCCACCCTATACATACTGCTGAGCATCAACTCTTCAGAGGTCCTCAGAAATCTCCTCTGATCATGCCATCCATGATACCCTACCAAAATTGTAGTAGTAAAATCAGACTTTTATAGATTTGTTGCTTAAATAAAAACAGAATGCCTACTTACACTTGATTGACAACCTATTGACTGAAAACACCAGACTAATTTCACCCTTAAAATGTGTCAATCTTAAAAGTTCATATTCTTGTACCACTCGGATGTAATATGGAATCACTTTCTTCAATAGAAATAATAAGGTCTAATGTTTTTGACTCATTTATTCAATTTGCTTTTATCTACTTTAAGGACTTGTGAAATAATCTGATACAGTTTTAGGTAAAATGTATGTAGTGCTTTAGATAATGGCTATGTTGATTACTTTCTAACTTGCCAATATTGTTTAGCTTAATACCTATGGTCTTATTGGTATATGCTGTATGTATACTTAATTGTGCATTTCTTCTATTCAACTGTGAAATAGTTTTGAACAAAAATGACTGAACACAGGCTTCTGGTCTATAATTGAAGGACAATGCAGTTGGTTATCAGTATGAGAACAGTAGCACTAGGATATTTTAGACACTGCAGGTATTTTACCTTATATCTTTATTGATCCTTTTAAATTAGATTTGCTGTTTATTCATATCACGTATGAAGACTGGAATTCTGTTAGGAGTTCCAATTTACAAAATCAGCAAAAAAAAATAGAAAATTCTGAAGGGTTTACAAAGTTTCACTGTATAAAACATTAGAAGTTCCCCATCCTTAAAAAATTGAATGCAATGCATGTTATTAATAAAAACTATGAATTACTATTAAATGGAAAACTCATTGGAGTATTTCTTAATTCCTTTGCTAAATGAATTCACCCAAACCAAAGAAATCACGAATTTTGCTGTCTTGTGGCACACCTGACCTGTAAGCATTGGTCACTTTTACTATTGATGTATTGCCAGCACTGAAGACCTGCTAAGCTGTCAGTCGGTGCATGGGCCTGGTTACAGCCTCTGCTCAATCTGTGCTGAGAGGTGACTAAATCCACTTTTCTATGACTGAAAGCCTGAGGGTGCTGGGAAGAATAAACTTCATTTCCTCTCTGCAGCCAGACTGCAGAAAGAAAAAGAACAGAGAGAGAAAGAAAGATGGGAAAGAAAGAAAGAAAGAAAGAACAGAGAAAAGAAAGAGGGAAGAAGAAAGAAAGAAAGAAGGAAAGAAAGAAGAGAAAAAGAAAGAAGAAAGAAAGAGAAGAGAAAGAAAGAAAGAAAGAGAAAGAAAGAAAGAAAAGAAAAAGAAAGGGAAAGAAAGGAAAAAGGGGAAAGAAAGAACAGAGAGAAAGAAAAAGAACAGAGAGACAGAAAGAGAGGAAAGAAAAAACAGAGAGAGAGAAATAAAGAACAGAGAGAAAGAAATGCGAAAGAAAAAGAAGAAAGGAAGAGAAAGAAAGAAAGAAAGAAAGAAAGAGGAAGAAGAAAGAAAGAACAGAGAGAGAAAGAAAGAAAGAAAGAAAGAAAGAAGGAAAGAAAGAGGAAGAGAAAGAGAGAGAAGAAAAAGAACAGAGAGAAAGAAAGAGGGAAATAACAGCGAGAGAAAAGAAAGAGGGAAAGAAAGAAAGAGATAGAGAAAAGAAACAGAGAGAGAGAAGAAAGAAAGAAAGGAAAGAACAGAGAAAGAAAGAAAAGAACAGGAGAAGAATGGAAGAAGACGAGAGAAAGAAAGAACAGAGAGAGAGAGAAGAATAAAGATTCTATAAAGATACTATAGCAGCCGACTCCCATTGTAGTGCCACCCGAGCCTCCAGTGCAGGACATTCATGATCCGCTCACATGGCGACATCCCAATTCCAAGGCGAGGACACGTTGATGGATCTGAAGCATTTCCTGAAGTGCCTCCATGGTTCCGTCACAATCTCCTCCCGAAATTACCTAATTTCCGGTCATCTTCCAGCATGTCACTTCTGGTGGAACATCAAGTGCGAGTTTTAAAGTGCTCTTCGGGGCTCCGGCATGTACTCCTGTGTCCACGGGAAAAGCTCCCGGCCGGGACAGAGGGGCAGACTCCCAAAATCGGGAGTGTCCCGCTGAATTCAGGACGGTTGAGAGGTATGAATGCTCCCCACCATACACCTTGTACACGCATGGTTCTGCACACCTCATACACACACGGTTCCGCTTTGTATGCCTCGTACACACACGGCTCCGCACTGTCCACCTCGCACACACAAGGCTCCACTCAGTATACACAAGGCTCCACTCCGTACACCTTGTACACACGCAGCCACGCTTTGTATACCTTGTACACACACGACTCCACTCCGTAAACCTTGTACACATGCGGCTTTGCAGCATACACACGCAGTTCTGCTCCGTACATCTCGTACACACGCGGCTCCGCTACATACACACACGGCTCTGTTCCACTCTGTACACACACGGCTCAAGCACGGAGCCCTGTGTGTACGGAGCTGAGCGGCTCAGCTCCGTACACTTCACACACACAGGGCTCCGTTTCGTACACGCACAGCACTGCTACATCCACCTCGTTCACACGGCTCCGCTCCGTAAACCTCGTACACGCGCGGCTCCGTCCAACTCGTACAGACACGGTTCTGCTCCGTCCAACTCGTACACACAAGGCTCAGCTCCGTACACACTACAGCACTGCTACATCCACCTCGTACACGCCCCGCTCCGTGCACCTCGTACACGCTCCGCTCCGTGCACCTCGTACACGCTCCGCTCCGTGCACCTCATACACGCTCCACTCCGCGCACCTCGTACATGCTCCACTCCGTGCACCTTGTACACACTACAGCACTGCAACATCCACCTCGTACACACACTGCTCTGCTCTGTACACCTCGTACACACTACATCACTGTAACATCCACCTCGTACACACACGGCTCCGCTCCGTACACCTCGTACACACACGGCTCCGCTCCGTACACCTCGTACACACACGGCTCCGCTCCGTACACCTCGTACACACACGGCTCCGCTCCGTACACCTCGTACACACACGGCTCCGCTCCGTACACCTCGTACACACACGGCTCCGCTCCGTACACCTCGCACACACACGGCTCCGCTCCATACACCTCGCACACACACGGCTCCGCTCCGTACACATCGTACACACACGGCTCCGCTCCGTACACCTCGTACACACACGACTCTGCTACATCCAACTTGTACACACTACAGCAATGCTAAATCCACACTGTAAACCCGAGTCCCAACCCCACACACACTTACCCTCATCCAGCACCATGACAACCATCACAGCAGAGTCCTGCACACAACGAGGACACTGATCATTTGACCCCTGACTCCTCCCCTCCTGTGACCTCATCACAGGTCCTGTGGGCACAGAAGAGTATAGCAATAGCAGCGTCATTGCTAGCTGCTGTTTGGCTGAGCTGTAGAGACAGGGAGGGCAGGAAGGGGTGCATGGGGGCGTGGCAGCTCATCTCACTGCAGGACACAGTGTCCTCAGCGGAACTGGGGGGTCAGAATCGGGACTGTCCCGCTCAATCCGGGACGGTTGGGAGGTATGGGTAAGCACTTAAATAGGCTGTTAACCACCAGTTACCAACAAACATCTGCTGATGCCTGTAAGTCCATGAGAATGACTGAAATTTTTTATACCGGGATAATTCAGATTTTTTTCTGTCTAAGCCTGTGGTCTACATCAAACCTAATTGACCATAAACTATGCAAGCAGGGTCCCGGATTTGGTGTCTCAAGTGTTGAGCAAGAGTGCTCAGAAAAGGTGTTATAATAATTATATACTGTATATTGAGCGAGAGATTAGACATACATATGAATAGATAGATACAGAAAGAGTGAAATAATTAAATCAGTGCATGTGTAGTTTGCTGTACATGTATTTTATTACTAAATTATTTTCTGAAAAAAAAAAATGGTGTGGGATCCTCCGATATTTTATTAACCAGCAGAAGGAAAGCAGACAACTGGGGGCAGAGGTTTATAACCTGGGTAAGGGGCAATACCCATGGAGCTTCCCAGGCTATAAATATTAGCTCACAGCTTTTCCTTGCCTTTCCTGGTTATTAAAATGGGGGACTCAAAAAAAAAAAAAAAAAAAAACAGTAATGGTCCCCCTATAATTAATAACCAGCAAAGGCTAGGCAGACAGCTTCGGGCTGATGTTAACAAAATCAGCTCTCAGCACCCCAGAAATGGTAAGAACTAGTGGTGAGCGAGTATACTCGTTGCTCGGGTTTTCCCGAACACGCTTAAGTGATCTCCGAGTATTTGGAAGTGTTCGGAGATTTAGTTTCTGTTGCCGTAGCTGCATGATTTGCAGCTATTTAACAGCCTGAATTCATGTGGAGATTCCTTAACAAACAGGCATTCCTCACATGTATTCAAGCTGTCCAGCAGCCGCAAATCATGCAGCTGTGGCAACAGAAACTAAATCTCTGAGCACTTCCAAATACTCGGAGACTACCAGAGCAACGAGTATACTTGCTCATCACTAGTAAGAACTTTTTCCACAACGCTCGCGCTGATGTAATTGAGTTGAACAGAGTTCACTGGCTGTGAACTCAAATGACCTTTCTGACGGCACCACCAGTGTGAGAACTTTCTCACGCTCGCGGTTATGTCAGTGAGGTCAAAGGCATTCATTGGATGTGAGCTCCTCAACTTTAGCACATCACTGGAAGTCATTCTGTGCAAGCACGCGCAGCTGAGTGTCTCTGCTGGATGGCAAGCTGCATCGTGCAATAATGCAGTCTGCCATCTAGATGTAGCAGAGCCAGATGCATCGCAGGACAAATGGATTATCATCTTCAAGTCAGGGACAGGTGAGGATGATGTTGCTTTATTTTATTTTTTTATTATTGTTTACAGTAGACACATGGGCTTCAAACGAGTGTGTCATTTGTTCAAATAAAGGACTTTATTCTGGGTGTTTTTTTTTTTTTACTGTTTGACTATGGGGTTAGTAATAAGGGCGTTTTGTAGATGCCTTTCCATTATTAACCCCTGGACTGTATGTCAGCTGACAATACAAAAGTTGACATTAACCCCAATACCATCACCCCACTTGCCACCGCATCATTGGTCCGAGTGCAATCCAATTTTTTTATCAGATTGAACACGTCAGTTTTTCTTGCAAAGAAGTATGAGCATTAATAACGTAATTAAACTGCCCAGCGCCTGTACTTAGCTAAACTGAAATAAAAAATGAAAATCTACAATAATCACATTTTAAAAGGGGTTTTTAGGCTCTAGGCAAATTTCTACAGCTACTATCTACTCACTAGCTTAGAGTCAACTGTTTATTAGAGAGAAAGCATGCAGAAGTATAAAAAAAAAAAAAGAAAACTGGTGAAACATGTAGCATACAAAACCATATAATGGCCAAGCATAGGATCGTACTTTACCTTTGGACCACATAAAAGTAGCAGATGTAAAGTTACTTTATTCTGAACACCAAATTTTTAAAGTATTACTGCGCCAAATTTGATAGCCATGCAAGGCACTTTATTAATGCCAAATAATCTTTGATATATGATTGAAAACTGAATTGCAATTTGGACATTTCCTCCAAAGTAAAAATGCCAACAGTATTTTAATAATATTATTACAGAACAATGAAGCTCTCTTCAAACTATGTTGTACTATTATGGAATAGTCTGTGAAGGCATTAAAAATCTTGTCCAAAGAAATAAAATGAAATTTCGTCAATTAAAGTGCTATATATATTTCATACAGTTCTCTGAAGTTCTGTTAGAAATTGAATGGAAAACAAGAAAAATAAAAATAATTAAGGGGAAAATATAAACTAAACTTTACGTCAAAACTTTTGTTTTGTAAACCTTGAGTATTGCAACGGCCAATGGCCATGTACAGTAAGTCCATAACAAAGCAGCTGTTGCTACAAAAGACAAATGTGATAGCATTAAAGACTTGCTAGAGAAAGACATGTAGAAATGACACTTTTACTGGCTTGGGCGACCATGAAGAATTTCTCATGGAGACTCCAAAGATAATTTATAATGGGCACCTGCCCATTTACGTGATAATATATTATGCCTAATAAAAAAAAGTTACACACTAGTCTACATCAATTAAAAGGGGTTGTCCAGTTGTCAAAGCATCACTCCAGCTTTTTTATTGCAGCACTGGAGTGGTGTTACTAATCTAAGTCCCTGCCCATAGTATCACACTTACCAGTCACAATCTTCATCTTTTATCGGCAGCGCTCCGGTCTGTCTTCTGTAGGTTGTGACCTGTTGGATCGCCCAAGTGTTTGTTGGGCGAGCCGAAAGTCACAACTTAATGTAAGGCTATGGGAGCCAGAACAAGGCCAAAATGTGGAACTCAGACTTACACCACAAGCTTGTGACCATTAGCTCTGACTTATGGTCAGTCATTAGTTCAGGTTACAAGATGGCGGCTAGGGACTGGAAAGGCGGAAGGGAAAAGATGAAGACAGTGGCTTTTGAGAATATTGCTAAGGTCAGAGAACTTGCATTACTGGCACCACTCCAGCGCTGAAATAAAAAACCATTAGGAGGCTGAGTGGTGCCATTACTACTCAAGTGCCGAAAATTTAGTTACTTACCTCTTTAACTGGTGCTGCTACTATGACATGCAGTGATTCTAGGTGATCACGTGCCATTGTTAGGTCATGTGACTGCCGCAGCCAATCCGTATTCCATCAGAGGAGGAATACTGAAATTAAGGGGAATCCTGCCACACTGCACACTGTCACAATCTGGAATTACTCCTGAGCCCATACTGATCACTCTAACCGGAGTAGTTGATCAAGTTTCATGCAACGTTGAATTAAATCTGTTCCCAACCATTAGCTTTTTATAAGAGCTAAATAAAATGTGCTCAAAAAGGAGATTCGGAATATGAAGGACAGATAAATTTCTATATCCACTGCGGGATTCTCCCCCAAAAATTGTATCCAGTCTGATTAACATGATAAAGATTGTTACCATCTGGTACATTTTAACGAATCCGGTAGAAATAACCCCTAAAATCAATTAAGCCAATCTCATACCATGTGGACAGGGTATGCCATGAATGTATAGTAAATGCTGGTCCCACCAAAAATAACACGTTTATCTCGAGAACAAAGCCCGACAGCACGCTACCGTCAGTGTTGAGAATTCCCATGGGAATCCTGTCCATCTCTCCACTGACAGTGGCACCAGTTAGCACCCTATTCTCGAGACATGCTGGTCCCATTCATGAAATACTCATCTAGTACACACTTCTGGCATATCATGTGTATATCATGACCCCTTTTGACAGCTACCGCCCGACATCGATTCCTAGAGTTCCTTCTATTTTTCAGGCACAATCTAAATTATTTTCATGACGCTTTAAGAAATATGTTTTTCTATTTACGATATAATAATTATATTTACTCTTATTCTCCGTTAAAGAAGCACTCCCATCATAGCTTTTATTCTTTTAACATATTGCAATCATCATATAATATAGCTCTGTGTACTTACAATTGCTCATTTTGCCTTTCTACCCAGTAAATTCTTCTCTTCTCTCTGCTCTATGTAGAAACAGGAAGTATTTAGTCCCTGCATTTATCACCCTCCCTCTTCAACTCCTGACCCAGCTGCTCTCTCCTCCCCCTGCCAGGGACTTTTACAGTGACTCATGGGTCATACAGGGAAAATTGTCCTCCTGTTTCTACATAGAGCTTAGAAGGATTCAACTAGTCAGTTTGAAATCACTTGATGTCATAGACCCAATTTAAAACAAAATAATTACCTGAGTAGAAAGGTAAAATGAGCAATTGTAAGTACACAGTGCTATATGATATGAGGACTGCAATATATTAAGAGGATAACAATTTTGATGGGGATGCTGCTTTAATTAAATATGGCCTCTTTACACTTTAACATTACAAATGTCAAAATCCTACACGTGTTCTAACTAGCGAAACATCTGCATTCCCAGTCTAATCTTTTACTATAGGACACAGGTTCCTTAAAAATAAATAAATTAAAATTGTATCCATCATTCTTGATACTCCGTTGTAAACAGAAGCAGTGAAAACATCTGTACTTCTGGCAATAGCAGTATGGCTGTATGGGCGCTTTTCCCCTCCATTACTTTTTTGCAGCAATCCAATGTTCCACTCATGAGAAGTTTACAGCAGAAGCCATATTCAAATCAAGCTGGAAGTGCACAGGGTGTCATTGCACGTACAAGGCGCAGTCCAAGGGCAATGACACCGCCCGTGCACTGCCAGCCTGATAAAAATACTAGTATTACAAAGCACAGACTCATTGCCTATTCGCTTAAAATATATATATATATATATATATATATATATATATATATATATATATATATATATATATATATATTTTTTTTTTTAAACGAATCATGTTTCTTATTTATTCTCATATTTTCTGGACATGATTACGGCACTGCAAATATGCAAGCAGCTGACAGCACTCGGGAGTTATCAAGGATGCACGTTCAGATGTTCGGGGATCCAAACGAACAAAGTCCAACAGAAAAATAGGAACAGCATCCAGTCCAGGTAGAAGTATGAAAAAACTTTATTCAGCCACCATAAAACACGACGTTTCGGCCATTATTAGGCCTTTATCAAGTACTTGATAAAGGCCTAATAATGGCCGAAACGTCGTGTTTTATGGTGGCTGAATAAGTTTTTTCATACTTCTACCTGGACTGGATGCTGTTCCTATTTTTCTGTATGATTACGGCACTGGTCGTCTTGTCTGAGCTTCTAACAGTATTCAGCTATGTTTTACAATACAGACATGGCTCATAAGCATCTATAGTCTGGAGATATATTCAGTTCTGTGGGAGAGTCTGCTAGATAAGCTTTGATTTGTGTAGAGAGAAGAGCTGTGAACATCAGCTTTTGTGAATGGTATCATCGAAATACAGGCAATACATTTCATAGTGATCCTGCTTGAGAGAACATGATACAACACGACTACTGAAAAGTGATGAGAACAGAATAGGTGTTGTCAGTAGAGATGAATTTGTTCGGATTTTGTCCCCGAATCTGATTTTGACACACTCGAGCCATATTTGAACACTATTCGTGCCGAATGTTTGTCTTATGATCGGTTCCGAACATATTCGGTAATTTTTACTCCCATTGACTAATGACGTTCGGCTGTGTTCGACGAATAATGCAAAAAACAATATTCGAGCCCGATCGTATTCGGAACCAAATCCGAACAAATTCGCTCATCTCTAATTGTATTGAATATTTTACTCTGCAAAAATTGTAGAAAACTGAAATTATTCCTGAAAAGTAAGAATGCTTTAACCCTGCTATTCTGTTCGCATTTACTATACACTTGTAGTGTTCAGGGTCACTATGACCCGGCTTATTAAACCTTGATTTTAGACACTCTAACTCAATTTTTTTTTTATACTTTTTGCTTACTAGACTGTTTGTGAACATGTTTGGTAGTAAAAAAAAAAAAAAGAAAAATGAAATAGAAATCTTTATTTTTTTTTTTATTCAGAAAAAACAGAGCAATGAGCAAAACGAAAATAGAAAACTACACATATATTGAAAAAAAAAAAAAGATCATATTTGGTTTTCTATCTTCCCGTGTACTTACTTCATTATCATGGTGGTTAGTACTCATTAGTATGACGTTTTTTTTCTGTTGTTTTTTTTTTTTTTTGCACACCTAGTGATCTCTCCGGATGCACTCTACATTTTAGAATAGACTGTGCACCAAAAATAATCAATATAAAGCCATTTTTATGGTGCGCAGATCTCAATGCATACCCCCGGTAGAGTGCGTGTACGACCCCATTGAAATAATTTAGGAAATAAATCAATTGATATACAATAGTAGATGCAATAAATAGACCCAACTGAGTTTAGAACTCCTTTATTTCACTGAAAATATGGCCTCACAGCTGTAAAAAAACTATGTCGGGTCACTATGACCCGAACACAACAAGTGTCACAACAAGTGTAACTTTTTGCGTGTAGCAAAAAGTAAATGAAAAAAAAATAAAAATACTCATAGGAATGAGTAAATGAGGAAAAGTCAAGGAGTCTCAAGTTTTAGAGACTTACAGAAAAAAATCTACAGGGCCGCAAAAAGTCTGTTCGGGTCACTATGACCAGAACAGAACAGCAGGGTTAAAAGATAGAAGTGTTAAATACTGTACTTTTATCAATTAACAAAACTAATGAACAAAATAGAAATCCAAATCAAATCTAGATCAAGTCTTCTATATACAGTTGCACAATTTAAGGAACTCAGCAAGTAGGTTGGTCCAAACATGTTGGAGAACTAACCACGGATCTTTAGTGGATGTGCAAATCCTTCACATCTCTCCATGTAATCCCAGTCGTGACTTTGTTGAGATCAGGTCTCTGCAGAGCCATATCATCATTTCCAGGACTCCTTCTTTAGGGCACAGTCAGACGGAATCAGATAGAGATCTGAATGTAGTGCATGGACCTGCCAGAGTCTCTCCCAACCCAAGCATGACCGCTTCATGTATTTGTATTCAGCTGTTACGCTCAGGTCAGGAGAACCACTGGTCAGTCCGTGCACTGCGTTCTGATCCGTTCTCGGGCCAATTTAACTAGTCGTCTGACTGCCCTTAGGCTGAATATAGTTCCTAATGACATTGGCTGTACATTTTGGGTCATTGACCTACTGCAGAAAAATTTGAAGCCACATCAGAGGCATGATGGATAAGTATCTGCCTATATTTCCCAGCATTAAGGATACCATTAAAGGGCATCTGTCAGATCATTTTTCTGCAATAAGCTGCGGCTACTGCCTTTCGGGGCTTATCTACAGCATTCTGTAATGCTGTAGATAGGCCCCCGATCTAACCTGAAAGATAAGAAAAACAAGTTTTATTATACTCACCCAGGGGCGGTCCGGTCCGATGGGTGTCACAGGTCCGGGTCCGGCGCCTCTCATCTTTTTGCAACGCCACCTTCCTGCTTGCTTCATCGCTCAGGGGCCATAGCGCTTCTGCGCAGGCGTACTTCTGCCTGTTGAGGGCAGAGCAAAATACTGCAGTGCGCAGGCAGCAGGAAAGATCAAAGAGGCCCAGCCAGTAGTTAAAAGGAATCTGTCACCCCATGGAGGAATTTAAGCCATTACTAAGGGCATACAGGTAATAGAATGATTAAACATGTCTTACCTGTATACCTCTTAGCTGTGGTATAGATGTTGAGAAAAGCAGTTTTAAGGTTATACGTTAACGATTTCTTCTGGGCTCCGGGGCCTGGAAGAAATCCCTGCCTCCTCTCTTCATTATAATGGCACCCCCCTCCTATGCACATCATACTGACCTGTGACGTGCAGTTGCAGCACTGTAATCCCACGCATATGCAGTCCACTTGCGCTGTTATGTGAAACTTAGCCGCCTTTCTATGGGCAGAGTCTTCATCGATCTTCTGCGCAGTGACTCGCCAGTGCCTGAACAGAAGACTCTATTACCTGTATGCCCATAGTAATAGCATAAATTTGTCCAGGGGCTGACAGATTCAATTTAAATCTTGTGACATTCTTTCACAATCTCCCCTTTATAGTAAAGTTTGGTTATTCCTTAGGCTAGGTTCACAATAGCGTTGGTGTGCGCTGCGTTTCATTTGCATGCGCAGTGTTTCATTTGCATGCGCAAACGCATGTCAAAACGCAGAGTTTATCCGCATCAGCTTACACATGACAAAAAAAAACGCTGAATGTGCATGCATTTTGGCATGCGTTTGCGTTATTTATATTTCCAGGTGCTGTAATTAGTTCCTGGACATAAGCAGTCTGAAGTCCGCATGCGCATCGAACGCATGTCCTTGCGTACCAAAGCGTTCCCATAAACAGTAATGCGTTGTTTTGACGCACTCATCCACATGCGCATGACTGCGCATATTTGATGCTTCAAAAATGCAACGTGACACCGCGAAACGACGCATGCATACGCCAAAACACATGTCCCTGCATACAGCATGTTAAAGATATGTACGAGTGATGCATGCGGATTTATGCGGATCAAATGCTGCGCACCGATATGCAAATGTGAAACCAGCCTTACCCAGATTTTGGCCTTCTACACAGCCGTTTTTGTTTCAGTTTCATCCTGTCTATGACAAATAATGATCATGATCACCTGAGTGGTATAACTGGTTACTCATACACCCGAACTAATGCCGTTTTGAAGTCAAAGGATGGTCACAGCAAATATTGATTTCTCGTTAGTTTTATCAATTAGCAAAATTATTAAAAATTTCTACTTTTGAAATCATTCTTACTTTGAAGCATTTTTTCTCCAAAGTATAGCCACTAAGAAAAAAAAAAAAAAAAAAACCTAATTTTATTCTAACCTCTTTCTACAATCAGACGTACTATTCCGTCCATGTGCCCTGGAACTTAATTCCCATGGATGGAATAGTACGTCATGAGCGATCAGCCGCGCTCACGGGGGGAGCGCAGCCGGGTGTCAGCTGATTCTCACAGCTGACACCAGTCACGGACCGCTCCCGGCACTTTAACCCCCGGCACACTGCGATCAAAGATGATCGCAGCATTCCAGCGGCTGCAGAGAGGCTGACAGCCCCTCTGCTTTTGGATCAGAGACCCCGCGGCTTGCCACGGAGACTCGATGTCGTCACGACGACATCTGGGTCTCCAGGCCTGAGGGACTTCCTGTCATGCGCAGTGATGACCAGGAAGTCTCTCAGGTCAGTGTAATAGAAGCTGCAGCGCTAACAGCTTTAATAGTAATGTGTAATGTGTAAAAATAAGGATTAAATTTAAAAAAATAATTTAAATAATTGTAAAAATACTTAAAAAAATTTTAAAAAATCAATATTTATTCTAGCAATAAATATTTTAATTCAAAAAATCTAAACAATAATAGTACGCATATTTGGCATCGCCGCGTCCGTAACGACCCAAACTATAAAACTGTCCCATTAGTTAACCCCTTTAGTAAACACCATAAAAAAAAAACCCAAGGCAAAAAAACAATGCTTTATCATCATACTGCTGAACAAAAAGTGGAATAACACGCGACCAAAAAACGGACATAAATAAACATGGTACCGCTAAAACCGTCATCTTGTCCCGCAAAAAGTAAGCCGACACACAGCTCCATCAGGGAAAAAAATGAAAAAAAGTTATAGCTGTCAGAATAAAGCGATGCAAAAATAATTATTTTTTCTATAAAATAGTTTTTATTGTATAAAAGCGCTAAAAAATGCTATCAATGAGGTATCGTTGTAATCGTAATGAATAAAACTGCTTTATCAATTTTACCACACGCGGAACGGTATAAACACCTCCCAAAAATAAATTCATGAATTGCTGGCTTTTGTTCATTCTGCCTCCCAAAAATTGGAAAAAAACGTGATCAAAAAATGTCATGTGCCCTAAAATGGTACCAATAAAAACGTCAACTCGTCCCACAAAAAAAAAAGACGTCACATGACTCTGTGGGCCAAAATATAGAAAAATTATACCTCTCAAAATATGGTGATGCAAAAACTATTTTTTGCAATAAAAAGTGTCTTTTAGTGTGCGACAGCTGCCAAACATAAAAACCCACTATAAATAGTAAATCAAACCCCCTTTATCACCCCTTAGTTAGGGAAAAATAATAACATTATAAATGTATTTATTTCCATTTTCCCATTAGGGTTAGGGTTAGAATTGGGGGATTTCCACTGTTTAGGCACATCAGGGGCTCTCCAAAACGCAACATGGCGTCAGATCTCAATTCCAGCCAATTTTGGTTTGAAAATGTCAAATGGCGCTTCTTTCTTTCCAAGCTCTGCCATGTGCCCAAACAGTGGTTCCTCCCCCACATATAGGGTATCACCGTACTCAGGACAAATTGGACAACAACTTTTGGGGTCCAATTTCTCCTTTTACACTTGGGAAAAATAAGAAATTGGGGACTAAAAGATGTTTGTGAAAAAAATATGATTTTTTTTTTCACAGCTCTACTTTATAAACTTGTGTGAAGCACTTGGGGTTCAAAGTGCTCAACATACATCTAGATAAGTTCCTTAGGGGGTCTATTTTCCAAAATGGGGTCACTTGTGGGGGGTTTGCCACAGTTTAGGCACATCAGGGGCTCTCCAAACGCGACATGGTGTCCGATCTCAATTCCAGACAATTTTGGTTTGAAAAAGTCAAACAGCACTCCTTCCCTTCCGACCCTGCCGTGTGCCCAAACAGTGGTTTTCCCCCACATATGGGGTATTGGCATACACAGGAGAAATTGCACAATCTGTCAATTTTCTCCTTTTACCCTTGTGAAAATAAAGAAATTGTTTGTAAAAGATCATTTTTGTGACTAAAAAGGTAAATGTTCATTTTTTTCTTCCACATTCCAAAAATTCCTGTGAAGCACCTGAAGGGCTAATAATCTTTTTGAATGTAGTTTGAGTACCTTGAGGAGTGCATTTTTTAGAACTGTGTCACTTTTGGGTATTTTCTGTCATATAGGCCCCTCAAAGTGACTTCAAATATGAGGTGGTCCCTAAAAAAAAAAAATATATGGTTTTGTAAATTTTGTTGTAAAAATGAGAAATCGCTGGTCAACTTTTAACCCTTATAATTCCTAACAAAAAAAAAATGTTTCCAAAATTGTGCTGATGTAAAGTAGACATGTGGGAAATGTTATTTAGAAACTATTTTTTATGACATATTTCTCTGTTTTAAGGGCATAAAAATTCAAAGCTTGAAAATTGTGAAATTTTCTAAATGCCATATTTTTGTTTTTTTCATAAATAAACGCAAGTAATATCCAACACATTTTACCACTAACATTACGTACAATATGTCACGAGAAAATAATCTCAGAATCGACAAGATCTGTTGAAGCGTTACAGAGTTATAACTTCATAAAAGGGACAGTGGTCAGAATTGTAAAAATTGGCCTTTTCACTAACGTGCAAACCACCCTCGGGGGTAAAGGGGTTAACAATAGGTTACTGATGATTTGGTAGAAAGAATTCTGCAGGGAAAGCTCAAATGTGAGATCTGCATATTTAATTCCTCAAGTTTATGAGGTTCTGTAAGTAAACGCTGATTATATTGTACACAGACTGAATGAACAGCAGATTACAGAAGTTTCACATAGTTTAAATGTGGCGAGTGACACTATGCGATGACAGCTGGACCTTCCAGGCAGGTTGTCAAGAAAATCTGGACTTTAGTTTTTGTGTGCTAGGTGTTAACATTCACTATAAAACTGACTGAGGGTTAATGATTACTTTTAGAATCGGCAAACTAAAAACTTGTACAAGACAGAATCTGCCTTTCACTATTGTAAAGACTTTCGATTTTGTTTGCACCTGCTCATCTTTTCTTTCTCCAATTAGCAGCCGTTCGGCAGTGAAGGGGTATGATACAATTGTCATACTAACCTCTAAGTGACTTTTTGCAGGAAAAGACAGAACACTTCCTGGATTCCTTAGGAAGCGTAATCATTTCAGAGAAAAAGGAAGTTGTACGGGTTTACACCCAATGTAGTGGGCCCTGCCAGCTTTATTCTCAAGGGCCAGAACCAAGCAAGACACTAAACTTAGTTTCTTAAAAAGTTTCTGATGTGTTATTTTAAAAGTTACCATTCATCCTGTAATATAAATTTCTTACTAAATGACATGAACGTTGATAATAAAAACTTTTGCTCACTGCTAATGAAAAGTTTGCGAAATTAAAAAAAAAAAAAGTCTGACAATATAATGGTTACATGTATAACAATATAACAATACATGTGCAGATCTTAGAGGACAGCGAGCTATGGAAGATATGGTGAATACGGGTTGAAGTTTCGAAAGAGTTGGTAATCTCAGAAGGAGGGTTGAAGGTAATGTTGGAAAAAAATGTATTTAAGTGTCAAAATTTTTTGTAGGTATGCTTTCGTCCTTAAACCTTCAAGTTACAATGATTGTCTTACGAGGAAAAAAAACATTTCACAGTGACCCTTAAATATTCAAAATGTCTCTTCAGAAGAAAGAGGACTAGAACTCTTGACCCTTGGAAGATGTTTCAGAGGATCCATACTTGGATGGGACTTAAGAGATTTTCATTGACTTCAAGATCCCATCATTGCCAGTACCCCTAGAATACCAACACCTACATTGCCCCAAAACAGTGCCAGGAACCAGTGCCCTATAATTAAATAAGCCAACTCATAAAAGTGGCAGAATGAATGCTGCCTCTAAAGCAGAGTAAACTAATGTGCTTTTGTAATGATTAAAATTAGTTATTCACATTATCATTACTTCAGGCATTAGAGACAGAATTTGTTATTCAGTAATACAGTGGGTAGGGTAAATTCAGACTCCTTAAAATTTTTCACTGTTTCATTGCAGCCATTTGGTAAATTCAAAAAAGTTCATTTTTTTTTCTCAGTGTGCACTCTGCTTCATCTTTATTGAAAAAAAACAGAAATGTAGAAATTTTTGCAAATTTATTAAAAAAGAAAATCTGAAATCTCACCTGGTCATAAATATTCAGACCCTTTGCCCAGACACTCATGTTTAAGTCACATGTTCATTTCTTTGTGATCCTCCTTGAGATGGTTCTACTCCTTCATTGGAGTCCAGCTGTGTTTAATTAAACTGATAGGACTTGATTTGTAAAGGCACACACCTGTCAATATAAGACCTCACAGCTCACAGTGCATGTCTGTTTAAACAGAGTTCTATGTATATGGTGCGACGATTCTGGATGTGTTCAATGAACACATCCGGAATTACCGCGCGTATAAAAGGGGGTGGGACTTTGGGAGGAGTGGGCTTACCGCTCCATCCAAAGCGCAGAGAATCCGGTACGTGGACACGTACCCTAACATGCCCCTTCATCAGCAGACATTTTGAGGTCAGGTGGACTATATATTCTGTGAGAAATGATGGAACAACAAGTACAGGAGAAATGTGTAATATATATTAGTCAGCACAATTAGCACAAAATCACGTCCCCAACACACTAGTTAAAATGTGGTCACATCTCCTTTTGTCATCAAGCTCCGATATATTCATTCTGCAGGTGGCACTTGCGATAAAGGAAACATTTGCCAGATGGAGTGGCTAGCACCAAGTCTGTCCAAAACATACCTTTAGAGCCAACTGCCTCTGACAGACTCTATTTGCAAAGTGGACAACCCTTTAAATCTCTACCATACTGAGAACAAATAGTCTGCACTCTGCTTTATATACAGAACGCTGGACCAGGATTGCTGCAGCCAGAACTCTGACCATAAGTTACCCCATATATTTCAGATGATTCTCCTGATAATCCACCATTGAAGAAATGCATCAGGAATGTCTATTTCCTTGTACCTCAATTTGGATGGATTAGAGTCTTAATTGAGGGCATTAGTTTTAACCAGAGGACTAACTTTCTCCCTTGCAAAGTATAGCTTTCCCTGGCACCCACTGAGGATAGCATTAGATCATAGCAGACAACCCTATACTTTATTCCTGCTCAATTGACTCTAGATTATACTCTTAAAACAGCAGGAGATGCGATTTTATCAGGGCCCTTCATGTTGCGATTAGAAGAATTTAGGGAAGAACAAAAAGGATGCCACCCAATGAAGCCTATTCAGTAGCATATCCATATCCAGGGAGTTTTGTGGAGATCCTCCACGCTGCCGTCAGAGATAAAGTTTAATAAATTTATATAGTTTTATTCATTTCTACGCGTTTCGAAGTTACAGGTACTTCTTCAGGAAGTGACAGACGCGTATAAATTAAAAAAATTATTAATTTATTAAACTTTTTCAGACTGCCGTCTTTCCACCATCCCACAGCGTGGAGGATCTGCACAAAAGCTCCCTATATACAGATATTTAATGGTCACAGCTTGACCCGTGGATCTGCAGCAGCTGATAAGTACAAAATACCTGCATCCAGTGAGCATATTCTGATATACCCCCTTGATGCTTATGTAGATAAAATCCTACTTTTCCGCTACGCCTTCTTCCTAATTTATACAGTAGCATACACAGATTGAAGTGTGCAAGCCCTAAATCTTTATTTTACCCTCTTTACGTCCCACATACGCACATATATTCACAGACTTGCCCCCTGACCAAGCACAGCCATTTTGCATCTGACATTTGATTCTTATCCTACTTTCCGTTGCCTTCACTAACTGTAATGAAAGAATATTATTTCTCTGAGTGGGTCCCAGAAATTCCAGACGTTAGCTCTGCTCCTATATACACAACATTAATTTATTATTTTTTTTTTTTTTTTATTACAAATAACTTCTAAATGGTAACTAACTGAATCTTAATACCGGATGGCTTTTTTCTTCTTAAGACTTACAGGAATAGTAATTTGCCCTAACACGCAACATGTTGGCCGTGTTCCCTATCCTAGATCTCACAATCCACACCTTAATATGAAAGAACAAAAACACAGCACAGAACCACAAATGCCAAATTACTCTGAAAAACCAGTTATTGTATGATGCAGGGAAAAAAAAAATCTTTGAAAGCCTTGAAGCCTAAGGGCAGGAAGCTACACCCTCTTGAATGACAAGTTCAACCATTCATACAGGTAGAACATAAGGGCTTGGTGTCATCACCTTGCAAGCTGTCTTGCAACTGATATTAGAATTTCAAAAGACTGCTTTTAAATAGGAGAATTATAAGAAAAGCTAAAAGGTCAAGAGTTAACAGTTAAGAAATAACAAGTAGAGGTTTTCAGTAAAATTTACAAAACTAAAAGGTCTAAGTAGAGTGTGCAGAACAGAAGCTGCTCTACCGAACCTAGACAAGATCTGTGCGAATAGGGAAGAAATGCTAAACTGAATTATAGAAATGGAGTCAGTCAGCCCAATCCGATAGTATAAGCTAATCACACAGCCTTTTAACCTAATTTGATTACCCCCTTAGGGACGACAATGGTACATGTAGAGCGGACAGCACTTCTGGTGGCCATCAGCACCATGTGTGACGATCCTTGGCCATGGTAAATCTGTTAATTTTTTGAAGGCCCATCACCTGCCATGTAAGATCACCTAGTAATGCCAACTTCAAGGAAGATAAATTACTTCATGATATATTGCAATATTATTATATCGCCGTGCATGATGAAGGCGATTAAAAAAATAAATAAAAAGGTTCATGTTCCCTATGGGTACTAATAGGAAACTAAGTATTATATACACGTACATACACACCCCTCAACATTCATTGTTGTGCTCACTCGTTGCTGAAAAAATTGAGACACGTTGAAAATTTTATTTTTTTTATCATTTGCATATCATTAACATCTATCGATCCAGTGATTTTTGTAATCCCACAACTTTTCCTTCTCTTTACTGCAATTTCAATAGTGAGGAGTGAAGAGTGTGTAATATATTATATCATCTCCTTCTTCCCCTAATGTATGGTAAATGGGGAAATAATAAAAAAAAAGGAAAAATAAAAAAAACACATTTTTGCGTGTGCAATTGCTCAAGGTAATACATAAAAATATTTATCTTATACGGTGAATGCTGAAATGGGACAAAAATTCAAATTTCAAGCATTGTTGAATTGTCCTTACCTCCCCCCAAAGAAAAGTGACCAAAACTTGATATATACCCCAAAACTTACCAATAAAAACATCAGCTCAATGTGCCAAAAAAAATAAAAACAAGTGGAGTGGCAGAAAAAAGTTCAATACAAACCAAATTTGGGAGGGGAGCGTTTGTTTCCTTCAGAATTCCCCCACACACACACACTTAAGAAATGTAAAAAGTCTATGCAAATTTGGTATCACAGTACCTGGAAGATCATGTTGCCGGGTCATTTCTAAAGCACAATGATTGCAATAGAAGCTAAAACCAAACAATCATCGCGGAATTTAATTTTTTTTATTATTTTATGGACAAAAAAATCAATGGCGTCATTCGCAACTACAACTAGTTAAGCAAAAATTTAGTCACCATAGGAAAAAATTAAAACACACTTTTGGCTCTTGGAAAAAGGGGAGGAAAAATGAAAACATGAAAATGAAAAGTCACCCAGTCCTTAAGGGAATAAACTTCAGTTTCTGTGGAGACGAACACTAAAAAAGGTGCAATTTTATAGTACCTGCCCTGTAAGAGCCTATTTGCTTAGATGATAAGTACAATTTTGGGCTGACAGACTCGTTTTAAGCTTCTGTAAATCGTTCCAGGATCTTTGAAAAATAAACACTTTGCAGATATAGTCACAGCCAAGTTTAAGTTTCAACCATCCTTCCAGTTTTTGTATTATATAATGCACCATTTGCTTGTTGATCGGTGAGGGCCTGACCGCTGTGACCAACGCCAATAGTAAGAGCAGGAATTTAGCTCAGCAGTGGGACAGCCATCGATCAGCAAGTCATCACCATTCTATAGATAGATAGCAACTTGCTTTCATTGGACAACCCCTTTAAGGCTGAAATCACATGCTGGACCCCCTACAAGTTTAAAATTAATCACTGAAAAACTTTAGTTGCGGAACATTCAGCAGCAAGTCTCTATTACTAAGGAAGCAGTGAGGAAGCAGTGAGGACTTCAGAACTTTCATGGGAAAAGAGATAAATATAAAAAGAATTGCCAAGAAGAAAACTTCTTTGATACAAGAAACCATACATTAAGAGCTAAAGCTTTGCCAATAACAGCATTCACATAGCACGCAGTTAGTAAAAAGCCCATACCAGTAGCATAGCTACCGCAGTCGCCCCGGGCTCTGAGCGGCCCACCCGGAGCTACGTTACGGTTAACTGTTTCGGTGTGCGCAGCGATCCCATACAGTCATACTTTGCAGCAGAGAAGGGAGACTCGATCTTTCTGCACTGCCACCCAGCTGCTATAGGGCCCTTGAGCAGGGGAGGGCCAGTGCCAGCATTGGGCCCCCTGCCCGTCATCGCAGGTTCAACTGTATCAACTGGATGAGGATACAGTTAAAAGCACTGATGAGACAGGAAGCGTCTCTCTCCAATCATTCCCACTCTCAGCGTCTGAAGTCCCGGACAATGACAGGGGTCGTGATGACGTCACTACTTGGCGCCCGCTATACTCAGATGAGCCGATGCTCAGAGCAGCGGGTGAATGAGGAGTAGAGGCGAGTATTGTATTTTGTTTTTATGGGGAGTGCATTATACTATATAGAGGCTGCTTTATACTGTATAGAGTATGACTATGTTTAGGACTATCAGGAGCATTATACTATATGGAAGCCATTTAGGGGGCCTTCATACAGTGTGGGAGATAATGTGGGGTCTTTGTACAGTGATGGAGCCAAACAGTTTGGGGGGGCTACTAAAGGGTCAGTATACTGTGTGGGGGGTACTATAGAGTGTGGGGGCATCATACTGTGTAGAGAGGAGCTGTACAGGGAGGGGGACTCGGGACATTCTTAAATGTAAAGTGGGAACTTATTGTTATAGGGTAACTCAGGTTACTGTGACTGTCAAAGGGGCACAAACAGGGCACTGTTTTCTAGGGAAATTGCACCCGGCATTACTATTTTCTAGAGGGTTGTTGTACCAGCTGGAGGCACACTGTTCCACACAGCAGGTGCAGCAAAAGGGACACACATGACAGCAGCAGCTCAGCATTGGGGTATCAGCAGGATGAGGAGTTTGTGAAGGTTGGGGATAGATGGTGACTGTGCAGGAAATGTGAGAAGTCAAATGTGTCTTTGTTGTAATCTTTGCAGACGAGCCCTGGCTGGAGAAGTTATCATGTTGGTCTGGGCCAGATGGAAAAGACGGGAAAAGTGAACGACTTCACCAGAAAGTGACTTACAGCTGACGTTCTATCTGTAACTGTACTGTAATCATTTACATGTTCTTCACCACTATATGGCAGCAATATCAGTGTTGGTCTTTGTATAGAGTAACAGCTCTGTCATCTGCTGAGGTTCCCCACCATAGCTGTAGTCAAGGTTACCTGGTTAGGAGCCCACTCAGAAGATTCGTTCCCACCCCCGAACCAAAACCCAGCTACGCATCTGGCTCATACAACAATCATATAGGATCATCTAGGACAGGGATAGCTAACCTTGGCACTCCAGCTGTTGGAGAACTACAACCCCCAGCATGCCCTTGCAACCTGCAGCAGTTGAGGCATGCTGGGAGTTGTAGTTCTCCAACAGCTGGAGTGCCAAGGTTCGCCATCACTGATCTAGGACATCGAAGTCGGTCGCTCAGGTAAAGTCTCAGTAATACTGTCCTGTACTTTTTAGGCCATGTGGGAAAGCCGGCGTTTTCACATTCCCTTCCACTACCAGTTTAGCAGGAAGTTTGGACGTCAGCACCATAAACAATGAAATAGATGACATGACTGTAACCCAATATTTCTGCCTATAATACTGAATAATAAAGCCCATTTCTTTACCTGGATATTCGTTACATTGTTTCTTTGTCTTACAGAAGCAATGGCTTCTATTCATCACAAAACAGTATCATTTTTAGCTATTCAACAAATGACTTGACATCATATTTTGTTATAATATGCCAGCCTGCGGCGGGGGCCTAGTCGCATCATAGTTACGGTGTAACCGATCTTATAACAAGGACGACTATGTTGTTCCTGTCAAAGATCAGATGTAAAAGTTAAAGAGATTTTAGAATTGGATCACACAAAATGTTTAAAAATGGAATCTGACCCAACATTAATAGAATATATGACCATGTAGGTCTCGAAAATACACGGTAGTGGATACCTGTAAAGCCTTTAAGAGGTGATCAGTTTCAGCTCACTTGCACTTGAGATTAGCAGGGCGGTAGCATCACATTTATGTATATCTGTGAATTGTGTGCGCTAAGCGGCAGCAGACATCTGCATCTGCCTTTGCTCACCTACAGATGTGGAAGCTTAAAGCACTAATCCAAAGCTGGACTCCAGACATAATTTTGTTATAAACATAACTAAAGGGGGTCTCCAGTGATGCTCACTACCGCATCGAAAGATGAGGGGTGCCAGGGACATTACGTCTACACTGTCGGGACGTGTACAGTACAGACCAAAAGTTTGGACACACCTTCTCATTTAAAGATTTTTCTGTACCGTTCCGTGTGTGGTAAAATTGATAAAGCAGTTTTATTCTTCGGGTTAGTACGATTACAGCGATATCTCATCGTTTTCTTATGTTTTGGCGCTTTTATACAATAAAAACGATTATATATACACAGTACAGACAAAAAGTTTGGACACATCTTCTCATTCAAAGATTTTTCTGTATTTTCATGACTATGAAAATTGTACATTCACACTGAAGGCATCAAAACTATGAATTAACACATGTGGAATTATATACTTAACAAAAAATGTGTAACAACTGAAAATATGTCTTATATTCTAGGTTCTTCAAAGTAGCCACCTTTTACTTTGATGACTGCTTTGCACACTCTTGGCATTCTCTTGATGAGCTTTAAGAGGTAGTCACCGGGAATGGTTTTCACTTCACCGGTGTGCCCTGTCAGGTTTAATAAGTGGGATTGCTGGCCTTATAAATGGGGTTGGGACCATCAGTTGTGTTGTGCAGAAGTCTGGTGGATACACAGCTGATAGTCCTACTGAATAGACGGTTAGAATTTGTATTATGGCAAGAAAAAAGCAGCTAAGTAAAGAAAAACGAGTGGCCATCATTACTTTAAGAAATAAAGGTCAGTCAGTCCAAAAAATTTGGAAAACTTTGAAAGTGTCCCCAAGTGCAGTTGCAAAAACCATCAAGCGCTACAAAGAAAATGGCTCACATAAGGACCGCCCAGGAAAGGAAGACCAAGAGTCACCTCTGCTTCTGAGGATAAGTTTATCTGAGTCACCAGCCTCAGAAATCGCAGGTTTACAGCAGCTCAGATTAGAGACCAGGTCAATGCCACACAGAGTTATAGCAGCAGACACATCTCTACAACTGTTAAGAGGAGACTTTGTGCAGCAGGCCTTCATGGTCAAATAGCTGCCAGGAAGCCACTGCTAAGGACAGGCAACAAGTAGAAGAGACTTGTTTGGGCTAAAGAACACAAGGAATGGACATTAGACCAGTGGAAATCTGTGCTTTGGTCTGATGAGTCCAAATTTGAGATCTTTAGTTCCAACCACCGTGTCTTTGTGCGATGCAGAAAAGGTAAACGGATGGACTCTACATGCCTGGTTCCCACGAGGAGGAGGTGTGATGGTGTGGGGGTGCTTTGCTGGTGACACTGTTGGGGATTTATTCAAAATTGAAGGCATGCTGAAGCAGCATGCCTACCACAGCATCTTGCAGTGGCATGCTATTCCATCCAGTTTGCGTTTAGTTGGACCATCA
>JARQOD010000004.1:370796637-370885152 GCA_033576555.1 Oophaga sylvatica | reverse complement strand
AAAGGATAGGTCAGAGGAGGATGATAAATCAAGCCTGTAGTGGTTGTAAAAAGTGGAAGGAGACGACCAGGTTGCGGCCTTACATATAGACTCGATTGGGACGTCTCCTCTTTCTGCCCAGGAGGATGCCATGGCCCTGGCGGAATGTGCTTTTATGCCTTCTGGGAGATCTTCATTTTTTGCAGTATACACCAAACAGATTGCTTCTCTGATCCACCGAGATAGGGTGGCTTTCGTGACCCGTATCCCTTCCTTTGGCCCTGGAAGGATATAAAAAGAGCCCTACTCTTCCTCCAGCTAGCCGATCTTTCAATATTTATATATATATATATTTATTTATATATTTATTTATATATTTAACACTATTCTTTTCACATCTAACATGTGATATTTCTCTTCTGACGGAGAAGAAGGGTTACTAAAAAAGGAGGGTAGGTGAATTTCCTGCGATCTATGGAACTTCCCTGCCACTTTTGGTAAATATGAGGGGTCAGGTGTTAAGATTAACTGATCCTGGAATGATAGCAGAAATGGAGGATCTATAGATAATGCCTGCATGTCACTGACTCTTCTGGCTGAGGTTAATGCTACCAAGAGTACCATTTTAAGAGATATAATCTTAAGGGGTATGCAATCTAACGGTTCAAAGGGTGGACCTGTTAGGGCGTCTAGAACCAAGTTTAGATCCCAAGGAGCAATTCTGGATATATGAACTGGTGTAATTCGTTCACAAGCCTGGATGAATCTAGCTATCCATCTATTACCACCTAGATTATAACTATAGAGTGCTCCTAGTGCAGATACTTGGACTCTAAGTGTGTTTACTGATAATCCTAGATCTTTCCCTTTTTGCAGAAATTCTAAGATAAATTTTATCGGAATCTCTTTAAAGTTGAGATTTGGATGGAATTCTAAAAATCTTCTCCATATCTTGGTGTAGATTTTAGTAGTGGTTGGCTTTCTGCTATGTAAGAAGGTGTTGATTAATTCCTCAGAGAACCCCTTGTTCTCAGTATTTCCCCCTCAAGTTCCACGCCGTCAAGTGGAGACTGTCCACTTGAGGGTGGAAGAAAGGCCCTTGAGAGAGAAGCCTGGGAGTTGAAGGAAGTATCCAGGGATCTGTCAAGGACATCATTTGAAGGCATGAGAACCAAGGTCTCTTGGGCCAGAATGGGGCTATCAATATTATCCGCGCCCTGTCTGCCCTGATCTTCCTGATGACTTGCGGTAGCAATATGATCGGGGGAAAGGCATATGCTAGCCTGAACTGCCACGGACTTTGAAGGGCATCCAGAATTTCTGGCTGATCTGCCATACTCAGGGAGGCGAATCTTGGTAGTTGTCTGTTCTGTCGAGTGGCAAAAAGGTCTATCTGCGGAAGGCCCTATAGTGACACAATGTTTCTGAATATTTTTTTGTTTAGGCACCACTCTCCTTGTCGCAGGGTGTGGCGACTTAGGAAGTCCGCTTCTGAATTGTCTATGCCTCTGATGTGAAGAGCTGACAGAGAAACAAATTTTTCCTCGGCTAAAGAAAATATTTCTTTTGTGGAAGACATTAATTTGTCCGACCGTGTTCCGCCTTGTTTGTTGATATATGCCACTACTGTGGTGTTGTCCGAGAGGATTCTCACATGTTCTCCTTGAAGCTGCGGAAGGAAATGATATAGGGCATGACCTACCGCTTTTAATTCTTTTAAATTTGAGGAATCATTTATTTGTTTTCTTCCCCACCGGCCCTGGGAAAAAATTTCTCCCATGTGAGCTCCCCATCCTGTAGGGCTGGCGTCAGTGGTAATGATACGAGAAGGTGTTATTACCCAGTCTACTCCTTCTGATAATTTAATATCATCTAACCACCAGTATAATGAATGTATTACTACGTGGGATAAGGTGATTTTGTTTGTTAGATGACCTCTAGCATAGGCTTCTTCTGATATTATTTGGTGCTGTAGATCTCAGGTGTGAAATTGCGCCCACTTAACCGCCGGAATACATGAAGTGAGGGACCCCAATAGGGACATTGCTTCTCTCAGAGTCATGTGAGGTTTCCTTATTGCTGCACTGACTTTTGTTTTTATCGCTGATATTTTTACCTGTGGCAGTAGACATTTCTGCACTGTTGAATCTAATTGGAGGCCTAGAAAGGACTGGACGGACTGCGGCTCGAACCTGGATTTCTTGCTGTTTATGAGCCAGCCTAGAGCCTGTAGGGATAAGATTGCGTCATTAACCCGTGTGGTACATTGTGCTACTGAATTTCCCACTATCAAAAAGTCATCCAGATACGGTATTATTAGGGTATTTTTTTGCCGTAGGAAGGCCATTACTTCCAGCATCACCTTTGTAAACACTCTTGGTGCGATCGAAAGTCCAAATGGCATCGCTGCAAACTGGAAATGATGTATGCTGCCGTCTAAGGAAACTGCCACTCATATATTTTTGGTATCTGGAATGGATTGGAAGATGATAATAAGCATCTTTTAGATCTAAACCTGCCATCATGCAGTTGGGAAAAAGCAGTTTAATTGCCGATCTAATGGATTCCATTTTAAATTTTTCATTCCTGATGAACGAGTTTAATCTTTTCAGATTGATAATTGTTCTGAATGAGCCATCAGGTTTTGAAACTAGGAAGAGCGGGGAATAAAATCCTTTCCCTTCTTGCTCTACAGGCACCGAGATCAATACGTTTTTAATTATGAGATTTCTTATCTCATTTTCAAGGGCCTGTTGTTGTACCGGGCAGCTTAAGGATGTTAGTATAAATGTATTTTGAGGAATTTGATGAAATCTTATTTTTAACCCATGTTTAACTATGTCCAGGACCCATATATTTGTAGATATATTTCCCCATTCCTGGAAGAATGATTTTAGTCTTCCCCCTACTGGGGGGACTGGTTGGTGCATTTTATCTTTCCCTACGGAAGGTATGTCCTCTGAACATAGCACCTTTATTTTTTCCTTCCTTTGATGACCAGCGGTTTTGGTTTTCAGTTGTTCCTCCTTTACCAAATGATCTCCTCTTAAACGCCCTCCTAAAGGATGGAAGAGGGGGGTTAGGGAAGGCCTTCTTTCTTTCTAATGCCTTTTTGAGGATGTTATCCAATTCTTTCCCAAATAAAAACTCACCATCACACGGAATAGTACAGAGTTTTGATTTGGATTGTGTGTCTCCTCTCCAACTCTTAAGCCATAGACTACGTCTAGCATTATTTAATAGGCCTGTTGTTCTGGCCGCCAGGCGTAGTGAGTCGGCCGAGGCGTCGGCTATGAAGGCGGCCGCTCCTCGAATTAGGGGAATAGCAGCTCGTAACTTGTCCCTGGAAATTTTCTTCTCTATTTGTTGGTCAAGTTGATCAATCCAGACCAGCATAGAACGGGCCGTACAAGTACTGGCTATCGTAGGTTTAAATGTGCCAATAGCTGCTTCCCACGCTCTTTTAAGTGAGGCTTCGGCTCTACGGTCAAGGGGATCTTTTAATAATCCTGCATCTTCCACCGGTAAGGATGACTGTTTTGAGGAAGAGGCGACCGCTGCATCAACTTTTGGAACTTTAGACCAGTTTGATAATTCCTCGTCGCTGAAGGGGTACCTTCTTTTTGAGGCGGAGGGAAGATAACCCCTCTGATCCTGTTTTTCCCACTCCTTTTTAATTAAGGCTTTAATGGCCGGAATTACTGGGAACGCTCTTCTTTTCCTATCTGTTAGGCCTGCGAACATGACCTCTTGAGTGGTTTGAGGTCCCTTTACATCTGGACAGCCCATGGTGTTTCTGACAGATTTCACTAGACTGTCCATGTCCTCTAAGGGAAAACATGAACGCCCCCCCATATTTGAGGAGGATGAGGACGCAGAGGATGCAGATGATTCTGCTGTATCGGATGCTATTCCTTCTCTGGATCTGAGTCCGAACTGGAAATTATTGCTTTTTTCTTTTTCTCCCGTATGGGTGCTTTTTTGGGCTGATTAAGGGCCTGCAGTTCTGCTCTTATTATAGCCCTTATGTCCGATTCTGATACGGACGCTTGCTGCATGGTATCTTTTATGCATATTTTACATAACCTTTTTGTGTATGTTTGTGCTAGTGGGCACCTACAGAGGCCACACTCTTTGTTTTTTGTTTTCCCTTTTTTCTTAGCCTGAATGATTATCCAAAGAGGGAGAAGAGAGAGAGAGAGAGGAGAGAGAGAGGAGAGAGAGACACCTGTCAGCTTTTTATAGGCAGATAGTGATAACTCACCCAGTGAAGCTGTCGGTACCGATTGGGAAGGCGGTGAAACAGGTCTCGTGGCGTGGGTTCTGTGGCTTACGTCCGAGGATTTGTGATCTCTGGACGGAGCTTCAGTATCCTCTGCCGGGGGATGCGTGCTTTGTCCTGGGGAAGACATGCTTGCACGCTGCTACCTCTTAGCAGGGCTTTTTATCTGCCACTTCCTGTTGCATTCTAGTACCTCCTCCTCCCCCTCCTCACTTTTTTTTTTTTTTTTGGTATTTTATACAACTATGCGCCATTATATATACACACATACATATAAATATATACACATATATATATACATACACACATCTATCATGCATCCCTTGGGGATAAATGATGTTATGCTGAACTGGGCTGCTTTGCAATTTGTGCAGCAGCCGCAGCATATATCACTGAATCGAACCATTTTTTTTTTCTTTACTTGTGGGTGGAGTGGGTGGAGCTGGGTGGAGGGTGCGGGCGAGTGGGCGGGGTGGCGTCTCTGCTTCCCCAGCCCTCTAAATGTGTCTGCTTCATCGCTGGGGAACTTACAGTGACCCGGAAGTTCCCCCTTACCGCTTCCTGTCGGCTCCAACGCTGACGCCGGCCCTTCTGTGCCACGCTTTCTCCGTGTGCTGGGGCTGCTATCCTGGACCCCCACACATGGCGCACCTCGCAAAATCGCGGTCGGCCTGACCCGGACCCACCATTTTGGATCCCACATGCGTGTCAGACGAGGGGGGAGCCGGATTACAGCACTCCCCGACGCTGCTTCCGATAAGGAGCTCCTGCCGTTCCCAAAGAGACCGCACAGGCAGCTGCAATATCAGGTATTTCTTCCCTGTAGGGATATCCTGCGGTTTCCCATAGGAACAGGAAACCAACTGAGGAGGAGAGGCGGACCGCCCTCTTTTATCTCTGTAGGTTTCCTGTTCCTATGGGCGGATCCCTCTCTCAAGTGGGTGCTGTCGTGGCGAAGGGTAAAAAAAAAAAGCCATGCAGAACTCCTTTGCTAGCTCTTTATCTCACAGTACTTAAATATAAATCAAATGGTAAAACTCGAGAAACAAAAAAGCACAAATAGGGTCTTATCTGATGACCAAGTGGTGTAAACTATTATAGGTACTGTACGCTCACCTGATAGGGTTATGAGTCCTATAGAAGCATGTACAGGCTGCAGCAGGATCACCAAGGAGATACGTTGCAAGGAGTGAGGAATACGGTGGTTCAGAGTCCGCGCTGCTCAAGGTTCAAAGATACGATCACACACGAAGGCGGTGTGTCAACGCGTTTCAAGTTTTCCAAACTACAAAAGAGATTGTGGTTTGGTCCTGATGAAGAGGTTTGGAAACCTTGAAACACGTTGACAAACTGCATTCATGCTTCACCTTCGTGTCTGATCATATCTTTGAGCCTTGGGTAGCGCGGACTCGGAACCACCATTTTCTCATTCATTAGAACTTAATATACACTTATTAGCCATAACATTAAAGGGAATCTGTCACCACAGAATGACTGATCAAACAAAGCGCAGGCAATCAGTGCTGCCTTGGTGTGGCCAAAAATTTAACTTTACATTCCACCTATTTCTTTTCCCTCAATCTCTGCCCCTCCCCCTCTTTCTTTGACAGTTTTTGCTTTATAGAGCCAGAAAGTTGCAGAGATAGATGGAAAACAATTAGGTGGAAGATGCACTTAAACGATTGACTACGAGTGCCTGCAATTGGTTTGATCAGTCATTCTCTGCTGACAAAATCCCTTTAAAAATCAACTGCCTAACATTGTCTAGGTCCTCGCTATGCAACTAAAACTGTTCTGACCCATCAAGAAACATCTGAAAGTGGTCACTACAAGTATGAAACATTACCTTAGATATGTCAATTCAGAAAGTCCTCTGTGCTACGCATAAGGCTCATTAGGGCTACGACTGAACATTATAGAACAACTAGAAATAGGCCCGATGCAATCGCATTAGGAGTGCGGTGAAATTAGACATCACCGCTACTCCCCACGCAGGCGCAGTAACAGCTGCATCATTACCACGCATGCGCGGGCAGAGGCGCGCAGTTGTGGCTGTTAGTGCACCTGCGTGGGAATAGCGGAGATGTGTATGTCACTTGCGCAGTTACACTGCTGCGGTGCCTTATTGGATTCAGGGACAGCGCCCGGAAGTCCCAAATGGCAATTATATACAAGATCATTGGGATGTGAAATGTGTTTTAGGCCGGCATCACACTAGCAAGGAATATGGAGCAGTGCTATGTGATAAAACATCACACAGCACTCGGACCAGTATTCATCTATAGGGCAGCTCCCATCAGCGTTTTTTTCTCGACCGTTTTCAGCGTGCAAGTGAAATCGCAGCATGCTGAGATTGTCACTGACACTCAGACAAGTCTCGGCTCACTCGCACCCATATAATTCTATGGGTGCGAGTGACACAGCGCACATCATTCGGATATCATCCGTGTGCTGTACGATACATGCCGACAATAGAGATGGAGAAATTAGTTATTCTGCCTCCTCCGCAGCTGTGCGAGAAGCTCGGAGCACAGCAGCATGACACTCGGCTCCTGATCGCAGCAGAGCAGGAGCCGAGAGTCATTAGCATATCACATCCGATACCATACGCAAGTGTGACTCCGGACTTAGGGCCCCGTCTCACATAGTGACACCCCAGGATCGCTGGTGTGTCGCTACATGATCGCTGCTGAGCTGCCAAACAGGCAGCGATCAGGACAGCGACAATGCGGGTAACGTTGCTTAGTAACCCGCAGTGTACGTTGGATACCAGCGCTCTGATGCAGGGAGCTGGTAACCAAGGTACACATCGGGTTTCCAGGCACAGCCCCGCGCCTGGAAACCCGAAGCGTACCTTGGTTACCAGCTGATCGCTGGTCTCCTGCCTGTCACACGCAGCGATTGTGCTGGCCAGCGGGAGACCAGTGATTCACAGCAGGGGCCTGATCGCTGGTACGTGTCAGACATAGCGAGATCGCTGTTTAGCAGCGATCTCGCTATTTGAGACGGGGCCTTTATATACTAAAAACTCTCCGGTCACTACAGATTAGGTTTTGTCTCAAATTATTACACTGATGTCCAAACCTAGAATGTCTCATATACCTCTAAAGTGGAGATCAAAAGATGAAAGGATGCAATATGAAGTGAAGGATATCACCTGCTTATTATTGGGGTCACCAACAAGTACAGTGCTTTCTCCAGAAACCCCCAAACAATGAATGTAGCAATGATGTGTATGCAGTGTCCCTGCTGCATTTCAATGGGGAACTCCAAAGTCCCATTCTTGAGATTGGTTGGGGACCCAGCGTTATCATCCCCATCGATTAATGATTTTATGGATTCCCGGTCCCATTCGAGAGAAATCCCAAAATGGCAAAAGTATAATCATTGCACATCAGAAAAACAGTTAAAGTAAAGCAGAATGCAAAACTAATGGACGCACATACAGGACAGTGGAGTCCATCATTAGTTTCAGACACAGGCATCTCACGATCAGTGTTGAATGCGGTTTGTTAAAAATAAGAGTGTGACTCCCAAAGGAGAGTACAGAGAAGATTAATACCCGGCAAGTCAGGGGCGGACAGATCATCGGTACCATACGTGCAGAAGCACAGGGGCCCAAGAGGTAAAGGGGCCATTTCAACCACAAAATCAGATGGGATTATACATTGTGATGGGCTATCACACTGCAAAGGTCCCATATATTGTCCTTGCACAGGAACCCTCTTCTGTCTGCAGAAAGTAGTTACCAGTGCATGTGTAACAGATCTGATTCCAACATTTCATTTGTTACATGTATGTTCTGTCTAGAGGTAAAAGCCACATTGTATATTTTAACAAGGTACAAGACAAAGGGTCAAGTAATCATTTCACATGGCTCTAGATGCAAATAGGAGAAAAAGGACTAAAATCCAGATCATCTTCCAGTTACGGTTCCTCAGGAGGATAAGATGAATAACAATAGGGTTGGATTTACCTGGAGGACATGGCGATTCGGACCAGAGCGCTAAGCTCATTTTCAAAATAAATTAGCACTGAAACCCTGGATCTCCCCACGGACGGACAGACGGGGCGCAGTCCCCTTGATCTTAGATGAACACAAAGCCAGACAATAGTCAGTTGCCAGCAGATGCGATTCTGGAAGTTCTTTGAATTAATAGTCTTCATTCATGGCAGGATTTGTGCTAAATCTGTAATTATTCCTGGTGGATTTGATGAATATTTCCGATGTCACCACACAATTAGTGAGAAGTAATAATCTGGTATTAGTTTCATCAAATACAAGTTCAGAAGAAGCATGACAAACACAATGCACCTGGCTCCACGACAAGCGGGTACAGAGTGGCAACTGCAATACCTCCATACTAACAAAATGCGTCAGCGCACTGCCATTACAGTGACGCGGACGGCGGGGTCAGCGCCTGTGAACCAGCTATATGGCTGCATCCGTCTTTTAAAGAGTTACCGTCATTTTAAGTTTTATTACATATGAAAATAAGAAACTGACTACATCAGAGAAATCTGCTTCTTTCTCTACCACGACTGATCATTCTCAAAATTCTCTATTCCTGGATGAAATCTGTGTTCAGTGAAGACAGATTTTCTTGTTACCGAGATAGAAGATTAAACACGCACATACTGTGTCACAGGTCACAGCTATGACCCACTAGAACCCGATTATGTACTAAGGTGTGAAGATGGTGTATATCCAAATAGGATTCCTGGCCATAGTCACTTATAATGGGTAAGGCTATTGATCTTCCACATGTGTCCCTGACGCACGTTTCGCCGGTATACCGGCCTTTTCTAAAATGCTTCTATTTACAGGAAGTGAGCGCCGCCGTTTTCTCTTTTCCTCCGGATGTAGGCGATACGTCTGAAGGTGGGGAGAGTGAAGTGGTCCATGACTGGCCACAAGGATGGCGTGAAGTCACACTGTGAAACGGTAGCCAGGAGAGACAGTGCCGAAACCACCGGAACCGCATCGGCACAGGAGGGGAGTGTACGTGTTGTTATTTTAAAAGGGGAACATATGGATTGAAAAAGGGGTTGTTCAGAGTAGTGGACAACTTCTTTCACTACTCTTCAGGCGAGACTTTTGTAAGCGTTTTTCCAGAATTTTTGTGCTTCAAAAATTGCCAGCGGTTTCTTCATTGTTCAATAGAGTTCAAAAAAAGTACAGAAAAACAATTAAAAAAAAGATGCCATGGAAACTATTGAAAATAGCAAAAAAATATAGAATGTCATTGGTCAAAGTTGTTGAAAAAGCACTCATAAAACAAATTATATATACATTATATATACATTTCTTGAAGTGTCTCTGTTACATGTACAGTCATGGCCAAAAGTTTTGAGAATGAAAATAATATTAAGTTTTACAAAGTCTACTGCTTCACTTTTTCTAATGGCAATTTGCATACACTCCAGAATGTTATAAAGAGTGATCAGCTTAACAGCAATTACTTGCAAAGTCAATATTTGGCTAGAAAATCAACTTTATCCCCCAAAACACATTTCAACATCATTGCAGCCCTGCCTTAAAAGAACCAGCTAACCTCTTTTCAGTGATTGCTCCATTAACACAGGTGTGGGTGTTGATGAGGACATGGCTGGAGATCAATCTGTCATGATTAAGTAAGAATGACACCACTGGACACTTTAAAAGGAGGCAGGTGCTTGGCATCATTGTTTCTCTGTTGTTAACCATGGTTATCTCTAAAGAAACATGTGCGGTCATCATTGCAATGCACAAAAATGGCCTAACAGGGAAGAGTATCACAGCTAGAAAGATTGCACCTCAGTCAACAATCTATCGCATCATCAAGAACTTCAAGGAGAGAGGTTCCATTGTTGCCAAAAAGGCTCCAGGGTGCCCAAGAAAGACCAGCAAGCGCCAGGACCGTCTCTTAAAAGTGTTTCAGCTGCGGGATCGGGCTACCAGCAGTGCAGAGCTTGCTCAGGAATGGCAGCAGGCAGGTGTGAGTGCATCTGCACGCACTGTGAGGCGGAGACTCTTGGAGCAAGGCCTGGTCTCAAGGAGGGCAGCAAAGAAGCCACTTCTCTCCAGAAAAAACATCATGGACAGACTGATATTCTGCAAAAGGTACAGGCAGTGGACTGCTGAGGACTGGGGTAAAGTTATTTTCTCTGATGAATCCCCTTTTCGATTGTTTGGGACATCAGGAAAACGCCTCATTCGGAGAAGACAAGGTGAGCGCTACCACCAGTCTTGTCTCATGCCAACTGTTAAGCATCCTGAAACCATTCATGTGTGGGGTTGCTTCTCAGCCAAGGGAATCGGCTCTCTCACAGTCTTGCCTAAAAACACAGCCATGAATAAAGAATGGTACCAGAATGTCCTCCAAGAGCAACTTCTCCCAACCCTCCAAGAGCAGTTTGGCGATCAACAATGCCTTTTCCAGCATGATGGAACACCTTGCCATAAAGCAAAGTGATAACTAAATGGCTCAGGGAACAAAACATAGAGATTTTGGGTCCATGGCCTGGAAACTCCCCAGATCTTAATCCCATTGAGAACTTGTGGTCAATCATCAAGAGACGGGTGGACAAACAAAAACCTAAAAATTCTGACAAAATGAAAGCATTGATTGTGCAAGAATGGACTGCTATCAGTCAGGATTTGGTCCAGAAGTTGATTGAGAGCATGCCAGGGAGAATTGCAGAGGTCCTGAAGAAGAAGGGTCAACACTGCAAATATTGACTTGCTGCATTAACTCATTCTAACTGTTAATATAAGCTTTTGTTATTCATATGTTTGCAATTATTATATTTCTGTCTGTGATAAAAACATCTGTCAAATTCACATAAAAACCAGAGGGCAGCAGATCATGTGAAAATATAATATTTGTGTCATTCTCAAAACTTTTGGCCATGACTGTACAATAAGTTTGTGAGGAAAGCAACCTAGTAAAGGCAAGAACATACAAACTGCATGCAGATTTTGCTCTTGGTCAGACTGCAACCTAAGTGCTGCAAGGGAACAATGCCAACCACTGAGTCACCAAGCAACGCCAATAATTATTGGATTGTCGGGAACTGGCGAAATGCTCATCCTACATTATAATGTTATTCTAGACTCAGAAATTAAAGAAATTACACTAGAAAAATGTTATGTGCAGAGATTTGCCGCCAAGAAAATTATATATATATATATATATATCTATATATAGATATAGATACACATATATAATGTGCATACACAGCACATGATTAGATAACACTACCTGGTTAGGATGGTAAGAGTATGGCCATATTCATCCTGCCCCCCTGGAGTAAAGCAGAGGGCACGGTATAAAAGGCACAGATTTCCTATATAAAGCTCCATTTAAGATTGTGAGGAATTAGAAGACAAGTCTCAGCATTATAGATTAGCACGATAACACATTTGTGAGGACTGGAATCAGGGATCTGTCCTGTAATAATAGTCATTACTATACGGGATAAAGTTTAGTCCCAGCGCTTGTGGCTTAATTAAGTCAAGATAAAGGCGATTAAACCTCCCATCAATGGATGTAGATATTAACAAGGAATTACTGTGGGATAAGAAATCTTATTTCGGAATTAGCAATGCTTAAATGATCGTCTGCGGTTGCAATTAATGCCATCGATAAATCGGAATAGCGCCGGGACACCTTCCGTGGTGGGATACCGCTGACTGTAGGGTATTATGTGATTTCACGTGCTTCGTGATTACAGACACATCTATTCACCTTCCTGGATAAATCACACATTGTCACCCACCTCCCACACAGATCAGTCACACGCTGCAAGGTGCCCCCTCCGCACTTCATTTGCGGCGCTGTAGGGTCTCAGTGGTGACATCCAGAACAATATAACATCATCTGATAAAGCCATCAGCGCATGCAAATAAAGTCTTCTCAACAAAGAAAAGAGCTTGCAAATATCTGGAGAAGGATGACAAAAGACTGGTCAAGGAAAGACAAAAAAGGAAGGGGAGTGGGAAAAGCTGAAGTGTCCCCTACCTAGTGCAGGTAATAAAGCTAGGGGTAAGGAGTATACAGACATCAGGGTCACAGCTGAAAGCCACTGTGGATACGCGACAAAAAGATGGGGAGCGCAAACCAGCAGTGAAAGGGTTCAATCCCAGTCCCCGCCATTCAGTGCCATCCATCCCCTTGTGACAGCTCCTATAGTCGCTCTGTGCCCCCCTTACATGGATACCCGCATACATATAACAGCCTTTAACCCTCAATATTCTGCTCCGGAATCAGATTATAAATAAGGCTAAATTCACACAACCGAACAGAAAAAAACAAAAAATAAATAAAAATTGTTCCTGCATTGTCCTCCGTATACATCAGCAGTCATTGCAATTTACAAGAATAAGTACAGTGTGTTAGAGAAGTGCAGCGTATCCAGGAACACCGGATGCTGAACAGTTGATCCATTTTCGGTTTTGGTTTTTGCGCACCCATAGACCAGATTAATCATGTGATCAAAGCCACAAAAGGTGAGAGATCTATTAAACTACGGTAATCCCCAGTGTGATCACAATAACCAACTAGAAATGGATATCAGCACAAGACAACAGCAAAGGAAAACGCTGGAGCCCTAACCTAAAACTTTACAACCGAGAGATGACAAGTCCGGGAAAACAAAGGACAGATCCCAGGAAGGCATGTGACGTCACAATATTAGGCACCACATCTAATCGGATGGATAGGAAGCTCTTTAAGGACAATGTATCACATTATTTTAATTGACCATTAATCTTCCCCAGGATAGGTATTAAGCAGTCTGCCTGTGCCCATGTACCTGAGTGGTGGGTCCCCTGTGCCCATGTACCTGAGTGGTAGTCACAGGTACTCATCTACCTGAGTGTATAGGTCCCCTGTGCCCATTACCTGTGTGGTGGGTCCCCTGTGACCAGCTACCTGAGTGTGTAGGTTCCCTGTGATCAGCTACCTGAGTGTGTAGGTTCCCTGTGACCAGCTACCTGAGTGTGTAGGTTCCCTGTGACCAGCTACCTGAGTGTGTAGGTTCCCTGTGACCAGCTACCTGAGGGTGTAGGTTCCCTGTGAGCATCTACCTGAGTGTGTAGGTTCCCTGTGACCAGCTACCTGAGTGGTGGGTCCCCTGTGACCAGCTACCTGAGTGGTGGGTCCCCTGTGACCAGCTACCTGAGTGGTGGGTCCCCTGTGACCAGCTACCTGAGTGGTGGGTCCCCTGTGACCAGCTACCTGAGTGGTGGGTCCCCTGTGACCAGCTACCTGAGTGGATAGGTCTCCTGTGACCAGCTACCTGAGTGGTAGGTCTCCTGTGACCAGCTACCTGAGTGGCAGGTCCCCTGTGACCAGCTACCTGAGTGGTAGGTCCCCTGTGACCAGCTACCTGAGTGTGTAGGTTCCCTGTGACCAGCTACCTGAGTGTGTAGGTTCCCTGTGACCAGCTACCTGAGTGGTGGGTCCTCTGTGACCAGCTACCTGAGTGTGTAGGTTCCCTGTGACCATCTACCTGAGTGGTGGGTCCCCTGTGACCAGCTACCTGAGTGGTGGGACCCCTGTGACCATCTACCTGAGTGGTGGGTCCCCTGTGACCATCTACCTGAGTGGTGGGTCCCCTGTGACCATCTACCTGAGTGTATAGGTCTCCTGTGACCAGCTACCTGAGTGTATAGGTCCCCTGTGACCATCTACCTGAGTGTGTAGGTCCCCTGTGACCATCTACCTGAGTGGATAGGTCTCCTGTGACCAGCTACCTGAGTGGATAGGTCTCCTGTGACCATCTACCCGAGTGGTAGGTCCCCTGTGACCAGCTACCTGAGTGGATAGGTTACTGAGCTCCTATCCAGTACCCTGGCCAGTAGATCACACATGCACACGATCATCTCCACTGTGCATGGAATAAGGCACACATGAGGAGCTCTAGTGTCACCCTGTCACCAGCACTTGCAGGGGGTGGAGCAGCTGTCACATCTGTCACTTACTTTGTCCTGTTTGCAGTCATCCAGCTGAGGGGCCACAGATGCAGCAGCGGGAGGAGACTTGAGAGCGGACTGGCCAGGGTTACTGGGGCTGGAGCTACTGGTGGGACTGGAGACCCCCTTCTCCCCAGTGTCCACTTTGATGAGCCTGTGCTTGGGAGACACATACTTGACCTCAGGGGTGGGGGATGGGGAGGAGGGGGACTGGGCAGTGGGGGCAGGGGGCGCTGTGGGCACCACGCAGGAGTTTAGCGGAGAGCTGGAACCTGTGGCACCAGAAGTGGTGGTGTACGGATCCTCGAAGTCTCTGTCCTTCTGCAGTTTGTATGCGGCCAGGATGTCCGGCTGTCCCGCGGGGGTCGCGGGGAACTGGGGCACGGTGCAGTGGTGTGGTGGTGGTGCCCCCCAGCCTGGCACTGCCTGTAGTCCGGCTTAGGAGGGGCAGGAGGCGGCGGCTTGGAGCTTTTGAAGCCCAGGTGTTCCTTGATCCATTTGGCCATGCTGCCGGCGCATTGCTGTCCCGTGCTGGAGGCGGCTGGGGGGCTCCCTCTGATGCTGCGGGGGGGATCTGCCCGGACGCTTCTGGCGGAGTCCAGTGGCTGTGGCGGGGTAGTGCTGCTGCCCGGAGCCGGGGAGTGACCGCTCAGCAGCATGAGAGGGCAGAGCCGGGAGAAGCGCTCCAACCGGGCGGCCGCTGATAGCATCTATGAATGAGCGCGGCCACACCACGTTCTCTACATACACACTACTACGGCGAGGAGGAGCTCACCGCGCCACCTAGCGGGCGCGTCCGCCCAGCGCCACCGGCGTTAACCCTTCACACTGCTTATGGGGGACACTGAAGTTCGTGAGAACCAACTTCAGAGCCGAGGAAGAAATAATAAGGCTTTTATCTAGATAACGTATATTCTATTTAAAATGATAAGTTATATAGTATAGTATGATAAGGAATAGGCAGGTGACCTGCAGGAATAGGGCTGAATTCAGACGAGCCTACGAACAATCGTCCAATTTTCATACAGAAAAAAAACCAGACAACTGTCATCTCCATGACATCTGTACCGCGTCCGGGTGTTATATCAAACACTTAATGTTCGACCCCAAATACAGTTTCCTGTGGTAAAAAATTACAAAAGAATAAAAGAGGATTTATTCTGGATGATCCATATGGGATCATAGCCTTAAAAAGGGGAATGTCATCCAAAATATGGGAGAGAAGTACAAGCACACCCTGTCTATGTGACACTATCCTGCATCTGAATAACACTGGTCCATGTGATGCCCGGCGCGTTTTACTGGTACATACAGTCATGGACAAAAGTTTTGAGAATGACACAAATATTAATTTTTACAAAGTCTACTGCTTCACTCTTTCTAATGGCAATTTGCATATACTCCAGAATGTTATAAAGGCTGGAGTCACACTGAACGTTAAAAATAACGGTCCGATTTTGTAATGCGATAATCGCACAACAGTCCTCCGTATGTTGATCCGTATATAATCCGTTTTCAATGCGATGATGCGATTTCCTCGCATGTCAGGATCTGTGTGACATCCGTATGGCGTCCGTATGGCGTTATTTTATCGCAGTAATGCAAAATGAGCATACTATGAATTTCGGAGCTGAAAGTAATTAGGAAATAATGTTGAAGGCTATTTATTGGCTGAGAAGCAATTCTCCTCTTCCTACTCCTTTCATGTTGTGTGTGTTTAGCTGACTTGTGTGCATCATGTCATACAGGCTCACCTTTAACACCACAGAGCAGGTTCTTTTCCACTGGGTTTTGGCTCAGCGTTTCGGAGAGCCTTACCCTGTCATTCTTGATCCGAGGAGGCGTAGAAGAATGTGGGTTCATCCACTTGTGAGACGCCGGGTGACAAAAGGACATTTTCACCGTCTTTATGCTTCACTACGCAGCCATCCCGACAAATTCTATCAATATTGTCGTATGAGCCTGGACACTTTTGACATTCTTCTCGAGATGGTCCGCCCTGGGATCACGTATAAGGATACGGTGATGCGCAAGTTGATTTCCGCGGAGGAGCGTCTTCTACTGACTTTACGGTATGTCATATACCTTAATGGTGTGTGTAATACAGAAAATGTTATGTGTTTAGCCCTTAATATTTATTTTCCTTTTTGCCTCTAGGTTTCTGTCCACTGGCCTGTCATATGCGGCACTACACCTTGAGTTTTTACTCGGCAAATCCACTATTTGTGGGATTGTCCGCTGTACCTGCCTTGAAATTTGGTCAAGACTACATAACTCGGTGATGCCTGTGCCCAAACAAGAAGATTGGGTGCGTATAGCCCGTAGATTTGAGGAGACGTGCCAGTTTCCCAACTGTATAGGGGCACTAGATGGGAAGCACATTCGTGTACGTAAGCCCCCCAACTCTGGCTCACAATACTATAATTACAAAGAGTATTTTTCAGTTGTTCTGTTGGCCCTGGTAGACAGTGCTTACATGTTTACTTTAGTAGATATTGGGGCCTATGGGCGACCCGGAGACTCCAGAGTGTTTAATACCTCAATAATGGGTTGGCGTATGCGGAGCAATCAGTTGGACCTCCCACCCCCACGTCAGCTTCCAGGGTCTCATCTGGAACCAGTGCCTTATGTGTTGGTTGGTGATGAGGCATTTCAGCTAACCAGGAACCTGATGAGGCCCTATCCACGGCGAACCCTGGACGACCTACGGCGCATTTTTAATTTCCGCCTATCCCGTGCCCGACGCCTCGTCGAGTGTGCCTTTGGTATACTCACAGCCAAATGGCGGGTTCTGCAGTCTGCAATACAACTAAGCGAACAAAATGTTAATCAAGTAATAAAAGCATGTGTGGTACTACACAATTTTACACGAAAATATGACTGTCTTGCAAATGAGGCTTATGATGTTGTAGATGCAAATAATGTGCTCCCAACTCCACATGGACATCAACCACGTCGCCCACCATCTGGACTTAAAGTGCGGGACGTGTTTACCAATTAGGTAATACTCCCTTGGCAAGAAAATGCATTGTCTATGTTATGATTTAATGTATGTGTGAGTGATAACCTGAAACTAATTGTACATGTACCGTTTTTCAACAATGCAATATAATGTGTGAAATAACACATTGATAGCATCAGTTACACAATTTGAGTTTGTGGTTTTTATTACAAACACTTTGGGGCCATAACATACCATATTTGCATCATATGGCAATGATGGTCTTTATTGGCAGCCACAAACCCACATTCAACAAAAAAAATTATCATAACAACATGGAAAAATAAAAGATAAAAACTTAATATAAAAAAAAAGTATTCACAAATTCTCATATGTATGTGGTGGAGAAGGAGGAGCATCAGGCTGAGTGGCTTTGTTACTTTGTTGCAGCAATTGGCCATGATGCTGAGTTGGGGCTGAGGTGCCATGAAGGAGCATGGAAGGTACTTGGGGTGCAACGTGTTGGTACTGTCCACTTTGGTAATGAGTGACATAATCAAGGCTATTGACAGGGTCCATGTGCGGATACATCCCAGAATGTCCATGTCGACCATACCCATGTAGTGGCCAATCTCCTCCACTGGGTATGGTCAAGTGGCCATACTGGTGATGTACTGCTGGCGGATATATCTGACCATGTTGTGGACGGTGTTGACTAACACCTTGAGGTTGGTGTGGGGATGGACTACGTGTGGAAGGGGGATCACTTTCAGGTCTTGGATTATCATCAGGTGGCACAGGCATTTGGAGACGGTTTGCCCGTGACAGTTGCCATCTTTCTAGATAAGCCAAGATCTGCGTTGGGTTATTGGGTGGAGTGCAAGCATCTATGACTATTTGAATGGCACCTCTGGCGCGCAGCCTTACTTCTCGGGGGATAGTGCGTAGATAGCGAGCCAGACTCCTTGCATAGGCCTCTTCCCCTTCATCATTTGCCGTGCGGGACAGATAGTTTAATACCCCTGTATCCACTTGGCTTTTGGTACCAGTGGTGTTGAGCTCCCTTCAGCAGCGTCCCCGTCGGGACACTACTGCAGCCTGTGGTGAGGTATCAAGGCGGAGGGTTGGGCTACTACTCTGGGCACGGTCGTCATCTTCCTGTGCCTCCTGTCCTGCAGAAGACCGTGCTGTTGGGGGTGGTTGTTGGCTGGAAACTGTTTGGAAAGATGGACCAGCCTCTTCTTCCGCATCAGCAACTGGGTCCACGTGGACCTCTGAGTCCGAGCCGGTCTCACGCTCGGTTATATTGGATTCAGTTCTATTTAGCATGGAAAAAATTAACATTAAAATCATACCTTAAGGAAAGTAGACAAAGGTCTGCAGAGTTGAAGCATGAACTTACGGACGCAGATCCATAATTGGTGCCAGAAAGTTCAAGCGATCATAATAAATGTATTTTCCCTTTTGTGGTCTCTCTGACCCACTCCTGGCACAATTCTGCCGCTCTCTGCGGAACTGGTCACGGCAGCTCCACCAGCGTCTAGTGACATCACCCACTACAAAGCAATGCAACAAATGTTTCACATTAGGATCACAGTATAAGGATTGTGACATGTATTTTTGAAATGCATGCTATTTCACAAGTGCCAAACATGCATGCTACCAAGCAGATTATGACATAGGATCATGTTTGCAACAATGGTGCAGTAAGGTTATCACTTACTCATTTCCTGCTGTACCTCAGGTGAACTTTCCGCATAGTTGGGAAAAATTTGGCGGCATATACGCTTCCAGGACGCATCTTTCCGCAAACGGTCTGCGTAATGTGCATCACGTACATCCCACAGTTCTGGGTCTCCTGAACAAGAACAATGAGGAGCTCCACATTAATTTGTCTAGCCATCTTGCTGGACTCCGTGGAGGCGTGCTACTTCCTGGTTTAAGACCTTCACAGGCTAATTAGCATGTGAAACCTTCATGATTTGATGTCTGAGGCAATTTCCTGTCACCTGCCCAATGCATGCGTATTTATCGCAATTCACACGCATGGTCCGTGTGCAATCCGTTTTTTTTTGCGCTTCCATAGACTTGCATTGGCGACTCTCGGACGACATACGAGTACAATCGCAGCATGCTGCGATTTCACTCGCACGTACAACACGTGCGAGAAAAAATCAGATGATGCGAGCTGCCCCATAGTAACAGGGGGACGAGCGCAATGCGATTTTTTATCGCCTCACGCTCGTCCGTATTAAACGGTAGTGTGACTCCGGCCAAAGAGTGATCAGCTTAACAGCAATTACTTGCAAAGTCAATATTTGGCTAGAAAATGAACTTTATCCCCCAAAACACATTTCCACATCATTGCAGCCCTGCCTTAAAAGGACCAGCTAACCTCTTTTCAGTGATTGCTCCATTAACACAGGTGTGGGTGTTGATGAGGACATGGCTGGAGATCAATCTGTCATGATTAAGTAAGAATGACACCACTGGACACTTTAAAAGGAGGCTGGTGCTTGGCATCATTGTTTCTCTTCTGTTAACCATGGTCAGGGTCGGACTGGCCCACCGGAGAACCGGAGGATTCTCCGGTGGGCCCTGGCATCTGGGGAGCCCTGGCACCTGCTGGCATACAGGGGCCAGTTGCCTAGGGCCCCCGCTGCTCCAAGGGCCCCCAGCCGGTGGCGTGTCGCTAATAGCGGCACACCACGCAGCTGCCATGGGGGCCCCGTGCCAGCGGAGCAGCAGCGGGTGACAGGAGGCAGGAGCCCCTGTCCCCGCTGCTAAAGAGAAATGAATACTCACTGCTTCCCACGCCCACATGGGCGTGGGAAGCAGTGAATATCATTACTTACCTGTCACCCGCTCCAACCGCTGAGCGCCGCTGTGTCATCGCGTCCTCTCTTGCTGCGATGTTCAGGCAGAGGGTGCGATGACGTCATTAGTGAGCGCCACGCCCCCTGCCTGAGCATTCACTGCCGGAGGACCGAAGACAGCGGCGCTCAGCAGTGGACCCGGTGACAGGTAAATATCGCAGGTGCCGGGGCCCTGAGCCAGTGGTGACACCAGCACCTGTCACCCATAGCGCGCCGGTGTCCCGCCTGCTCAGGACACCAGCATCTGGCCCCCAGCGACCAGAGGTGAGTATGTCTTCTTTTTTTTTTTGCAGCATCTATGGGGCACAGTCTGTGGAGCATCTATGGGGGCATAATCTATGGGGGCATAATCTGTGGAGCATTTATGGGGGCATAATCTATGGGGGCATAATCTGGAGCATTTATGGGGGCATAATCTAAGGAGCATCTATGGGGGCACAATCTATGGGGGCATAATCTATGGAGCATCTATGGGGGCATAATCTAAGGAGCATCTATGGGGGCACAATCTATGGGGGCATAATCTATGGAGCATCTATGGGGGCATAATCTATGGAGCTTCTATGGGGGCATAATCTATGGAGCATCTATGGGGGCACAATCTATGGGGGCATAATCTATGGGGGCATAATCTATGGAGCATCTATGGGGGCATAATCTAAGGAGCATCTATGGGGGCATAATCTATGGAGCATCTATGGGGGCATAATCTAAGGAGCATCTATGGGGGCATAATCTAAGGCATCTATGGGGCACAATCTATGGGGGCATAATCTATGGGGGCATAATCTATGGAGCATCTATGGGGGCATAATCTATGGAGCTTCTATGGGGGCATAATCTATGGAGCTTCTATGGGGGCATAATCTATGGAGCATCTATGGGGGCATAATCTATGGAGCATCTATGGGGGCATAATCTAAGGAGCATCTATGGGGGCATAATCTAAGGAGCATTTATGGGTGCATAATCTATGGAGCATCTATAGGGGCATAATCTATGGGGGCACAATCTATGGAGCTTCTATGGGGGCATAATCTAAGGAGCATCTATGGGGGCATGATCTATGGAGCTTCTATGGGGGCATAATCTAAGGAGCATCTATGGGGGCATAATCTAAGGAGCATCTATGGGGGCACAATCTATGGGGGCATAATCTATGGGGGCATAATCTATGGAGCATCTATGGGGGCATAATCTAAGGAGCATCTATGGGGGCATAATCTAAGGAGCATCTATGGGGGCACAATCTATGGGGGCATAATCTATGGAGCATCTATGGGGGCATAATCTATGGAGCTTCTATGGGGGCATAATCTATGGAGCATCTATGGGGGCATAATCTATGGAGCTTCTATGGTGGCATAATCTAAGGAGCATCTATGGGGGCATAATCTATGGGGGCATAATCTAGGGAGCATCTATGGGGGCATAATCTAAGGAGCATTTATGGGGGCATAATCTATGGAGCATCTATAGGGGCATAATCTATGGGGGCACAATCTATGGAGCTTCTATGGGCATAATCTAAGGAGCATCTATGGGGCACGATCTATGGAGCTTCTATGGGGGCATAATCTAAGGAGCATCTATGGGGGCACAATCTATGGGGGCACAATCTATAGTGGCATAATCTATGGGGGCATAATCTATGGAGCATCTATGGGGGCATAATCTATGGAGCTTCTATGGGGGCATAATCTAAGGAGCATCTATGCGGGCATAATCTATGGGGGCATAATCTAAGGAGCATCTATGGGGGCATAATCTAAGGAGCATTTATGGGGGCATAATCTATGGAGCATCTATAGGGGCATAATCTATGGGGGCACAATCTATGGAGCTTCTATGGGGGCATAATCTAAGGAGCATCTATGGGGGCACAATCTATGGAGCTTCTATGGGGGCATAATCTAAGGAGCATCTATGGGGGCACAATCTATGGAGCTTCTATGGGGGCATAATCTAAGGAGCATCTATGGGGGAATAATCTATGGAGCATCTATGGGGGCATAATCTATGGAGCATCTATGGGGGCATAATCTATGGAGCATCTATGAGGGCACAATCTATGGAGCATCTATGGGGGCATAATACATGGGCAGCATATGGGGCACAATCTATGGAGCATCTTGTGGGGCATAATACATGGAGCAGCATATGGGGCATAATCTCATTTTCCACCCTAGGCTTATACTCGAGTCGATAAGTTTTCCCAGTTTTTTGTGGCAAAATTAGGGGGGTCGGCTTATACTCGAGTATATATGGTATCTATCTATTATCTATATATATATATATATTGTTAGACAGTGAGAGTATGTGTGTTGAATGGGGTGTACATTTCACCTAGATACTTTGCTGACTGGTATAAGGGAAATGTATGGCTTTGTAAACCTAGTGGTAGAGAAAGGTCACTACACCTTACATTCAGTACACACTTGCAGCTCAGGCCTGAAACCACTCAGCTGTTAAATAGGAGACCAGAAGTAGGTGTCTGCGAACACAGACAGAGAGCTCGCTTAGTCTGGACAAGGAGTCCAGGCACAAGAAGGAGTCTCCAGGAGTATGAGCTGTCTCAGTCTGGGTGCTCGATGTACCCCGGACACAGGAGTAGTCTCTGTGAAAATCCATGCTGGTAGTTGCTGAATAGGAGGGGAGCTCTCTCAAGTCTGGACGTTGAAAGTGCCTTCAGACACAAGGAGGAGACTCTGTGAAACTCCATGCTGGTAACTACTGAACATATGTGTTGTTTTGGGGACAGGCTGTTAGAGTCTGGACCCGGATAGAGAGGGAAATCTATCTAAGTGTAGTAAGTGGCTGGACAAGCCCAGGGCTTATGTTTATGATTTGGTTTTGCTTATGTTCTGTTTGCTGTGGACTTTAATAAAACTGGTTGCGGCCAGTTTTTACCAGAACTGCTGTCTGTGAATGAACTGTTTCCGTGCCACTCCGTCTACCCGGACGGCGATCCCAGAGCTATATCCCCTGAAAAGCTTACAATTGGTGCTGGAATGTGCGTGCAGCACAGTGGCGAGAGACAGCAATAAAGGTGAAGTCTGTTGAAGCAGCAGCAGAAAAAAAAAAAAGTGTGTCAGCAAAAACGTCTGATTGGAGCAGTCTTAAAGAGACAGTAGCCCTAATAGACTTTGCAAAGAAAAAAAAAAAAGTGTGTCAATAAAGGAGAAACGTCTGTTGGAGCAGTCTTAAAGAGACAGTGGCCCTAATAGAGTTTGCAGAGAAAAAAAAACAAAAAAAAAGTGTCTGCACAGCAAGGCTGAATTTTCTGTGGAAATGACTGTGGAGTGTGTATGTCTTGAGTGAAGACTGCCGTTGTTGAGACAGAGAAGTCTGACAGCATGGATGACAGCATGGAAGCGCTGTTTGAACAAATGGCGCAAGTTAATGTGCAACATAAGACTGCCGTGGTTGAGACAGATAAGTCCGGCAGTATGGAGGAGCTAGTTGAGTACCTGGTCCAGACCCAGCGGAGCATGCAGCAGAGCATGGAGCGGCAGCGCCTGCAGCACCAGCAGCGCATGCAGCAGGCCCAGCAGCAATTCCTGCAGCAGCAGCAGGAGAATAACCGGTTGTTTTTTGAGCAGGTTGCAGCACTACAAAAGACTTGCAGCGCATCGTCCCAAAGTAATGTTGCAAAGTCACCTGCATTGTCCGCTGTAAAGAAGGCGGTAAGACGGTCCCTGAAAAAGATGACACCTCGTGACGATGTGGAGGTATATCTCACTAGGTTTGAGGGACTGGCAGAGAAGGAGAATCTGCCCCTATCTGAATGGGCCATGATGGTCGCACCCTATCTGATTGGAGAACCCCAAAGGGCCTATGCTGACCTGAGCGAGCAGGACAGCCAAGACTATGTCAAGCTGAAAGCGGAGATTCTTACCCGGCTGGGTGTTACGGTGACAGCCCGTGCCAGGGGAGTTCATGACTGGAGATGCAGTTGGGAGTCTGCAGTCAGCAAACCTGATTATGGAGTTGAAAAGGTGATAGTGGACCGCTACACCCAAGCACGTCCTCCTGAGGTACAGCCAGAGGTCGGACAAGGAGACCACCAGGACGCCAATCGTCTGGTCAGCCTGATGGAGAGGGCCTTCGCCACCAAAGACTGCCTCCGTGACCAGCCGTCTGAGAGGTCGTCACTTCAGAGTTCCTGGACGCCGAACTCTCCCAGTAAGAGCGTTCCAGCTGTTGGGGTCGTGTGGGTGGGAGAGTGTGATGGACAGTGTTGGAGATGTCGTGAAATTGCAGCCAACTGTCCAATAGAGGGGGAGCCTATGTGTTGTGATGTTGGCGGATCCCTCTCTCCCTGCGCAGAGCCTGTGTGTGTGTCCACCTCAGCCGAAGAGACTGGACCACAGGGGTCCCCGGTGGTTGTAAATGACTGCCCAGCACAGGCCCTCTTGGACTCAGAGAGTCCAGTGACTTCCGTATGGGACAGCCTGATTGATAGGGACTTTATCCCTGATAAACACCTGAGTGTGGTGTGCGTCCATGGAGACACCAAAGTCTACCCAGAGACTGTCGTGGACTTGATCCCCAAACGCGGGGAGGTTTCATGTAAAGTGGGGGTAGTGAAGAACCTGGTGCCCCCCGTCATATTGGGTAATGACTTTCCCCGGTCTAAGGATCTCTGGGGAAAAATGTTTCTGATGGACAGTGTGATGAAGCTCCTATTGAGGGTGCGCAGTCCCGAGGGGCGGAATACAATGCTAGTGGGCCGTTAAACTTATGTGATAATGATGATGATAATGATAATGATGATGATGATCATGATAATGATGATGACCATGATAATGATGCTGATGCTGATAATGATAATGATGATGATCATGATAGTGATGATGATACTGATCATAATCATGATAATGATATTGATAATAATGATGACTGTGATAGTGATGAAATTCCTTTGCAGGTGATGTTGGGAGACGAGGATGGTGGTTCTCGGGAACCGAGTGTCCCTGACTTACCTGTGTCCTGTGACAATTTTGAGAGTGAGCAGTGGCGAGACCCCTCTCTTAAAACGGCCCAGGAAAATATAAATGTTCTAAATGAGGTTTCCCAAGAGCCTGGCTCTGAGGAGAGGTTTCCTCATGTTGCCATAAACACTCACCTGTTGTATAGGGACACTGAAGTCCAGGGAGAGGTCGTGAGCCAGCTCCTAGTACCTGAGCTATATGGAAGTATAGTGCTGGGGTTGTCACATAGTCACATACTTGAGGGACCACCTGAGGGAAACCAGGGATCAGATGGTGAAGTTAATGTTGTGGATGACATGTTAACTAAGGTTCCAGATCAAGATGTGAATGAGAATGAATTGTATAACCCTGAAAGTGAGCAGTATGTGAATGAGAATGAATTGTATAACCCTGACAGTGAGCAGGATGTGAATGAAAATGAAGTGTATAACCCTGAAAGTGAGCCAGATGTGGCTGAGAAAAAGGGGTAGAACAGGGATAGTGGTAGTGATAGTGAATCATTTGATGACAATCAAGCAACCAGTGCAAATGAGGAAGGCATGGTAGCAGAGGAGGTTGAGAGTCCTGAGAGGAAGGCTGATGCTGACCTTGCAGTCGGACAGAAGATGGCATCTGAAGATGTTTTACAGTTGGCCGGTTCCCTGGCGAAGACTAAGGTGAAAGGAGGAGAGCTGAGCTTTAAAGGCAGGACTCTGAAACTGAACACAGCCCAAGTAGATGCTGTTGGAAATGTGAAGTTACCAAGGTATGGTGTGGATCTGTATCGTGCCAAGGACTCTGAGGGAGATGCTGCAGAGGTGGAAAAAGCCATAGAAGTGGTAGTCACCAAGCCAGATGCCTCATCAGAAGCTGAGGTCTCAAGTGAAGCTGTGAGGAACAAGACTGAAGATATGGGGACTGACTCTGTCCAGGAATCTGTTTCTGCCGAAGACAGCGGCGTGGACGGGTTGCGGTTCGGATCAGTAGCTGCAACTCGTGAAGCTCAGGCTGGAAGTTTGGCGCCCGGAGCCCCAGCGGTGTTCCCGAGTGACACCAAGGATCTGGATAAGTCACAAGATGAGATTTTGAGACATCAGGCTGGCGTTGGTGAGCTCAAGCGCACTTTCATGGAGTCTACATCGGAGCCACGTCCCAACAAATGGGAAAAGCGATGTGTCACTCCGTTGCCGCTGCAGACACACGGGAGCTCAGATGGGATGCAGAACGTGGTGGAAGAGAAGAATCCGGCAGGTTCTGAGTATACAGATGCAGCTATCAAGGAGAACTTGAAAGCCGGAATAAATGGAAATATTGGAGACCATAATGATGTGACTGAAGAGGTAGAATGTAAGACTGACGGTAGGGCTTCTGAGCATGTTCTACGAGAAGAGCCTGAAGAAGGGGCCGAAGACATAAAAGACGTCCAACAGGTACCAGATGAATTGATGACTTCTCAGAAAAAACTCCAAACTGTGATGAAGGAGTGTGATGAAAGCCGTGAGCATCTTCGTGAGAAGGTCAATGAAGTAAAAGGAAGGATACAGGGAATCTCTTCGTTGCAAGAACAAATGCTGCTCAATAAGTCTAAGGCTCTATATAAGAATGCTGTTGTTACGGTAGAACATTACAATTCAGCTGGAGACTTAGCGGATGAATTATGTGTACTGCAAAAGAAAAACGATCAGCTCCTTCTACAGTCCCAATCATTTGAACAGTGTAGCTTAAAATGGTCAGAGACCATGGCAGAGGAGCTTAAAGTCTGTGAAATAGACTTTATGAGTCAACCGATATTCAAGAAAATAGATGTGCTAAAGAGGGTTCAAGGGGAACTAGAGAAAAGTGAAAAACCCCCTATACCTTCTGTGATAGTTGGTGACACATGGTCAGTGCACCAGGGACAGGAGGTACGTGAGTTTCTGAGGAAGAGTCAGCAGAAGTGTTCTGATGTGCCGGGTCGTACTTCTCTGGCCAGGCACTATATCGAAACTGAGCCCGGCCCTAAGGTCAAGATGAAACCGTGCAGGAAACCCGAGGCCCGCAGAGAGCATAGGCCTGGGAGGGTACAGGGTAGTGCGGATGCTTCAGATGAAGAGAAAGCTGATGTTGGCTATGGCTCAGGTGAAGATACAGATGACAGTAGTGAAGATGAAGCTGATGAGGGCCATGACTGGTCCAGAGTTCACTGTCTCTTTTGGATTGTTGACCAGCCCTCCGGTCTGGATGACCAGCCCTCCGGTCTGGAGAAGAGGGGGGGGATATGTGAGACAGTGAGAGTATGTGTGTTGAATGGGGTGTACATTTCACCTAGATACTTTGCTGACTGGTATAAGGGAAATGTATGGCTTTGTTAACCTAGTGGTAGAGAAAGGTCACTACACCTTACATTCAGTACACACTTGCAGCTCAGGCCTGAAACCACTCAGCTGTTAATTAGGAGACCAGAAGTAGGTGTCTGCGAACACAGACAGAGAGCTCGCTTAGTCTGGACAAGGAGTCCAGGCACAAGAAGGAGTCTCCAGGAGTATGAGCTGTCTCAGTCTGGGTGCTCGATGTACCCCGGACACAGGAGTAGTCTCTGTGAAAATCCATTCTGGTAGTTGCTGAATAGGAGGGGAGCTCTCTCAAGTCTGGACGTTGAAGGTGCCTTCAGACACAAGGAGGAGACTCTGTGAAACTCCATGCTGGTAACTACTGAACATATGTGTTGTTTTGGGGACAGGCTGTTAGAGTCTGGACCCGGATAGAGAGGGAAATCTATCTAAGTGTAGTAAGTGGCTGGACAAGCCCAGGGCTTATGTTTATGATTTGGATTTGCTTATGTTCTGTTTGCTGTGGACTTTAATAAAACTGGTTGCGGCCAGTTTTTACCAGAACTGCTGTCTGTGAATGAACTGTTTCCTTGCCACTCCGTCTACCCGGACGGCGATCCCAGAGCTATATCCCTGAAAGCTTACAATATATATATATATATATATATATATATATATATATATATATATATATATAGCATTATACCCTATGAGGGGGGGCAGCATTATCCTCTATGAGGGGGCAGCATTATCCCCTATGAGGGGGCTGCTTTATAATCTATGAGGGAGGCTACCCCAACTCCTGCTACATAATTAAGACATGTACTACCTTATATTATACCCTGATATTAGTGTGTTTTACTGCACAATTTGTGGTCTTGTGTTTATTTCTATGTAGCTACATAGTGGGCCCCAAGAATGATTTTCTCTGGTGGGCCCAAGGTGTTCCAGTCCGACGCAGACCATGGTTATCTCTAAAGAAACACGTGCAGTCATCATTGCAATACACAAAAATGGCCTAACAGGGAAGAGTATCGCAGCTAGAAAGATTGCACCTCAGTCAACAATTTATTGCATCATCAAGAACTTCAAGGAGAGAGGTTCCATTGTTGCCAAAAAGGCTTCAGGGCGCCCAAGAAAGACCAGCAAGCGCCAGGACCGTCTCTTAAAAGTGTTTCAGCTGAGGGATCCGGCTACCAGCAGTGCAGAGCTTGCTCAGGAATGGCAGCAGGCAGGTGTGAGTGCATCTGCACGCACTGTGAGGCGGAGACTCTTGGAGCAAGTCCTGGTCTCAAGGAGGGCAGCAAAGAAGCCACTTCTCTCCAGAAAAACCATCATGGACAGACTGATATTCTGCAAAAGGTACAGGCAGTGGACTGCTGAGGACTGGGGTAAAGTTATTTTCTCTGATGAATCCCCTTTTCGATTGTTTGGGACATCAGGAAAACGCCTCATTTGGAGAAGACAAGGTGAGCGCTACCACCAGTCTTGTCTCATGCCAACTGTTAAGCATCCTGAAACCATTCATGTGTGGGGTTGCTTCTCAGCCAAGGGAATCGGCTCTCTCACAGTCTTGCCTAAAAACACAGCCATGATTAAAGAATGGTACCAGAATGTCCTCCAAGAGCAACTTCTCCCAACCCTCCAAGAGCAGTTTGACGATCAACAATGCCTTTTCCAGCATGATGGAGCACCTTGCCATAAAGCAAAGGTGATAACTAAATGGCTCAGGGAACAAAACATAGAGATTTTGGGTCCATGGCCTGGAAACTCCCCAGATCTTAATCCCATTGAGAACTTGTGGTCAATCATCAAGAGACGGGTGGACAAACAAAAACCTAAAAATTCTGACAAAATGAAAGCATTGATTGTGCAAGAATGGACTGCTATCAGTCAGGATTTGGTCCAGAAGTTGATTGAGAGCATGCCAGGGAGAATTGCAGAGGTCCTGAAGAAGAAGGGTCAACACTGCAAATATTGACTTGCTGCATTAACTCATTCTAACTGTCAATATAAGCTTTTGTTACTCATATGTTTGCAATTATTATATTTCTGTCTGTGATAAAAACATCTGTCAAACACACATAAAAACCAGAGGGCAGCAGATCATGTGAAAAATTAATATTTGTGTCATTCTCAAAACTTTTGGCCATGACTGTATAATACACGGGTGTGAACGTGCGCTAAGGCCTCAGACGTTTTTCACAAATGGAGCAATAGAAAGAGCACACACTCATTGTAATCTATGGAGCTGTGCACATCTGTGTGTTTGTTTGTAAACTGTACGTCCAAAAATGTGCGTCACAGACAGAAGTTACCCACACTACAAGTCAACAGGCCTGAGAAAATCATTGCCAGCAGATACTGCCATCAGTGTGCAGTCTGGGATTAACATTGTAGCTGATAGAAGCTTTGTAAGGCTGATTTCACATTGGCGTTTTTTAGCGCAGCGCATCGTGCTGATCCGATCGCATGCGCCATATGCCCCTATCTTTAACGGGAGGGGCGCATGGTTTAGCGTTAGCATGCGATCTTCAGCGTTTTCGTGCACTTGCGTTATTTTGTCTTGAGCGACTTGGTGTGCCCGACGCAACATGTTGCATTTGTGGGTCCGCCCTAACTCGTTAAAAAGGCGCATGCGCTCACATTGCGCACGGAAAGCGCCCAAACAACACATTACAGTCTATGTGATCGCAGATGTGCGCTGGGTCAGGCGCAGGTCAGCGTTCTACAACGCATGCGTTGTCAGAGATAACACATGTCTAGATACTGGTTTAAACCACCCACTAAATAAAGAAACGTTGTATGGGGGTAGTGTGTATAAGATAAGGTGTTGGCACTTCTGTCCACTACTCTACAACCAGAGAGAGAGACACAGCAGCTATTACTGCATTCAAAAATCTTGCACAGGAACTGGGATAATGTGAGTATAAAACCTAATGTCTTTCTCTCCTTTTTTCTGAATTTATTATGTACTAATGTCTCTTTTTTTATTGCAGCAGGTCTTCAGGAGAAGAATATGTGCCGGCCCCTGGTGAACTGGCCCAAGCAGCGGGTGAAGTGAGTACCTTCCTTCCATACTGATTGGTAAGTATTTGCTGTTGCATGGACACATGTGGCAATTTTTTTTTACTTTTTCAGTAGTGTTGAGCGATACTTTCCGATATCAAGAAATATCGGATCGGATTGGATCGGACCGATACCCAAAAATTATCGGATATCGCTGATTCCAATACCGGAAACCAATGCAAGTCAATGGGACAGAAATATCGGAATTAAAATAAACCCTTTCTTTCCTTGTAAACACTAGATATAAACACATAGAATATATATATATATATATATATATATATATATATTTTGTGATTGTGACACATATATATATTTATATTTATAGTTCATACACTTCTACATAGTATAATAGCCGCTAATTCAATTGCCGGCTTTTGTGAAATTACAGAACCACCCGACATGAAATGACACTTGGTTTACATACAGTTAACTATGTCATTTCATGTAATTTGATATATAGTTTTCACTAACAATTACATGAGTGTATGTTTGCAAAATTTCAGACATCTAGAGGTTAATTAAAGGTGTAAATTTGTTGAAAAAAATGCATGGGCTCCCGCTGTATTTTCTCAACCAGACAGGTAAAGCCAGCGAATGGGGGCAGATAATAATAGCCTAGGGAGGGTGCATTTATTTTGTGCCCCCCCTGGCTACTAACATCTGCCCCCAGGCACCCCAGAAAAGGCACATCTATAATGAGATGCGCCCTTTCTGGCACTTATCTCGTCTATTCCCATTGCCCTGTTACAGTGGCTAATGGGTTAATAATGGGTTAAAGCCACCTTGCTATTGGAAGGTGACTTTAAGCCAGGTTAATAATTGAGAGTTGTCAATTAGACAACTCTCAATTATTAATCCTATTGTATGAAATAAAAAAAAAACACGCGCACATTAATTTAAAATAATTTAATAATGTAAATGAAATAAACACAGTTTTTGACCATCTTTTATTTTACAGGTAATCCGTGCGAAGCCCTTGTTCTCCTGTAATAAAAATAAAATAATAAAGCAACATTATTCTTACCTATCTGGTGTTCAGTCAGGTCCCCCGATGTAAATCACCATAATTACGTATATTTTTATTTACTCTATTATTTTAGGTCTTTTAATTCTCGAAATATTTCCCTACCTATCTTACTATATATCTACGCTTTACAGGTATTTTTCACATCATTACGAGTTATTTCACTCTGGCTATATGTCTCCAATAACTGATACTATTGTATTACTTTCCACAGCAAATCTATTGTACTTTGACAAGTTTGTCAATAACTTTAATATCACCATAACTGAGGTAATTCCTCTCCAATCGCAATCTTGGTTTTATTTTTTATTAAATCACAAAAGTGAATCGAGACACGATTGGTGCCTCTCAACTCTATGGATCTTTTTTCCTATGTTTCATTTCACTCCCCTTTTTTTATTTTCACATCCTTTTTTTCATGTTTTGTTTCCATTTTTTACTTTACTGATCCTCTTTTCGGCTTTAAAGTTTATTGCTTGTTTTTCTTGTCTTGTTTGATTGTACCATTTATGTATATTAATGTTCTGTTTATCATTTATATTTTCCTTTAGCGACTGTGTTGAATAAGACCCGGGAGGGTCGAAACGTCCACTTGTTTATAGTCTCATTTCTATTTGTTGGCTCTCATATTTTGTTTATTGTAACAATAAAATCCTTTCTTTTTTGCATATATATACCTGAGAGTGTGCGGTGTAATTATATACTACTGTATTTAGGACACTTGTCCTCTACACCAGCACCTTGATCTCACTGACTGAGTGTACACCAATATACCTACTACTGTATAGACTGACAGATTGTACTCTTTTTTTCCCCTGACTTTTTTCTTGCCTGTTTTTCCTATTCAATCTTGCTTCTATTCTCAATCTTTCTTCTCTTGTATCTTGTTTTCTATCTTTTTCTTCTACAAATGTTTACAAGATTAATGTTTTGCTTTCTTTTCTAGGCTTCACAACGGTATGAGGAACTCGCCATGGACAATAACGCCATGATCCAGTTGGTCCAGGAGCGAGTCCCGTTGTGGGAAAGCCGTGATCCAATGCACTGTGACAACGTGGTGATCCGGCGGCTCTGGAATGAGGTGGCCGCACGGCTGATGGATGGCTGAGACAACGCCTCTCCCGGGTCCGTAAGGAATTTCGTAATTATTTCAATGGTGTGTGATGCTGCAGTCTCCTTGGCCGGGATCACACAACTGTGTGGGATGCTAGTAACTCCTGTGAGTTTCTAGCATCCCACACAGTTGAGTGATCCCGGCCTACAGTGCACTGTCTAAATTTTATTTTTGATTTTCCACAGTGAACAAGGTCAGAACCCATTGTCGCTCGATGAAGGACAGCTTCAACAGGGACCTCAGGCTGGAGAACCGGGTTGCCAGTGGTGCTGCGGCAAAGACCACAAGAAAGTACAGGTACCATCGGGTTTTGGCTTTCTTAAGACCGGTCCTTGCCACCAGAGCGTAAGTATTTTGCTGTTGTTATATTGTGTTGAATCTGTGTTTTTCTATTCCACAGGACCTGGCATTTTTAACCCCTCTCTGACTATCCCGTCCATAAAACCCGTGCCATTCTGACCATGGACGGGATAGTACGTCATAGGCGATTAGCTGCGCTCCCGGTGGGAGCGCAGCTAATCGCCGCCGGGTGTCAGCTGATTATCACAGCTGACACCCGTGACTGTGTGTCAGGAGCGGTCACGGACCGCTCCCGGAACATTAACCCCTTGCACACCGCGATCAAACATGATCGCGGTGTACTGGGGGCACAGGGGAGGATCGCGAAGGGTGGGGGCTCCCTGCGCGCCCCCCTGAGACCCTCAGAGCAGCGCGATGTGATCGCGCTGCTCTGAGGGCTTCTTCCCTCCCAGGACCCGGATCCAAGATGGCGCTGGGGTCCTGGAGGGAGGCAGCTTCCTCAGTGCCTGCCGAGAGCAGGCATGAGGAAGCGTCCTGCACTGCCTGTCACATCGCTGGTGTGACAGAGTGCTGTGCACACTGTCACACCAGCGATCTGATGAAATACAGTGATGTCCCACCCTGGGACAAAGTAAAAAAGTAAAAAAAAGTAAAAATAAACGTGTAAAAAAAAATCCAAAATAAATAAAAAAAAAAAAAATATTCCCCAATAAATTCATTACTTATTGTAAAAAAAAAAATAAAACAATAAAAGTACACATATATGGTATCGCCGCGTCCGTAACGACCCCCCCTATAAAACTGTCCCACTAGTTAACCCCTTTTGTGAACCCCTTAAAAAATAAAAAATAAAAACGAAGCAAAAAATCAGTGCTTTATCATCATACCGCTGAACAAAAAGTGGAATAACACGCGATCAAAAAGACGGATATAAATAATCATGGTACCGCTGAAAACATCATCTTGTCCCGCAAAAAACGAGCCGTCACACAGCATCATCAGCAAAAAAATAAAAAAGTTATAGCTCGCAGAATAAAGCGATGCAAAAATAATTATTTTTTATATAAAATTGTTTTTATTCTATAAAAGCGCCAAAACATAAAAAAATTATATAAATGAGGTATCGCCATAATCGTACTGACCCGAAGAATAAAACTGCTTTATCGATTTTACCACACGCGGAACAATAAAAACGCCTCACCCAAAAGAAATTCATGAATTGCTGATTTTTGTTCATTCTAACCTCCCAAAAATCGAAATAAAAAGCGATCAAAAAATGTCACGTGCTCAAAAATGGTACCAATAAAAGCGTCACCTCGTCCTGCAAAAATTAAGACCTCACATGACATTGTGGGCAAAAATATGCAAAAATTATAGCTCTCAAAATGTGGCGATGCAAAAAACTACTTTTTGCAATAAAAAGCGTCTTTTAGCGTGACAGCTGCCAATCATAAAAACCGCTATAAATAGTAAATCAAACCCCCCTTTATCACCCCCTTAGTTAGGGAAAAATAATAAAATAAAAAAAAATGTATTTATTTCCATTTTCCCATTAGGGTTAGGGTTTCGGCTAAAGTTAGGGTTAGGGTTGGCGCTAAAGTTAGGATTAGGGTTAGAGTTAGGATTAGGGTTAGGGTTGGGATTAGGGTTGGGACTAGGGTTAGGGGTGTGTTGGGGTTAGGGTTGGAGATATCATTGGGGGTTTCCGCTGTTTAGGCACATCAGGGGCTCTCCAAATGTGACATGGCGTCTGATCTCCATTCCAGCCAATTCTGCGTTGAAAAAGTCAAACGGTGTTCCTTCACTTCTGAGCTCTGCCATGCGTCCAAACAGTAGTTTATCCCCACATATGGGGTATCAGCGTACTCTGGACCCCAAGAGTTATTGTGAAATTTGTCCTATTTCTTCTGTTACCCTTGGGAAAATAAAAAACTGGGGGCGAAAATATTATTTTTGTAAAAAAAATAAGATTTTTTTGTTTTTACGGCTGTACATTATAAACTTCTGTGAAGCACTTGGGGCTTCATAGCGCTCACCACACATCTAAATAAGTTCCTTGTGGGGTCTATTTTCCAAAATGGGGTCACTTGTTGGGGATTTCCACTGTTTAGGCGCATCAGGGGCTCTCCAAATGCAACATGACGCCCCCAGACCATTCCATCAAAGTCTGCAATCCAAAACGTCACTACTTCCCTTTCCGAGCCCTGACATGCGCCCATACAGTAGTTTTCTCCCACATATTGGGTATCAGCGTACTCAGGACAAATTGGACAACAATTTTTGGGGTCCAATTTCTCCTGTTACCCTTGTGAAAATAAAATATTGGGGGCGAAAAAATCATTTTTGTAAAAAAAAAAAAGGATTTTTTTTTTTACGGCTGTGCGTTATAAACTTCTGTGAAGCACTTCGGGGTTCAAAGTGCTCACCACACATCTAGGTAAGTTCCTTGTGGGGTCTATTTTCCAAAATGGGGTCACTTGTAGGGGGTTTCCACTGTTTAGGCGCATCAGGGGCTCTCCAAATGCGACATGACGCCCCAGACCATTCCATCAAAGTCTGCAATCCAAAATGTCACTACTTCCCTTTCCGAGCCCTGACTTGCGCCCATACAGTAGTTTTCTCCCACATATTGGGTATCAGCGTACTCAGGACAAATTGGACAACAACTTTTGGGGTCCAATTTCTCCTGTTACCCTTGTGAAAATAAAATATTGGGGGCGAAAAAATCATTTTTGTAAAAAAAAAAAGGATTTTTTATTTTTACGGCTGTGCGTTATAAACTTCTGTGAAGCACTTCGGGGTTCAAAGTGCTCACCACACATCTAGATAAGTTCCTTGTGAGGTCTATTTTCCAAAATGGGGTCACTTGTGGGGGGTTTCCACTGTTTAGGCGTATCAGGGGCTCTCCAAATGCGACATGACGCCCCCAGACCATTCCATCAAAGTCTGCAATCCAAAACATCACTACTTCCCTTCCGAGCCCTGACGTGCACCCATACAGTAGTTTTCTCCTACATATTGGGTATCAGCGTACTCAGGACAAATTGGACAACAACTTTTGGGTTCCAATTTCTTCTGTTACCCTTGTGAAAATAAAATATTGGGGGCGAAAAAATCATTTTTGTAAAAAAAAAAAAAGGATTTTTTATTTTAAGGCTGTACGTTATAAACTTTAGTGAAACACCTGGGGGTTCAAAGTTCTCACCACACATCTAGATAAGTTCCTTGAGGGGTCTAGTTTCCAAAATGGTGTCATTTGTGGGGGGTTTCCACTGTTTAGGCATATCAGGAGCTCTCCAAACTCGACATGGCGTCCAGCCAATTCTGCGTTGAAAAAGTGAGACGGCGCTCCTTCCCTTCCAAACTCTGCCATGCACCCAAACAGTGGTATACCCCCACATATGGGGTATCAGTGTACTCGGGACAAATTGCACAATAACTTTTGGAGTCTTGTTACCCTTGGAAAAATAAAAATTCGGGTGAAAAGATCATTTTTGTGGAAAAAATATGATTTTTAAATTTTACGGCTCTACGTTATAAACTTGTGTGAAGCACTTGAGGGTTCAAATTGCTCACCAAAGATCTAGATAAGTTCCTTTGGGGGTCTAGTAGTTTCCCAAATGGGGTCATTTGTGGGGGTTTCCACTGTTTAGGCACATCAGGGGCTCTCCAAATGCAACATGGCATCCAATCTCAATTCCAGCCAATTTTGGTTGGAAAAAGTCAAATGGTGCTCCTTCCCTTCCGAGCTCTGCCGTGCGCCCAAACAGTGGTTCCTCCCCACATATGGGGCATCAGCGTACTCAGGACAAATTGGACAACAACTTATGTGGTCCAATTTCTCCTGATACCCTTGGGAAAATAAAAAATTAGTGACTAAAAGATAATTTTTGTGGGAAAAAAATAGGATTTTTTATTTTCATGCCCGGGCATTATAAACTTGTGTGAAGCACTTGGGGTTCAAAGTGCTCACTAAAGATCTAGATAAGTTCCTTAGGGGGTCTAGTTTCCAAAATGGGGTCACTTGTGGGGGATTTCCACTGTTTAGGCTCATCTGGGGCACTGCAAACGGAACATGACCCCCATCAACGTCTGCATTCCAAAACGTTACTACTTCCTTTCCAAGCCCTGCCGTGCGCCCAAACAGTTTTCCACCCCCACATATGGGGTATCAGCGTACTCAGGACAAATTGGACAACAACTTTTGGGGTCCAATTTCCTTGGGAAAATTCAAAAATTTAGGACTAAAAAATCATTTTTGTGGAATTTTTTGTTTTTTTTTTTCACACCCAGGCATTATAAACTTTTGTGAAACACTTGGGGGTTCAAAGTGCTCACAACAGATCTAGATAAGTACCTTAGGGGGTCTAGTTTCCAAAATGGTGTCACTTGTGGGGGGTTTCCACTGTTTAGGCGCATCAGAGGTTCTCCAAGCGCGACATGGCGTCCAATCTCAACTCCAGCCAATTTTAGTTTGAAAAAGTCAAACGGCGCTCCTTCCCTTACGAGCTCTGCCGTGTGCCCAAACAGTGGTTTTCCCCCACATATGGGGTATTGGCGTACTCAGGAGAAATTGCATAACAACCTTATCTGTCCATTTTCTCCTTTTACCCTTGTGAAAATAAAAAAAAAGTTTGTAAAAGATCATTTTTGTGGCTAAAAAGTTAAATATTCATTTTTTCCTTCCACGTTGCTTTAGTTCCTGTGAAGCACCTGAAGGGTTAATAAACTTCTTGAATGTGGTTTTGAGTACCTTGAGGGGTGCAGTTTTTAGAATGGTGTCACTTTTGGGTATTTTCTGTCATGTAGACCCCTTAAAGTGACTTCAAATGTGAGGTGGTCCCTAAAAAAAATGGCTTTGTAAATTTTGTTGTAAAAATGAGAAATTGCTGGTCAACTTTTAACCCTTATAACTTCCTAACAAAAAAAAATTTTGATTCCAAAATTGTGCTGTTGTAAAGTAGACATGTGGGAAATGTTATTTCTTAACTATTTTGTGTTACATATTTCTCTGTTTTAAGGGAATAAAAATTCAAAGTTTGAAAATTGCTAAATTTTCAAAATTTTCGCCATATTTGCGTATTTTTCAAAAATAAACGCAAGTTATATGGAAGAAATTTTACCACTAACATGAAGTACAATATGTCACGAGAAAACATTCTCAGAATCGCGAAGATCCGTTGAAGCGTTCCGGAGTTATAACCTCATAAAGAGACAGTGGTCAGAATTGTAAAAATTGTCCCGGTCATTAACGTGCAAACCACCCTTGGGGGTGAAGGGGTTAAATGCATGATACTAATTTTTTTTTTTGTTTGTTTTTTTTCACAGCACCTGGAGCAGCACCCTGCAACCTGGTCCTGAAGCGGTCCTTCAGAGAGCTGCCTCGGACCCGCCCCAGCCATCCACCAGCCAAGAAGCACCTTGCAGGTCGGCAACACAGACAGCTGGAGAACAGGAAGCTGGTCCATCAGGTCTTCCCCTGTCACAGGTCTCTGCCACAGGTTATGCGGGTACTTCCTGCCCGCGGCAGAAGGCCTCTGACAGGAATCTCATGCCCAAGTTCAAATATTTGAGCTCGGTTTTCCAAAATAGCCACAAGGCTTTGGGAGACAGAATGGATTGCAGTTTTGCACTAGTGGAACAATGCCTCCATTCTGTCGAGCGTCGCCTTGACTATCTTGAAGCCGAGCTCAAAAGACCAGCGCACCATTTTTTCCAACAAATTGAACAGGGCATGGCGGAACACCTTAGTACTGATCTCCAGCTGACTGTGATGAATGCCTGCAACAATGCTTACACGCAGGCTATGCAGCAGAATGGGTACGTGCAGCAGCCAGTGGTGCATTTCCCACCCATGCCACCACTGACTCGCTTCACCGCACTACCGACTTCTGCTGCATACCACTGCACGGCCACCAGCATTCCAAGCCATGCTGGACCACACTTCACCACACACAGTCACAGTGCAGCTGGACACTCCCGCGCCACCACCATGCCAAGCGCTGCTCCTGTGTGGACTTCTTCCACCCCTGCTTGGACCTCCACCCCTGCTTGGACTGCGTCCACTTCCAGGGACGCCACCACCACCGAGCAGCAGCTGGGGGGACCTTCATTCTGTCTTCAGGGCCTCGGACCCTGGCAGTAGGTCCAGCAGCCCACCGAGGTCCCCCAGCACATGGTGGTCCCCAAGCCACAGGAGGTCCCAAAGCCACAGGAGGTCCCCAAGCACCAGGTCCTCAAGCACCAGGAGGTCCCCAAGCACCAGGACCTCCAAAAAGAAAAAGATGGGACGAAGAGTCCAGAAAAAGATTTTTGTCCTCCCTCCCCTTCACCTCTCACTGGGTTTGACCCTCTGCCTTACCCACCACTTTCGTTGCCCCTTCCCCTCGAACCCCTTCGTCGCCCTCCCAAAGTCAATCCTCATCGCTCCACACCCCGAAGTTACCCCCTTCTTCACCCAAACGTCATCCACATAAATTTTTTTTTGTGTCTTTTAAAAATTAATGTGCCTTTTTTTTCACCCAACTGTTTGTTTTAATTGTGTCTTTCGCCGCCTACACACACTGCGCCGTACACACATTGCGCCGTTCACTTTGTGATTTTGCCACCACATAGCTCCAGTACTGACACATACAGTGCCTACAAGTAGTATTCAACCCCCTGCAGATTTAGCTGGTTTGATAAGATGCAAATAAGTTAGAGCCTTCAAACTGCAAACGAGAGTAGGATTTATTAACAGAAGCATAAATCTTACAAAACAAAAAGTTATGTTGCTCAGTTGAATTTTAATAAATTTTAAACATAAAAGTGTGGGTCAATTATTATACAACCCCTATGTTTAATATTTCGTGGAATAACCCTTGTTTGCAATTACAGCTAATAATCGTCTTTTATAAGACCTGATCAGGCCGGCACAGGTCTGTGGAGTTATCTTGGCCCACTCCTCCATGCAGATCTTCTCCAAGTTATCTAGGTTCTTTGTGTGTCTCATGTGGACTTTAATCTTGAGCTCCTTCCACAAGTTTTCAATTGGGTTAAGGTCAGGAGACTGACTAGGCCACTCCAACACCTTGACTTTTTCCCTATTGAACCAGGCCTGTTATGATTTGGTAGCTGAGGAGAGCAGGCAAAAAGGAAATACACCAGAGCAGTTGGAAACTATGAGATTGCAGTACCCTGACTAACCACCACAACTAGAGGCAGCCGTGGAGCGTTCCTACGTTGGTCCTAGACGCCTCGTCACAGCCTGAGAAACTAACTACACCTAAAGATAGAAAGAGGAAAGCTATCTGCCCCGGAGCAGATCCCCAAAGAACATAGAAAGCCCCCAAACATGTAATGGCGGTTAGACAAGAAGAAATACTGACACAGACAGAAAATAGTATGAGCAAACATTGGGGCCCAAACTTACTAAATAGAAAAGGATAGGAAGGGCACTTACTGCAATCCCAAAAAACCCTGAAAAGCACCAACTCTACTAATTTCAAAAACACCTGAGATCACACGACCTCTACCACCTAAATTAGTTCTCTGGTGTAACCAAAAACAAAACAGCAGCCACTGAAAAAACTGGAAAAAGCAAATGTACAAACATCAGTGGCTGAACTGAACTGAGAGGGCAAAAGCCCCCTGAGGGGACCCTGAAGGCCCCCACAGAAGTGCAGGACAAAATGCAATAATCAAGCACAAAAACAAAAAGAAGAAAATGTCTTATCTGTTAGCAGGAGATTCAGACACGACACAGCAGGCTACCAAGGAAACAGGAATCAAGGATTGAGACCAAAACAATTGATCACCGGCAACCCTGATGGGAAGGCGACTCCCTTATATAAGACCAGTCAGTAACACCTGATTCCCAATCCTCACAATCTTCACTGGACAGTCCAGTACCGTTTGTAACCACCAGAGGGAGCTTCTGCTCAGAACTCATTTCCAGCCTATTCACAACAGTACCCCCCCCTTGAGGAGGGGTCACCGAACCCTCATTTGAGCAACCAGGTCGGTCAGGATGAGTTCTATGATACGCACGGATAAGTCTTCTAGCATGGATGTCCGAAGCAAACACCCAAGAATTGTCTTCCTGACCATAACCTCTCAATTTAACCAAATACTGGAGTTTCCGTCTAGAAAAACGAGAATTCAATATTTTCTCAACCACATACTCCAGATTGCCCTCAACCAAAACAGGGTCAGGAGGCACAGTAGTAGGAACCACTGGCTCAACAAACCTCTTCAACAAGGACTTGTGGAACACGTTATGGATCTTAAATGTCCCTGGAAGAAGCAAACGAAAAGAAACAGGATTAAGAATCTCCATGATCTTATAAGGTCCAATGAACCTAGGCTTAAATTTAGGAGATGCCACTCTCATAGGAATATTTCTTGAGGACAACCAGACCAAGTCCCCCACTTTAAACCGAGGACCATCAGTCCTATGCAGGTTAGCAAACCGCTGGGCCCTCTCCTGAGAGAGGGACAACCTCTCCACTACCTGGTCCCAAATCTGCTGCATACGCTCCACAACAGAGTCAACACCTGGACAGACAGAAGTCTCCGTCTGTCCTGAAGAAAATCGAGGGTGAAACCCAGAATTACAGAAAAATGGAGACATCAAAGTGGCAGAGCTAGCCCTATTATTAAGAGCAAACTCAGCCAAAGGCAAAAAAGAAACCCAGTCATCCTGATCAGCAGACACAAAGCATCTTAGATAAGTCTCCAATGTCTGGTTTGTTCTCTCAGTTTGACCATTTGTCTGAGGATGAAACGCCGAGGAGAAAGACAATTGAACACCAATTTTAGAACAAAAGGTCCTCCAAAATCTGGAAAAAACTGGACTCCTCTGTCAGACACAATGTTCTCAGGAATGCCGTGTAAACGAACCACGTGCTGAAGAAACAAAGGCACCAATTCAGAGGAGGAAGGCAACTTAGATAATGGCACAAGATGTATCATCTTGGAAAACCTATCGCAAATCACCCAGATGACGGTCATTCTCTGAGAAACAGGGAGGTCGGAAATGAAATCCATAGAGATATGGGTCCATGGTCTCTTGGGCACAGGTAATGGCATCAACAAACCACTAGAACGAGAGCAAAGCTTGGAGCGAGAGCAAGTCCCGCAGGACTGCACAAACTCCCTGACATCACGAGACAAGGTAGACCACCAAAAGGACCGACTAACCAAGTCTCTGGTACCAAAAATTCCGGGATGACCGGCCAACGTGGAACAATGAATTTCAGACATTACACTCTTTTTCCACTGGTCCGGGACAAACAATTTCCCAACAGGGCAGCGCTCGGGCTTGTCCACCTGACACCCCTCCAGAGCCAGTCTCAAATTGGGCGAGATGGCGGAAAGAACTACACCCTCTTTCAAAATAACAGAAGGATCAGATAACTCAGGAGAGTCCGCCAGGAAACTCCTCGAGAGGGCATCCGCCTTAACATTTTTAGTGCCAGGAAGAAATGAAACCACAAAATTAAAACGTGTGAAAAACAAGGCCCACCTGGCCTGTCTAGGATTAAGTCGCTTGGCAGATTCCAGATAAACTAGATTTTTATGGTCCGTAAGGACCACCACCTGATGTTTGGCTCCCTCCAGCCAATGTCTCCACTCTTCAAAAGCCCACTTCATGGCTAATAACTCCCGATTACCCACGTCATAATTACGTTCAGTGGGAGAAAATTTTCGAGAGAAAAAGGCACAAGGGTTACTTTTAGAGGTCTCTGGATCTCTTTGGGACAAAACGGCACCTGCCCCAATTTCAGAGGCATCAACCTCCACCTGAAATGGTAGAGAAACATCAGGCTGCCGTAGAACAGGAGCAGAAGTGAATCTCTGCTTAAGTTCCTGAAATGCAGAGACTGCCTCAGGAGGCCAATTCACCACATCAGAACCCTTCTTGGTCAAATCAGTTAATGGTTTAACAATAACAGAGAAATTACCAATAAATTTACGATAAAAATTGGCAAAACCCAAGAATCTTTGAAGAGCCTTTAATGAAGTAGGTTGGACCCAATCACAGATGGCCTGAACTTTGACCGGGTCCATTTCAATAACAGATGGGGACAAAATGAATCCCAGAAATGAGATCCTCTGAACGCCAAAAAGACACTTTGATCCCTTCACATACAGAGCATTCTCTCTCAAAATCTGGAACACAGTCCGAACATGTTTTACATGAGAGTCCCAGTCATTGGAAAAAATCAAGATATCATCCAAATAAACAATCAGAAATTTATCCACAAAATCCCTGAAAATGTCATTCATGAAGGACTGGAAGACAGAAGGAGCATTAGTGAGCCCAAAGGGCATCACAAGGTACTCAAAATGCCCTTCAGGGGTATTAAATGCCGTCTTCCATTCATCCCCGTGCTTAATGCGAATAAGGTTATATGCCCCCCTGAGGTCAAGCTTGGTAAACCAAGTAGCGTTTTTCACCCTGGAAAACAGATCAGAGATCAAGGGTAAAGGATATTGATATTTCACAGTAATATTGTTCAAGAGACGATAATCAATATACGGCCTTAATGAACCATCCTTTTTGGCCACAAAGAAAAAACCGGCACCTAAGGGTGAAGAGGATGGTCTGATATGACCCTTCTCCAATGACTCCTTGATATAAGACCGCATAGCGTCATGTTCAGGTACAGACAGGTTAAAAAGGCGACCTTTAGGGAATTTACTACCAGGCACTAGTTCAATAGCGCAGTCATAGCTCCTATGGGGAGGTAAGGATGCAGATTTACGTTCGCTAAACACATCAGAAAAATCAATCAAAAAGTCAGGAACATCCTGAGCCTGGGGAGAGGCAGAAAAAACAGGAGTGTTGGTATTAACACATTGGCAGCCCCAACTGGTAACAGACACAGATTTCCAATCCAAAACAGGATTATGAGACTGTAACCAAGGGAAACCCAGTACGATAATGTCATGCAGATTATACAGAACCAAAAATTTGCAACTCTCCTGATGATCAGGTTCTACCCTCATTATCACCTGAGTAGAGAACTGAGGTTTATTCTCAGCCAAAGGGTAGAATCGATCCCCAGTAGGGGAATAGACTTTCCTAGGGGTATCAAGGGAAACCCACAACGTTTAGCAAAATCAAAATCCATCAGGTTAATAGCTGCTCCAGAATCAACAAAAGCCTGAGCAGAAAATGAGGACAGAGAGCATATCAAGGTAACAGTTAATAAAAACTTAGTCTGAACACTACTCAAGACAACTGAGCGTGCAAAACGTCTTCCCCGCTTAGGGCAGACTGAAATAGCATGAGAGGCATCACCACAGTAGAAACATAACCCATTGCGCTTTCGAAATTCATGACGCTGTGCCCCAGAAACCACTCTATCACACTGCATGGATTCAGAAGCAGGTTCACAAGGCAACATTATTCCACGCATACCTTTCCGCTCACGCAAACGTCTGTCAATTTGAATCGCTAATGACATAGAATCATTGAGACCAGAGGGAACAGGGAATCCCACCATAACATCCTTTACATTATCTGACAGTCCCTTCCGAAAAAGAGCTGCCAAAGCGTCGTCATTCCATTTGGTCAGGACTGCCCACCTACGGAATCTCTGACAGTATAACTCAGCGTCCTCAAGCCCCTGACTTAATGCCAACAAAGTTTTTTCAGCTTGATCAGTGACATTAGGCTCATCGTACATAACTCCAAAGCCTGAAAAAACGCATCAACATCACTCAAAACAGGATCCCCAGGTGTCAGGGAAAAAGCCCAATCCTGAGGGTCGCCGCGCAGGAGAGAGATGACAATTTGAACCTGCTGTGCTGCGTTCCCTGAGGACTTAGATTTTAAGGCAAAAAACAATTTACAGTTATTTTTGAAATTCTGAAATTTAGCTCGATCCCCTAAAAACAAATCTGGCATGGGAATCCTAGGTTCCACAACAGGCAACCTAGCAAGATAGGTAGCAATACTCCGAACTTCAGTGGCAAGCTGATCCACACGGCCAGACAACTGTGCAAACTCCATTGAGAGAGAAAAAAATCCTCCTCAGCACCCAGAGATACAGAGGGAAAAAAAAAAAAAAATGAAACAAACAGAAAAAAAAAAAAATATCTCTGACCACTCTGACAACTTTTTTTTTTTTCTTTCCACAATATTTTTCCCTTCTGTGAGTACCATATAATTTTCAGTTTTGGCCGGTGATACTGTTATGATTTGGTAGCTGAGGAGAGCAGGCAAAAAGGAAATACACCAGAGCAGTTGGAAACTATGAGATTGCAGTACCCTGACTAACCACCACAACTAGAGGCAGCCGTGGAGCGTTCCTACGTTGGTCCTAGACGCCTCGTCACAGCCTGAGAAACTAACTACACCTAAAGATAGAAAGAGGAAAGCTATCTGCCCCGGAGCAGATCCCCAAAGAACATAGAAAGCCCCCAAACATGTAATGGCGGTTAGACAAGAAGAAATACTGACACAGACAGAAAATAGTATGAGCAAACGTTGGGGCCCAAACTTACTAAATAGAAAAGGATAGGAAAGGCACTTACTGCAATCCCAAAAAACCCTGAAAAGCACCAACTCTACTAATTTCAAAAACACCTGAGATCACACGACCTCTACCACCTAAATTAGTTCTCTGGTGTAACCAAAAACAAAACAGCAGCCACTGAAAAAACTGGAAAAAGCAAATGTACAAACATCAGTGGCTGAACTGAACTGAGAGGGAAAAGCCCCCTGAGGGGACCCTGAAGGCCGCCACAGAAGTGCAGGACAAAATGCAAAAATCAAGCACAAAAACAAAAAGAAGAAAATGTCTTATCTGTTAGCAGGAGATTCAGACACGACACAGCAGGCTACCAAGGAAACAGGAATCAAGGATTGAGACCAAAACAATTGATCACCGGCAACCCTGATGGGAAGGCGACTCCCTTATATAAGACCAGTCAGTAACACCTGATTCCCAATCCTCACAATCTTGACTGGACAGTCCAGTACCGTTTGTAACCACCAGAGGGAGCTTCTGCTCAGAACTCATTTCCAGCCTATTCACAACACAGGCCTTGGTTTTCTTGGCTGTGTGCTTTGGGTCGTTGTCTTGTTGGAAGATGAAATTACGACCCATCTTAAGATCCTTGATGGAGGAGCGGAGGTTCTTGGCCAAAATCTCCAGGTAGGCCGTGCTATCCATCCTCCCATGGATGCGGACCAGATGGCCAGGCCCCTTGGCTGAGAAACAGCCCCACAGCATGATGCTGCCACCACCATGCTTGACTGTAGGGATGGTATTCATGGGGTCGTATGCAGTGCCATCCAGTCTCCAAACGTCACGTGTGTGGTTGGCACCAAAGATCTCGATCTTGGTCTCATCAGACCATAGAACCTTGAACCAGTCTGTCTCAGAGTCCTCCAAGTGATCATGAGCAAACTGTAGACGAGCCTTGACATGACGCTTTGAAAGTAAAGGTACCTTACGGGCTCGTCTGGAACGGAGACAATTGCGGTGGAGTACGTTACTTATGGTATTGACTGAAACCAATGTCCCCACTGCCATGAGATCTTCCCGGAGCTCCTTCCTTGTTGTCCTTGGGTTAGCCTTGACTCTTCGGACAAGCCTGGCCTCGGCACGGGAGGAAACTTTCAAAGGCTGTCCAGGCCGTGAAAAGCTAACAGTAGTTCCATAAGCCTTCCACTTACGGATGATGCTCCCAACAGTGGAGACAGGTAGGGCCAACTCCTTGGAAAGGGTTTTGTACCCTTTGCCAGTCTTGTGACCCTCCACGATCTTGTCTCTGATGGCCTTGGAATGCTCCTTTGTCTTTCCCATGTTGACCATGTATGAGTGCCGTTCACAAGTTTGGGGAGGGTCTTAAATAGTCAGAAAAGGCTGGCAAAAGAGATCATTAATCCTCACATGTGAAGCTCATTATTCTTGGTGCCTGAACTACTTCTTAATACTTTAGGGGGACCAAACAGAATTCTTGTGGTTTGAGGGGTTGAATAATAAATGACACTCTGAATTAACTTTTAACTTTTTTAAAAAAAAAAAAAAAAATTAAAACAAAAATCTTTGCTGCAGTGCATTTCCCACTTCCAGGCTGATCTACAGTACAAATGTCACAATGCCAAGTTAATTCCGCATGTGTCAACCAGCTAAATCTGCAGGGGGTTGAATACTACTTGTAGGCACTGTATGTGTTGTGAAAAACACAAATATATGACTTGTATTTTCACCACCAGTCTCTTCAGTCTAGAAATATTAATAGCATGAGTAGCTGCTGAGTGCAAGGCATATCTATTATCACCTTGCCAGGTATCATAAAGAGTGAATTGAGGATGGTGTGTTTTGCCCATCCACATTTCACTCTTTGTGACACAAGGCCAGGGGATTGTAGATATACCTTGTAATTAACCACATCCTCTATTCAGTGTGTGGTGAATAAACTGAAGAGATGATGGAGAAAATACACGCCATATCTACAATCCCCTGCCCTAGTATCATAACTATTTATCACACCTGGCCAGGTGACTATACCTATGAGTTGTCATCTGCAGCGTCGCTTCAGTCTGCATCTATTGCACGCAGACTGGAGAGATGCTGGTGGTTACTTATTTGTGTATTCACCTGCCTAGGTGTCATAAAATTCAGAAGTCAGGATTCTTTTTTTTTGGCATCCTCACTTCAGCATGACACCAGGCCAGGGGCTTGTAGAAGTTGTGTAAACTTTATCATCTCTCCAGTGTGCGTGCATACTGAAGCCACAGTGGAGATACTACAAATAATATTTATACTCGTATGGTCATGTGTCATAAAGAGAGAAGGATGCTATTGCATCCCAAACTCATTATTTGGAACATCAGGCCAGGTGTATAATATTAGTTTTATCTCCACCGTCGCTGCAGATATCTCCACCAGCGCTACAATATGTTTGAACACAGACTGAAGAGATGATGAAGGTCATACAACTTTTCTCTGTAGACTCACCTGGTAGGAGTCCTATTAAAGTCACAATGCGGAAAACACAGCATCCTGACTTCACTGGGCCTCCTGGACAGGTGATTATTGTATTGAAGTGTACTAAAACAGTGCACTCAGTACAGGTTTAAAAACAGGTTTTTTATTAACATAAACACAAGAAAACAATTTTATTACACCATTTGCTCTTGCCATTCCACACGTCCCACATCAGATAGAAAGTAGGCCGCAAATTGGTCCCACATTTGTCCAATTTCAACAGATGACCTGAGAGGGTGCTGAGTGAATTCAGGCAATGGGTTGACAGGTGGTTCATCGAGTTCAAAGGTTGGGTGGTCTTTAGCCATCACAAAATTGTGAAGAACCACATAGGCTTTCACCACCTCATCCACTGTTTCAAGTTTCAGATTAATGGCTGTGTCTAGAATGCGCCATCTGGACACAAGAATCCCAAACGCACACTTTATAGTTCTGGCCCTGGTCAGTCTGTAATTAAAGATTTTTTTGCCGTGGTCCAAGTCACGGCTGGAGTAGGGTTTCAACAGGTTTGTGCACATTTGAAAGGCCTCATCACCAACCATTAAAAATGGCAGTGGCGGACCTTCGGTGTGGGGAAGAGGCCGTGGCAGGGGGAAATTAAACTGGTTGCCATACAACCTACGGTCCATGTCCGAGTTCTTAAAGGTCTTGGAGTCATTGCCACGGCCAAATGCCCCAATGTCCACCGCAATAAACCGGCAGTCTGTATCGGCAATGGCCATGAGTACCATAGAAAAGTACTTTTTATAATTAAAGTACTCAGAGCCACTTCTTGGGGGTTTTGTTATCCGGATGTGTTTCCCATCCACCGCTCCCAAACAGTTGGGGAAATTGCAGACTGCCCAGAATTTTTCTGTAATATCCATCCACTTTTCCGCAGTGGGCAGGGGCATAAATTCCAGACATAGAACATCCCACAAAGACCGGCAGGTGTCCGCAACTATTCCGGACAAGGTGGAGATTCCAAGCAGGTACTGAAAGTGGAGTGAAGAGAGGGTCTCGCCAGAAACCAGGAAGCTGCAAACAGATGAAAAAAAATTGTGATTGTCTAGGCTTTGGCAAAACACTGACATGAAAAATCAATCTTTACATGGCAGAACTATAATTCTGCAGGCTTTTAGTAAATGGCAGAACAAAAACAATACACGCATTTTGTTTAATATTACGCACCGTAATGTGACGAGGAGCCGTTCCTCAGGAGGAATCGCACGACGGAGCTGTGTGTCCTGTCTCTGGATGGCTCCTTCAACACGAGCAAGCAAATCCCTGAAACTTTCTTGGGACATCCGTATATAGTCCGAAAATTTCGCCGGGTTTGCCTGGAGCTCGCTGAAGAGGGTGTGGTATGCTCCACGGCTCTCCCAGACTTCAATAATGGGAAGTCTCCAAAAATGCTGCCGCTGCCGTCTTCGCTCGCTCTCTCTTTCCCTTTGTTGCTGACAAGCAAAAACCAGAAACAGCGCGATGTCCATATTCCTTTTTATGCGAAAACTCTCCCAACGCAGATCCATGGTGACACAGGGAACACCAGCAAAATCTGAAGAATTCAGCTGAACAGGGTCTATTTAAAGAAGTCCCATGACACTCGCCCACTGGTGTCCCATTGGTGGGGTCTGTTTCAAGGATTTTCCTCTTGTGCAATGTGTGATTCAGGCGCCTAAAAATCACAAACGCATGAAAAACACTAGATAAACTCATGTAAACGCTACTTTTTTTGTCGTTATGCGTACATTGATGCGTTAAAAAAACATGCGCTTGCAAGTGCTTGTATGTGTTTTTGCACACGTTTTCAGTAGCGCACGATGCGCTGCGCTAAAAGATGCAAATGTGAAATTAGCCTAATTTATTTATTGATCATATGATGAAACACTGATGGTAAAGCCTGACACACGGACCGAACACTAATGGTAACACCTGACACACGGACCGAACACTGATGGTAAGGCCTGACACACGGAACGAACACTGATGGTAAAGCCTAACACATGGACCAAACACTGATGGTAAAGCCTGACACACGGACCAAACACTGATGTAAAGCCTGACACGTGGACCGAACTGTATAGACTTCCTGCGGGGTTAAACGATAGGGACCCCACTAGCGGCACGCTTGCTCTACGCCTGTGAAGTCTAGCAGGGTATTGCTTCTAGAGCTCTGCTATATTGCCTCTCTTTGGAGTAACAGAGCTTGCTACTTTGGTTTCTGTTCAAACTGAGTGACGTTCGGTGCATTTATAGTTTTGGCTCCAGCCTTGCTCCACAATTGTTCACATTAGCTGCCATCTAGTGGAGTTTGTGTTACTCTGCATTATCTCTCAGTATTACAGCGTGACACATAGACTGCAAGTTCTCAACACTGCACTTGCAAACCTAATTTGCATGCCAATAAAAGCCACATTTTGATGCAACGAATGCCACCTAACCAGGTATCTTTTAAAAAGTTTTACACTGTCATACCTGGTACTAACTCTGCTTGCGCAAAGGTATTGGTATCGCCAGTGTTCTGTTTAGAGGACGTTTCACTAAATGTTTCATGCTGAGCTGTACACGACACATGATGTAAGGGTGGTTGCAGAGCAGAATAAAATGTGTTTTTTTTTTCTCTCCGTTGCGGAGATATTAGCTGTCAAACTATTGGCAACCAATGAGTTAACTTTTGTTAAGCCATGTGGGTGTTATCAGATAGCAAATAATACAGAGAGATGAAGTACATGTCCCCAGTGAAAAATCCCATTTGACGTAAAATTATTTCCCCAGGAACAATGTACATGTGAGAAAACAACAGGTTTCACGGGATGCAGTGACAAGCAGGAGACAGAGCAAGAGTTAAAGGGTTTATTACAGGGAATACTCCGCCCAGGGAGATAAGTAGTTAAGAGGACAGCAAAACTGGGTATCGTAAAGGGGTAGCAACAAATGTTTATCAAACAGGTAAACTTATCAATCTGATGGTTTCTGGGTTGTGAAGGCTTGAAATCCCTCGGTGTCGTCGCAGGTGATGAGTGAAGTCTCTGGCCTGGTCCTGAAGAAAGTTGAGGCACTGTCTACTGACGGAAGCGATGTATCCTGACTCTCCTAGGCGAGGTCCTGCGTTACTGGAGCGATGTGCATGAAGTGAAGTAGTCTGTGGTACCACTCGAGTGGGACTCAGTCCAGTGGCAAAGGCGGAAGTGGAGCTACCCAACTCTATATGTTCCGCCTGGTCAGACTTAGGCCGCACGCCTGCGGCAATCAGAGGTAGGGTGCAGGAAGAATTAGGCCACGCCCCCTTCAGCTGAGTGCAAAGGTCTGTCCGGGTCAGAAAGCTTTCCCCCCAGCAACACTGGTGACAGTCCCAGTGGTTCCGGAACCATCACAAGAGAGGTACCACCGGCCTGGTCCATGTCCCTAAACTCCCCATCTCCTTTTGCTCGCCTTCCACGGGCGAGTGCTCCAGTAAAACGCGTTGACAGTCTTCTTCTTTCTGAACAGTCTGTTGCCAAATAAATTGGTCTTGATCATAGAATGGTAGAGTTGGAAGGGACCTCATGGGTCATCTGGTCCAACCCCCTGCTCAAAGCAGGATTCACTAAATCATCACAGACAGATGTCTGTCCAGCCTCTGTTTGAAGACTTCCATTGAAGGAGAACTCACCACCTCTCATGGCAGCCTGTTCCACTCATTGATCACTCTAACTGTCAAAAAGTTTTTCCTAATATCTAATCTGTATCTCCTCCCATTCAGTTTCATCCCATTGCTTCTAGTCTTTCCTTGTGCAAATGAGAATAAAGATAATTGTATCGATTGGGGGTATCCCAGCTTTTCTTTGCTCGGAGCACCGTAGGTCAGAAGGATCAGTAGAGTCACTTTGGGTGGTCGAGTCAGGTGGCATAGGTGAGGACGATAGCATGTCCATCTCCACTGGAACAGACTCCTCTGGAATTTCAGGTACTAGTCCTGTAGATCTTCGGGTGGCCGTTCAGAACTTTCTTCCTCTTCACAATCTACTACTACTGGCTGAGGCACTTCAGGGTATCTTTCACTTTTTCCACTTGATCAGGATCCCTCAACAGACAGGGTCGAAGCACATTCCGGTGAACCATATGAGTGGCGGAGTTCTCTCCTTTTTCAGGCTGAATTTTCATAAACAGGCCTTTCAAAATCAATCTGCCGCTTCACCCAATACGGGTTCCTCTCCCACTGGTTCTCCAGTTTGTCTCGAGGATGGTTTTCTCACACCGGAACACGGTCCCCTGCTTGGAGATCTGTCCCCCGCAGCGGAGTTCTTTCTGCATGTTCTAATTCTTGGAATCTGATCCGCACCAGGCGATGCAAGTCTGTAACCGATGGTGATGTTCTCGAACTCAGGTGGACCCCCCCTCCGTGGGTAGTCCTCCTCTGGGTCCAGCTCCAGCTCGGTGATCTCTTTTCCCGATCGACCAAACAGCAAGGTATACGGAGTATAACCGGTGGTTCGATGCTGTACACCCATACTAACTCAGCTACAAACTCGGGCCATCGGGCCTTCCGGTCTTCTTCCAGTGTTCTCAGCATTCAAATTAGAGTGCTGTTGAACCGTTCACTGGATCCATTTCACTGAGGATGATATGGCGTTGTGTGAGACTTCTCGATCTGGTACAAATGGTGAAATTCTCCCATCACCTTCCCCAGAAAGCAGGCCACCTGGTCCGAATTAATTTGCTTTGGACAGCCGTATACCAGAATGAAATTTTTACAGATGGCATGGGTGGCGGATTCAGCAGTCTGATCACGTATTGGGGTCACAACAATGAATTTTGTGAAGTGGTCCGTCATTACCATACAATGCTTCTATCCTTGATGAGCCGGCCCAATAGTCAGATAGTCTATCATTAGCACCTCCAGAGAGGGATAAGTAATAATGGTTTGTGTAGGAGCTCTCTGCTTCAGTGGTTTTGCCAACTCACATCTTTTGCATAGCCTACAGTAATCTTCCACTAAAGCCCCTGTCTCACACAGCGATCTCGCTAGCGAGATCGCTGCTGAGTCACTAGTTTTATGACGCAGCAGCGATCTCCCCAGCGATATCGCTGTGTGTGATATTCAGCGACGATCAGCCCCCCTGCTGGGTATCGCTGATCGTCGCTGAATGTCCTGGACATTTTTTTGATCGCTGGTCTCCCGCTGGCAGGCACACATCGCTGCGTGTGATAGGCTGGAGACCAGCGATCCACTGGTAACCAAGGTACACAGCGGGTTTCCAAGCGCAAGGCTGTGCCTAGAAACCCTCTGTGTACCTTGGATACCAGCACCCTGATGCAGGGAGCTGGTAACCAAGGTACACAGCGGGTTTCCAGGCACCGCGCAGCGCCTGGAAACCCGATGTGTACCTTGGTTACCAGCTCCCTGCATCAGGGCGCTGGTATCCAATGTACACTGCGGGTAACTAAGCGATGTTACCCGCAGTGTCGCTGTGCTGATAGCTGCCTGAGCTGCCTGTTTGGCAGCTCAGCAGCGATCATGTAGCGATACACCAGTGATCCTGATCGTTGTCGGGATCGCTGGTGTATCGCTATGTGAGACCCGGGCTTAAGGCCTTCAGCTGAGGATGATAAACTAATCGTTGTAACCACTGAAAGGTTTTCTTTTGGCCTAAGTGTGCTCCACTTTCATGCACATCTGTGGCCACCTGAGATAACAGCTTCTCCGGAATTACCACCTGCCAGGTGATACCCAGTTCCCGTTGTAGTTGGACATTCCGCTACAGCAGTCCATTCCTCACATGAAGTCTTTCCCACTGCCAAGAAACCATAGAGCTTCTGAAGACAGTGCATTTCTTTCTCCTTGACTGGGAAGTTGCTTAGACATCACCCACTTTCTTAGTTGGGCAAGTTCCCCATCGTCCTGCTGTAACCAAACCCACTCATCACTAGATCGTCCCAAGACACCCTTCCGGGCCAATACTTGCACCTGTTCATGCGTTGCTACCACTGTCTTGACAGTATTTCGGAACTTGGGGATCTCATCTTCTAATTCCTCATCTCTGTTTCATCCTGGTTTACCCCTGGATGAGGCGTCAGCATGAGTATTCTCAGCCCCTCTTTTGTAGGTGATCTTATATCGAAACTTTGCCATTCTAGCCACACATCATTGCTCCAGAGCTCCTAGTTTTGCATTCTCCAAATGAGACAAAGGGATGTTGTCGGTACGCACCAGTACTTCAGACCCGGATAGGTATTCTGCGAACTTCTGCATCATAGCCCACACCAACGCCAGAAGCTCTAGCTTGAAGGAACTGTAATTGTCGGGATTTCGTTCGGAATCATGAAGGACCGACTCGCATAAGCGATTACCTTCTCTCTTCCATCCTGCATCTGCGACAACACAGCCCTAAGTCCATGCAAGCTTCTGTTGGTGTGGAGAATGAATGGTTGAGAGAAGTCAGCATAAGCCAACACAGGTGCCTCCGTCAATGCCTTCTTCAAATCTTGAAATGCCTTTTCCGACCCTTCTTCCATCGAATAGTCCGGTTCTTGGAGGCTGAGAGTACTTCCTTTAATAATGCTAGAAGAAGGTTCACTATGAGGGTAATATTTTTCACGAAACGCCGATAATACCTGGTCAGTCCCAAGAATGCTCGGATATCTTTCACTGTCGTTGGGGTAGGCCAATCCTGCACTGCAGCAATTTTCTCCTGGAACGGTTTCACCCCTTCAGCAAAAACGACGTGATCAAGATAATCAATTTGAGTGTGAAACAGATGACATTTCTGGGGCTTCACTTTCAGACCGTGTCTTAACACCTGTTCCAGTCTTTATAGATGGTCTTCAAACGAAGCGGTATAAACGATGATGTTGTCTAAATAGATGAGCGTAGTTTCAAAGTTTAGATCACCTAGACACCTCTCCATCAACCGTTAAAACATTCCAGGGACGTTGGCCAAACCAAATGGCATCCGATTGAATTCGTACAGTCCCATAGGAAGCATAAAGGCTGTCTTTGCCAGGTACTGCTCTGACATCGGTACTGGCCAGTAACCACTGGCTAGATCCAATGATGAAAAGAATTTGGCATTTCCCAGTGCCGACAAGGATTCTTCAATTCTGGGTAACGGATAGGAATCTCGTACGTTGCAGGCATTGCGTTTACGATAGTCTACACAAAAACGCAGCGTACCATCTTTCTTCCACACTAGCACGATGGGGGGCGGCCCATGGGCTTTGACTCTCTCTTATGACACCTCTCTGCAGCATTTGCATAAGCATACCTTTCCCCTCTTAATATACACTGCTCAAAAAAAATAAAGGGAACACTCAAATGACACATCCTAGATCTGAATGAATGAAATATTCTCATTGAATACTTTGTTCTGTACAAGATTGATTGTGCTGACAACAAAATCACACAAAAATCATCAATGGAAATCAAATTTATTTACCAATGGAGGCCTGGATTTGGAGTCACACACAAAATTAAAGTGGAATGTAATGTCCTTAAAACAAGTCAAAATGATGCCCAGTAGTGTGTGTGGCCTCCACGTGCCTGTATGACCTCTTTGTGCTTTTATGACCTCCCTACAAAGTCTTGGCATGCTCCTGATGAGGCAGCTGATGGTCTCCTGAAGGATCTCCTCCCAGACCTGGACTAAAGCATCCGCCAACTCCTGGACAGTCTGTGGTGCAAAGTGACGTTGGTGGATGGAGCGAGACATGATGTCCCAGATGTGCTCAATTGGATTCAGGTTTGGGGAACGGGCAGGTCAGTCCATAGCTTCAATGCCTTCATCTTGCAGGAAATGCTGACACACTACAGTCACATGAGGTCTGGAATTGTCCTGCATTAGGAGGAACCCAAGGCCAACTGCACCAGCATATGGTCTCACAAGGGGTTTGAGGATCTCATCTCGGTACCTAATGGCAGCCAGGCTATCTCTGGCGAGCACACGGAGGGCTGTGCGGCCTTCCAAAGAAATGCCACCCCATACCATTACTGACCCACTGCCAAACCAGTCATGCTGAAGGATGTTGCAGGCAGCAGATCGCTCTCCACGGCATCTTCAGACTCTGTCATGTCTGTCACATGTGCTCAGTATGAACCTGCTTTCATCTGTGAAAAACACAGGGTGCCAGTGGTGAATTAGTCAATACTGGTGTTCTGTGGCAAATGCCAAGCGTCCTACACGGTGTAGGGCTGTGAGCACAACCCCCATCTATGGATGTCATGCACTCAGACCATCCTCATGGAGTCGGTTTCTAACCGTTTGTGCAGACACATGCACATTTGTGGCCTGCTGGAGGTAATTTTGCAGGGCTCTGGCAGTGCTCCTCCTGTTCCTCCTTGCACAAAGGCAGGTTAGCGGTTCTGTTGCTGGGTTGTTGCCCTCCTACGGCCCCCTCCTGGAATAACAATAATTTTCAGAATTGGATGTGTTTAAATAAATGTTCCTCTGTTGAGATAATCTTATAAATGTGCCCCTGCTGTGTACTGTGTAATGGCTGTGTCCAGGGGTGAACCTAGCCTCTCTGCTGCCTGAGGCGAACTGCAAAACTGCGCCACCCCATTGTAAAATCAGTACAAAGCTCCGCCCCCTTGTGAACGTGCGGTGAATCCGGATGTGCTCATTGAACACATCCGGAATCACCGCAGCGCTACACAGGCCTGTGTATTTCCCTTGTCGGGAGATCATGTTTTCAAGTCCCATATAGTAACTTGAGTAGTTGCATTAATAACTAGTCACCGACCTGGCTTCTCCTAACTCTGGGCATAAGGGGAGGGAGTCACAAGGATATCAAGGAAGCAGCACCGTGCGCATCAGCCAGCAGCAGGAGCATGGGCGTAACCAGGATCAAAACTAGGGGGGGCAAGCCAATGTCACATCTTATACAGGTTACATCATATACACTGTACATTATACTGCATATTAGGTATGGAGCATTAGAACTGTTGTATATTGTATAATACAGCAGTGTATGCGACACTATGCTGTATATACCATATATTATACATGGCACACTCACCTCTATACAAAGAATAAGAGGCATTATAACCTGTATATGAAAAGTATAATACAGCAGTGTATATACACTCTATATAACGCACACAATGTGTATGACCCTGTATACACCATATACTACACTCTATATACCGCACACAATGTATATGACCCTGTATACACCATATACTACACTCTATATACCGCACACGATGTATATGACCCTGTATACAGCATATACTACACTCTTATTTTGAAGTAAAAAAAAAAAGAAACAGGATCAAATACAACACTTAAAATAAAGAACAAGTAAAGTTAAAAATCAACAAACTTACTGGTATTTCAATGGGAACTATGGGCCTGCTTTTGGTTACTGCCATCAGACGTACTATCCGTCCATGGTACCTGGGCCCGTATGACCATGGACGGGATAGTACGTCCCAGCGATCGGACGCGCTCCCTGGGAGAGCGCAGCCGATCGCGGCCGGTTGTCAGCTGATTATCACAGCTGACACCCGGCACTATGTGTCAGGAGCGGTCACGGACCACTCCCAGCACATTAACCCCTAGCACACCGCGATCAAACATGATCACGGTGTACTGGGTACAGGGGAGGATCGCGCAGGGTGGGGGCTCCCTGCGCGCCCCCCTGAGACCCTCAGAGCAGCGCGATGTGTCGCGCTGTTCCGAGGGTCCGTCCTCCCTCCAGGTCCCCGGATCCAAGATGGCGCCAGGGTCCTGCAGGGAGGCGGCTTCCTCAGTGCCTGCTGAGAGCAGGCACTGAGAAGCCTGCAGCGATGCCAGAGCGATCGCTGGTGAGACAGAGTGCTGTGCATACTGTGACACCAGCGATCTGCTAAAATACAGTGATGTCCCACCCTGGGACAAAGTAAAAAAGTTAAAAAAATAAAAATAAAAATTGTTTAAAAAAATCATAAAAAAAAAAAAAAATATTCCCCAATAAATTCATTTTTTCCTGTAAATAAAAAAAAAACAATAAAAGCACACATATTTGGTATTGCCATGTCCGTAACGACCCCCCCTATAAAACTGTCCCACTAGTTAACCCCTTTAGTGAACCTCTTAAAAAAAAATAAAAAAAAACAAAGCAAAAAATCAATGCTTTATCATCATACCGCCGAACAAAAAGTGGAATAACACGCGATCAAAAAGATTGATATAAGTAAACATGGTACCGCTGAAAACGACATCTTGTCCCGCAAAAAACGAGCCGCCACACAGCATCATCAACGAAAAAATAAAAAAGTTATAGCTCGCAGAATAAAGCGATGCAAAATAATAATTTTTTATATAAAATTTGTTTTATTCTATAAAAGCGCCAAAACATAAAAAAATGATATAAATGAGGTATCGCCGTAATCGTACTGACCCGAAGAATAAAAATGCTTTATCAATTTTACCACACGCGGAACGGTATAAACGCCTCCCCCAAAAGAAATTCATGAATTGCTGATTTTTGTTCATTCTAACCTCCCAAAAATCGAAATAAAAAGCGATCAAAAAACGTCACGTGCTCAAAAATGGTACCAATAAAAACGACACCTCGTCCCGCAAAAAATAAGACCTCACATGACTCTGTGGGCCAAAATATGCAAAAATTATAGCTCTCAAAATGTGATGATGCAAAAACTATTTTTTGCAATAAAAAGCGTCTTTTGCCGTGACAGCTGCCAATCATAAAAACCCGCTATAAATAGTAAATCAAACCCCCCTTTATCACCCCCTTAGTTAGGGAAAAGTAATAAAATTAAAAAAAGTATTTATTTCCATTTTCCCATTAGGGTTAGGGTTGCGGCTAAAGTTAGGGTTAGGGTTGGCGCTAAAGTTAGGATTAGGGTTAGGGTTGGGATTAGGGTTATGGGTGTGTTAGGGTTAGGTTTGTGGTTAGGGTTGGGACTAGGGTTAGGGGTGTGTTGGGGTTAGGGTTGGAGTTAGAATTGGGGGGTTTCCGCTGTTTAGGCACATCAGGGGCTCTCCAAATGTGACATGGCGTCTGATCTCAATTCCAGCCAATTCTGCATTGAAAAAGTCAAACGGTGCTCCATCACTTCTGAGCTCTGCCATGCGCCCAAACAGTAGTTTACCCCCACATATGGGGTATCAGTGTACTCTGGACCCCAAGAGTTATTGTGTAATTTGTCCTATTTCTTCTGTTACCCTTGGGAAAATAAAAACTGGGGGTAAAAATATCATTTTTTTTTAAAAAAAAATGATTTTTTGTTTTTACGACTGTACGTTATAAACTTCTGTGAAGCACTTGGGGCTTCATAGCGCTCACCACACATCTAGATAAGTTCCTTGTGGGGTCTATTTTCCAAAATGGGGTCACTTGTTGGGGGTTTCCACTGTTTAGGCGCATCAGGGGCTTTCCAAATGCGACATGACACCCCCAGACCATTCCATCAAAGTCTGCAATCCAAAACGTCACTACTTCCCTTCCGAGCCCCAACGTGTTCCCATACATAGCATAAATGGAGGCTAAGACTAGGTACGAGCACACCAAATGAATGGGAAGTCCCTGGGTGTGTGCCATCTAGTCAGGACTATAGTTGTGAACCCATCGTCAATTAATCAGAGAGAGGAGAACGTGATGTAGCCATCACAAAAATACGATATCGGGTATCAAATGTATGTAAAAAGTCTTTATTGAATACAAAAAGGACAATTATATGTAAAAGTCAAATGGGCAAGAACAATGCAGGCAATTGGACCACACCGACACGTGCGTGTCCAGAAAAACAGGAAGACGGGCTGAACCAGGTGATTATTTACATATGAGTAACACAGTCACTGATCAATACAAGCTAATCAAATACCCGCATATAAATATGGAATGCAAATGTGTCCATATGATAATATTTAAACCTATGTAGGTATGGATACAAGCCCTATATGAGCATTGGAGGAAATACTTAAGCTGAAGCTGAAAGAGCGATTCTGAAATGACAAGTGTCAAAAAATAGCCAATAATTACCTCCAATAATAGAGTGCGGGTGGGAGCCTGGATCGGCACGTCTGCCCCGACGCGCGTTTCGGCACGATTACCTTCGTCAGGGGCGTATGTGATATTAAAACCGGGAGGCTTAAATACCGGTAAACCGGAAGTCTCACCCCGCGACCCGGAAGTGACGCCTCCGTTGCCGCAGCAACCTACTATGCCGAGCGGCGCCGGCGTCATGTGGAAGGATCAGGCTGGCGCCATGGTAACCATCCACATGGAGACGCCGGACGCCGCGCAACACGTGGTGAGCAGCAAGGAGGCGTGCAGGATCGCGGCATGAAACTGCCATGTGACCAAAATATCAAGGCAAAAGACAGAATCGGAAGGACAGATGAGCCTGCGCATATAACAGACATGCTAAGTATGGATTCAATATCAACAAATCATAAATTAGGACAAAACATTGTGCACATAAAAAAGGGGCATTATAACAAACTAATACCAAGGATTATAGGTATATGTATATACCACCAATTTGTACAGAAATTTAGAAAAATAGAAAAAATATGGAAAAAATGGAAAAAATTATATACACATATATACCTATACACACATTCTCATACATATACCGGAATAACATGTCTTATGCGTCCATATATTAATTAAGGATAGTAGTGACAGATGAAATCACACAGATGTACCATACCTATATATATATATTGTAAGCTTTTCAGGGGATATAGCTCTAGGATCGCTGTCTGGGTAGACAGAGTGGCACAAAAACAGTTCATTCAGACAGCAGTTCTGGTGAAAACTGGCCGCAACCAGCTTTATTAAAGTCCACAGCAAACAGATAAAAAATAAATCATAAACAGAAGACCTAGGCTTGTCTAGCCACTAATTACACATAGATAGATTTCCCTATCTATCCGGGTCCAGACTCTACCAGTCTGTGCCCAAAACAACACATATGTTCAGTAGTTACCAGCGTGGAGTTTCACAGAGTCTCCTCCTTGTGTCTGAAGGCACCTTCAATGTCCAGACTTGAGAGAGCTCCACTCCTATTCAGCCGCTATTCGCACGGATTCTCACTGAGACTACTCCTGTGTCCGGGGTACATCGAGCACCCAGACTGAGATAGCTCAAACTCCTGGAGACTGCTTCTTGTGCCTGGACTCCCTGTCCAGACTAAGCGAGCTCCCACTCCTGGAGACTGCTTCTTGTGCCGGGACACCTTCCTGTGTCCAGACTAAGCGTGCTCTCTGACTGTGTTTGCAGACACCTACTTCTGGTCTCCTAATTAACAGCTGAATGGTTTCAGGCCTGAGCTGCAAGTGTGTGCTGAATGTAAGGTGTAGTGACCTTTCTCTACCACTAGGTTTACAAAGCCACACATTTCCCTTATACCATACAGCACAGTACCTAGGTGAAATGTACACCCCATTCGACACATATTCCTTCACTGTCTCACATATCCCCTCCCTCTTCTCCAGACCGGAGGGCTGGTCATCCAGACCGGAGGGCTGGTCAACAATCCAAAAGAGACAGCGAACTCTGGACCAGTCATGGCCTTCATCAGCTTCATCTTCACTACTGTCATCTGTATCTTCACCTGAGCCATCCGCACTACCCTGTACCCTCCCGGGCCTATGCTCTCTGCGGGCCTCAGGTGACCTGCACGGTTTCAGCTTGACCTTAGTTCCAGCCTCAGCCTCGGTATAGTGCCTCACCAGAGAAGTACGACCAGGCACGTCAGAACACCTCTGCAGATTCTTCCTCAGAACCTCTCGTACCTCCTGTCCTTGGTGCACTGACCCTGTGTCACCAACTATCCCAGAGGTAAAGGGGGTTTTTCACCTTTCTCTAATTCCCCCTGAACTTTCTTTAGCACATCTACTTTCTTAAATATCAGTTGATCCATGAATTCTATTTCACAGAACTTAAGCTCCTCTGCCATGGTCGTTTCATTGTCATCAGATGATTCACTATCACTATCCCTGTCTGACCCTTTTTTCTCAGCCACATCCGGCTCACCTTCAGGGTTATACAATTCCTTCTCATTCTCATTCACATCCTGATCTGGAACCTTAGTTAACATGTCATCCAAAACATTAACTTCACCATCTGGTCCCTCAATTATGTGACTATGTGACAACCCCAGCACTATACTTCTATATAGCTCAGGTACTAGGAGCTGGCTCACGTCCTCTCCCTGGACTTCAGTGTTTATGGCAACCTGAGGAAACCTCTCCTCAGAGCCAGGCTCTTGGGAAACCTCATTTAGAACATTTATATTTTCGTGGGCCGTTTTAAGAGAGGGTTCTCGCCACTGCTCACTCTCAAAACCGCCACAGGACACAGGCAAGTCAGGGACACTCGGTTCCCGAGAACCACCATCCTCGTCTCCCAACATCACCTGCAAAGGAATTTCATCACCATCACAGTCATCACCATTATCAACATCATCATCATGACCATGATCAGTATCATCATCACTATCATGATCATCATCATTATTATTATCAGCATCAGCATCATTATCATGGTCATCATCATTATCATGATCATCATCATCATTATCATTATCATTATCATCATTATCACATAAGTTTCATAGTCTTGGCTGTCCTGCTCGCTCAGGTCAGCATAGGCCCTTTGGGGTTCTCCAATCAGATAGGGTGCGACCATCATGGCCCATTCAGATAGGGGCAGATTCTCCTTCTCTGCCAGTCTCTCAAACCTAGTGAGATATACCTCCACATCATCACGAGGTGTCATCTTTTTCAGGGACCGTCTTACCGCCTTCTTTACAGCGGACAACCCAGGTGCCTTCACAACATTACTCTGGGACGAGGTGCTGAGAGCTGCAATCTGCTCCAACAACCGGTTATTCTCCTGCTGCTGTTGCTGGCACCGCAGCCGCATGCTCTGCTGGGCCTGTACCAGGTACTCAATGAGCTCCTCCATACTGCCGGACTTATCTGTCTCAACCACAGCAGTCTTATGTTGCACATTAACTTGCGCCATTTGTTCAAACAGCGCCTCCATGCTGTCATCCACGCTGTCAGACTTCTCTGTCTCAACAACGGCAGTCTTCACTCAAGACATACACACTCCACAGTCTTTTCCACAGAAAAATTCAGCTCTGCTGTGCAGACACTTTTCTTCCTTTTGCAAACTCTATTAGGGCTACTGTCTCTTTAAGACTGCTCCAATCAGACGTTTTTGCTGACACACTTTTTTTTTTTTTCCTCTGCTGCTATTTCAACAGACTTCACCTTTATTGCTGTCTCTAAGCCACTGTGCTGCATGCACATTCCAGCACCATTTGTATCAGCCACTGTGCTGCCCCAGCATTCTCCGCCAATTGTAAGCTTTTCAGGGGATATAGCTCTAGGATCACTGTCTGGGTAGACAGAGTGGCACAAAAACAGTTCATTCAGACAGCAGTTCTGGTGAAAACTGGCCGCAACCAGCTTTATTAAAGTCCACAGCAAACAGATAAAAAATAAATCATAAACAGAAGACCTAGGCTTGTCTAGCCACTAATTACACATAGATAGATTTCCCTATCTATCCGGGTCCAGACTCTACCAGTCTGTGCCCAAAACAACACATATGTTCAGTAGTTACCAGCGTGGAGTTTCACAGAGTCTCCTCCTTGTGTCTGAAGGCACCTTCAATGTCCAGACTTGAGAGAGCTCCACTCCTATTCAGCCGCTATTCGCACGGATTCTCACTGAGACTACTCCTGTGTCCGGGGTACATCGAGCACCCAGACTGAGATAGCTCAAACTCCTGGAGACTGCTTCTTGTGCCTGGACTCCCTGTCCAGACTAAGCGAGCTCCCACTCCTGGAGACTGCTTCTTGTGCCGGGACACCTTCCTGTGTCCAGACTAAGCGTGCTCTCTGACTGTGTTTGCAGACACCTACTTCTGGTCTCCTAATTAACAGCTGAATGGTTTCAGGCCTGAGCTGCAAGTGTGTGCTGAATGTAAGGTGTAGTGACCTTTCTCTACCACTAGGTTTACAAAGCCACACATTTCCCTTATACCATACAGCACAGTACCTAGGTGAAATGTACACCCCATTCGACACATATTCCTTCACTGTCTCACAATATATATATATATATATATATATATATATATATATATATATAAAAACATATACATACAAAAACATATATACACATATACTGTGTATGTGAAAAATAGGTGTATATATGTTTTTCCGGGTCGCGGGGTGAGACTTCCGGTTTACCGGTATTTAAGCCTCCCGGTTTTAATATCACATACGCCCCCTGACGAAGGTAATCGTGCCGAAACGCGCGTCGGGGCAGATGTGCCGATCCAGGCTCCCACCCGCACTCTATTATTGGAGGTAATTATTGGCTATTTTTTGACACTTGTCATTTCAGAATCGCTCTTTCAGCTTCAGCTTAAGTATTTCCTCCAATGCTCATATAGGGGCTTGTATCCATACCTACATAGGTTTAAATATAATCATATGGACACATTTGCATTCCATATTTATATGCGGGTATTTGATTAGCTTGTATTGATCAGTGACTGTGTTACTCATATGTAAATAATCACCTGGTTCGGCCCGTCTTCCTGTTTTTCTGGACACGCACGTGTCGGTGTGGTCCAATTGCCTGCATTGTTCTTGCCCATTTGACTTTTACATATAATTGTCCTTTTTGTATTCAATAAAGACTTTTTACATACATTTGATACCCGATATCGTATTTTTGTGATGGCTACATCACGTTCTCCTCTCTGTGTTCCCATACAGTAGTTTTCTCCCACATATTGGGTATCAGCGTACTCAGGACAAATTGGACAACAACTATTGGGGTCCAATTTCTCCTGGTACCCTTGTGAAAATAAAATATTGGGGGCGAAAAAATCATTTTTGTAAAAAAAAAAAGGATTTTTTATTTTTACGGCTGTACGTTATAAACTTCTGTGAAGCACTTCGGGGTTCAAAGTGCTCACCACACATCTAGATAAGTTCCTTGTGGGGTCTATTTTCCAACATGGGGTCACTTGTGGGGGGTTTCCACTATTTAGGCTCATCAGGGGCTCTCCAAATGCGACATGACGCCCCCAGACCATTCCATCAAAGTCTGCAATCCAAAACGTCACTACTTCCCTTCCGATCCCCGACGTGCACCCATACAGTAGTTTACTCCCACATATTGGGTATCAGCGTACTCAGGACAAATTGGACAACAACTTTTGGGGTCCAATTTCTCCTGTTACCCTTGGGAAAATAAAATATTGGGGATGAAAAAATCATTTTTGTAAAAAAAAAAAAAAGATTTTTATTTTACAGCTGTACGTTATAAACTTCTGTGAAGCACTTGGGGGTTCAAAGTGCTCACCACACATCTAGATAAGTTCCTTGAGGGGTCTAGTTTCCAAAATAGTGTCATTTGTTGGGGGTTTCCACTGTTTAGGCAGATCAGGAGCTCTCCAAACACGACATGGCATCCAGCCAATTCTGTGTTGAAAAAGTCGAGCGGCGCTCCTTCCCTTCCAAACTCTGCCATGCACCTAAACAGTGGTTTACCCCCACATATGGGGTATCAGCGTACTCAGGACAAATTGCACAATAACTTTTGGAGTCTTGTTACCCTTGGGAAAATAAAAATTGGGGTGAAAAGATCATTTTTGTGGAAAAAATATGATTTTTTAATTTTACGGCTCTACATTATAAACTTGTGTGAAGCACTTTGGGGTTCAAATTGCTCACCAAAGATCTAGATAAGTTCCTTAGGGGGTCTAGTTTCCCAAATGGGGTCACTTGTGGGGGGTTTGCACTGTTTAGGCACATCAGGGGCTCTCCAAATGCAACATGGCGTCCAATCTCAATTCCAGCCAATTTTGTTTGGAAAAAGTCAAATGGTGCTCCTTCCATTCCGAGCTCTGCTGTGCGCCCAAACAGTGGTTCCCCCCCACATATTGGCTATTGGTGTACTCAGGAGAAATTGCACAACAACTTTATCTGTCCATTTGCTTCTTTTACCCTTGTGAAAATAAAAAAAAGTTTGTAATAGATCATTTTTGTGGCTAAAAAGTTAAATATTCATTTTTTCCTTCCACGTTGCTTCAGCTCCTGTGAAGCACCTGAAGGGTTAATAAACATCTTGAATGTGGTTTTGAGCACCTTGAGGGGTGCAGTTCTTAGAATGGTGTCACTTTTGGGTATTTTCTGCTATATAGACCCCTCAAATTGACTTCAAATATGAGGTGGTCCCTAAAAAAAATGGCTTTGTAAATTTTGTTGTAAAAATGAGAAATCGCTGGTCAAATTTTAACCCTTATAATTTCCTAAGAAAAAAAAATTTGGTTCCAAAATTGTGCTGATGTAAAGTAGACATGTGGGAAATGTTATTTCTTAACTATTTTGTGTGACATATTTCTCTGTTTTAAGGGAATAAAAATTCAAAGTTTGAAAATTGCTAAATTTTCAAAATTTTCGCCATATTTGCGTTTTTTTCAAAAATAAACGCAAGTTATATGGAAGAAATTTTACCACTAACGTGAAGTACAATATGTCACGAGAAAACAATCTCAGAATTGCGAAGATCCGTTGAAGCGTTCCAGAGTTATAACCTCATAAAGAGACAGTGGTCAGAATTGTAAAAATTGGCCCGGTCATTAACGTGCAAACTACCCTTGGGGTTAAGGGGTTAATGAGATGGTCAATGTTCGGTTCCATATTTGTCACAAGTGAAGCAATTTTTCTCTTTCTTGATATCATTATTTCCTAGGGATTCCAAATTGCTATTAGTAAAATACCAATATATATACAGCGCTACAAAAACAATATACCAGCAATAAAACTGCCCACACAGACACAGCCTGCACTGCCCATCACTGCAGCCTTGCCAATCCATATCATTTCATCCTCATCAGTGCACATAGTGGCTCAACTCCGCTTTTAGCTCAGGCTCAGACTGGTGTGGTGCGAGAGTCCCTAATAGGCAGGTAAATGTCCCCAATAGGCAGCATTGGTCCCCAATAGGCAGGTAAATGTCCCCAATAGGCAGCATATGTTCCCAATAGGCAGCATAGTCCCCAATAGGCAGCATATGTCCTCAATAGACAGCATATGTCCTCAATAGACAGCATAGGTCCCCAATAGGCAGCATAGGTCCCCAATAGGCAGCATAGGTCCCCAATACGCAGCATAGGTCCCCAATAGGCAGTATAGGTCCCCAATAGGCAGCATAGGTCCTCAATAGGCAGCATAGGTCCCCAATAGGCAGCATAGGTCCCCAATAGGCAGCATAGGTCCCCAATACGCAGCATAGGTCCCCAATAGGCAGCATAGGTCCCCAATACGCAGCATAGGTCCCCAATACGCAGCATAGGTCCCCAATACGCAGCATAATCCCCCAATAGGCAGCATAATCCCCCATAGCCAGCACAATCCCCCATAGCCAGCATAATCCCCCATAGCCAGCATAATCCCCCCATAGCCAGCATAATCCCCCATAGCCAGCATAATCCCCCAATAGCCAGCATAATCCTCCATAGCCAGCATAATCCCCCAATAGCCAGAATAATCCCCCATAAGCAGCAGAATCCCCAATAGCCAGCATAATCCCCCAATAGCCAGCATAATCCCCCATAGCCAGCATAATTATTATTATTATTATTGGAGGTAATTATTGGCTATTTTTTGACACTTGTCATTTCAGAATCGCTCTTTCAGCTTCAGCTTAAGTATTTCCTCCAATGCTCATATAGGGGCTTGTATCCATACCTACATAGGTTTAAATATAATCATATGGACACATTTGCATTCCATATTTATATGCGGGTATTTGATTAGCTTGTATTGATCAGTGACTGTGTTACTCATATGTAAATAATCACCTGGTTCGGCCCGTCTTCCTGTTTTTCTGGACACGCACGTGTTGGTGTGGTCCAATTGCCTGCATTGTTCTTGCCCATTTGACTTTTACATATAATTGTCCTTTTTGTATTCAATAAAGACTTTTTACATACATTTGATACCCGATATCGTATTTTTGTGATGGCTACATCACGTTCTCCTCTCTGTGTTCCCATACAGTAGTTTTCTCCCACATATTGGGTATCAGCGTACTCAGGACAAATTGGACAACAACTATTGGGGTCCAATTTCTCCTGGTACCCTTGTGAAAATAAAATATTGGGGGCGAAAAAATCATTTTTGTAAAAAAAAAAAGGATTTTTTATTTTTACGGCTGTACGTTATAAACTTCTGTGAAGCACTTCGGGGTTCAAAGTGCTCACCACACATCTAGATAAGTTCCTTGTGGGGTCTATTTTCCAACATGGGGTCACTTGTGGGGGGTTTCCACTATTTAGGCTCATCAGGGGCTCTCCAAATGCGACATGACGCCCCCAGACCATTCCATCAAAGTCTGCAATCCAAAACGTCACTACTTCCCTTCCGATCCCCGACGTGCACCCATACAGTAGTTTACTCCCACATATTGGGTATCAGCGTACTCAGGACAAATTGGACAACAACTTTTGGGGTCCAATTTCTCCTGTTACCCTTGGGAAAATAAAATATTGGGGATGAAAAAATCATTTTTGTAAAAAAAAAAAAAAGATTTTTATTTTACAGCTGTACGTTATAAACTTCTGTGAAGCACTTCGGGGTTCAAAGTGCTCACCACACATCTAGATAAGTTCCTTGAGGGGTCTAGTTTCCAAAATAGTGTCATTTGTTGGGGTTTCCACTGTTTAGGCAGATCAGGAGCTCTCCAAACACGACATGGCATCCAGCCAATTCTGTGTTGAAAAAGTCGAGCGGCGCTCCTTCCCTTCCAAACTCTGCCATGCACCTAAACAGTGGTTTACCCCCACATATGGGGTATCAGCGTACTCAGGACAAATTGCACAATAACTTTTGGAGTCTTGTTACCCTTGGGAAAATAAAAATTGGGGTGAAAAGATCATTTTTGTGGAAAAAATATGATTTTTTAATTTTACGGCTCTACATTATAAACTTGTGTGAAGCACTTTGGGGTTCAAATTGCTCACCAAAGATCTAGATAAGTTCCTTAGGGGGTCTAGTTTCCCAAATGGGGTCACTTGTGGGGGGTTTGCACTGTTTAGGCACATCAGGGGCTCTCCAAATGCAACATGGCGTCCAATCTCAATTCCAGCCAATTTTGTTTGGAAAAAGTCAAATGGTGCTCCTTCCATTCCGAGCTCTGCTGTGCGCCCAAACAGTGGTTCCCCCCCACATATTGGCTATTGGTGTACTCAGGAGAAATTGCACAACAACTTTATCTGTCCATTTGCTTCTTTTACCCTTGTGAAAATAAAAAAAAGTTTGTAATAGATCATTTTTGTGGCTAAAAAGTTAAATATTCATTTTTTCCTTCCACGTTGCTTCAGCTCCTGTGAAGCACCTGAAGGGTTAATAAACATCTTGAATGTGGTTTTGAGCACCTTGAGGGGTGCAGTTCTTAGAATGGTGTCACTTTTGGGTATTTTCTGCTATATAGACCCCTCAAATTGACTTCAAATATGAGGTGGTCCCTAAAAAAAATGGCTTTGTAAATTTTGTTGTAAAAATGAGAAATCGCTGGTCAAATTTTAACCCTTATAATTTCCTAAGAAAAAAAAATTTGGTTCCAAAATTGTGCTGATGTAAAGTAGACATGTGGGAAATGTTATTTCTTAACTATTTTGTGTGACATATTTCTCTGTTTTAAGGGAATAAAAATTCAAAGTTTGAAAATTGCTAAATTTTCAAAATTTTCGCCATATTTGCGTTTTTTTCAAAAATAAACGCAAGTTATATGGAAGAAATTTTACCACTAACGTGAAGTACAATATGTCACGAGAAAACAATCTCAGAATTGCGAAGATCCGTTGAAGCGTTCCAGAGTTATAACCTCATAAAGAGACAGTGGTCAGAATTGTAAAAATTGGCCCGGTCATTAACGTGCAAACTACCCTTGGGGGTTAAGGGGTTAATGAGATGGTCAATGTTCGGTTCCATATTTGTCACAAGTGAAGCAATTTTTCTCTTTCTTGATATCATTATTTCCTAGGGATTCCAAATTGCTATTAGTAAAATACCAATATATATACAGCGCTACAAAAACAATATACCAGCAATAAAACTGCCCACACAGACACAGCCTGCACTGCCCATCACTGCAGCCTTGCCAATCCATATCATTTCATCCTCATCAGTGCACATAGTGGCTCAACTCCGCTTTTAGCTCAGGCTCAGACTGGTGTGGTGCGAGAGTCCCTAATAGGCAGGTAAATGTCCCCAATAGGCAGCATTGGTCCCCAATAGGCAGGTAAATGTCCCCAATAGGCAGCATATGTTCCCAATAGGCAGCATAGTCCCCAATAGGCAGCATATGTCCTCAATAGACAGCATATGTCCTCAATAGACAGCATAGGTCCCCAATAGGCAGCATAGGTCCCCAATAGGCAGCATAGGTCCCCAATACGCAGCATAGGTCCCCAATAGGCAGTATAGGTCCCCAATAGGCAGCATAGGTCCTCAATAGGCAGCATAGGTCCCCAATAGGCAGCATAGGTCCCCAATAGGCAGCATAGGTCCCCAATACGCAGCATAGGTCCCCAATAGGCAGCATAGGTCCCCAATACGCAGCATAGGTCCCCAATACGCAGCATAGGTCCCCAATACGCAGCATAATCCCCCAATAGGCAGCATAATCCCCCATAGCCAGCACAATCCCCATAGCCAGCATAATCCCCCATAGCCAGCATAATCCCCCCATAGCCAGCATAATCCCCCATAGCCAGCATAATCCCCCAATAGCCAGCATAATCCTCCATAGCCAGCATAATCCCCCAATAGCCAGAATAATCCCCCATAAGCAGCAGAATCCCCCAATAGCCAGCATAATCCCCCAATAGCCAGCATAATCCCCCATAGCCAGCATAATCCCCCAATAGCCAGCATAATCCCCCATAGCCATCATAATCCCCCATACCCAGCATATCCCCAATAGCCATCATAATCCCCCATAGCCAGCATAATATCCCCATAGCCAGCATAATCCCCCAATAGCCAGCATAATCCCCCAATAGCCAGCATAATCCCCCAATAGCCATCATAATCCCCCCATAGCCAGCATAATCCCCCAATAGCCAGCATAATCCCCCAATAGCCAGCATAATCCCTCATAGCCAGCATAATCCCCCATAGCCAGCATAATCCCCCATAAGCAGCAGAATCCCCCAATTGGCAGCATAATCCCCCAATAGCCATCATAATCCCCCCATAGCCAGCATAATCCCCCATAGCCAGCATAATCCCCCAATAGCCAGCATAATCTCCCCATAGCCAGCATAATCCCCCAATAGCCAGCATAATCCCCCAATAGCCAGCATAATCCCCCAATAGCCAGCATAATCCCCCCATAGCCAGTATAATTCCCCCATAGCCAGTATAATCCCACCATAGCCAGCATAATCCCCCAATAGCCAGAATAATCCCCATAAGCAGCAGAATCCCCCATAGCCAGCATAGTCCACCATAAGCAGCAGAATCCCCCATAGCCAGCATAGTCCCCCATAAGCAGCAGAATCCCCCATAGGACGGGCCTGGCGTTAAAAAAAAAAAAGCCAGTACTCACACTATCTCCCCCGCAGCTCTGAAGAAGCGCGCTCGACTCCGTCTTCTCCTGGCACAGGAGGCGTGACGTCATCACGGCGCGCAGGCGGCGTGGTGACGATCACGTCGCCTGTGCTGCATATGTGCCCGCGATTAAAGGGCCTGTGCTGCATTCCGCCCGCGATTAAAGGGCCCGCCGGCACTGAACAGTCAGTTCAGTGTCGGCGGGGCCGACGGGCCGGATCAAGCACAGTGTGCGCCCCTGCTTTGCCGCCCCTAGCTGCCGCCGCCCGAGACAGAGGCTCAAACCGCCTCATTATAGCGGCGCCCCTGGCTGTGTCTGACCGTACAGGAACATGGTTTGACCATACAACATCACGTGGGCAGGGGAGGACGCAAAAGAGAGTATACAAACAGGACAGCATGGGATTACAGATGGGTCTTTCTTTGAGGTAAAACATTTTGCTGCCTGTTTTAAGGGTAAGTTCCCATGGTCAGTAATCGGCAGCGCTTTGAACGCAGCACATGTCAGCTGCGTCCAAAGCGCTGCCGGCTTTTGAACGCAGGTGATTCCGCTTGTGTTCATTGAACCATGTGGAATCACCGTGTCCTATACATTGGACATTGGGTGAAATTTATCTTGCAGAGAATCTCGTTTCCGTAAGATAAATAGACATGCTGCGGTCTGGGAAGACGCACCTCATGTCCATCTCCGCAGGGAAGCCATTGGCGCCAATGCACGCATAGTGGGCATGGGATTTCTTGAAATCCCATCCACTGTGTTGTAACATCTGGATGCAGCGGGTTGGACGCTGTGGATGTACGCAATGTCCAACCCGCAGCGTTTACTGACTGGGAACATACCCTTATACAATGTTTTACTTCAAAAGAAGAATCATTTGCAATTCTGTCCTGTAATGTCTGTATACTCTTTTGCTTCTTCCCCTGACCAGGAGCTGCAGTATGATCAGACCATGTCCCTGTACTATCAGATACGGCTATTACACAGTAGGGACACATTTATAAGATTATCTCAGCACAGCAATATTTTTTTTTAAACACATTCAATTCTGAAAATTATTATTATTCCAGGATCTATTGATTAAATTGGAAACTGTTCCTGGGGAAATAATTTTAAGTCAAATGAGATTTTTCACTGGGAACATGTACTTCATCTCTCTGTATTATTAGCTATCTGATAACACACACTTGGCTTATTCCAAGATCTATTGAAGAAAGTGTAATTTGTTCATGGGAAAACCCCTCTTAGTAAAGTTAAAGGGAATCTGTTAGAATGTTTTTGCTACTTAATCTGAAGACAACACGAGGTCAGGATTAAAATATAGAATTCAGTGATGTGTCGCTGTGTGCTGTTCTTCACTAGGACATTATCACTACCAGGTCTGATGTGCACCTCACTGTCTAGTCAGTTTCCATTCTCCTGTGATAAATAGCTTACTGACAATAAACAATGTACTATACATAGAGAACTTGATGGGGGCGGTGTTAGCTTTCTCGGCTCTGCTGCATTCTACATCTAAAAACTGATTCTCTGACTGTTTCAGAATTGCTGCACTCAGTAAACTAAGTGATACATCATTGGATTTAGGGTCTCTGTCTTTATCAGGGTGCTCTCAGATGAGGTAGCAAAAAGCTACTCACAGATTCACTTTAACTCATTAGATGCCAAATTCTTTGATTGCTAATATGTCCACAATTGAGAGGCAAAATTGACCCCTTTATGACCTATGACATATAGGCATGTCATAGTTCACCTCCCCCTGTTTAATGCAGGCTCCGGTGCTGAGCAGGCATCTTTCTGGCACATGTCAGGTGATTTCATCAGCTGACATGTGCCCCTAACAGCTGTGGGTGGATCGCGTTTCCACTGGTAACATGTTAAATGCCATTGTCGATCTCCAACTGTGGCATTTAACATGGCCACGCCAGAAGCGTGTCATAAGACCGACCCATCGGCGCCCCTGTCACATTATCGCGGGGAGCCAATGTGTTGACATGACAACTCTGGGTCAGCAGGAGACTCCTGTGGTTGTAATCTCCGCTCTGCTATGAGCGCCTCCCAGTGGCCGGCATTCAGGTGATCGGAGTATTGCAGCTTCAAGTCTCCTATGGAGACTATTGAAGCAAGTAAAAAGTAGGAAAAAATACTTTTAAAAATATATAAAAAATTAAAAACATATAAAGTTCAAATCATCCCCATTCACCCCATTGAAAATAAAACAATAAAAAAATATTAATATACACATTTGGTATCACAGCTTCCAGAAATGCCAGATCTATCAACATATAAAAAGAATTAATCTGATTGGTAAACAGCGTAATGAGAAAATAATGAAAATGACAGAATTATGTTTTTTTGGTCGCTACAACATTGCAATAAAATACAATAACAGGCGATGAAAACATCACATCTACCCCATAATGGTGTCAGTAAAAATGTCAAGTCAGTGTGCAAAAATCAAGCCCTCACCCAGCCGGAGATTATGAAAAATGTAGATGCTACATGTCTTGGAAAAAAGGCCTTTTTTTTTTTTTTTTTTTTTTTACAAACTTTGGATTTTATTTCACCACTTAAATAAAAAACAACACATACATGTTTGGTATCTGCGAATTCGCAATGATCTGGAGAATCATAATGGCAGGTCAGCTTTAGCATTTAGTGAACACTGTAAAAAAAAAAAAGAAAACAGTTGTGGTATTACACTTTCTTTTACAATTTCACCGCACTTGGAATTTTTTTCCCATTTTCAATTACGGTACATTACATGGTAAAATCCATGGTATTGTTCAAAAGTAAAACTTGTCCCGCAAAAAACAAGCTCTCACATGGAAAAATAAAAAAGTTCTGGCTATGGGAAGAAGTGGACGCAAGAATGAAAAATGGTGAAGGGGGTAAAAACAAACAAAATCGTTCTATACTGCTCTGCATGCCCTATTACATCGTGTGTCCAGTTCAGCATGAAAACTTTGGTAGAAGGTTCTCTTTCAGCAGATGATTTAAAAAAATGTAAATGGCTTTTGATCACTGATTCTTCAGCAACACACGCACATGTAGGAGCACTTGATGTATTTCTACACATAAAAACTAACTTTTTTTTACAACGCGTAAACTGACCTGCGGTGACTTTTTGGAATCTGCAACATGTCAATTTATTTTGCGGTACAATGTGTTTTATGCGCAGATTTCCACTATAGACTTTTTATAGTTTAATATCCTCCGGAGTCTGAGCCGCCCGTGTGACTAGTCAGGCAGGCAGCACCCCGGCAGCTTCTCTCCGCCTCCTGCTGTGGAGTGACAGGTCCCTGCATGGATAGGGAGAGACAGGAGAAGCTGAGACCATACATCTCATAGGCTGTAAGCTTGTAATCAGGGCCCTCACTCATCTTGGTATTTGTTGAATTATGTGTAATTCTGTAATATCTTTTATTTTCTGTACAAATCCCCACTAAAATGGTTAAAAAAATAATTATTAGCTAGCGACTCATACACGCTTTTCGTAGACCGGGCAGGCTCCCGCTAGACAGTGGATAATGGGCAGCACTTAGATGACACATGAATGGTATCCTGGTGTTATAAGGTTTTTGCACAGACCCATTCTCTCAGGGGGGAGAGTTTGATGTGAATGTTGGATGTCTAAATGAGACCTCACTAAGAGATTAAATTGCTTTGTGCCATGAATTTCACATTGTCCAAGAGAAAACTATCTGCATGTCATTTAGTTGAAACTAGCCATGTACAAAGCAATTCTGGGCATGAAACTTGCGTCACAGTGGGCAGAGGGCCAAAGGAGTTCATTTTTACTTACTATGGGTTTCAATGGAGATGGATCTTTCATCTCACACTCCACATATTAGATATTTCCATGCTATAAAATGGAGCTTGTGCTCCAATACATGGGCTTCAGAGAGTTCTCTGTTTTCACAATATGTATGATAATTGCAATGTATATGATGCTTATGGTGGGAGAGTTAGTGCCAAAACAGCGAATGGTCGACCGATCACTTAGTTGACAGCTATTCCTCCATAAAATTCGTCCAGGTCACAAATAGTTAAGGTCCATCTTATGGATAGTGATAATAAAAGCCAGGCAAAAGAAGTCTAACATGAACAATATATAAGGGAGATCAGTAAGTATTGCTAATCAAGCAGATTAGCCTAGTAAGCAGAAAACCTCTATCTGACAGTGCAAAGGGGTAATATGAATAAAGTATTTAGACGAACAAATTACCTGGCAAATATGCTGTTATGGCACTTTGAAGCATTTGATCTTCTGAATTTTGATACAGTGGGGTACAGATCATTAATTTTGAATATATATTTGAAAATAATTTGTTGAATATTATAACATGATTTAATGATTAGACTACCTCACTTGAGACACTGAATACTTTAATGCTTGATATAATATCTAATATATAAAGCTGAATGTATGTATGTGTGTATGTATGTGGGTATGTTTGTCCGGGATTGGAATCCGCACCGTCGCACTTACGGGCATAAAATTTTGCACGCCCGCACGTCTCGACCCCGAAAGTGTCCTAGGCTATGTTTTGAATCGAAATTTTAACCCCGCGCGTTCCAAATCGCCAAACAATTTTGGCCCTATCTACATAATGGGGAGAAAGCTGAATGCTTGTGTGTATGTCCGGCATAGGAATCTGCATTTACGGGCATGAAATTTTGCACACCCGCACGTCTCGACCCCGGGAGCGTCATAGGCTAGGTTTTGAGTCAAAATTTTAACCCCGCGCATTCCAAATCGGCAAATAATTTTGGCCCGGGATAGGAATCTGCACCGTTGTACTTACGGGCATGAAATTTTGCATGATGCAGGAGCATCATAGGCTATGTGTTGAATGGAAATTTTAACCCCCGCACGTTTTGGTGTGTGATTTTTATGTGCAGAATAAATTTTTGTTAACATAGTCTATTTTGTTACAGCTAACAGCAGTTATTAATTAACCCGGGCGAAGCCGGGTACTACAGCTAGTATTTTATATATTTCCTCTGTACTCATATATATTTATATATATATATACATATATATATATGTATATATATATATACTTTCCTTGTTGCTGTATTTAAATTTACTTTTAGTCCATCTTGGTATGATTCGTATGGTGACGTCTCCTTTTTTCCTAGAGACATCTTGTTTTTTATTGTATGTTTTGTATTTTAAATATTGAAATAAGATTGTATCTATTTTATTTTTGGATCGCTTTTCTCTGGAATTGATATACATTCTAGCTTGGATATATAAGTCCCTGTATCTGTCATGTTGGTATATAGGCCAGGCCTTATAGGAGACAGGTGCTTTGCTATATACGGCAATAAAGTTATATTGTACAGGGTCTCAGTGGTTAGCACTGCAGCCTTGCAATGCTGGGGTCTTGGGTTCAAATTACTCCAAGGCAAACATCTGCCAGGAGTTTGTATGTTCTCTCCGTGTTTGCGTGGGTTTTCTCCGGGTTCCTTCCAGACTCCAATGACATACCGATAGGGAATCTAGATTGTGAGCCCAAATGGTGACAGTGCCAATAATATCTGTAAAGCGCTGTGGAATTATTAGCACTATACAAGTGAATAAAATAAATATAGAACAAGCAGTCAGTTGATCACAGATCTGTGAAAGAAATTTTTTTTAAAAATGTTGAAAAATTAAAAAAAAAGTCAAATCCCTCCTCTCTCCCTTTTTCCCCCATTAAAGGGAATCTGTCACCCCAATTTTGCCATATCAACTAAAGATATGGCTGACTAGTGCGTCCATAACAAAGCTATCGATATTTACCTTATATCATGATACCCCCGTTTTCATATCAAAATACCTTAGTAAAGTTCGTTTTTGGCGCTGTCAATCAGGGCGGTCAGGTCAGGAGGGCGGCGTTTTCTATGTCCTCCCCCCGCTCCTCGGCATCACTTGCGTAGGGCCATCTGTAAATCCGATAGATGGCGTTCGGCTTCCCGCAATTGCGCATTTCAAATTCGGCCCCGCGCATGCGCAGTGTGCTTTGCCCAACGGTGGGCAAAGCATAAAATCATTACAGCGCATGCGCTACTCTTTCGTTGCCCCGGAAGTCGTCCAAGGCAAGCAGTCATTTCCGGGGCAAGGAAAGAGTAGCGCATGTGCTGTAATGATTTTCTGCTTTTCCCACTGTTGGACAAAGCACACTGCGCATGCGCGGGCCGAATTTGAAATGCGCAATCGCGGGAAGCCGAACGCCGTCTGTTGTGGGATTCACAGACGGCCTACGCAAGTGATGCCGAGGAGTGGGGGAGAGGACATAGATAACGCCACCCTCCTGACCTGACCGCCCTGATTGACAGCGCCAAATACGAACTTTACTAAGGTATTTTGATATGAAAACGGGGGTATTATGATATAAGGTAAATACCGATAGCTTTGTTATGGGACGCACTATTCAGCCATATCTTTAGTTGATATGGCAAAATTGGGATGACAGATTCCCTTTAAAAAATCAAGACTACAGATGAGCGAATTGAAACTGTAAAGTTCGAGGTTCATACTGGACACTAGTCCGATGCTGACATCCGAACACAGACTTTTTCAGAGCTCTTACCCCCAATTGTGCTTACTTTTGCAGCCCCCAGCCCTTACTACAACTATTTTACAGCGCTAAAGTTCAGGTCGCCATTGCCTTCTATGGGGTTCGGTTTGGAGTCAAGTTAGGGTCATATTCTGGTACCAGAACCAAACTAACTACAAAGAATTATGTATGACTCATGCGTACTCTCTGTTGAGAGAGTGAAGTTATAACGTCATCTGGTCACATTTTGCAAGGAGCGGAAGAACCTGTTGGCAAGTGCTTACACCATTATATACTGAATATTTTAAGACATTTCAAATTTGACCAGCATTTTGGTGTTAGCAGCCCCTTTTTTGATGACTTTTTTTTTAGATTATAAATGGACTTGGTTGGTTTTGTTTTTGTAAAAAAAAAAACATCATGAAAAATCCGTAAACAAAAGTTCCTGTATATAAATTTTTTAATTTGTGTAAATACTGAAAAACAAAATGATAAAAAAACTAGATTGCCCTTTTTTTAAATGGTATTGCTCCAAAAAAAAACCCCCCAAAAATGTTACTACCCCAAAATTATAAAAAAAATATCGTATGCATCAAAAAAAGTTTTTTTTTTCAATGAGAACTAAAAAATTTTTGGATTTGAAAATGTCAATTTAAAAACTTGATTTTCAAATTTTAAATTGTTTAGGGTTTTTCTATTAAAACAAAAAAAAAATGGGTTCAAGTTTTGTTTTTTTCTTAATAACACGGGCCCCGAAGAATTGGTAATTATGTGGAATTATGTTTTTTCCCATTTTAGTTTGTTCCAGTATGGAAGAATGTTTTTGTAATTTTTTAACTTTCCAAAAAAAACCTGGGACAAAAAAGTCCTCATAGTCTAGGCCAAAAAGAAAAAAAATAAAGTTTTATGACTCTTTTAAAAAAGGGGAGGAAAAAAAAGAAATGCAAAAAAGAAAATTTTGGGAAAAAAGGGTAAAAGGGGTTAATATATCTTTTCCCACTTCATTTTCCGTGGGCAGCCAAGCCCGTTTTTTTGCCCTTTTGAAATAGGGTTCCCGTTTTTTCATGAATCAAAATTTTGATAGTGCTGGACAGCCCGCCCAAAAATAATAGTTTTGGGGGGGCCCCTATTAGGGTGTAATCTTTTACCTGTGGGGTGACCCAGCACCTATACAAGCCCTTTTTGTTTCAATCTAAAACCCAAGCAGTCAAACCCCCCCATGAAAATTTTGGTTTGTAATGGTTTGGGGGAGTGCCCACAGGGCCGTGGGGCAAATCAAAACCGGGCTGGGCGTTTTTAAAGGGGAAAGTTCCCCGGGCACAGTTTTCCCGGGCTGTTGCCCGGGGCATTCAAAAAGGGAAATTTGGGATAAAAAATAATGGGGGGTTTTTAGGGGAATTAAATGACACCCCCCTTGGGTTTCGGCTAAAATGGCCAACGCGCGTTGGGGGACCGCTTTGGGGGGGTTGGGGGAAGCAACTGAGATGGGTGGGCTCCCCACAGTTTGAGCTTGGGCCCCCGGAAATTAAAGGGTTTAAAAAATCAATGATGTCTTTTTGGTTTTTAGGCAGGATTTAAGGGGCAAGAGAAAACGGAAGACCAGGGGGCGTAGTTTTTTTTCTTTAATGGTGGGTTGAAGGCACGTCAGGGGGAAAAAGAAAAAGGGTTGCGGGATCCGGGAAACCCCGAAAACTTTTTTTGGGGTCCGCAGGCCAGGTGGGTTCAGAGGCCTTCCAAATGCCTGTCCTTTTTTGGGGGCCTTTTTTTGCTTTAAGCTTTACTAAAGTTCTCTCTCTTTGGGGGGTTTAAATCAAATGTTCCTTAGGCAGGGGCTTGAGGGGGTATTTAGGTGTTCACTTCCCTTTTGGCGGCTCCAGCTCTCAAAAACCCACTGGTTTCTGCCCGGTGGTTTAAACTTTGGGGCCCCGAAAAACCCGCCCAATCCTGCCCTCCAATTTCAGCTGCGGGACTACAGTACCCCTACACCAAAGGGCTCCCTTTTTTCTGGTTTCCCAGCGTTCATTTCGGGGTGGGGCCCTTTGGGTTTCCCGTCCATCCCCCCCCTTCTCCTCCCTTCAATCCCCTTCCCCCCAAAACCCCCCACTTTCAGACTTGACTTTCTCAAATCCAGGGAAATAACCCCGCCCCCGGGGCCAAATTTTAAAAGGCACCCCCCTAAAAACCGGGTGTTAGAGCCCCCCCTTCTGAAATGGAAGGAAAAGTCTGAATGTGGGGGTTCCCCTGGAAAGGGGACCCCCTATTTTTGGCAGCAAAACCCCCTGAAAGGGGGGAAAAATTTCCACTGTGGCAAGGACTGGGTTTTTTTTACAGTTGTCTCATCAATTTTGCACCTTTTGCCCCATCTTTTACTACAGGGGTTTTGGCACAGAAAATGTTTTTCCCTCCGGAGATAAAAAAAATATTCCAAAGCAGCTACATTTTTTCCTCGGGCTCATACAGAGGTTATTACCTGAAAAAGTACTTTTTGGAGCTTTTATGGAAATTTTTATAAAAACCCAAAATTGGGCACACCCCGGGGATTCCCCCCCAATTACACTAAAAATCAATGACGGAATCAAGATTCTGCCACGATTTATCCCCAAATGAGTATTCGAGCAAAAATTTATTTATTTGAAATTTAATGTCAAAGGCCCTTTTTGTTTCACACTGTTCAAATTCTAATGTAGTCGAAAGAACTTTGAACATTGGGAATTCTTTTCTTTTCTAACGGTTGGGCCCTTATTTTGACCATCGCGAAAAATCCCATTTATTTTAACTAGGTTGTATCACCATTAAAGAAAGAAAGGGAAAACGGGTGATACAAGGGATACATGATGCTGTCATTTTTGAGCTAATAGCAAAAAAATTTTCTTTAAGGTGGGCCAACTTTCTTTAAAAAAAAACATGGGTGTAGCAAAAATTTTAAAAAGAGACGTGGGTTTAGGATGCGGGGAACAGTTTTTATCCCCAAAAAAAATTATTATATGTGGGCGTTTTACTACAGAGGGGAAAACATTTTCATTCCTTAACCTCAAATGCATTTGTCTTTGAAGTAACCTTGTAAAACTACAGGAACACCCGACCTTCGATTCCAAGGGTTACAATCCAAGGTGGGGAAAGAAAAAAGCTGGAGATGAGAGTAGCATCTTAAAGGGTACACAAATTTTTTACATTATATAATACTTGTGAGGATGGCCACTAAAAAGACTAAAGAATGAATGGGAACAGCAGTGGGTTCTACAGTCTCGGGATGCGACTTTTTCCCGCATGGACCTTTTTGGGTGAATTTTTGTACTTATTTGAATTTTTTGTGTTTTATTAGTGATTTGTTTGCTCGTAGTTTTGCCGAAATCATGTTTCCAATCAGTGCGAAGCAGGGAAGCTGCAGGTAAATGTTTGAATACTCAAAAAAGCGGGGCTCTGCCCCCAATAGGGGGGGTTTTAAAAATCCTGCGAGGTTTCCCGTGAGTGGAGTGGGTTTCAACAGTCTGTCAAATTTTTTAAAAAAAACCCATGTTCTTTAATAATTTTTTTGCAAAAGCTTTAGATAACATGTTTTTGGGAGGTGTGTTTAAGCTCTTTTTTTTTTTTGGGAAAACCATGTTCTTGTCTCTTTTTTGGGCCCAACACTCCCCATTTGGACAGGTGATTTTAATTAGCAGGAGATGAAAAGTAAGGGGTTAGTCCATTTTGGTTTCCCCGGGAAAGTGGGATTTTAGGTTCCTTTCATTTTGGGGGGGTGCTGTGTGGCGGCCTTTTGGTGTGTGGCTTTGGGTGGTGGGGCGGTGCGTTGGGTCATGGGGATTTAGTTTCAGATGAGTGCGTGGGGAAACGGGCCCTTCTCCCTTTGGTTTATTCCCGCTGGGGGGGTCCCCGTTGGCTCCGCTCCGTTAGGCAGTAGGACACACAAAGGTTTGCCGTGACGGGAGTGGGTTTCATTACAGTCTGATAGTTTTAAAAACTAAGAACCTCATGTTAGTTTTTAAATTTTTTCCTAGCAAGTATGATTTTTGGAGGTGCGGTTCTCTCTTTTTTTTTTTTTTTTTGCAAAACTAAAGCCCCCCCAATAGTTTCACCAGGATCCGACAAAAGATCAGGAGTGGGGTGTCCGAAATGATCGGGGAGCTGCCAAAAAACAGCTCAGGCAGCGATCACCAGCTCATGGGGTAATTCGCTTTTTACCCGCGGGTGTACATTGGTTCCAGGCCGGCAGGGAGCGGTAACCCAAAGGTACACATCGGGGTTTCAGGCCCCTCCAATGCTGGAAACCCCCCAGTTACCCTTGGTTCCACTCCCCCATCAGGGGCCCGGATCCAAGGTAAATGGGTTCCCGGCAAGGGCCACCCTGGAAACCCGCTGGTACCCTTTGGGTTTAAAGGGTCGTGGTTCCCGCGCACCGCTGCGATGCGTGTGGCCATGGGGACCGCAACAAAAAAAAGTCAGGCATTCAGCGCGTTTAGCGATACCAGCCAAAAGGGGGGATCTCACTGAATTCACACACAGCGTACGCAGGGGGAGTCGCTGTTGCGTCCAAAAAAAGTGACTAGCAGCGATTCCCCTGCGCACGTGTGTGGCGGGGGTTAAATTTAGTATAATAAGGGCCCAAAACCCAAAATTAGTAATCAAGGAACTCATCTTTGTTTTTTCGTATGTCCCATTGTTTTTATGGGGATTTTGACCCAGGGGGGCTTTTTAAACGGGGAAACACATGCAGCCCGGGGGGGCTTTGGAAATTTTCTTCTTCTTTTAAGAAAAAACAATGTTTAGGCGGAAGGGAAGAAAAGGCCCGGTTAGTAGGAGTTGGGACATGCTTGAAAAAAAGGGGATCGAGGATGTATCGGAACCAAAAATGGGGGGTTTTGGAGTTTGGAGATCGGTTGTTGGGTGGAGGGGATCCATAAGCTAAAAAGGTGTGGTACCATTTTGGGGAAAATTTGGGAGTGACTGCCGTGACCATGAGTTACCAAAGGTTGGGAGAAGTGGGTATCCCTTGTGCGAGCAGTGGAACTATGTCCCCGGGGAAAAATTTCAGAGGGACTTGTTTTTGGGCCCTTACCTGGATATGTTGTGGAAACCCTGGAGTAAGGAAAAAAAAATGTTGTCATTAACGCCCCGGTGATTTTACAATATAATGATCTTGCAAAACTGATTGGCACAATTGCCATTGGGGGTGAGAGAAAGTTGGTTCTGGAGACAATCCCCCCTTTTCAAAACACTGAAATTTTAAGCCATGGTTTTGTTCCAAGCTTTTTTTCCCAAACCATTGCAGTGGTCAGAGAAAAATGTTCCCTTTTTTTCTCCCCTTTATTTTGGCTGTTGTTAAAATGACAAACCAAGTATTGTGTCATGCATACAGTTGGGGGGGTGGCATGGGTACGATGGTAAGTAATCAGTAAAAGGTAAAATAACTTAGTGAATGGCAGTAACTGTTATGCTCCCATACATCATTGATTGACTGTTTTTCCTGTGTGCAGTATTTCTCAGAGATGTTCTTTGAGGTGCGTAGTCAAAAATGCTGAAGAGACTTGGAAGTACCCCTTTTAGGTTATAAAAAGTGTAGCTAGTCCTTTGGGGTTTAAAAGAAAAAAATGAAAATTAACCCCTTTTATAGTTTTTAAAAATTTTTAAATTTTCGGGGTGGTAGGGGAGCATAAAAACAAAGAAGTCATGGAAAAGGTTTCAAGTCGGGAACATTTTACTGGCGCCCAAAGACCGATTGACACAATTTGGTTTTTTCTGTGGTAACATAAAAAATCAAAAACTTTTTGTTTTTTTAGTTTGGGGAAAAATACCCCAAAACGGAAAAACACCAGGAGGCTGGACCTATTGGATGATTACCTGAAAAACCACAAATGGGGACCCGGGGGTTTTCCCTACTTTGATCCTAGACGCCCCGTCAACCCTGAGGATAACCCCCTAAGGCAGAAAGTGAAGTTCTGGGAAAGATCCCAAAGAAAATAGGAAGCCCCAAAATGTATGGGGGTTTAGACAAAAAGAAGCAGGACACGACAAAAAAAAGAATGAGCAACGGGGGCCCAATCTGTCTAGAAAGAAAAATCGGGAAAAAGGAACCCTGCAAACCAAAAAAAACCCAAAAATACCAATTTTGATTGCAAAAAACCTCGTCACAGACTTCCCCCCAAAATCAGTCTCTGGGGTAACAAAACTTGCGCAGCCATGAAAAAACAGGAAAAACAAAAGAAAAAAAATAAAGTGGCTTCAAAAATGGAGGGCACAAACCCCGAATGATAGCAGAAAATGCAGGGAAGATACAAAAATTCCAAAAGAAAACCCAAAACCCCAAAAAAGACAAGACAATTGATCCCGACAACCATTGGGGGGAACCTCCTTATATCAAAGTCAGCGATCCCCGATTGCCCCTTCCTCGCTGAAAGGTCGTTTGTTTAACCCCCGAGGGAGCCCCTGCTCAGAAAACCCTCCCTAGACATTATAAAGAAACCTGGATGTTAAAGAAGCAAGAGTAGAAGAATCCACCCTTTAAAAAAGGGTGGGGGAAGGATGTGACAATACTGGATCCAAGTGAAGAAAAAAAACAATTTTGCAACAAAGAACCAGAAAGCACTCAAGCAAAGTCACCAAAAAGAATTGTTACTCTGGGACCCTCATCAAAAAAGATTCATGGAGAAGGAAATTATGGTCGGAAGAATAGAAGCAAGGCAAAAGGAAGATCAGCAAAATTTAGATTGATACTATCAAGAAAAAGCAGGGGATCGGTGGACCTATTATCTTGCCCAAAGATCGATTTTCCCACTGAGTGTTATCGCAAGTCCCCTTTATAGTCAAAATCAAACTGCTGACCCCAAAAATTTTAAAATAATAAAAAAAGGGCGATCAAGGTTATACTGCTGCTAGTCTGCAGCAACTGCCTCACTGAAAAAAAAACTTTTTTTTTTTAGGTGACGCCCTGCATTACGTTTACAGTAAAACTGGGAAGCTCTTGATTCCAGGCGCCAAGGTTTGGGCCTATAATAAAACCCACTAGTATTTGGTTGTTAATATGCCCGCGTCACTTGTCCCCTGTATAAAGAAAGGAAAAAAACATCAGTATTTTTGTGGTTTTTTAAGTGTTGAATAAACCAATTTCACTGAACATGCTGGGGGCCCCAAATTGTGACACGTGGTTTTTGCATTTGCGATATCTGTTCCCTTGAACAGAGCAAAAAGAGGTTTGGGGCAGTATGTAACTTGGGGGTGTTGTATTAGGACCTAGCTGTGACTAGAAGGTGTGTATTCGGTCGTGAAATTAAAATGGGTCCAGGTCATGCCCAAACCCGTCCTTGGCATTTCTCTGAAAGTTCTACAAACAGGCTAAACCTTTGAATAAATTTTGTACAGAATTCACCCTCCACTTTGCGTTGGTGACAAGTTCAGCACTTCAAAAAGAGCTTCTTCATGGAAAATTTATTTTTTTTCCCTCCCATCTTTTCGTCAGAGTAGAAGGTTAAACCACGAGTATTTCAAACGAAAATTTTTTTTAAAATTATGGCTAACACACTAAAAGATAATTTTTTTTTAAAACATTGAGTCTTCTGGTTGGCTGACAAAGTCACAAACCCCCTTGTGACGGGCCCCAAATTTTTGAAATTGACCAGTGCCCTTTTTATGTGGTAAAAAGTCTGGAACCTTCCTCACCCAAGATTTTGAGAATTTTTTTTCGGGAATTTTTTTTTTTTTATTTTTTGGAAAAATTTAGTCTATATGTTTTGAGTTTTTTTAATTAAAAAAAAACAGAAATTTGCAAAATGTAAAAAAAAATTTCAATTTTCAAAATTTGAAGATTATCCCTTTTTAAATTAGATGTATCCACAGAAAAAAGTTGTTTTTCATCAGCCCCATTTGTAAAAGGTGTTTTATTTTTTGCATTTTAGGAGGTTTTAAAAATGTGCAGTAATTTTTTATTTTTTTAAGGAAATTTACAAAATTTTGTTTTTTAAGGATATTCAATTTTAATCACTTTTTTGGGTCCCGATATTGAAAAACCCTTTCCCAAAAAATGATGCCATTTTAAAACGCACTCCCGACATATTTAAAATGCGTCATATTTTTTAAACCCCTTTAGGGATGTTAAGGAATGAATGCAAAGTGACAGAAGGAATGAAAAAATTTTATTTTTACCATTAAAAAATTTGCTGATTCGACATACGTGTGGGCAGACCTAAGCCACTATTTGGCTGGAAATTTCCATGGAAAAAATAGGACCACCCAAAACATAATCTTAGGGGGCCCAAAGGAGTTTAAGGAAGGAGCCCCCAACCTTTTAAACCTTTAAGTGAGTAGTCCTGTTGAAGCGATCCAAGGGGTTAAAAGTAGGCGATGCAAACCTGATATGGCAAAGCAGCAAGTTGTAGCTAAAATGTACGTTGCAGCTCTGGATTGTCCCCTATAGGGGGATGATATTTCTTAGTTCAGGTCAGAAAAAAGACGTATTGGCAGTCTTTAAAGGGGGTTATAAAGTTCCCCAGGATTTTATAGAGAACTTTTTCTAGGGTATGCATAATATGGCTGGGGGATTTGGTTGGGGTTTTTCTAACAAAAAAGGGGGTAGGATTAAATTTTACTTTTGGCTGTAAAAGATTAAAAACATGAAGTAAATATGGGAATTTACATGTCAAAAAAAGTTAGTTTTGTGGGGATTTGTGACAAAAGTACGATAAAGCTGCTTTTGGGATACATTTTTTTTCTATTTAAATACAATAAAAGCCAAAACTTTTGACACGCTTTTATGCAAAGTTTTTCTTTTTCTTTTGGAAGGGACATTGTTTGATTCAACTAAAGGAGCTTTTAAAAAACAAAAAACATTGGGAAGGGGGAAAAAAAAAGTGAAACAAAACGAATTGTAAAATCATAAAACCCTTTTTCTGATAACATTTTTCACTTTTTGGATTTTTCAATATCTTGTCAAGTAGTCAATGGAATATCTTTTTTAAAAATTTTAAGGGTTTGTAGGGTGATCGTCCCCATTTGGGTGCTTTTCCTTCATTTTCTGTTTAAATCATGCCAAACTAATCAAATTTAACGGGGTTTGGGGATTGGGAAGTTTTAAACTAACACAGGGTCCATCCCTCTCTTCTAAGTAGCTTTTACTAGTTGGAAGGTGTTTAGGTCATTGTCCCAAACCAATACATATAGATACCCCTAAATAAAAATTTGATGGGGAGGATTTGTTGCAGAATGCTGTGGTGCCCCTGGGGGGTCAGGTATTTTAAATAAAAAATAAAAGTACCCCAAGCATCTCCTTCACTTTGTGCCCCCCCGGTGGGTCGTATAGGGAGAAAAAATTTTCTTTTTTGATCTCACAAGACATGGCAGTTGGTTAAAAAAAAAAACTCAGATTTTGACAAAAACCAATTAAGTTTTAAATGATTAATGCCAGTTCTTCTGTTGTGTTATGTGTGAAGAAATTCACTTGGGTAACAAGCAAAAAAACTGCAACTGCCCTTCCCCTTTTCCTGCACGATTCGAATTGCCCCTGCGGTTCTGTGTGAGATGAGAAAATTTAAATCAGATTGGTGGGAAAATAAAAGTGCTGGGTTACAGGAGTTCAGCGAGGAGCACAGGCCATCCCCTCACCGACCATGTGGTGTGAGCGCTGTTCCATTCTTCCTCTTTTTTAAGTTGGAGCGGCAGTTTCGCGCCGGCTGTAAATGATAAACCCCCTAGTGGATTTACATGGGATTATGACGGCGGAAGGTTGGGTTTTTGTTCTTTTTTTTTTATATTTTTTCAGGAGATCGAGGGCTTTTAAAATGGAATGGGGGGGTAATAAAATTTTAACACTTTTTTGGGTATTTTTCATTAAAAAAACCCATTACACCTCATCATTTCTAAGCCGGCTTATGTCACCCTTTCAAAAGGGAAAAGGGAATTTAACCCTTTTTAACCCCATTTGCACTTCCCCGGGGAAGTGGGAAGAATGACAAGCCCCAAAAAGGGGCATTAAAAGATTTTAATGGGTCATGTGCTTTTCTCCCGGGAGTGAGGGGGAAAAAAGTCACTCCAAAACCGGAGCCCCTACGTGTGAAAAAGGCCTTACGCTGAAGCCCGATAAAGAAGGAGTTTGGGGGAAAATTTTCTTCCGTGATTAGAAAAGTTCCTTTAATAATCCTGAACTTGTTTGCCTTTTTTGGGGTGAAAACACACTGTTGACCATGGCAGTCTAATTTGATGTTAATGGTTCCCCCTTTAGTAATTTTAAGGTTTTGTAATTTTTCCCCTGACTGACCCAATGTCATCAGGTAAAAGGGGTTGAAAAGGGCTTGTTGTGTCCCTGAAGTTCAAAATTTGGTCCAAGCAAGGCTTGTGCAAGCCCGTCCACTTACCCCTTTCCAGGGCAGCCCCGGTTTTACCCTTAACCATACAGGTCTGATGTAAAAAAGGGGGCCCAAAATTAAACCCCCAGAATAACCCCGCTGTCGTAGGCGGCTGGCGGGAAAAGTCGGTAGCCAGGTCACAAAAACCCAAGAGGGGAAAAAAAAAAAAAATCGGGGGGTACAAGAAAGGGGTTAAAAAAAAAAAGCCAAGTCAAAAAAAGGATACAAGAACTACAAAAGGGGGGAATTAAGGGGCGGGA